>JASDDO010000008.1:209915031-211115031 GCA_030015575.1 Agapanthus africanus | reverse complement strand
AGATATTGTGCGCTCAATAATGAGCACCACTGAGTTACCTATTTCCTTTTGGGGGTATGCGCTTAAAACAGCCATACACCTATTGAATATGGTCCCTACCAAATCTGTGCCTACCACTCCATATGAGATATGGAAGGGGAAGAGACCACGTCTTAATTATGTTAAGATATGGGGTTATCTGGCCTATGTCAAAAGGCATAATCCGGACAAACTCGAGGCAAGGACTGTTCTGTGCAAGTTTGTAGGATATCCCAAAAAACTCACAAGGGTATATCTTCTACCACACCGAGGAACAAAAGGTGTTTGTTTCTCGACATGCCACCTTTTCAGAAAAGGAATTTCTTGCAAAGGAAATTAGTGGCAAGAGGTAGAATTGGAAGAGCTTCCAGCATCACAAACTACAACAGAAGATTTGGTTGAACCAGAGGATTCGATAGCTCCCAACGAACCTCAGCCTCTCCGCCGATCTAGTAGGGTTCCTCATCCACCTGAGAGATACTAAGGTTTTCTTATTGATGGTGGAAGCGAGGATTGCATCATGGAGGAGGATGACCTAACTAGCTTCGAGCAGGCCATCACGAGTGGGGACTCTGTGAAGTGGCTAGATGCAATGCGATCTGAGATGGAATCCATGTACACCAACAAAGTATGGACTTTGGAAGTTGCTTTTGAAGGGGTAAAACCCATTGGGAGCAAATGGATCTTTAAGAAGAAACTTGGTGTAGATGGAAAAGTTGAGACTTTCAAAGCTAGACTTGTTGCAAAGGGTTTTCATCAACGACCAGGTGTGGATTATGACGAAACCTTTTCTCCAGTGGCTATGCTTAAGTCCATCCGGATCCTACTTGCCATTGCTGCATACTATGACTACGAAATCTGACAAATGAATGTTAAGACCGCTTTTCTAAATGGTGATTTAGAAAAGAGCGTGAACATGACTCAGCCAGAGGGCTTCGTAGAAAGTGGGAGCAGCGGAAAGGTGTGCAAGCTGCTTAAATCCATCTACGGGTTAAAGTAAGCATCGCGGAGTTGGAACATCTATTTTGATGTCGTTATCAATGAGTTTGATTTCGTCAAAAACATAGATGGACCTTGTATATACAAAAAGGTGGCAGAGAGTAAGGTTGTCTTCCTCGTATTGTACGTGGATGACATACTCTTGATAGGAAATGACATTCCTATGCTGCAATTGGTCAAGCTCTTCTTATCATAAAGATTCTCAATGAAAGATCTAGGTGATACCTCCTACATCTTGGGGATTAAGATCTATAGAGATAGATCTAAACGGATACTAGGATTGTCCCAATCTAGGTACATTGACACCATACTAAAGAGGTTTAGTATGGAGGAATCCATGCGTGGGTTTTTACCCACGATCTCAGGACTCACTCTCTCTAAAGAGATGTCTCCCAAGACTGATTTGGAGAGAGCTCGCATGCAAGGGATACCCTATGCTTCGGCAGTAGGCTCTATCATGTACGTGATGCTATGTACCAGACCTGATGTAGCATACTCACTAAGTGTAGTGAGTAGGTATCAAGCAGATCCTGGAGAGAGTCACTGGATAGCTGTGAAGAGCATTCTCAAGTACTTGAGATAGACTAAAGAGATGCTCTTAGTGTATGGTAACGGAGAACTCCAAGTGGAGTCCTTTACCGATTCGAGCTTCCAGAGTGATAAGGATGACTCTAAGTCGCACTCGGGATTTGTCTTTGTTGGGATTCATTAGCACCCTACTGGGTTTTCACAGCAACTACCATGCCAAATTTAAAAATTCTAAGGTGCTAATCAATCCAAAGCTAGGATCAAGCTAGAGTAAATAGACAAACTGAACATGTAATCTACCATTAACAGTAGTGAGCGAGGAATACAGCCTTTGTAGACCGGTCCTTCACTTCTAAAGCTCCGTGTTGACGTCCCTTCACTGCAATCATGGCAAGTGAAGATTTCCCGAACTCTAGAATGGTTCTATCGGAGAAATGAACAAGCTTGCACGAAGTCTTCGAGGCCGAAGATGATCTACGTCGAGGAGACTCAAACCTAAGCTACCTCTTCACTATGTCAAGAACATTGTCAAGAGAACACCCTTTACTACCCAAGCAAGTGTATAGGATGATAAAATAGGAAGTGGGCTCACTTTAGATTTTATTTTCTCACAATATTTCTTCATGTTTCATGGAGCTAGTAAGCAAGAGGAAGAAGATGAAGAAAGCAACCATGAAAAATGAAGAAGGAAAAATAATGAGGTGAGAATAGCAACCATGGATGAGTTAGTGTCATATACTAACCATTGTAGAGACTAAACCATGGGTAATTAAAATGGTTAGGTTAATAAATATCTTAAGTGAGACAAAACAAGTGGACTTTATCAAAGATGCTTCAATCTTTTCCAAGCTTCCAAGCATGACAAAATTCACACTAATTTTGAATTATTAAGATAAATAAAAACCTTCACATTTTAATTATCATGGTGTAAGTCACACACACACCCATGCTTGCATGTATCATCAAGCATGATACAACCATGTACACAAACATATATCACATATAGACTATGTGCACATAAAGTGAGAAAAACAATCTTAAGTGAGCTAATACTAGTTAATGTAAATTAATATATCAAATATATAATTATACATTAGATTATCAAATCAACACTTGATTTAATAATCCGGCTATATCACATATAACCGACTAATATCATAGTGTATCAATTTATCGAATCAACACTTGATTCGATAACCCGGTTATATCACATATACCCGGCCGATAACACAAATCGCGAGAATAGAATACGGTATAACATACTCGTATTATTCTCGGTCCTGCACAAATCACATATGTGATCCTACTCCATTTCTCTTGAGCCAGGAAACCTCTGTGTAGGACTCTAAAGACTCGTCAATACGCTGGCAGTAGGTGATGATCATATCAAATACCCACAAGCCGCAAGAGGCGTGCTAAACGCAATGGCCACCCAGGTATTGAGCGATCAGAAGATCAACAAGCTAGCCTGCTCACACTCCTGCGAATCCAATCAATAACACTACCGTACAGTCCGGTCTCTTCGTCTGATATGTCGCATATCTCGTCTAGGGGTAGTAAATGTCAGACCCCAGTAACTCGATAAGTCGTGCCGATATGAGGCTCATAATAGTTCGAGAAACTACTGGTAACACTTACCAGTAAATCTCTGAACCAGCCCTGGCCAGGGACTTCCTATTATAGCCAATCGAGCACAGCGCAACATCAACCCCCAATACCGGGAGAGACGAATCCCCTCCTATCGCTCATTGCCTCCATGTGACTCGGGAATATACCCAAAAAACCACCTTTTTGCATGTTCTCATGAACGTGGTTACTTGGAAATCAAAGCACAGTGAGAATCACACAAGACACTATGACGATCTCGGGTCGACAAACTGACCTGTACCGGTGTCACTAGAGAACTGCCATCTAACGTGAGGTATAATACCATCCGGGTGTTCCCGGCGAGTCCGTCCAGTGTACCCAGTCTCCACTGAGCACCCGGATATCATCTCTGATGTCAAACACCAATGGATATGGGATCATCCATCGCCCATCTACATAGGTCAAGAAGGTATACGCTAGTCTACTCTGGTATATCGATGCCCTGTCTTGATACACCCACGACTAGGGACATTAAAGGATGTACTCACAGACTACCTTTGTCCCACTAGTATGATCTCCATCATAATCTAGGTAGTCAAGTACGCATCCTAAGGGCTTTACCAATATGTAACAGAGAGACAATCAGTGTACATGTTAAGATAAAGAGTAACCAGATAGCATACTATCATGTCGAGCAAGAAAGTCCTCCCAATATATGTCCAAGCATCCACTACAATGTACATCTCATATATAGTAATGGCCTCTAGGGCATACATATAACTAACAATCTCCCACTTGCACTAGGGCCATCATATAGCAGTGGTTGTAGTATCTCATACTCAACCATCCCTTAAAAGTCTCTCTCTGGGAAAAAGGCCTTTGTGAGTGGATCCGCCGTGTTGTCCTCTGAGTCTACTCTCCTAACCTCGATCCCCTGGAGATCAACCAACTCCATGATCAGGCGATACTGCTTTAGAATATGTCTGGGTCACTGATGGGATGGGGGTTCCTAGGCCTAAGCTACAATTCCATTATCACACAATGTTAGGAACAAAGTTCTTCTCATGAACTAATATACACCCAGACTTCCTCTTTAGTAGCATCTTAGGTAGCAATGTATCCAGCCTTTATCGTCTAGTATGCCACGGTATCTAGCTTGGAACTCTTCCAACATACCGTCCCTCCACTGAGGGTAAAGACAATATCTGTGACTAACATTCAGTCGACCTTACCACCCTGGAAGCTATCTAGTGATTCTCCCCTGGATCGATTGATACCATCTCACTACACCTAGTGAGAATCCTAACATCCACTTAGATCTATCTCATAGATCTATAAACCAGGATTTAGGAGGTATCACCTTGATCTTATATAGAGAATCCTTGTGATAAAAGGAGATTGACCGAGCGTATTATAGGAAACTCCTTTCATATCAAGAGTATGTCATCCACGTACAATACAAGGATCACCACCATACTCCCTACTACCTTTTTGTATATACAAGGTTCATCTACCATTTTGATGACGTCAAACTCTTTGACTACCACATCAAAACAGATGTTCCAACTCCGCGATGCCTGCTTTAACTCATAAAGCAACTTGCACATGTTTCCGCTGCTCCCACTGTCTACGAAGCCCTCTGGCTGTGTACTTATAGACGCTCTCTTCTAAATTACTATTTAGAAAAACAGTCATGACACCCAACCGCCAGATATCGTAGTCATGGTATGTAGCAATGGCAAGTAGGATCTGGATGGACTTAAGCATATGGACTAGAAAAGTTTTCATCATTATCCACATATGGTCGATGACGAGAACCTTTTGCAACTAGTCTTAGTTTTGAAAGTCTCAAATTTTCCATGTACACCAAGTAATCTTCTCATGATATACTTGCTCCTGATGGGGATTTAACCTTTCAGATAAAGCAACCAAAGTCCATACTTTGTTGGTGTATATGGATTCCATTTCAGATCGCATAGCATCCAACCATTCTCATAGTGTCCCCACTCTTGATGGCCTGCTCGAAACTATTTGGTCATCATCTCATGATGCAATCCTCGCTCCCACCGTCATAGAGAAAACCGAAGTATCTCTCAGGTGGATGAGGAACCCTACCAGATCAGCGGAGAGGCTGAGGTTCGTTGGAAATTATTGAATCCTCCGGGTTTACTAAATCATCAGCTGCAGTTTGTATAGCTGGAAATCCTTTCAGTTCTACCTCATGACCACTAATTTCTTCATAAGAAATTCCCTTTCAAAAAGGTGGCATGCTGAGAAATAAAACACTTTTTGTTTCTCGGTGTGGTAGAAGATATTCTCTTGCAAATGCTTGGGATATCCAACAAACTTCCACAGAACTGAACTTGCCTCGAGCTTGTCCGGATTTTGCTTTTAGACATAGGCCGGACAACCCCAAATCGTAACATCCTTAAGAGATGGGCTCTTCCCATACCATATCACATATGGAGTGGTAGGTATCTGATTTGATTAGAACTCTATTCAATAGGTATACAGCTTCACAAGTGCATAACCCCTAAAAGGAAATAGGCAACTCAGTAGTACTCATCATAGAGCACACCATATCTAATAGGGTGCGATTGCTCTGCCCCAATACACCGTTGTGTTGTGGTGTATACAGAGGAGTAATGCTGAGAGAGAATCTCATTCTCCTTTAGAATAGTCCAGGAGTTCCTTGCTCAAGTATTCTCCTCCCTGATCTCATCATAGGATATAATACTTATACTCATTGTGGTACTCATTGTGGTTCTCTACTTCTGACTTATATTCTTTGAATTTCTCAAAATTTTCAGACTTGTGTTTCAATAGGAACACATGTACGAATCTTGAAAGATCATCAGTGAATGTAATGAAGTACAAAGAACCAGTCCTGGCATGTGTAGACAGGGGACCTACATACATCATCATGTATCAATCCCAAGAGTTCACTAACTCTTTCTCTGTTTCAAATAAACGGAACTATGGCCATCTTATCTTTATGACATGACTTGCAAGTTTCACAAGATGTAAATTCAATCTGATTTAAATATACATCTTAATGTAACTTAGCTAGTCGGGTGCATTGATATGACCTATTCTACAATGCTTCAAGAAGGATTCATTCATTTCTGAACTCTTCCTCTTGTGTGTGTTCTGTACGTTAAGAACTGTGGTTTGATTTAGAACGTATATGCTTTTAGATAACATGCCTGAATCGATCAACTCTTGATATAGGAAAATGTTCAAAACATTATCCAACAATACAAAATTATATCCTTCTTTATTAAATAAAGAGACTGATATGATGTTGTATATCAGGTTCGTTATCTAATAACATTCGTTCGGAATCAATGTATTTGGTAATACAGGGTGATAATTGCCAACATCTTGGCTGCACCAATTGCACCGTTTCCAACTCTTAAAACTTATCACCTGTTCTCAGTTCTCTACCTATCTGTACCCCATGTAACATATTATACATGTGGGATCCTGATCCGGTATCTCATACCCAGAACGTAAAGAAAACTGAGAAACAGTTCTCTGTAATGAACACACCCGAAGAAGATGTATCATCATGTACTTTCTTCGTTTGGGTGGCACGGGAATCTCGGTAATCCCCTATTTATTGCTCGGTCTTATAACAATTATACGTTGGAGCGGGACCAACGTTCTCCAGCACAGTATAACAAGCGGGTTCGGTCAATACATCCATAATATTATCTTGATTAAGGCGTGACAGGGTCGCTACCTGGAGAGAGAGAGAGAAGAAAACACTCAGCGTATGCTCTTGCAAGATCAGATTGGTTATTATTTTATCTAATCAGGATGGCTCCCACTGTTTTTATAAAATCTTCCTCCAAACCCTAAAAAGAAAGACTAGCAGGGATTAATTACACCCTACAATTTCGCCAATCTTTCAGCCAGGCCAGTGCTGGTACTTTGAGGGAGGTTCCCCGTGCTTTCCCACGGACCTTATTAAAATAAACCTCGTTTTCCTAGAGGCGTAACCTCATTGACACCTTTCTAGACACCTACTTGATCGGCTAATTGTAATGTGTAAAACACTCCCAAGGGTAACTCTTACTCGAAGTGGATATCGGGATCCAACTATCTCATAGAAGGTATGCAATCTCAGTGCAAATTTCAACACTTGAAATTCCCGATAATTTTGCCTCAAGCGATCTATGACCTTGACAAGGTCAACAAACCATAGACCGCAAGTCAAGTTCAACCCATCATTTCCTGATTGAATTAAACACACCCGCACGACCCTTGACAAGGTCAACAAGGCCGCACGACAACCCAAATCCAATCGCAACATATGCTAGCAGATAAGCACTAATCAGTTACCGCACACTACGCCTTGACAAGGTCAACAAACGCAGCACGAATACTAAATACTACTTATCTGAAATGACGGAGGGTGATTTTTCATCTTCGTGTGTATTTGGAAATGTTTCACAACCAAAGAAATTTATATCGCAATCAATTGACAATTTCTATTGTAGTTTCGTCAGTGAGAATGGATCGTCCACTGAGATGTGTATTTTGATCGATTTTATTTTAGATGAATTGAAATGAAAATAGTAAAGAAAATGATTCAAGATTTATGAGATTTGACTTTAAGAAACATAAAGAAAATAGATCAAGAATCAAGAAGATGTCCAAATCAATTTGATTTATCAAGATAATGAAGAATAGCTTGTAGGAATCGATTGAATTGGTAGCAATAATGATTCTAATAATAACTAATCTTATCTATTGATCATTTGTAGCTAGATTGATGGTGATGAATGAAAATTAGGGATCTATTGAAGAAACTAGGGTTTCTCCTTCTCTATCCCTTGTCTTTTCATTGATCATCATTCGGATCTAGCCTCTAGCAAAAAGAATCATCAATTGTTTGATCCCTATACAACGAAATAATCAAGAATGTGATCTCGATCCAAATTAGGTCATTGATGATTCTTTTTCTAAAGTTCACAAATCTCATAAGACTTAAGATTAGTATTAGGATTTTATCATCACTAGATCTACCAAATCTCTCGATTCCGTCACAAGCGGAGATTTACTCAAGCATCATAATGAAACAATCAAGAATGAAGAATTTCATAATGCGAGAATGTATAGAAAGCAAGAATTGCAATTATCACCTTTATTAAATCTCCTTCAAATTACACATCTCAATTGAGTTTACAAGACTAGCTCTCGAATCGCTCCTTGAAAAGGAATTTGTCATCGAAACTCGCTTCGCTCGATTGTCGTGAGTCGTGGATCGGATTCGGATCTCTTGCTCTTGATGATGACCAGCGTTGCGATAAAAGATCATTGATTGCTTGCTTGATTTGTTCTCGATGGATCTTGATTTGGCTTTGGATTTGGATTTGGGTTCTGGATCACAAGTTGTGTCACTCAACTTGTGCGAATTTGGCTCAATATTCAACAGCTTTTGAATGAAGCCTTAAGTCTCCTTTATAGTTCTTCCTCCATCTTCCCCTAGAAGCTAGGTTATTATGAAGCTTGCATAGGAAGCTAGGTAGTTGTAGAGAAGTTTCTAGATTAAGGTAGTTATCTAGCTTGCATGAGAAGCTTGGCTGTTGGAGGGAGGCTTCTGGAGATTTCTAGGGACTTAAGCGTCTTGAAGAAGTTTGGCAGTTGAAGAGAAGCCTCGGGAAAAAGTTCCAACCGCCGACGAGTCAGATCGGCCGCGGATCCGCGGCGGATCGGCCTGACTCGGCCGCGGATCCGCGACAGTTTGATGAGTTTGATGGCTGGTTTTCTCTGTATCTCTTGATGTTGGCTTTAGGGTTCTTCTTTGATACCCGAAATCTTATTATTGTTTCTTGGTTACTGCCAGATTTCAAGTCTTTGATTTGATACGTTTTATCGGCACTTTTAAGATTCCGGTTCTTTGACCAGAAGAATTTTCTGCACACAATCTTGATGAAATTGTTGAGATATACAAAATCATGCATGTGGTAATAAACACTCAATTTCCCTCATAATGCCGGTTATAATGTATAACACATGTTATTTGATATTTTGCAGACGAGTTTCTAATATGTGCTATATTTATACCAAACACCTTTTGATGATTAGAAAGAGTAGGGAAATTGATGTGTTAGGAATGCAATATTTTCGACTGATCAAATTCCCTCAAACTTAATTTTGATCGTCTCGAGCAAATATCTTTTATTCAAGAGAAGGAGAAAATATAAGGAAAAAAAAACTAGCTAGCACACTTTCGTAGGCAACGCGATTGCATTGAGCACGTGCAACAAGCCTTTAAACCTCTAGGTGTCCCTAGTAGGAGGAGTGTTGTCTCCTGACGATTTTCAGCGGATTACACCCAAAAAATCCCATAATAAAAAGAAGACTGTGAAACTTACATATAAAGATAAGAATTGTAAAAGAAAGACTTTGAAAATTAGAGTTTCCAACTACACTAGCTTTTCTGTTGTCATGAGCCCTGTCTTAATCGTCATGAAAAGATGTTAGAAATCACATCATCCCTCAATAAAATATCGTCTTTATTCTTCATTCCTACATTTCTTCCAAATATTGATCATATACCCCTACGTGTGTGTAAAGAAGACATCCCTACACTCGGAGAATTCAATTCAAGCTATCATATTCTTGTCCATCTACCTCAGTACTTTTTAATTGATGAATATTAGATGGAATTGCTCACATATTTTTCATGCGACCGTTAATACTTCTTGAGGTACTAACCGACCGATTACTCATGTGCTTGCTGAATAGGTGTATTTAATATTTTCCTCGTCTTGCAACACCTAAGGCTTAGCAGTGACTCCCAAACCAATTAGTCTAAAGCACTAGGTGATGAAGCACCCTCGCTATATTTTTTTATTGCTGCCTTGGCATTTACAAAACCAGTGTTCATTTTTCTACATCATTTTATCTTTTAATGCTTCATTTATTATTTTCTTTGTACTTTGGCTTTTAGACAATAGCATTTCAAGGTATCCTCTACTATCCCGAGTTTCAAGACGTGTGTAAATGCGAATAGTAGGGTATCAACATTCAAATGTTTGGATTCTAGAATATAAACTATTTTTCAGACTTATTTTTATCCTCAGATTAATGACTTCTTTCATCTTACTAACCCTTGGGACAATGGCTCATAACTACTTATTACTAGTTTCGTTTAAGAAAACTTCTAACTTTCTAGGTTTTCTTAAAATTTTCTAATCTTTTAAATGTAATTTTTCACTATCTAATCTTTTATTATCTTATTTATGTACAAAATTTTTATTTATTTTTATTATATGTTTTGTGCTTATGCAATGTATGATGCAAAGTGATGCGTAAATAAGCACAAAGCTCCCCCAAACTTGTTTATAACAGTGTCCTCACTGTTGTCATCTGTTAAATCTCGAAAACCTGTAAGCTCGGGAGGAAATTTATTAACGGGGGCAATAAATATAATCGTGAAAATTCTCCCCCAAACTTATTTTTGGCTCACAATTTTGAGGACAACTTTTATTTTTCAAGAGCCATAAATATACTCCCCCAAATTGAGTTAAACAATTTTAAGTATTTTAGGAGGGGGTAAAGTTATTGGTCAATACCAAGCTTTGCAAAAACCGAAGGTCAACACCAACCATTCGAAGATTTTATCAGTATAACGTATAGGTCGGTGGAAGAACATATTGTATAGAGTCAGGAAGAAGTGGGGAAGAGATAAGTGGTGGTCTGGAAAGGGTTTGAGTTTTAAATTATAGAAATGAAAGATTGAAGATGAATGACAGCGAGAATATGAATGATTAGGAAGAAGGAGTGGTGGCGGTTCAACTTCTATAGGTGGAGGTTGATTAATCACAAAATCCGTGTTGTTTAGGAATGCAAGTTCATCAGCAAAAAGTTCTTCAAAACTTTCATCAATGGTGTCATCAAACATTTTGCTGTCAATAAATTTTGTGCCAGAATTTATCATACTTGATTTGTCAAAAATTATGGAGGCAGGAGACTCGAAAAACTCAGCTACCTCATTTTCAAAAGTATCCAAATCAAGTTGACTTTCTGGTATTATTGAACTTGAATTATCTGATTGTGATTCATCAACACTCGCTACCATTATAGGAACAGAAGAAGAACCAGAGAGAGTGGAAGATGAAATGGGTAAACCTATTGATATGTCGAGTATCGCTAAACCAGATGTGGGAGATGGAGGCTGAATTTTGGTCTGCTCTTCGGTTATATGATTAACATCAACTTCAAGACACACTTAGGGTTTGAGAAGAGTTAAAGGCTCAAGTGATGACCACAAGAAAGTGAAAGGACCTGATGAATTGATGGGACAAACTCATCCAAAATTTCGGATTCATCAATCGATATATCCCCAACTTCAATCACCTCATTCGAGTGAAGGTTAAAATTCTCAAACACCTCATCAAAAGTAAGGTTTTCAATCAATTTTGGATCAAGAGTGGAGCTGTAGAGATCACAAGGATTTGGTATGGTTTCAGTCGAAATGGACCCTTCACAATCGGGTAAATCAAACACTTCAAAGTCACACAACTTATCAATTGGTGGATCCTTTGGTGTACTCGATGAATCTATGAAACTGGAGTTGTGGATTTCAGTTTGGAAAGGGAAGGTTTGATTAGGAAAGGTGTCTAGTCCTGTTTCACTACCCAAATTTTCACTTTGTCCTATGCCCGAATTATACACTGAAATTTTTTTGGCAGATTTGACATTTTTTCTTGCCTCCACTCTGCTAGTTCCTTCCTAATTTGGTTCGACATTTCCAAATATTTTTCTAATGTCTGCTCAAGACTAGACTTGGGTCGATAAGCAGTTTCAGGATAAAATTGAAATTCTTATGGACAATTAAAACTCTAAATGACTGATTAGAAGGACTGTCTAGAGAAGGTGGAAAAGTCGGATTGGATTGAGAGGAATTGAATGGTTGTGAAAATTGGGCAGGAGTAGGGTCAACATTGTGATAAGAAGAATATTGATATTGGTTGGTCGGCTTGCTATTCGACATCATACATGCCACAAACCGATTATGAAATTCTTCTTTAGAAAGTGGAGGTGATGGTTGATACTGGTCCGGATTGAAACTTTGGCCTTTAGCCCTAGCTATATGCTCAGCAATGGACATGCGTCTAGGGACATCCTCACTCCGAGTATCAACGGAAACGGATGTAGAATTAGGATACGGTTGATAAGACCTGAACTAAGGTGGACAACTGTTTCTATCCGCTTGCGCTATCCGATCTCTTAAAGACATGGGAGAGACGGATGGTATACCGAAGCGATTACGAAAACAAGAAATATCTGGTTGTGGACAGCAAAGCTCGGCAAGAGTTCGTCTGTTTGGGTCACCCATTATAAGAAGAGAAGAGGGGGAAAATGGTAAAAAGGGGAGAAAATAATTGGTTTGTTTTGAAAAAAGACGGATTTATGAAAATTCACACAAACATGCACACGCCATCCTAGATGTAATGGTCACCTAGGTCAAGTCTCTAGACCGCTCCTAGACTTCCAGAAGACAAATCGCAGGATAAATCCTCTACTACCTCTTTATCCCTCATGTGGCCAGGTATGTGCCAGGTAAGTGGGAGGTTATCCGCTACGTAAGTAGCGGCCTAATTAAGTAACCACTTGACTTAAACACACTTGCCTTAGACACCATAAAAGAAACGCAGATAAGCAATAGATTACCCACGACCTTCTTCTGTCCTAATTGAGCGCGACGATCCTTAGAGTTTTGTGTAGATATTTTTTAGTTAATGAGGGTGATGCAGTTGCAAGTTTTATGATTTTCGGGGCTTAAGATGGGTAATGAACTCCCCACCTAATCTGAATTTGGTCTTTGCCCGTTAATTTCCGTATTAAAATATGCACAAAACAACCAATTTCAAGAATCGCAACAAATTAATTTTTTAGCGGCGCTGAATTTTGCAAAGAATCCTGCAAGAAATTGATTATTGGACAAGATCAGAGAGGAGAGTAGAGAACAGAGAGTATACCACAGAGATTTTATGCACTGATTCACCTAAACGGCGGCGGAACCGCCGCAAAAACCACACTATAGCCACGGATCCGCGGTCCTATGGGGGAGATAGGCGATCAAATTTTTTCTGCAGCTGCTTGTACTCCTGTGGAAACTGTAAATCTTCTCTGAATCTTGATCGCACTGCTAAAATGATTCCAGATTCCCTCGCAAAAATTCAAACACTAATTGTTAAGCACTTGAAACGATTCTTTGAATTAAAATTTGATGGAATAATAAATTTTCAACTCAAATAACAAAAACAAACAAAATAGAACACATCCCCGGCACCGGCGCCATTTGATTGTTCATCTTCGTGTGTATTTGGAAATGTTTCACAACCAAAGAAATTTATACTGCAATTAATTGACGGCGTCTATTGTAGTTTCGTCAATGAGAACGGATCGTCCACTGAGATGTGTGTTTTGATCGATTTTGTTTTAGATGAATTGAAATAAAAATAGTAAAGAAAATGATTCAAGATTTATGAGATTTGACTTTAAGAAACATAAAGAAAATATATCAAGAATCAAGAAGATGTCCAAATCAATTTGATTTATCAAGATAATGAAGAATAGCTTGTAGGAATCGATCAAATTGGTAGCAATGATGATTCTAATAATGACTAATCTTATCTATCGATCATTTGTAGCTAGATTGATGGTGATAATGAAGATTAGGGATCTATTGAAGAAACTAGGGTTTCTCCTTCTTTATCCTTTGTCTTTTCATTGATCATCATTCGGATCTAGCCTCTAGCAAAGAGAATCATCAATTGTTTGATCCCTAATTTGTAATGAAATAATCAAGAATGTGATCTCGATCCAAATTAGGTCATTGATGATTCTTTTTCCTAAAGTTCACAAATCTCATAAGACTTAAGATTAGTATTAGGATTTTATCATCACTAGATCTACCAAATCTCTCGATTCCATCACATGCGGAGATTTACTCAAGCATCATAATGAAACAATCAAGAATGAAGAATTTCATAATGCGAGAATGTATAGAAAGCAAGAATTGCAATTATCACCTTTACTAAATCTCCTTCAAATTACACCTATCAATTGAGTTTACAAGACTAGCTTTCGAATCGCTCCTTGAAAGGGAATTTTTCGTCGAAACTCGCTTCTCTCGATTGCCGTGAGTCGTTGATCGGATGCGGATCTCTTGCTCTTGATGACGACCGGTGTTGCGATAAAGGATCGTTGATTGCTTGCTTGATTTGTTCTCGATAGATCTTGATTTGGCTTTGGATTTGGATTTGGGTTCTGGATCACAAGTTGTGTCACTCAACTTGTGCAAATTTGGCTCAATATTCAACAACTTTTGAATGAAGCCTTAAGTCTCCTTTTATAGTTCTTCCTCCATCTTCCCCTAGAACCTAGGTTGTTATGAAGCTTGCATAGGAAGCTAGGTAGTTGTAGAAAAGTTTCTAGATTAAGGTAGTTATCTAGCTTGCATGAGAAGCTTGGCTGTTGGAGGGAAGCTTCTGGAGATTTCTAGGGACTTTGAAGCGTCTTGAAGAAGTTTGGCAGTTGAAGAGAAGCCTCGGGAAAAAGTTCGAACCGCCGACGAGTCAGATCGGCCGCGGATCCACGACGGATCGGCCTGACTCGGCCGCGGATCCGGGGCAGTTTGATGAGTTTGATGGCTGATTTTCTCTCTGTCTCTTTATGTTGGATTTAGGGTTCTTCTCTGATACCTGGAATCTTATTTTTGTTTCTTGGTTGCGGCCAGATTTCAAGTCTTTGACTTGATGCGTTTTATCGGCACTTTTAAGATTCCGGTTCTTTGACCTGAAGAATTTCCTGCATACAATCTTGATGAAAATGTTGAGATATACAAAATCATGCATGTAGTAATAAACACTCAATTTCCCTCATAATACCGGTTATAATGTATAACACATGTTATTTGATATTTTGCAGACGAGTTGCTAATATGTGCTATATTTATACCAAACACCTTTAGATGATTAGAAAGAGTAGGGAAATTGATTTGTTAAGAATGCAATATTTTCGACTGATCAGAGGGCTACGACAGGTTTTTAAGAAAACCTTTTGCGTAATAAACTTGATATCGTTGTAGAATCGAGTGATTTTGAGAAGTAGTGTTTTTGAGGCTTTTACTAATTTTGCTAAAGTGGTCACTCCAGGTGAAGGGATCTCGGCTCTTTCCTTATCGAATAAGGTGCAGGATAATTCACAAATACCACTATGCAAAGCAAAAACTATAAAAGCAATCAAAAGACAAACCGAGTTTGTAGCATCTGCTAGTTTCGCTAAAGAGGTCACTCCCAGTGAAGGGATCTCAGCTCTTTCCTTATCGAATAAGGTGCTGGATATTCTACAAGGAATACCGCTATGCAAAACAAGAACTAGAGCTACCAGTTTTTAAAACAAGTTTCTGCAACATCTTTAGGTTTCTTTTCTTTCATTAATCTCATTAATGAAGTCCCATCATTTTAAGTTACCTAAACATCATAGATAAATACAACGTACGCTTATGCCATCCGCATTCGCCTCGATTTCCCGTCATGCACCGTTAAGTTAGGTAACTAACGGCAAAGCGGGGCAGGGCTAGCGCGGGTGCAAAACATAAGCAACGTCTATATAATATATCATATATACTATATACAGTATCTATCTCAACATATCAAATGATCACATCACAGATATCACAACAGAAAACAACATATGAAATATTGGATATACTAGGATTTCCTGGTTTTATATTAAGCATGTATAAACACGGATTCCACGGTCGTGATGAATAGCCAAACCCACATCCCTAGACCCCTATGAGAGCGGCAAGCGACCCTACCAATTCTAGAGTTAGGAGACCCGGACTCGACTTCTTGAGTTGGTCTCTGTTAGTAATATGTATGCCCTAGAGGCCATTACTGTACATGCGATGTATATTGTAGTGGATGCTTGGACATATATAGGGAGGACTTTCTTGCTCGACATGATAGTATGCTATCTGGTTGCTATTTATCCAAACATGTGGACTTGTATTGGTTTACTGTCTTCCTCTCACATGTTGATAAAGCCCTTAGGATATGTACTTGACTACTAGGACTATGATGCAGATCATACTAGTGGGGCCAGTGTAGTCAAAGAGTATATCCTATAACTGTTCCTAGTTGAGGGAGTATCGAGACTGGGCATCGATACTCCAGAGTAGACTAGCGTATACGCTTCTCGACCCATATGATGGGCGATGGATGATCCTATATCCATTGGTGTTTGACATCAGAGAAGGTATGCGGGTGCTCAGTGGAGACTGGGTACACTGAACGGATTCGCCGTGAACTCCTAGATGGTATTATACCTCACGTCAGATGGCAGTTCTCTGGTGACACTGGTACAGGTTAGTCTGTAGACCCGAGACCGTCATAGAGTCTTGTGTGATTCCCACTGTGCTTTGATTTCCACCTTACCACGTTCATGAGAACGTGCAAAACGGTGGCTTTTGGGTACAGTCCCGAGTCATATGGAGGCAATGAGCGATAGGAGGGGTTTCGTCTCTCCCGGTATAGTGAGTTGATGTTGCGCTGTGTTCGATTGGCTATAACTGGAAATCCCTGGCCAGGGTTGCTGAGATTTACTAATAAGAGTTATCAGTAGTTTCTCGGACCGTTATGGACCTTGCATCGGCATGGCTTATCAGGCTAATGGGGTCTGACGTTATATCACCCCCATGCTGTGATATGCGACATATCAGACGAAGAGACCGGACTGTACGGTAGTGTTGCTGATTGGATTCACAGGAGTACGAATAGGCTTGCTTGTTGATCTTCTGATCGCTCAATACCCGAGTGGCCGTTACGTTTGGCCGACCGCTTGCGGCTTGTGGGTGTTTGATATGAACATCACCTACTGCCGGCGTATTGACGAGTCTTTAGAGTCCTACACAGAGCTTTCCTGGCTCAAGCGAAACGGAGTAGGAGCGCATATGTGATATGTGCGGGACCGAGATTAATGCGAGTATGTGATACCGCATTATATTCTCGCGATGTGTGACATGATTGGTTATATGTGATATAGCCGAGTTATCGGATCAAGCGTTGATTCGATAAGTTGTTGCATTTGATATTAGTTGGTTATATGTGATATAGCCGGATTATTAAATGAAGAGTTGATTTGATAATTTAATGTATAATTATATATTTGATATATTATATTACAATAACTAATATTTAGCTCACTAATGATTTCCTTTCTCACTTGATGTGCACATTATATATATGTGATATGTATATTTGTGTACATGTATTGTGTCATGTTTGATGATACATACAAGATGGGTGTATGAGATTAATACCATTCTAGGGTTAAGTTAGGGTTTCTATTTATGTTAAGCTAATTCAAAAGAGATTGACTTTGTCATGGTAAAGCTTGGACAAAAGCTTTTGGATAAGTTTTGACAATGTCAACACTTTTGTCTAGTTAAAGATATTTATCAAACCCAACCCTTAACCATAGCATGGAGTTAATTCTCTACATGAGTTAGGCATGATTGTTTTAACTCAACCATGGGTGCAATAATTCATTTGGATGAATTATTTATGAGTTCTTCTTCTTCTTCTTCTTCAAGCTCCATGAAAAGCTTGCTAGCTTCAATGGAGGTATGAGAAATAATGTGAGAAAATCAATTCTAAAGTGAGCCCACTTCCTACTTCTTCATCCTCTACCACTTGCCATGTAGTAGAGTGTGTTCTCTTCACAAAGTTCATGACCTAGTGAAGGAATAGCTTGAGTTAGTGTCTCCTCGACGTAGATCATCTTTAGCCTCGAAGTCATCGAAGCAAGCACGTTCGTTTCTTCATAGAGCCTCTTAAGAGTCTGGAGTTTACGATCGCAGCAAATGGGACTACTACACAGAGCTATTTGAAGTGAAGGACTGGTATACAAAGGTTGTATTCCTTGCTCACTACTTATTGCAAAGTGTTTTCATATGTTTACCGTATATTTCTAGTTAACGATTCATGGTTAGGGTTAGCTAGAACGGCATATTTTTGAATTTGGCATGGACGATGCCTCCCGTAACCTTGCTGCCGTGCTAGGTAACCCAACAGTGGTATCAAAGCCATGCTAGAAATTTATACGGATTTTGTTAAGATTACGAAACCGAAACAGCTCCGAAACTTGAAACGGAAAACCTGCTTGCTGTCGATTTTAAAAGGTTGTCAAATTATTTTTAAATAAGTACAAAGTGATGTATGTGATATATCATGAACACACACAAAATTTCAGAGCATTCCCTGAAAAAGTTGCCGGCCAGCATAGGTGCCATATCGGCCCAATCCGAGCACCCCCCCTGAAATTTTGCCTGTGTTCCAGTGACTTGGTTTTGGCGTTTCAGGTGTTGTTTATTTTTGCTAATTTTGCATGTGATGTAATTTTACACTATAAGCAATTCGGAGTGTTTCGTATTCGTAGTTTTAACATTGTTTTGGGTGTTTCACATATTGTCTAGACAATGTTAAAAAGTTCGATCGAATGTCAAAAACCCATTTTTCCAAGTTTAACGTATTCGGAAAAACATGCAAGTGATTCCGTGGACCCTCTAGAAGAACGAAACCTTAACTCGATTATGTGGTCGTCAAAACCACCACTTTAACCCTAGGGTTTGTGGTAGTTTAGCGTTTCACATGTGAGGCATTGGTTTGACCCTTCTACGGCTGGTTCATAGGTACTGAGGCATCTTCTGGGTATTACTAAAACTGCGCTCAAGTGTTGAGCTGTCGGGAAATTGTAGGACTTTGATCAATCGATCGAAGAGTTTAACTTCGTCCGGATATCATGTGATGGGATACAGTATTTGAAATCCACATGTAGTTATGAGATAACTAATTTGAATGTTATAAATTTAGCAATTTAGTCTTATTTGATCGGTTGCCACGGGATTTTGATGTGATCAAAAGTCCGTCGCAATCACGTAGCGTACGCGGATACTCGCCGGGTAAACTTAATAGATAGCCACGCCCCATAACCCCGAACAAGTGACTGCAGGAGAACCCCATCGCCAAAAGCATACGTTCGGGTGCTGGCGGCAGCGGTGTTCCGCCTTAGTGCACTTCGTCGACGGCTTCGGGGGCGGTGCGGCCGTCTACTAAAGTTTCCGACGGGCATTCGATCAGGATGTCGGAAATCTTGTTGAATTGCCCGAATGGATATTGAAAAGTGTTTACGATATTGAGACTAAAATGCGGGGTTTATAATTGTTAGGCATGCGATGTCTAAGAAATTCATTTGGTTAGGCATGCGATGTCTAAGGTGGTTGCGGATTCCAACTATTGTAGTTTTTTACTTACTTTTCTGTGACCGTAAGTGTAATATGTGGTGTATCGCCGGTTTCGGTACTATATGTCAACGACAATTGGGATACGCATATTTACTTACGTTGATGACATGTGATATTATGTGTTGTTGTGATATGTTATATTGGATCGTCGTGTTTTGAATAGCCGGGGGTTTTATGTGTGATGAGAGTTTTTCAGTTTTCATTCATGTATTATTCTTTGTATGTAATATTCTTTTATTGGGGCACTTCCGGGTTGAGGATGATGTCACCATTGTATATTATTTAATTTTCCGCATTAGGATAGACCTAAGGCGGGAAGGAAAAGTAACCGGGTTCTAGGGTCCAGTGGGAGACCACTCGAGGAGTCGAGACCGGGTCTCCTAACTCTAGAATTGGCAGGGTTGCTTGCCGCTCTCGTAGGGGTCTAGGGATGTGGGTTTGGCTATTCATCACGACCATGGAATCCGTGTTTTATACTGGCTTGATATAAAACACGGAATTCCTAGTATATCCAATATTTCATGTGTGTTCTTCTGCTGCAATGTTCTGTGATGTGATCATATTACTGCCTGAGATGAATGTTTATATTATATATATGAGATATATATTGTATATTGTTGATTTCGTTTCAAATGTGATGATTGTGAAGCATAATAAATGGGACTTCATTAATGAGATTAATGAAATAAAAGAAACCTAAAGATGTTGTAGAAACTTGTCTTAAAAACTGGTAGCTCTAGTTCTTGCTTTGCATAGCGGTATTCCTTGTAGAATATCCAGCACCTTATTCGATAAGGAAAGAGCCGAGATCCCTTCACCGGGAGTGATCTCTTTAGCAAAACTAGCAGATGCTACAAATTCGGTTTGTTTTTTGATTACTTTTTATAGTTCTTGCTTTGCATAGCGGTATTCCTTGTAGAATATCCAGCACCTTATTCGATAGGGAAAGAGCCGAGATCCCTTCACCGGGAGTGACCTCTTTAGAAAAACTAGTAAAAGCCCAAAAAATACTCATTTTCAAAAATCACTCGATTCTACAACGATATCAAGTTCATTACGTAAAAGATTTTCTTAAAAACCTGTCGTAACCCTCCGTCATTTTAGAAAGTAGAGTACTTAGTATTTGTGCTGCGTATGTCAACTATAGTTGAGGCGTAGTGTACGATAGCTAAGTGATGTCTTCCTACACAGCTTATAATGCGATTAATTAGGACAGTCATGTGATTATGTCGACCATAGTTGAGGGTCATGTGGGTGGGTCTAATTAATCATGAAATGACGGGTAAAACTTGACTAGTGCTTATGATATGTTGACCATACTTAAGATCATAAGTACAAGGGGCAAAATATTATCGGGAATTTCAAGTGATGAAATTTGCAATGAGATTGCATACCTTCTATGAGATAGTTGGATCCCGATACCCACTGCGAGTAAGACTTACTCCTGGGAGAGTTTTACACATTACAATTAGTCGATCGAGTAGGTGTCTAGAAAAGTGTTAACGGGGTTATGCCCCTGGGAAAACGAGGTTTATTTTAATTAGGTCCGTGCGAAAGCTCGGGGAACCTCCCTCAAAGTACCGACACTGGCCGGGCTGAAAGATTGGCGAACTTGTAGAGTGTAATTAATCCCGGCTAGTCTTACCTTTTAGGGTTTGAAGGAAGATTTGACTAAAACAGAGGGAGACATTCTGATTAGATATATTAATAACCAATCTAATCTTGCAAGAGCATACGCTAAGTGTTTTCTTCTCTCTCTCTCTCTCTCTCCAGGTAGCGACCATGTCACGCTTTAATCAAGATAATAATACAGATGTATTGACCGAACCCGCTTGTTATACTGCGCTAAAGAACGTTGGTTCCGCTCCAACTTATAATTGTTATAAGACCGAGCAGGAAATAAGGGATTACCAGAATTCCCGTGCCACCCAAACGAAGAAAGTGCATGTTGATACATCATCTTCGGGTATGTTCATTACAGAGAATTGTTTCTCAGTATCCTTTACGTCCTGGGTATGACATACCGGATCAGGATCCCACATATGTAATCTGTTACATGGGCTAGAGAAAGGTAGAGAACTGAGAACGGGTGATAAGTTTCAAGAGTTGGAAATGATGCAAGTGTTGCAACCAAGTATGTTGGCAGTTATCACCCTGTATTACCAAATACATTGATTCTAAACGAATGTTATTAGATACCGAATCTGATATACAACATCATATCAGTCTCTTTATTAGATAAAGAAGGATATAATTTTGTATTGTTGGATAATGTTTTGAACATTTCCTATATCAAGAGTTGATCAGTTCAGGCACGTTATCTAAAAGCATAGACGTTCTAAATCAAACCACAGTTCTTAACATACAGAACACACACAAGAGGAAGAATTCAGAAATGAACGAATCCTTCTTGTGGTATTGTAGACTAGGTCATATCAATGTGACCTGACTAGTTAAATTACATTTAGATGCATATTTAAATTAGTTTTGATTTACATCTTGTGAAACTTGCCAGTCATGTCACAAAGATAAGATGACCACAACTCCGTTTATTGGAAACAGAGAAAGAGTTAGTGAACTCTTGGGATTGATACATGATGATGTATGAGGTCCCCTATCTACATATGCCACGACCGGTTTTTTGTACTTCAGAAGTAGAGAACCAAAACGGGTATAAGTATTATGTCCTATGATGAGATCAGGGAGGAGAATACTTGAGCACGGAATTCCTGGACTATTCTAAAGGAGAATGAGATTCTCTCTCAACATTACTCTTTCGTATATACCACAGCACGTCGGTGTATCGGGGAAGAGCAAATCGCACCCTATGGGATATGGTGCGCTCTATGATGAGTACTGCTGAGTTTCCTATTTCCTTTTGGGAGTTATGCACTTGAGAAGCTGCATACCTATTGAATAGGGTTCCAATCAAATCAGATGCCTATCACTCCATATGTGATATAGAATGGGAAGACACCACATCTTAAGTATGTTAAGATTGGGGTTGTCTGGCCTATGCCTAAAAGCAAAATCCTGACAAGCTCGAGGCAAGGTCAGTTCTGTGGAAGTTTGTTGGATATCCCAAGCATTAGCAAGGGAATATCTTCTACCACATTGAGGAACAAAAGATGTTTTGTTTCTAAGCATGCCACCTTTGTGAAAGGGTATTTCTTGTGAAGAAATTAGTGGTCATGAGGTAGAACTGGAAGAAATTCCAGCTATACAAACTACAGCTGATGATTTGGGAAACCCGGAGGATTCAATAGCTTCCGACGAACCTCAGCCTCTCAACCGATCTAGTAGGTTTACTCATCCACTTGAGAGATACTTCAGTTTCTCTATGACAGTGGGAGCGAGGATTGCATCATGAGATGATGACCCAACTAGTTTCGAGCAGGCAATCAGGAGTGAGGACTCTGTAAGAATCGATGGATGTTAAGCGATCTGAGATGGAATCTATATATACCAACAAAGTATGGACTTTGGTTGCTTTATCTGAAGGGTTAAATCCCTATAAGGAGCAAGTATATCTTAAGAAGATTACTTGGTGTACATGGAAAAGTTGAGTCTTTCAAAACTATGCTTAAGTCCATCCAGATCCTACTTGCCATTACTGCATACCATGACTACGATTTCTGGTGGTTGGATGTCATGACTGCTTTTCTAAATAGTTATTTAGAAGAGAGCGTCTATAAGTACACAGCCAGAGGGCTTCGTAGACAGTGGAAGCAGTGGAAACGTGTGCAAGTTGCTTTATGAGTTAAAGCAGGCATCGCAGAGTTGGAACATATGTTTTGATGTGGTAGTCAAAGTGTTTGACTTCATCAAAATGGTAGATGAACCTTGTATAAACAAAAAGGTAGTAGGGAGTACGGTGATGATCCTCGTATTGCACATGGATGACATACTCTTTATAGGGAAGGAGTTTCCTATGCTATGCTCGGTCAATCTCCTCTTCTCACAAGAATTCTCCATATAGGATCAATGTGATACCTCCTAAATCCTGGGTTATAGATCTATGAGATAGATCTAATTGGATGTTAGGATTCTCACTAGCTGTAGTAAGATGGTATCAAGCGATCCTGGGGGGAATCACTGGAAAAAGTTCCAGGGTGATAAGGACGACTGAATGTCAGTCACAGGCATTGTCTTCACCCTCAGTGGAGGGACGGTATGTTGGAAGAGTTCCAAGCTAGATACCGTGACATACTAGACGATTAAAGGCTAGATACATCGTTACCAAGGATGCTACCAAAGAAATAGTTTGGATATACACTAGTTCATGAGATGAACTTCGTTCCTACCATTGTGTGACAATGGAGTTGTGGGTTTGGCCAAGGAACCCCCATCCCATCTGTGATCCAGACATATTCTTAGGCAGTATCACCTGATCATGGAGATGATTGATCTCCAGAGAGATCTAGGTTCAAGAGAGAAGGCACAGAGGACAACACGGCGGATCCATTCACAAAGGCCTATTCCCAAGAGAGACTATTATGGGATGATTATGTTGGATATATATGCCCTAGAGGCCTTCATTGTATAGGATGCTAGGGATATGTATGTACATGACAATCTTGCTTGATATGATAGTACGCTATTTGGTTTGTCTTTATCTTAATGTGTGATATATTTTACTTTGTATTTATATACATGTTGATAAAGCCCGTAGGGTGTTTGCCTGACTACCGGCGTTGTGATGGCAGTCATACTTATAGGAGCTGGATAGTCAATAGGCACATCCTTGAATGTCCCTGGTCGCAGGAGTATCGAGACTGGGCATCGATGCTCCAGAGTAGACTAGTGTATACATATCTAGACCCTGACGAGGGGCGATGGATTGGTCCCGCAGCCATTGGTGACGTGCACCTAAGATTGTAAACATATGCTCACTGAGTGTGAGTACACCGGACAGGACTCGCCGAGAACTGACTGGATGGTATTATACCTAACGTCAGATAGCAGTTCTCAGGTGACATGTGTGCAGATAGTCCCGAGCTATATGGAGGCAGTGAGCGACTGTTAGGGATTCGTCTCTCCTGGTATAGGGAGTCGATATCGCACTGTGATCGGTTGGTCATTACCATAAGTCCCTGGCCAGAGCTGATAGAGAATTACTGGTGGACTGACCAGTAGATTCTTGGATGGTCTTGAGCGACACCGGCATGACTTGTACGGTTGTTAGGGGTCAGACGTTTACTACCTCCCTAGACCATACATGCGATACTCTCAGACGAACAGACCGGACTGCACGGATATTATCACGGACAGGCTCAGTAGGGGTTACGGACGAGTTCGCTCGTCGGCCTCCTTTTCGACACGTACCTGGGTTGCCGTTACGTACAGCTAGTGCCACTGATGGACTTATGGTTAAACCTACTGCCAGCGTACTGTCGAGTCTTTAGAGTCCCACACAGAGGGTTTCCCTAGATCAGGCGAGACGATGTAGACGCCGTATGGTCTTACGGCAGGGTTTTGATCGCATTCGTGTACCGGCTACTCGAATGACGATTGGACGGATTATACTTGTAGGCTTTGGTTTAAGCCAGATACTAGTATTGTAGTATTGGATTATACTGATCTCGGTGTATCCATATTTTTCGGAATACGGATAAGGGTATGAAAATACGGAAAAAGGGCATTCTTGTAAATTCCCAAGATTTACCTTCTAGAAGGAGAAACCTCATTATTTTTTTATTCTTTTTCATTAAAGAATTAATGAGATGGAAATTAGGAGGCATGGGTTGAAGAATGGCTAAGTATTTGTTTATTTCATTTGGAGCCACTATTCAAGCATGGTTGTAGATTATATGATTTAATAATGCCATGGTTGAATTATTGGCTCAAGACTTAACCATTCTTCTTCTCATTTTCTATTATCATTATCACAAAAGCATTCTCTATCCTAGGTTTTCTTCTCTCCTTCCTCCTCAAGCTCTTACACTTGCATGTGTTGGAAAACAATGAGCTTTAAGATCAAATAATCCAATACACTCACTCTACATCTACTTAGTCTTCTCTCTTAGCAAGTTAGATCACTAAGTTATCTCATAGAGGTTGGAGCTTGACCATAGCCCTCGGGTGGATCCATCTTCGACACAAAGAAGACCGGCAACCGAGATCGTTCAAAAGCCAAAGCAAGGATATCAAGAAGAAGGAGCTTGAACCAAGGAGCAAGGAGCAATTGAAGACCCGAAGGACTAGGAACGAGAGTATAACTCCTTTACTTAGTAGTTAGCTCTCTCTCTTAGTCTAGTTTTATGTTAGCTAAGGTTTAAACAAGATCCTAAAATGGAACAAGTTCATGATGCAAAACTAAAACACGTTTCTTTTGAGGTGAGAAAATCGTTTTTAAAGTATTCCGCCTCCCCGCGAGCCGTGTGGTGTGCATCATGGACTTACACTGATATCAGAGCCATATTAAACCTTAACTAACTTGTTAGCAAAGTGTTAGAAATTCGATCGCCGGAAAAATCCCGAAATCACATCCGAAAATGCATGTTTCTGTCGATTTTGAAATGTGGTCTAAATTTTTTTCAGAAGGCTTAAAAATTCGTGCAGGCTTTTTTAAGAACACAGAAAAAATTTGGACTCATGAATCGGTCAAACCGCCGCGGATCCGCGGCAGAACCATACGTTCTGCCGCCGATCCGTGGCCGAGTCGACTCCGATTTAGTCCAAACTTTTTCTGTTATTCTTATTTTCTGGAATTGTGATTTTTGGGATATTTTGTTTCTGCCCAGATATTTTATGTACCGTGTTAAACTGGGGATAGATTCAAATTTGCTTAATCGATCGAAATTCTAATTGCTTTAGCTAATCGGTTCTTCTGTAATGTTATATGTGTTTTGAAACGTCTGCTAATCGCTATACGACGATTAGTGGGGGTTGCATATATCTGTGATGATTGGTTTGTGTATATGAATCTTATTGGATCATCGTGATGAATAGCCGGGGTGAGTGAGATGAGTGTTTTCTTTTCTTTCATTTAATGTAATTTGTAAAATTGATATAATATTATTTTTGCGGGGCACATCCGGGTTGAGGTTGTAGCCACCGTTGTATTATTTCTTTTACTGTTTTTGCTCCTAGGATAGGCCCAAGGTGGGGTGCACAAACTACCGGGTACTTTGAAGTGCTAAGTGGCCTACTCACGTTGTTGAGGGAGACTGCTTCACTTCTGGTACTTGGCGGGTAGTTTGTCGCACCCGTAGGGGTCTAGGGTGGGTTTTGGCTATTCATCACGACCGTGAAACCCGTCTTTCGTTATGGGCTTAAACGAAGTGCGGAATTCCTAGTATATCCAATATGTTCATCTGTGATCTGGAATGCTTATTATTGCGTGCGACGAATGGATATATCTATCTATGATATTTATTAGGCGTTGCTTATGTTTTACACCCGCGCTAGTCCAGCCCCCGCTCTGTTGTTAGTTAAGTGGGCCCAGTGGCGAATGCAGATGGCATAAGCGTACGTTGTATTTTTGTTGTATTCTGCAATGGTAGGATTAAATGATGGGAAAACATTAATTCATTAATGCAAAGAAAATAAACCTAAACTAAATCGTTGGAACAATTTCAAAACCACTCGGTTTTCTTCAAAAAGCAAATTTTAAATGCGGAGCTTAAACCACTCCTTTTAAAAAGCTATCATGGTTCCTTCGATCATATCAAGTTCATTACGTTAACGGTTTTGCCCAAAACCAGCCGTAACCTTCCGTCGTTTCAAATAAACAGCACATCGTATTCATGCTATGTTTTTTGGCCTACGTCAAGGCATAGTGTATGGTAGCAATGTGTTTCTTATTTGTTGCACAGATAGATGCATTAGTTTAGGATAGTCATACAGCCTTGTTGGCCTACGTAGGGCGAGTACGGATGGATCTAAATTAATCAGGACAACGACGGGTAGAACTTGACTTGCATGTTATGATTTGTTGTCCTACGTCAAGATCATAAGAGCTTAGGATAAAAATCACATCGGGAGTTTCAAACATTAAGGAAACTTGCAGATTTAGAATACCTTCTGGAGTGTGGTGACTAGAGTGGCTTCCATCTAGGGTATCATGCGATGATAGTTGGATCCCGATCCCACTGATGAGTAGGACTACTCTCGGGAGATTTTCTCACTTAACAATCAATGCTATAAACCAAGTAGGTGTCTAGAAAGGTACTAGTGGGGATACGCCTCCAGGGAAAAGTGGTTACATAATTAAGGAACTTCGCGAAAGCGTTGGAAAACCTCTCTCGAAGTACCAACATTGGCCTGGCTGAAAGGTTAAGCAAGTATTGTGACGTGTGATTAATCCTGACTAATTCTTCTTTTAGGGTTTGAAGAAGGATTTGAGGAAACAGTGGGAGCCATCCTGTTTAGATAAACTAATAAACCAATCTAAACTTGCAAGAGCATATGCTGAGTGTTTCTTTTCTCTCTCTCTGGCAGCTACCATGACAGGACTAAAACTATTACTTGAAAAGAATACACTGACCGGGCCAAACTATAAAGATTGGCTAAGGAACGTCAACATTGCACTAACTTATGACAAAGTTGCATATGTTACTACCGCTATTCCTCCCCCTATCCCAGGACCAGATTCCTCAGTTGCGGACAAGAAGGTTCGCAAAACTTGGGATCTAGACTGTGAGAGAGCTAAGTGTATCGTGCTGGCGTCCATGAACAATGAACTCCAGAAACAACACGAGAGGGATATTATATCCATCTCTCTCCATTGCAAGGATATGTATGGAGAGCACTCCCGTATCGCGAGGTACGAGACCTCAAGGAAACTGTTCCAGATGAGGTTAGCTCCAGGATCACCTGTAGGAGAGCACGTCCTGAAAATGATCAGCCTCATTGAGGAACTCGCAAACCTGGGATACGTTCTAGATAATGATTTGTACATCAACTTGATTTTGTAGTCCCTTCCCCACACCTTCTCTCAGTTCGTGCTGAACTTCAATATGCACGAAATGGAAGCTGATCTTCCAAAGCTCCTCAACATGCTGAGGGTAGCAGAGACCTCCTTGAAAAAGGAGAAGACCCCCGTTCTGTATGTTGGCCAATCATCCTCTTCTAAATCTAAAGCGAAAGCTAAAGGGAAGAAGAAGATGAAAGCCACCAAACCGAAAGGCGGGGTCAAGAAGGTGCAGGGAACGAACAAAGCAGGAAGGGTGAAAGCGGATAAGAACGAATGCTACTATTGTTACAAGCAAGGGCACTGGAAGAAGGATTGCATGGCTTTCAAAGCCAAGGACACGAAGCAACCTGCTGCTTTTGCTTCAGGTGTGTTTGTAATCGAAAATTGTCTTTCAGTAAACTCTACATCATGGGTAATTGATACCGGTTCTGGTTCTCACATCTGTAATTCTTTGCAGGCTCTGAGAAACCATAGAGCACTGAAGACAGGTGATATGACTCTCCGGATGGAAAATGGAATGCACGTAGATGCTATTGCAAAGGGGGAATATCACGTGGGGTTGACTAGTGGGCACATTTTGGTGTTGTACAGCTGTTTTTGTATTCCCAGTATGCTGTGTAATATTATATCAGTATCTTTGTTATCTAATGAATGATATAATTTTGCACTTGAAAGAAATGTCATGAACATTCTCCTAAATCAAGAAATGATTGGGTTTGGCACACTGGAAAATGGCATATACATACTTAATCAACGTCAAGTTTTCAATATTCAAAACACGCTTAAAAGGAAGGCTCCAGATTCAAACCAAGCCTTCCTATGGCATTGTAGACTTGGTCATATAAATGAAACAAGGTTGACTAAGTTACATAAAGATGGATATTTAGATCCGTTTGAATATTCATCATATGCAACTTGTCAATCATGTATCAAAGGAAAGATGACCAAATCTCCGTTCACCGGACACGGAGAAAGAGCCACGGAACTCTTGGGACTTGTACACAGCGATGTATGTGGTCCGATGTCTACACATGCATGAAGCGGTCACTCCTACTTCATCACTTTTACTGATGATTTCTCGAGGTATGGACATGTGTTTTTGATGAAGCATAAATCCGAGGCTTTTGAGAAATTTAAGGACTATAAAAATGAAGTAGAGAAACAGACTGGTAAAAGCATCAAGACACTTCGATCTGATCAAGGTGGAGAATACTTAAGTACCAGTTTCCTTGAATGCTTAAAAGAGAATGGAATTCTCTCTCATCTTACTCCACCGTATACACCTCAGCATAATGGTGTATCAGAAAGGAGGAATCGCACGCTACTGGACATAGTGCGTTCAATGATGAGTAGTGCTGAGTTGCCACTTTCCTTCTGGGGTTTTGCGCTAGAATCAGCTGCATACCTATTGAATAGAGTTCCAACTAAGTCTGTGCCTACCACTCCATATAAAATGTGGAGCGGGAAGAGACCATGTCTCAAGTATATCAAGATATGGGGGTGTCCGGCATTTGTTAAGAAACATAATCCGGACAAGCTCGAGGCGCGATCGGTTTTGTGAAGTTTATGGGATACCCCAAGCGTTCAAGGGGATATCTGGTCTACCACACTAAAGAACAAAATGTGTTTGTCGCTCGCCACATTGTCTTCTTAGAGAGCGAATTTCTTGCAAAAGAAATTAGTGGGAGCGCGGTAGAGCTGGAAGAAATTCCAGAACCTCAAACTACTGCCGAGGACTTAGTAGAACCTCAGGTTTCAATAGAGCCCGACGAACCAACGCCGCTCCGCAGATCTGGTAAGCTTTCTCGTCCTCCTAAAAGAAACTATGGGTTTCTTATAGATGGGGATCGAGAGGATTGCATCATCGATGATGATCAGCTTACTAATTTTCAGCAGGCTATCACGAGTAAAGACTCGGTGAAGTGGCTGGATGCTATGAGATCCGAAATGGAATCCATGTACACCAATAAAGTTTGGACTTTAGATGTTGCTCCTCCTGGGGTGAAACCAGTTGGATGCAAATGGATCTTCAAAAAGAAGATTGGTGCATTTGGACAAGTGGAAACCTACAAAGCTAGACTCGTTGCAAAAGGTTTTCGTCAAAGACCAGGATTGGACTATGATGAAAACTTTTCTCCAGTAGCTATGGTTAAATCCATTCGGATCCTGCTTGCCATTGCTGCCTTCCATGACTATGAAATCTGGTAGATGGACATAAAAACAGCTTTTCTAAATGGATATTTAGAAGAAAGTATTTACATGGATCAACCAGAAGGTTTCTTAGACAGTGGGAGCAGCGGAAAGGTGTGCAAGTTTCTTAAATCCATTTATGGATTAAAGCAAGCATCACGGAGTTGGAACATCTGCTTTGATGAGACGGTCAAAGAATTTGACTTTATCAAAAATGTAGATGAACCATGCATTTATAGGAAGATTGTAGGAGCAGTAGTCTTCCTCGTTTTGCACATCAACGACATACTACTGATAGGGAATGATGTCCCTATGCTACAATCAGTAAAGCTCTTCTTGTCACAGAAATTCTCCATGAAAGACTTGGGAGATGCATCCTACATTCTGAGCATTAAGATCTATCGTGATAGATCCAAAAGAATGTTGGGACTTTCACAGTCCGGGTATATTGACACTATACTAAAGAGATTTAGTATAGAAGATTCCAAGCACGGTAATTTACCCGCTTGTCACTGGATCACCCACTCCAAAGAGATGTCTCCAAAGACTGATGAAGAGAGGGCTCGTATGGGCATTATACCCTACGCTTCGGCAGTAGGATCCATAATGCATGCGATGTTATGTACCAGACCAGATGTAGCTTACGCACTTAGTGTGGTAAGCAGGTATTAGTCTGACCTAGGTGAGAGGCATTGGATAGCGGTAAAGAACATTCTCAAGTACCTGAGAAGGACTAAGGAGATGTTCTTGGTTTACGGTAATGGGGATCTACAGGTCGAGGCCTTTACCTACTCCAGCTTCCAAAGTGACAAAGATGACTCTAAATCCGTTTCGGGTTTTGTGTTTACCCTCAATGGAGGGGCGGTATGTTGGAGGAGTTCCAAACAAGATACTGTCGCATACTCAACTATGGAGGCCGAGTATATAGCTGCTAACGATGCCGCGAAAGAGGCTGTCTGGTTGAAGAAGTACATCTCTGAACTTCAGGTGGTTCCGTCCATTGCCAATCCAATACCTTTGTATTGTGATAACAATGTGGATGTAGCATTAACGAAGGAACCAAGGTCCCATCAGAAATCCAGGCATATCTTGAGGTGGTATCACCTGATCAGGGAGATCGTGGATTGCCGAGAGATCGAGGTGCGGAGAGTGGACACAAAAGACAACACGGCAGATCCATTCACCAAGGCCATCCCTCAAGTCCAGTTCGAGAGGCTGTTTGAGATGTTGGGCATGTTAGTGATTATGCCCTAGAGACCATTACTGTATCATACTAGTTTGTATATTACTTAATGGAAGCTTGGGATATTCACAGTTATATTAACAGTCTTGCTAAACATGGTAGTACGCTACTTAGTTTATATCTATCTTAATATGTGTATATGTTAGCATATCGAGAATACATATTGATAGAGACCTTAGGATCTTGCTTGACTACCAGCGTTGTGATGGTAGTCACACTAGTGGGGGTTGGGTAGTCTACAAGCACATCCTTTTTCAGGTCCCTAGTCGTAGGATTATCGAGACAGGGCATCGATACTCCGGAGTAGACTAGTGTGTACGCTTCTCATCCCAGTAGGGGAAATGGTCTGTCCCATAGCCATTAGTACGTTGTACTGGAGATAGTATATAGGTGCTCGTTGGGTTACGGGTACACCGGACATGACTCACAGGGAACTGTTGGTTGGTATTATACCCGTCGTCAGTTAACAGTTCCCAGGTGACATGAGTACAACATAGTCCGCAGACTTGACACTACTGCTTCGTCTCGAGTGTGTTCCTACTGTTCTTAGATTGCTACCCTACCACGGCTCGAAAAAGTCGTGCAAACAGGTAGCAGTTGGGTGCAGTCCCGTAGCACTTGGAGGCAGTGGCCGTTAGATAGGATTCGTCTCTCCCGGTATTGGAAGTTGATATCGCGCTGTGTTCGGAAAGCCATTACGCTAAGTCCTTGGCCAGGGCAAACGAGATTTACTGGTAGGATTTTCAGTAGCTTCTCAAGGTGTAATGGGCTTCAATCTGACACGACTTATACAGCTTTTAGGGGACTGACGCTTGCCGCCCCCCTAGGCCTGATATGCGATAGTCTTAGACGAACAGACCGGACTGTACGGAGATTGTCACATCAGGCTCAGTAGGAGTTCGGATGGGTTTCCTCATCGGCCTTCTTATCGACATCTACCTGGGGACCGTTACGTACAGCTAGTGCCGCTTGCGGTCTGTGGTAAAACCTACTGCCAGCGTAGTGTCGAGTCTTTAGAGTCCCACACATAGAGTTTCCCTGCTTCGGGCGAAACGATATAGAGGTCGTATGGTTTTACGACAGGGTTCGGACACATACGTGTTTTTACGCACGTACGATGTTCGGAAAGTTTATACTGGCAGGCTTTGGTTTATGCCAGATTCTAGTATTGGATTATTGGATTTATACAGTCTCAGTATTTCCGTGTTTTCAGTATGGGAGGGGTATTCTCGTAATTAGTCGAGAAGCTTCTAGAAGATTGATGAGTTGGAGGCTTAGGTGGAATTTGCATTAAATGGATTAATGACTCATTGTGTGATTCATCCAAATGAGTTAGTGAAGCATTTATTGCTTAATGACTCATGTGGCGATTCACACATAGTGAGTTAATGAAGCATGGTTGATATTATCATATGTTATTCATTTAATAATTATCATGCTTCATACATATGTAAGTCTACGCTAGCGCCCCGGCCGTCTACAGACGCCAAATGCGGAACAAAAACTTTTAAACTGGCGCTATCGTATACTTTAACCCGGATTTGCCATTATTGCTAAACTAACAAACTGTAAAGAGTGTAGAAAGGTTATACCGAACGATCCGAGTCCTTCGTTCTTTAACCATCATCCCACGCTCCGTTGCGGCTGCTCCGATCTCGTCGATCTCCAATTCCTTCGTCGAGGTGGCACCACATCACCGATTCTTTAAACGGGCTCCCTCCTCTGACTTGAGGCAACTCGATCGCCAAGTTTGCTAAAAGAGACGACCAAGAATGATGTAGAGAATGAGTAGATGACTTTGTCTCACTTCGTCCAAATCCGTGGACGATCGGTTAATGAAGTTGCCGAGGGAATTGGGTGATGGAATGAAGTGAACTGTAAAATTCCATGCACCCCAAATACTATCATATCTTTTTCTACAAAATGAAATCAACAAGTGAAGTGTGTGAGAGGAGAGAGAGGGGGCCGGCCATCTAGCAAGAGGGAGGTGACCGTAGGAGAAGGGGGGTGACCACAAGAGAAAGCTTCTCACTTCAAAATATCTTAACCAAAACAAGAATCATTAAACCTAAAGCATGACTCACATAAACACCTCATCAAGTCATTAATGAAACCATTAATGTCAAGATGAGTCACTAGCCTAGTCACCATCCTAGTCATCATATCTAGAAACTTCTAGAATACTGACTCATCATATCTGAAGAAAAGATAAATCCGTCTTTAACAGAATGTTAAAAGACGGCTGATAAAAAACTGGAAACTGGCAACTTCCAAAAGTGATCCTGAAACGACTTTCAGGATAACCCCGAAACTGTATAAATATACCCGCATTTGTATTACGACCGAATACAAATGCAACTGAGACAAAGATATTATACCTACTCAATATAATACTCGGATCCGGCTTAAACCAAAGCCGACCAGTATTATCTGCCCGAAAAATAACACGTGCGTAAACGCACGTGCATTTTCCGAACCCTGCCATAAAACCATACGGCCTCTACAACGTTTCGCCCGAACTTGGGAAACTGTCTGTGGGGGACTCTAATGACTCGTCAGTACCCTGGCAGTGGGTTTAACCACAAACCGTCAGCGGCACTAGCTATGCGTAACGGCTGCCCATGGACTGACCTCAAGGGAGGCTGATGAGCGAACTCAAGGGAGGCCGATGAGCGAACTCATCCAGAAACCCTACTGAGCCTAACAGTGACAATGTATATACAGTCCGGTCCGTTCATCAATGAGTATCGCATATCTGCCTAGGGGGCTAGTAACGTCAGACCCCCAATAGCAGTATAAGTCGTGTCGGAGTGAAGCCCAATAATACCCTGAGATACCTACCAGTAAATCTCCTACCATGGCCATGGATTTGTGTAATGGCTCTCCTAGACACAGCACGATCTCGCCCCCAATACCGGGAGAGACGAATCCCCTACCGATCCGCTCACGTGCCTCCATGTGGCTCGAGACTGTACCCAAAAGCTACCTGTTTGCATGACTCCTTTGAGCCGTGGTAGGGTAGAAATCAAAGCACAGTGGGAACTCACACGAGACAAATGACGACCTCAGGTCAATGAACTAACCTGTACACATGTCACCAGGGAACTGCTATCTGACGGTAGATATAATACTAACTAGCAGATTCCCGGCGAGTCCTGTCCGGTGTACTCATAACCCAATGAGCACCTGTATACATCTTAGGTGATCCAACTGACACCAGTGGCTTGTGAGACCGGCCACCGCCCCTCGTCGGGGTCTCGACTGTACACACTAGTCTACTCCGGAGTATCGATGCCCTGTCTCGAAACTCCCACGACTTGGGACCACAATTAAGGATATGCGTATAAACCACCCAACTCTCACTTATATGATCGCCATCATACTGTTGGTAGTAAAGCAAGATCCTAAGGGCTCTATCAAAGTGTAACATGCAATCAGTCACCTGAACATGTACACGACTGATAAAGGCAAACCAGATAGCATACTATCATCTCGAGTAAGACTGTCATACCGGTATAGGTCCTCCGCAATCATTGCAATCACGTACCTGCGATCCAATAATTGACTATGAGGGCACTATCTCCAACAACATATTCACAAATGAGATATTATTCATATCATTCTCACTCTTACCTTCTCTTTCCTCAAGCTCTCTCTCTTCAAAGAACTAACCCTAACCTTTCATGTTTTGAGATCCAAGGGTTAGCAAGACTAACAGATCCCTAATCCTCTTCTATATCCTTTAGGTTACCTTGATTAGCACTCATAGAAACCTAGTTACCTAAAGTGAGAGGTTAAAGCTTGGAGAAGTAGCTCTCGGGTGGATTTTCTATCACAACGAGGAGGCCGACGAGGAGGTGGTCAACGAGAACAAGAAGGACTTGATTCATTAGGTATAATCATCTATCATAGTAGCTAATCACTTCTAGATAGTTGTTAGTTAGGGTTTAGCAAAGATCCGTAAAGTTAGTCGATGTTAACTCAAACAAAATGATTGTTTTACCTATTCCGCCTCCCCGCATCATTTGGGGTGTTTGACGTCGACTTACATTGGTATCAGAACCTCGCTAAACCATAACTAACTTGTTAGCAAAGTCGTTAGAAATTCAATCGCAAAACGAACCCGAAAAACATCATTTTAACCAAGTTTCTGCCGATTTTAAAACGGGGTCTAAAATTTTTTCAGGGACCCTTAAAAATACAAGCAGAGAATTATAAGATTATTGGAGAAATTTGGGATCGTGAATCGGCCAAACCGCCGTGGAACCGCGGCCGATCCAAGTGATCCGCCGTGGATCCGGGGCCGAGTTGAAGCCAAGTCAGCCCAAATTTGCCCAGTAACTCTTCTGTGTTGATGTTGTATTTTCTGGGATGTTTTGTTTCTGCTCTGGTTTCTGGTGTACAGAGAATTATTTGGAGTAGAATCATTTGTGTTTGCTTGATCGAAATTCTAAGATGTTTGGCTAACTTGATTATATCTGTGATGTGTTTAATGTGTTCGTAAACCTCCCCTAACTGCTAGTATGTCGGTTAGCAGGGGGTTGCACATTTCTGTAATGGTTTTTACTGGTTTGTGTTTGTGGACTTGTTGGATTGTCGTGAATGGATAGCCGGGGATGTGAAACGAGTGTTTATTTCATTCAAATGTAATTTGTAAATTGTTGTAATATTCTTTTGCGGGGCACATCCGGGTTGAGGTTGTAGCCACCATTGTATTATTTCATTTACTGTTTTCTGCTCGTAGGATAGACCCAAGATGGGGTGCATAAACTACCGGGTTCTTTGAAGTGTTTAGTGGCCTACTCACATTGTTGAGGGAGACCGCTTCACTTCGGGTACTTGGCGGGTAGTTTGCCGTACCCGTAGGGATCTAGGGTGGGGTTTTGGCTATTCATCGCGACTGTGTAATCCGTCTTTCTTTGCAGGCTAAAAAAGAATGCGGATTCGTAGAAAATCCAATATGTTCATCTGTGATCTGGAATGCCTATTATTGCGTCTGACGAATGTACAATATCTATATATGATATCTATTAGGCGTCACTTATGTTTTACACCCGCGCTAGCCCATCCCCCGCTCTGTCATTAGTTAAGTAACCTAACGGGTGAATGACGGGACCCAGTGGCGAATGCGGATGGCATAAGAGGACGTTGTATTTTCGTTGTTTTCTGCAATGATAGGTTAATTGATGGGACGCATTATATTAATGCAAAGAAAATAAACCAAAGTTGAATCGTTGGAACAACTTAAAAGAAACCACTCGGTTATTTTAAAAAGAGCAGAATTTTTAATTGCGGAGCTTTAACCACTCCTTTTAAAAAGCTATCAGGTTCCTTCGGTTATATCAAGTTCACTACGTTCACGGTTTTGCCAAAACCAGTCGTAGCCCTCCGTCATTTCATATGAATGGTCAGTAGTATTCAAGATATGTTTGTTTGGCCCTTAGTCAAGACATAGTGATTGGTAGCTGCTGGGGTGTTCACATGTAGCATAGATAGATGCGTTGGTTTGTGACAGTCGTATTACTTTGTTTGGCCCTTAGTCAAGAGTATATACGGGTGGGTTTAAATTAACAAGATAATGATGGGTAGAACTTGACATGTGACTTATGATTTGTTGGCCCTTAGTCAAGGTCATAATAGCATGGGGCAAAAATCCACATCGGGAGTTTCTAAAGAAACTGAAACTTACTAGTGTTGCATACCATTTGGAGTTTGATAATGTTGGTAGGATTCCTTCAGCATTATCACACGATGATATTTGGATCCCGATCCTACTGTGAGTATACGCTACTTATCGGGAGATTCGCCACTTAACGATCAATACTATAAACCAAGTAGGTGTCGAGAAAGGTGTCAGCAGGGCTACGCCCCCAGAGAAAAGAGGTTATTTAATTAAGGAACTTCATGAAAGCATCGTAAAACCTCCCTCGAAGTACCGACACCGGCCTGGCTGAACGGTTAAGCAAGTATTGTATGGTGAGAATAATCCTGACTAGTTCTTCCTTTTTGGTTTGAGGAGGGATTCGAGAAACAATGGGAGCCATCCAGTTTAGATAAACTAAAAACCACTCTAAAATTGCAAGAGCATCATGCTAAAGTATTCCCTCTCTCTCTTTGCAGCGACCTTGTGACCATAACTAGGTTACATCCAGATAACAAGTTGACTGAATCTGACATTTATGACTGGCAAAGGTCTGTCCAGATGTCCATTGCCTATGACAAGCTGGACCCCCTATTACTACTCAAGCCCCCACCGTCCCAGGTCCAATTCCCACCATCACGGATATGAATATCCGTCAGACAAGGGAAAAGGAAAGTGTGAGTGCCAAGTGCCTCGTGCTAGCTTCAGTTGATGGTGTATACCAGAAGCAGCACGAGAAGATGGACTTAGTTTCCATCTTCCTCCATAACAAAGATTTATATGGAGAGCAATCTCGTATCGTAAGATATGAAACCTCGAACGAATTGTTTCAAGCGAGGTTGGCTGTCGGGTCATCTGTCGGTGACAACGTCCTTACAATGACTAGCTATATTGATGAGCACGCGGACCTGGAGACCACGTTGGGAAACGGGTCATGTGAAGTATAAGGAAAGGGAAGAGCAAAAGTTTCAGGACTTGGTGTAGGGAAGGAGGGATGTTCCTATTGTTATGGAAAGGGGCATTGGCAGAAAGATTGCAGGGCTTTGGAAGCCAGTAGCCAGGATTCGAAGCATGTTGTGGCTTTGGCCTCGGGTGTGTTTGTTATTAAGAACTGTTTGTCAATTAACTCTACTTCCTGGGTACTAGATACCGGAGAAGGATCTCATATCTGTAATTCATTACATGATTTGAGAAAGCGTAGAGTTATTAGGGTAGGCGATTTGTCTCTCAGAGTTGCGAACGGAATGAGCGTGGACGCTGAATCCGTGGAAGAATATCGCCTAGGTTTGACAAGTGGGCAGATATTGATTCTACGTAACTGTTTGTATGTACCTAGTTTGACTTGTAATATCATATCAGTGTCCTCACATTCGAGAGAGGGATATGATTTTACATTCGTAAGCGATGTACTAAACATCCACCTAAATCAAGTTCTGATTGGGTCCGGTACATTAGATGACGGTATATACGTATTAAATCAAGCTTAAGTTTTCAATGTCCAGAACACACTTAAAAGAAAGTCTCCGGAAATAAATCAGGCTTTCTTATGGCATTGTAGACTAGGTCACATCAATGAAACACGGTTGACTAAGTTACATAGAGAAGGATATTTGAATCCGTTCGAATATCAATCTTATGCTACTTGTGAATCTTGTCTCATGGGAAAGATGACAAAGACTCGGTTTACTGGACATGGAGTAAGAGCGAGTGAGCTCTTGAGACTCGTACACAGTGACGTGTTGTAACGTTTCAGAAATCGTTTTGCGAATTTTTCCGTTTTAGGGCAAAATTGTCGGTATTTTCCGTTTTAACCCGATTTTGATCAAACTTCCGTAGAAACCTACCGGCACTTTTTTTTAGCTAAAATAAAGCTTGTGCGTGAAATTTGGGAGTATTTGGGAGGTTTTGGTTCAGATAGAATTTTTCCCAAATAAAATATTATTTTAGCCGGTAAAATATGCACGTAAATCGGGAAATTTCTTCTAAATGAAAATTTTTGGAAATCATCACTCCGATTATTTTTAGAACCTTCTTTTTAAATATCTAGATATTTTTAGTGCAAAAGGTTTTTGAATTAAAAAAGAAAAGGAAATGAAAGAAAATGTGACATTTTTGCATTTAATGAAGCAATTAATGAATTAAACTAGAATTTTCTTCTTCTTTTTTGCACAAAACACCCCCCACACCCTCATGGCCAGCCCCTCTCTCCCCCTTGCTGCCCTTGTTCTTCCTCACTCATTTTTCATCATTTCTTGCACAAATAAATTATGAAAAATCCAAATAAAATCACAAAAATTCAAATATACTCATTTTCCTTCATTCTTGAACTCAAAGCTAGCTTGGATCTTCATTCAAAACATCATTTTGGAGGAAAAAGATGATGAGTTTGGTTTCTTGGTTTTGATCTTTTGTGGTGGTATAAAACCCTAACCCAAATCCTTTTTGTTGTTTCTAAATTTCTAATTAGCATATTAATTGTTTATTTAAGCTTTTAATTTCATGTTTGAAATTCAAGACTTGATTTTTATGATAATCTAGTAAGGGTAAAACTTGATTTATGTGTTTAATGTTTTATTGAAGTGTTAAATTGTGATTAGCAAAAGGTTGACCTAGTAGAAAATGATAATTATTGCTAATGAATACTTTGTTTAATTATGCAATTTTGCTTACTAGGTTTTTGCTAAAATTTAATTAGCAAGTGTTAAAAATTTAGAAATGGTTTAGATAGCTTAGTTAAGCTATTATAAGGTGTTTGTAATCTCTAGATATGCGTTAGCTTGAAACTAGTGCGAAATATTGCGACAAGTTGCTTACTAGGTTTCGTGGTTTTTCCGACGTGGGTTCGATGGGTCGTTGCGAGGTTATATCTATTTTATTCCTTGTAATTGTTTGTGTTGTGTTGTGCGATCGGGACGATCGGGGTCTGGACTTGGTGTTTTGTAGTTTAGCGACCCCAGTTAGGGTTTTTGGCCGATGTCGTGCGCGATAGATGCGCTAAGCGCGCAGTGTAATTTTCCTGGCGTTTTCATCGCGTTTCGTTGTCTTTTCGTCATTGTAGGATATTTGCTTATGTGATGTGTTTATGAAATTTTAGGTTCGCAAGCGGGGGCTTCGGACGCTATGACAAGGGAAAACAGGTGGTAGGCTTCACTTAGCCAGGAGCGTTGGTAAGTAGATTTAACATCTACAGGGGAATCACCCGCATGGCGTTATGCGTCTGGGCTAGAGATGTTACTTTTGTCGCATATTCTATGCCAGATTTAGGATTTGCGCATTCACCCTATTGCTTAGTTATTGTTGTGCTTGGACTAGTATCCTTAGGACACTGCACATATTATTGACGATTCATGTTGCACGAGCACTGATTGTATGCTACACACACCGTCAATAATTGCCATGTCACGCATAACCCACATATAGAAATGCTATTGTTGTTTAGGAACATTGAGACAATGATTCATATTTCTTATCGGATATGACATTTAGCATACCTGTATATCCACATGCTTACACATATGCCTTCACATACTTACGTGTTAGATACCTGTATACCTATAGAGTATCGTACCATTAGTGATAGATACATACACACTTTATGTCATAGCTGCAGGTATACTTTGCACACATACTTCACTTATACCCAGGGGGTATACTACATCATTACTTATAGGTAGATACATATATCCTGCTATACCTTTATGTTGCACATATATCTGGTTATAGCTACATGTTTACCTTACTTGATGTTATTTTAGAATTGGAGAGATTAGGAACCGCATGATATTATATTAACTTGTTACAGTTAATTGCTGCTTTTCCTTTATATGCTCGCATTTCAGATTTGTGATGCGTATATTATATTCATGGATTTTCGCATTGAGATATGGATTTTTCATGATGTTTTCAGGATTTGGGGACCGTGGGACTTCATGAAATTATGCATTATTTGAAAAGCCCGGTTTCCCTTGATATGATATTTCGGCATCCACCATAAGATTTATCGGTTCTGATTATATACTCCATACGAGGAGTAGTGCCGTATGAGGGTACATGGTGGGGCCCGGTACGGTTCCCCTCGGCAAGATGATCGACGCTCCATGCCGATTGAGCCTGGAAGGTGGGCAAGTACCTACCGGTGACATTACCAATGACTCGGCGGTTATCATGTGGATACCGACGGGAGTCATGTACGTATAGATACGTCGAGAGGCGAGGGTCAGAGCTAGGCACTCGTGCTTTCGGGATAGCGTATGATACGTACCTATCAGGGTGCCAGTCATGGTGACAGCACCTGATAGATCGGCATTTCTGTGTCGATGCTTGACACATTGGTTTCATGATATTTCTTCTTACTCCTTTGTATATATAACAGGGGATTAGGCCGCTGTTATATATGCCCTTACACTAATATTAGTGGAATGGGACGCTAATATATGTGTATTGACATTAAATTATATACATCATCATATTTATTCTTCCAAATATACCTAGAATGTAAAGGACTCATTGACATTGGATTTAGGAAATTTGAGAATTTATTTGATATTGTACATATGGGATATGTGAGATCTACTTGATATTGTACATTCGGGGTATACGAGATACACTTGATATTGCACATACGGGATATGTGAGATCTACTTGATACTGTACATTCGGGGTATACGAGATACACTTGATATTGGACATACGGGATATGTGAGATCTACTTGATACTGTACATTCGGGGTATACGAGATACACTTGATATTGTACATACGGGATATGGGAGATCTACTTGATGTTGTACATTAAGGTTATATGAGACTTACTTGATATGATAGCCAAATTGGGGGCTGATTTGAGGAAATTGGGATTTGGATTGTCTTGATGGATTTTGATCCTACCACGATGTAAAGATTCCGTGGAAATGACATATTTCATTCCATACTCTACATTTATTGTTTATGCACTGCTTCATGTATTAGTAGTACCTGTTAGAGTACCTTCCATGATTGTTGCATTTACATACCCTTATTCATATCATTTCTTTATGTATTAGTAGTACCGATATAGTACCTTACATGATGCTGCATACATATCGTCATATTATTACTTCATGTATTAATTATACCTGCTAGTGTATTTTTCATGATTATTGCACTACATATGACCATTCATTGATATTAAATGCTTATGTTAGATTCGCATTGTACGTGCATACTCGCGATTACCTGCATATGTTATTTACTGTTAACGAGTTGGAAATTCACCCCTGTTGTGCCACAGTGTTTGCAGGTGTTCCTCAGGATAGTCAAAGGCAGGCTATTATCACACACCTTATCATCTTTTACTACGGATACCGCATCAGCTCACAGTGTGCAGTTTGCTTTGGTGGGTTTTGTGGTTATTCGTTGTATTGTATATTCGTTGTATCCCTGTACTCTTCATCTACTATTTTCATATTGACTTAGAGACTGGGTGAGGACGATGTTGTATATTATGTTATGACTTGTTGTCTTTTATACAGTTTCCTTTCTATCGTCTTCTATTTCTTCGCTACGGCGTCGTAAATTTGTTGTGGCCGTTGTTTTCCGCCTTTGGGCGTGGATTTGCTCCCGTTGGGGATGCTTTAGTTTATATTTATGTTGTACCCATTTTTGGGTTGGTTTTTATAAAGGAGGTGCTGCCGAAATTTTCAAGAAAGAAAATTAGACTTAAATAATTTATTCTTGAGAATTTTTTTAAAGGTTTAAACAATGTTTCTTATCTTTTCTTGTCTTTTAATGGTTTAGAATTCTGAGTTTTGGCTTTCTTTTACTGCGTTACGCCTGTAGACGTTGCGTAGTATTAGGGCCGTCACGTGCCAATTTCGGGTCGTGACAAACTTGGTATCAGAGCGCTAGATTTTACCTTTCGGAGTGTAGGATGACCTTGGTATTATGGAGTAGGTAGCTTAAGTAGAGTAACGTAGTGTGTGTATGTCTGCAGCATACTCATAATACAGTACTCCGCCTAAAGTGACCTAAGTACAATTGTTTGAAATTCCTTCCTTGATGATTCATATCCTTATGATTCGATTTCTGTGTTCATATCGAATCCTATCCCTATTTATAGCTTTTGCCGCCGACGACTATGGGGACTCAGAGAGGTGCAGTGAGGGCCGAGGTCATAATTGACTCTGGTAGGACGAGGATTGACCAGGATAGCACGCTCTTTGCACAGGTGCAGACGGATCCGCCTTCGACAGATAGTATCGCTAGGCTTGTGGCAGAGATGCAGGACTTGCGCCAGACGATGAGTTCTTTGGTTGATACCATTCGAGCGCAGCGACAGGAGATTGTCAACCCTGTTACCCAGTTTTTCCTTACAATCGGTACACAGCATTCCGTCACCTACATGGCACCAGTAGATGCAGCCCCAGTTGATGAGGCACGCCTTCCAAAGACTTTGGGAGTTCCGGGACCGTGGAGGACTCGTACCGGTGTACCAGTCCAGAGACTGAGGCCTAGTCGTCGAGATAGGTTTCGTGACCGTTGCGGGAGTAGCAGAGGTTTGGGACGAGGAGAGTCGTGTTAGCTAGATCAGTCGTTTGTTGTGTTAACTTCTGTCAGCGATTCTTTTGTTGCGCAACACATATTTCAGTCGTGTGCCAATCGGTTAGGAGATTCATCCATCACTTGATCCTTTTAGAGATGTTGGATTTGGCATTCTCCTAGGCACGGATTGGTTAGCTACGTGCTAGGCGTCTATGGACTACCGTGAGGAAACAGTCAGGTTTTGTTTTCCCCGGCGAGTCAGTTCTTGTTGTGCAGGTGGATAGTTGTGCCGCCTCTCACAGCTTGAATTCAGCCTTTTTACTATTCGTCTTTTGAGGAGAGGATGTTATGGATTCTTGGCGTTCATTCGAGATACCGGAGTCACAGTGGATTTGTTGGGCCGGGTTCCTATCGTACGAAAGTTTTCCGACGTCATTCTAGATGAGCTGGCGAAGCTTAAGGAGCTTAAGGATCATCTGCAGAGTTGTTGTTGGGGGGCTAGCGCGTCTGAGTGTTTCATATTGAGGAGCTCCTATTTCTGTTCATCAAAGAGAAAGACGGCAGTTTGAGGTTGTGTATTGATGGATCGTCAATTGAACCGGCTTACGGTGCGGATAGGTATCCTTTATCTCGCATTGACGATTTCTTCGATCAGCTCTAGAGTGTGATACATTTTCTAAGTTTGTTTGGGATCAGGTCATCATTGTTGCGGGTTTGGAGTGATGGCATTCCGAATACTGCTTTTGTGCGTGCTACGGGCAGTTTGTGTTGTGGTGGTGTCGTTGGACTCGCCAATGCCCTAGCAGCATTCCTGGATATGATGAACCAGATTTCTTCAGGCCGTTCCTCGACCAGTTATTGTTGTGTCATGATAACATTCTGGTCTTTTCCTTGTGTCGTGAGGAACAGGAGCAGCACATGAGGATTTGTTTTGCAGACATTGGGAGAGCCCCAGCTGTTTGCTAGATTCTCGGAGTGTTCATTCAGGTTTGATTGTGTTGACTCCTAGGTCTTGTAGTTACGGGAGACGGTTGTCGTATGGTTCCGAGGGAGATCGAGACCGTATGGCTTTGGCCCAGACTTGTGTACGGACGGGGGTCCGTTGATTTTTGGGCTTAGCAGGTTTTTACCGCCGTTTCGTGCAGGATCGCTAGTGTAGTGCTGCACCGTTGACTGGACTGACCAGAAGGGAGGTTCTTTTTCTTTGGACTGAGGCATGCGTACGGAGTTTTCCAGCAGCTGGAGATTCGGTTGACAGTTGCACCAGTTCTTTCTTGCTTTCTGGTTTGGGCGACTTGTTGTTTAAGTGTAATGTTTCGCGAGTGGGGCTCGATTGTGTACTGAGGTGACACTATAGAGTTAACGCTTTTGCTTCCCTACATTTGGAGGAAGTACGAGCAGGATATCCCACTCATGATCTGGAGATGGCCGCTGTGGTCGTGCGTTGGAGAATTGGGGGACATTACTTGTTTAGAGAGTCGTGTCAGATTTTCACGGACCACTAGAGCTTAATGTTCATCTTCCTGCAGATGGTGTTGATTGTTGAGATAGTCTTCTGCAGATTTACAGTTCGTGTTCGATCGTGGAGTACAACTTAGGTTCGCCTCTTTTGAGGGGACAGCTTGCTCATGTCCGCGCCCGACCACTTTTCCTTAATCGCGTTCGCGAGGCACAGCCCACCGATGCTCGTTCGTTAGAGATTCTGAGCATACTCGGCTGGGTAAAGATTCGGAGTCCCTGATTTGTGACCAGGGTGTGCTACGTTTAGGGACGCATTTGTGTACCTGTTGTTGATGGGCAGAGACGCGAAATCCTAGAACAGGCACATCAGTCAGCTTCGGTGTTCATTCAAGTTCCACCAACATTTGGCGTGACTTGTGAGATAGTTACGGGTGGACCGGGATGAAGAGTGAAGTTTTGGATTTCGTTTCAAGGTGTCTGTCTTGTTGTGAGTTTTGGTTGAGCATTTGAGACGGCTGGAGAGTAGCAATCTTTAACCGTTTCGGAGAGGGAATGGGAGCAGATCTCCATGAATTTGCATTGTGGCGTCTACCCAGGTTTAATCAGAGTGTGACTCCATTCAGATGCTTGTTGTCTGGTTTTTCTCAGTCTGCTCAGTTGTTCTTTGTTAAGTTTGTGCGTTGCTTGGAGTTCCTTCATGGGTCGTATCCAAATAAGGCACCCTGTTCGCTTGCCGTCTGGGGCAGGAACTTCAGGAAGCCTTGGGTACTGGTTGAGCTTTAGCTCCATTTTTCCATCCCCCGGATTATGGTTTTGTGAGAGCGGTCTATACCGACTCTAGAGGTTATGCTTGTGCGTACGTGCTAATTGTTGTCGACAGTTGGGATCGTCACTCGCCATTGTTGGGGTTCTTCTTCGATAGCTGTTATCAGGAGATACTCCAATTGGCAACCTTTTGGTTTTGTTTGTTAGGTGGTGTCGTTATCCAGTCTGTTTTTCTGATTCTGCGAGATTAGGATTTTGGACCCCAGCTAGTCTAGAGACTTCGGAAATGATCCAGTTGGTTCAGGTCAGGATGTGAGTAGCCCAGTGCAGACAGAGGTCTTATGCCGACCGTAGGGGTCGCAGACTTGAGTTCGCAGTAGGAGATCATGTATTCCTACGGGATTTTCCGATGAATGACGTGTTGAGTTTTGGGAAGTATCCTAGGGTTGTAGTTCCTTTTGAGATCCTCAAGCGAGTTGGTTTTGTTCCCTATAATTTGGCACTTCCGCCCAGATTTTTGAGTATTCACCCCTATTCCTTGCGTCGATACTTTACAATTACCTTCATGACCTTTCTCACATGATTCGGCAACAGACCATTTGGCTTGGACGCGATCGTTTCGTTCACCGGCAACCAATTGTGTTAATGGCTCGGCAGGTGGAGAAACTTCGGTAAAGGGTCTTGCCGTCTGTGAGGGTTCTTTGGCGTAGCTGTATAATGAGGTGATCACTTGGCAAGCCGCGAGCGAGAATTGGGAGTTTTGTACTCATCTTCTTGAAGGTACGCGTAGATGAATTTTAATTCGGGGACCGAATTTCTTTAAGGGGGGAAGATTGTAACGTTTCAGAAATCGTTTTGCGAATTTTTCCGTTTTAGGGTAAAATTGTCGGTATTTTCCGTTTTAACCCGATTTTGATCAAACTTCCGTAGAAACTTACCGGCACTTTTTTTAGCTAAAATAAAGCTTGTGCGCGAAATTTTGGAGTATTTGGGAGGTTTTGGTTCAAATAGAATTTTTCCCAAATAAAATATTGTTTTAGTCGGTAAAATATGCACGTAAATTGGGAAATTTCTTCTAAATGAAAATTTTTGGAAATCATCACTACAATTATTTTTAGAGCCTTCTTTTTAAATATCTAGATACTTTTAGTGCAAAAGGTTTTTGAATTAAAAAAGAAAAGAAAATGAAAGAAAAGGTGTCATTTTTGCATTTAATGAAGCAATTAATGAATTAAACTAGAACTTTCTTCTTCTTTTTTTGCACAAAACACCCCCCACACCCTCATGGCCGGCCCCTCTCTCCCCCTTGCTGCCCTTGTTCTTCCTCACTCATTTTTCATCATTTATTGCACAAATAAATCATGAAAAATCCAAATAAAATCACAAAAATTCAAATATACTCATTTTCCTTCATTCTTGAACTCAAAGCTAGCTTGGATCTTCATTCAAAACATCATTTTGGAGGATAAGATGATAAGTTTGGTTTCTTGGTTTTGATCTTTTGTGGAGGTATAAAACTCTAACCCTAATCCTTTTTGTTGTTTCTAAATTTCTAATTAGCATATTAATTATTTATTTAAGCTTTTAATTTCATGTTCGAAATTCAAGACTTAATTTTTATGATAATCTAGTTAGGGTAAAACTTGATTTATGTGTTTAATGTTTTATTGAAGTGTTAAATTGTGATTAGCAAAAGCTTGACCTAGTAGAAAATGATAATTATTGCTAATGAATACTTTGTTTAATTATGCAATTTTGCTTACTAGGTTTTTGCTAAAATTTAATTAGCAAGTGTTAAAAATTTAGAAATGGTTTAGATAGCTTAGTTAAGCTATTATAAGGTGTTTGTAATCGCTAGATATGCGTTAGCTTGAAACTAGTGCGAAATATTGCGATAAATTGCTTACTAGGTTTCGGGTTTTTTCCGACGTGGGTTCGATTGGTCGTTGCGAGGTGATATCTATTTTATTCCTTGTAATTGTTTGTGTTGTGTTACGTGATCGGAACGATCGGGGTCTAGACTTGGTGTTTTGTAGTTTAGCGACCCCAGTTAGGATTTTTGGCCGATGTCGTGCGCGATAGATGCACAAAGCGCGCAGTGTAATTTTCCGGGCGTTTTCATCGCGTTTCGTTGTCTTTTCATCATTGTAGGATATTTGCTTATGTGATGTGTTTGTAAAATTTTAGGTTCGCAAGCGGGGACTTCTGACGCTACGACAAGGGAAAACAGGTGGTAGGCTTCACTTAGCCAGGAGCGTTGGTGGGTAGATTTAACATCTACAGGGGAATCGCCCGCTTGGCGTTATGCGTCTGGGCTAGAGCTGTTACTTTTTTCGCATATTCTATGTCATATTTAGGATTTGCGCATTCACCCTACTGCTTAGTTATTGTTGTGCTTGGACTAGTATCCTTAGGACACTGCACATATTATTGACGATTCATGTTGCACGAGCACTGATTGTATGCTACACACACCGTCAATAATTTCCATTTCACGCACAACCCACATATAGAAATGCTATTTTTGGTTAGGAACATTGAGACAATGATTCATATTTCTTATCGCATATGGCATTTAGCATACCTGTATATCCACATGCTTACACATATGCCTTCACATACTTACGTGTTAGATACCTGTATACCTAGAGTATCGTACCATTAGTGATAGATACATACACACTTTATGTCATAGCTGCAGGTATACTTTGCACACATACGTCACTTATACCCAGGGGGTATACTCATCATTACTTATAGGTAGATACATATATCTTGCTATACCTTTATGTTGAACATATATCTAGTTATAGCTACATGTTTACCTTTACTTGATGTTATTTTATAATTGGAGAGATTAGGAACCGCATGATATTATATTAACTTGTTACAATTAATTGCTGCTTTTCCTTTATATGCTCGCATTTCAGATTTATGATGCGTATATTATATTCATGGATTTTCGCATTGAGATATGGATTTTTCATGATGTTTTCAGGATTTGGGGACCGTGGGAGTTCATAAAATTATGCTTTATTTGAAAAACACGGTTTCCTTTGATATGATATGTAGGGTTCCTAGGCACACTAATGAAGTCTCACAAGGCATCAAACATGGCTAATTTACATTTTATGAGTGCCGAGAAACCCTTAACACGGATCGTTAACTAGATATATAGGCTATGCGATGCAAGTTAACGACTTTTAACTAAAGGAAAGAAGCTACAACCTTTGTAGATCCGGTCCTCCACGTCCTAGGCTCCGTGATGAGGTCCCTCCGCTGTCCAAATCAAATCCATGACTCTAGCATCAGCTTCATCGGAGAAATGGGCGGGCTTGGTCATCGGTTCGATGCCGAAGATGATCTACGTCGAGGCATCACAAGATCAAGCTCCAACTTCACCAAGCCTTGAAAACTTGTGATGGAAACACCCTATACTACTTGGCAAGAGGTAGAGGATGAAGAAATAGGAAGTGGGTTCACTTTAGAATTGGATTTCACACTTGTTTTCATCACTTGCCATTGATGTAGCAAGCTTTTCTTCATGGAAGAAGAAGATGAAGAAGAAGAAGAAGATATGATAAGTTATTTTTAAATGAAAATAAAATCAATACTTATCATGTCTTCAACCATGGTTTAGTGTAGAGAATCAACTAAGGTTAGTAGAATGGTTAGGTTTAGGAGATGAAGACAAAATGGTCATTAGGTCAAAGATGCTTGAAGCATCAAGAAAATTCCAAAAGAAACCATTTTGTTTTCTTTATCTTTTAACAAAAATAAATAGATAAATGAATAAGAGAAAAGAAACCCTAACCATTCACTAAACATGGTTTAATTCTTTACACAAACTCAAGTGAGCATGTATCATCAAACATGATACAAACAAGTGCACATAAAATATATCACATATACAATGTGCATCAAGTGAGAAAATCCTTTTAAAATGAACCAATACTAGTTAATGCAAAGTAATATATCAAATATATAATTATGCATTAAATCATTAAATCAATACTTGATTTAACGATCCGGTCATATCGCATATAACCGACTAATATCAAATGTATCGGCTTATCGAATCAATCCTTGATTCGATAACTAGGTTATATCGCATATAACTAATCGATACATTAATCGCAAGAATAGAATACGGTATCACATATACGCATTATTCTCGGTCCCGCACATATCTCATATGCGCTCCTATTTCGTTTCGCTTGAGCCAGGAAACCTCTGTGTAGGACTCTAAAGACTCGTCAATACGCCGGTAGCAGATGATGATCATATCAAACACCCACAAGCCGCAAGCGGTCTGCTAAATGTAACGGCCACCCGGGTATTGAGCGATCAGAAGATCGACGAGCAAGCCCGCTCACACTCATGTGAATCCAACCAGTAACACTTACCGTATAGTTCTGGTCTGTTCGTCTGATATGTCGCATATCTCGCCTAGGGGTGGTAAACGTCAGACCCCAATAGCTCGATAAGTCATGCCGACGTAAGGTCCATAACATTCATGAAACTACTGATAACTCTTACCAGTATATCACTGCAACCCTGACCAGGGATTTCCTGTTATGGCCAGTCGAGCATAGCACAACATCAACCCCCAATACCGGGAGAGACGAATCCCCTCCTATCGCTCATTGCCTCCATGTGAATCGGGACTGTACCCAAAAACCACCTGTTTGCACAACTCAGTAGAGCCGTGGTAGGGTAGAAATCAAAGTACAGTGGGAGACACACAAGACTCTATGACGATCTCGGGTCAACAGACTAAGCTGTACCAGTGTCACCAGAGAACTGCCATCTGACGTGAGGTATAATACCATCTGGGAGTTCTCGGCGAGTCCGTTCAGTGTACCCAGTCTCCACTGAGCACCCGCATACCATCTCCGATGTCAAACACCAATGGATATGGGATCATCCATCACCCATCACATGGGTCGAGAAGATATACGCTAGTCTACTCTGGAATATCGATGCCCCGTCTCGATATTCCCACGACTAGGAACAATGAAGGATGTACTCATTGACTACCCAGGCCCCACTAGTATGATCTTCATCATAGTCCTGGAAGTCGAGTACACATCCTAAGGGCTTTATCAACATGTAATCAGAGAGACAGAAAGTATACATGTTAAGATAAAGAGCAACCAGATAGCGTACTATCATGTCGAGCAAGAAAGTCCTACCTATATATGTCCCAGCATCCACTACAATATACATCCAATGTACAGTAATGGCCTCTAGGGCATACATATCACTAACAATCTCCCACTTGCACTAGGGCCATCTGTAGCAGTGGTTGCAGTATCTAATACTCAACCATCCATTATGAGTCTCTCTCTGGGAAAAGGCCTTCGTGAGTGGATCCGCCGTGTTGTCCTCTGAGTCTACTCTCTTAACCTCGATCACCCCGGAGATCAACTATCTCCATGATCAGGTGATACTTCCTCAGAATATGTCTGGGTCACTGATGAGACCAGGGTTCCAGGGTCAAAGCCACACTTCCATTGTCATACAATGGCAGGAACCTAGTTCATCTTATGAACCAATATACACCCAAACTGCCTCTTTGGTAGTATCTTTAATAGCGATGTTACCAGCCTTTATCGTTTAGTTTGCCACGGTATCAAGATTGGAACTTTTCCAACATACCGTCCCTTTACTGAGGGTAAAGACAATGCCTGTGACTGACATTCAGTCGTGCTTATCAGTCTGGAACTTTTCCAGTGATTCTCCCCAGGATCGATTGATACAATCTCACTATACCTAGTGAGAACCCTAACATCCCTTTAAATCTATCTCATAGATCCAAATCTTGGGATTTAGGAGGCATCACTTTGATCCTATATGGAGAATCTATGTGATAAGAGGAGATCGACCGATCGCAGCATAGGAAACTCTTTTCCTATCAAGAGTATGTCATCCACGTACTCTACGAGGATCATTACCATGCTCCATACTACCCTTTTGTACATACAAGGTTCATCTACCATTTTGATGAAGTCAAACACTTTGACTATCACATCAAAACAGACGTTCCAACTCCGCGATGCCTGCTTTGTCCTGTAAAGCAACTTGCACATGTTTCCGCTGCTCCCACAGTTTACGAAGCCCTCTGGCTGTGTACTTATAGACTTTCACTTCTAAATCAGTATTTAGAAAAGCAGTCATGACACCCAACCACCAGATATCGCAGTCATGGTATGTAGCAATGGTAAGTAGGATCTGGATGGACTTAAGTATAGTCCCTGGAAAAGGTTTCATCATTTTCCACTCTTGGTCGATGACGAAAACCTTTAACAAGTCTAGCTTTGAAAGTCTCAACTTTTCCATCTACACCAAGTAATCTTCTCAAGATATACTTGCTCCTGATGGGGATTTAACCCTTCAGATATAGCAACCAAAGTCCATACTTTGTTGGTGTACATGGATTCCATCTCAGATCGCTAAGCATCCAGCCATTCTTACAGAGTCCCTACTCTTGATGGCCTGCACGAAACTAGTTGGGTCATCATCTCATGATGCATTCTTCGCTCCCACTGTCATCGAGAAACCGAGGTATCTCTCAGGCGGATGAGGAACCCTACTAGATCGGCGGAGAGGCTGAGGTTCGTCGGGAACTATAGAATCCTTTGGTTCTGTCAAATCATCAACTGCAGTTTTGTATAGCTGGAACCTTTCCAGTTCTACAGAACTGATCCTGCCTTGATCTTGTCCGGATTTTGCTTTAAATATAGGCCGGACAACCCTAAATCTTAACTTACTTAAGAGATAGGTTCTTCCCATACCATATCTCATATGGAATGGTAGGCAGTGATCTGATTCGAACCTCATTCAATAGGTATGCAGCTTCTCAAGCGCATAACTCCCAAAAGGAAATAGGAAACTCAGTAGTACTCATCATAGAGTACACCATATCTAATATTGTGCAATTGCTCTACCCCGATACACCGTTGTGCTGTGGTGTATTCAGAGGAGTAACACTGAGAGTGAATCTCATTCTTCTTTAGAATAGTCCAGGAATTCTATGCACAAGTATTCTCCTCCCTGATCTCATCATGGGACATAATACTTATACCCAGTTATTGGTTCTCTACTTCTGACTTATATTCTGTGAATACCTCAAAAGCTTCGGACTTATGTTTCAACAGAAACATATGACTGAATCTTGAGAGATTATCAGAGAATATAATGAAGTATAAAGAACCAGTCCTGGCATGTGTAGACATGAGACCTTACATACATCATCATGTATCAGTCCCAAGAGTTTACTAACTCTTTCTCTGTTTCTAATAAACAGATCTATGGTCATCTAATCTTTGTGACATGACTGGCAAGTTTCACAAGATGTAAATTCAAACTGATTTAAATATGCATCTATAATGTAACTTCAGCCAGTCGGGTCGCATTGATGTGACCTAGTCTACAATGCCTCAAGAAGGATTCGTTCATTTCTGAATTCTTCTTCTTCTTCTTATGTGTGTTCTGTATACTAGGAACTGTAGTTTGATTTAGAACGCCAATGCTTTAAGATAACGTGCCTGAACCGATCAACTTTTGATATAGGAAATGTTCAAAACATTATCCATTAATACAAAATTTTATCATTTCTTTAATAAATAAAGAGATTGATATGATTTTGTATATCAGGTTCGGTATCTAATAGCATTTATTCAGAATCAATGTATTGGTAATACAGGGTGACAGTGACCAACAGACTTGGCTGCAACACTTGCCCCATTTTCTGTCTCATGAAACTTATCACCCGTTCTCAGTTTTCTACCTTTTTGTAGCCCTATGTAACAGATTACATATCTAGGATCCTGATCCGGTATCATATACCCAGGATTCAGAGGATGCTGAGAAACAGTTCTTTATAATGAACACACCCGAAGGAGATGCATCATATGCACTTTCTTCGTTTGGGCGGCACAGGAAATTTGGTATTCCCCTATTTCCTGCTCTGTCTTATAACAATTATAAGTTGGAGCGGGACCAATGTTCCCCAGCTCAGTATAACAAGCGGGTTCGGTCAATACATCCATATTATTATCTTGATTAAGGCGTGATATGGTCGCTACCTGGAGAGAGAGAGAAGAAAACACTCTGCGTGCGCTCTTGCAAGATTAGGTTGGTTATATATTTTATCTAATCAGGATGGCTCCCACTGTTTTTATCAAATCTTCCTTCAAACCCTAAAAGGAAAGACTAGCCGGGATTAATTACACTCTACAAGTTCGCCAATCTTTCAGCCAGGCCAGTGTCGGTACTTTGAGGGAGGTTCCCCGTGCTTTCGCACGGACCTAATTACTGTAAACCTCGTTTTCCCAGAGGCGTAACCCCGTTGACACCTTTCTAGACACCTACTTGATCGGCTAATTGCAAAGTGCAAAACTCTCCCAGGAGTAACAATTACTCGCAGTGGGTATCGGGATCCAACTATCATATAGAAGGTATGCAATCTCATTGCAAATTTCAACACTTGAAACTCCCGATAAAGGTTTTTTACCCCTAGCACCTATGACCTTAACTATGGTCAACAAATCATAAGTACTAGTCAAGTTCTACCCGTCATTTCGTGATTAATTAGACCCACCCACATGACCCTTAACTAAGGTCAACAAAGTCACGCGACTGTCCTAACTAATCGCATCATATGCGGTGTAGGAAGACATCACTTAGCTACCGTACACTGTGCCTTGACTATGGTCAACAAACACAGCACGAATACTAAGTACTCTACTTCCTAAAATGACGGAGGGTTGCGAATGGTTTTTATGAAAACCATTAACGCTTTGAACTTGATCTCGTTGCGGAATCAAATGGTTTTAAATGGAATGTTTTTGAAGCTTTTCTAGTTTTGCTAAAGGGGTCACTCCCAGTGAAGGGATCGTCGGCCCTTTCCTCGTCGAATGAGGTGCAGGATATATCATATATATCACTGTGTAAAGCAGAAACTATAGAAGCGATCAAAAGACAAACCGAGGGTTGTAGCATCTTCCAGTTATTGCTAAAGGAGTCACTCCTGGTGAAGGGATCTCGGTCCTTTCCTTATCTAATAAGGTGCAGGATGTTCTTCAAGGAACACCGCGATGCAAAGCAAGAACTGTAGCTACCTGTTTTTATTTTGAAATTCGATTCCACAACATCAATTAGGTTTATTTTCTTTCATTAATCTCATTAATGAATATCCCATCATTTAAATTACCTAAACATCACAGATAAATATGACGTACAGTTATGCCATCCGCATTCGCCTCGATGTCCCCTCATGCACCGTTAGGTTAGGTAACTAACGGCAGAGCGGGGCAGGGCAGGGATAGCGCGGGTGTAAAATATAAGTAACGTCTATATAATATATCATATATCATATATATTATATCTATCACAGAACATCACATGATCACATCACAGATAACGCAGCAGAAAATATCATATGAAATATTGGATATACTAGGACGTCCGTGTTTTTAATACGAGCCAGTATAAAACACGGATTCCACGGTCGTGATGAATAGCCAATCCCACACCCCTAGACCCCTACGAGAGCGGCAAGCAACCCTACCAATTCTAGAGCTAGGAGACCCGGACTCGACTCCTCGAGTTGGTCTCCCAGTGGACTCCAGAACCCGGTTACTTGTGCTCCCCTCCTTGGGTCTATCATAATGCGGAAATGTAAATAATATACAAACGGTGACATCTTCCGCACCCTGGAAGTGCCCCAATAAAAGAATATTACATACAAGTTTTTTTACATGAATGAAAATGAAAAACACTCATCTCACATAAAACCCCCGGCTATTCAAACACGACGATCCAATATAACATATCCAGCAACACATAACATCATATGTCATCAACGTAAGTAAATATGCGCATCCCAATTGTCGTTGACGTATAGCAACGAAACCGGCGATATCACACATTACACTTACGGTCACAGAAAAGAAAGTGTAAAACTACAACAGTTGGAATCCGCAATCTCTTTAGACATCACATGCCTAATCAAATGAAATACTTAGACATCGCATGCCTAACAATTATAAACCCCGCATTTTAGTCTCAAAATCGAAAACACTTTTCAATATAAAGTCGGGTAATTCAACAAGATTCCCGACATCCTGATCGAATGCTCGTCGCAAACTTCAGTAGGCGGCCGCACCCCTGACGCCGTCGACAAAGTGCACCAAGGCGGAACACCGCTGCCGCGAGCACCCGAACGGATGTTTTCGGCGACGGGGTTCTCCTACAGTCACTTGGTCGGGGCTATGGAGTGAGGCTGTCTATTAAGTTTACCCGGCGAGTATCCGCGTACGCTACGTGATTGCAACGGACTTTTGATCGCATCAAAATTCCGTGGCAACCGATCAAGTGAGACTAAACTGCTATGTTTATAACATTCATCCAGTCATCTCATAACTATTTGCGAATTCCAAGTATTGTATCACATTCCGGATAAATAGAAAATGTTAAACTTTCCGATCGAACAATCGAACACCCAAGTTTTCCCGATACAACTCAACACATGAAATAAGTCTAAAAACATTCAGTTCGTGCCTCAGTACCAACGGTCCAGCCGTAGAAGGGTCAAGCCAACGCCTCACATGTGGCACGCCGTACTGCCCCAAACCCGAAGGTTCAAAGGGCAGTTCAAGACGGTCACATAATCGAGTTAAGGTTTGTTGTCTTCTAGAGGGACCATCGCGTCACTTGCACTACTTAGAACGTGATTAAACTACGGAAAAATCCAACAATTGGAAATTTCCCGGCAGGGGAAAAAGTGGGTATTTATATCCGGTCGAACTTTTTAACATATTCTAAAAATACCCGGAAAAACACACTGACAAAATTAGACAATCCGATCGATACACCGAGTCCCCAATACAACCCAGAAAATTCAACTCTTGAAAAAATATTAAAAATTCCCAGGAAAACCAGAAACAGAAAATAGGAATTACTGTGCAAAAAGTATTGGGCACTGTGATAATACGGCCGCGGAACCGCCTCAGAAGCCTTGCTTCTGCCGCGGTTCCGCCGCACTCTTGTCGAATCATGGACACGTGTTGCACAGTAATTCTTAGGATTCCCTGCTGATTTTTCTGCATATTTTTAATATAGAAAAATCCACATTTTACAAAATTGTCCAGAGAGCATGTTTAGGGTTAGGGTTTCGGTCCGATCGGATTTCTAACTCCGTCTACGCATCGCCTAAGGCTCTAGCTAGGCTCTGATACCACTGTAGGGTTCCTAGGCACACTAATAAAGTCTCACAAGGCATCAAACATGGCTAATTTAGATTATATGAGTGCTCAGAAACCCTTAACACGGATCGTTAACTAGATATATAGGCTATGCGATGCAAGTTAATGACTTTTAACTAAAGGAAAGAAGCTACAACCTTTGTAGATCCGGTCCTCCACGTCCTAGGCTCCGTGATGAGGTCCCTCCGCTGTCCAAATCAAATCCATGACTCTAGCATCGGCTTCATCGGAGAAATGGGCGGGCTTGGTCGTCGGTTCGATGCCGAAGATGATCTACGTCGAGGCATCACAAGATCAAGCTCCAACTTCACCAAGCCTTGAAAACTTGTGAAGGAAACACCCTATACTACTTGGCAAGAGGTAGAGGATGAAGAAATAGGAAGTGGGTTCACTTTAGAATTGGATTTCACACTTGTTTTCATCACTTGCCATTGATGTAGCAAGCTTTTCTTCATGGAAGAAGAAGATGAAGAAGAAGAAGAAGATATGATAAGTTATTTTTAAATGAAAATAAAATCAATACTTATCATGTCTTCAACCATGGTTTAGTGTAGAGAATCAACTAAGGTTAGTAGAATGGTTAGGTTTAGGAGATGAAGACAAAATGGTCATTAGGTCAAAGATGCTTGAAGCATCAAGAAAATTCCAAAAGAAACCATTTTGTTTTCTTTATCTTTTAACAAAAATAAATAGATAAATGAATAAGAGAAAAGAAACCCTAACCATTCACTAAACATGGTTTAATTCTTTACACAAACCCAAGTGAGCATGTATCATCAAACATGATACAAACAAGTGCACATAAAATATATCACATATACAATGTGCATCAAGTGAGAAAATCCTTTTAAAATGAACCAATACTAGTTAATGCAAAGTAATATATCAAATATATAATTATGCATTAAATCATTAAATCAATACTTGATTTAACGATCCGGTCATATCGCATATAACCGACTAATATCAAATGTATCGGCTTATCGAATCAATCCTTGATTCGATAACTAGGTTATATCGCATATAACTAATCGATACATTAATCGCAAGAATGGAATACGGTATCACATACACACATTATTCTCGGTCCCGCACATATCTCATATGCGCTCCTATTTCGTTTCGCATGAGCCAGGAAACCTCTGTGTAGGACTCTAAAGACTCGTCAATACGCCGGTAGCAGATGATGATCATATCAAACACCCACAAGCCGCAAGCGGTCTGCTAAACGTAACGCCACCCGGGTATTGAGCGATCAGAAGATCGACGAGCAAGCCCGCTCACACTCCTGTGAATCCAACCAGTAACACTTACCATATAGTCCGGTCTGTTCGTCTGATATGTCGCATATCTCGCCTAGGGGTGGTAAACGTCAGACCCCAATAGCTCGATAAGTCATGCCGACGTAAGGTCCATAACATTCGTGAAACTACTGATAACTCTTACCAGTATATCACTGCAACCTTGGCCAGGGATTTCCTGTTATGGCCAGTCGAGCATAGCACAACATCAACCCCCAATACCGGGAGAGACGAATCCCCTCCTATCGCTCATTGCCTCCATGTGAATCGGGACTGTACCCAAAAACCACCTGTTTGCACAACTCAGTAGAGCCGTGGTAGGGTGGAAATCAAAGTACAGTGGGAGACACACAAGACTCTATGACGATCTCGGGTCAACAGACTAAGCTGTACCAGTGTCACCAGAGAACTGCCATCTGACGTGAGGTATAATACCATCTGGGAGTTCTCGGCGAGTCCGTTTAGTGTACCCAGTCTCCACTGAGCACCCGCATACCATCTCCGTTGTCAAACACCAATGGATATGGGATCATCCATCGCCCATCACATGGGTCGAGAAGATATACGCTAGTCTACTCTGGAATATCGATGCCCCGTCTCGATATTCCCACGACTAGGAACAATGAAGGATGTACTCATTGACTACCCAGGCCCCACTAGTATGATCTTCATCATAGTCCTGGAAGTCGAGTACACATCCTAAGGGCTTTATCAACATGTAATCAGAGAGACAGAAAGTATACATGTTAAGATAAAGAGCAACCATATAGCGTACTATCATGTCGAGCAAGAAAGTCCTACCTATATATGTCCCAGCATCCACTACAATATACATCCAATGTATAGTAATGGCCTCTAGGGCATACATATAACTAACATGATATATCGGCATCCACCATGAGATTTATCGGTTCTGATTATATACTCCATACGAGGAGTGGTGCCGTATGAGGGTACATGGTGGGGCCCGGTACGGTTCCCCTCGACAAGATGATCGACGGTCCATACCGATTGAGCCTGGAAGGTGGGCAAGTACCTACCGGTGACATTACCAATGACTCGGCGGTTATCATGTGGATACCGACGGGAGTCATGTACGTATAGATACGTCGAGAGGCGAGGGTCAGAGCTAGGCACTCGTGCTTTCGGGATATCGTATGATACGTACCTATCAGGGTGCCAGTCATGGTGACAGCACCTGATAGATCGACATTTCTGTGTCGATGCTTGACACATTAGTTTCATGATATTTCTTCTTACTCCTTTGTATATATAACAGGGGATTAGGCCGTTGTTATATATGCCCTTACACCAATATTAGTGGAATGGGACGCTAATATATATGTATTGACATTAAATTATATACATCATCATATTTATTCATGCAAATTTACCTAGAATGTAAAAGACTCATTGACATTGGATTTAGGACATTTGAGAATTTATTTGATATTGATTACAGGATATATGTGAGATTTACTTGATATTGTACATTCGGGGTATACGAGATACACTTGATATTGTACATACGGGATATGTGAGATCTACTTGATATTGTACATTCGGGGTATACGATGAAAGGTTCCTAGGCACTCTAGTAAGGTCTCACAAGGCATCGAACATGCCAATTTGAAATTTTTGGTGTCGAGAAACCCTAGACTACGGATCTTAGACTAGATGTTTAGGCGAAATGATAAAGCTAGTTAACAAATTAACTAAAGGTCGGAAGCTACAACCTTTGTAGATCCGGATTTCCACCTCCTTAGCTCCACGTGGTCATGCCCTCGCTGTCCATCATGAATCCTCGACTCATTCGTCGGCTTCATCTGAATATTGTGCGGAATAGGTCGTCGGCTTTGTGTCAAAGACGATCTATGTCGAGGTTGCACTAGTTCAAGCTCCGACTTCACAAAGTTGTGAAACTTGTGAAGAGAACACCCAAAACAACTTGGCAAGAGGTAGAGGGTGAAGAAATAGGAGATGGGTTCACTTTAGATTTGGAACTCTCTCACTAGAACTCAAGTTGCCATTGGAGTAGCAAGCTTGAAGAAGAAGAAGAAGATGAAGAAGATGATGATAATGTTATGATAAGTAATTGAAATGAAAAGGAAAATCAATACTTATCATAAAGTAAACCATGGTTATGTGTAGAGAATTGACCAAGGTTAGATTAGTAGTTAGGGTTAAGGATGAAGACAAAAGGGATGACTTTGGTCAAAGTTTCATGAAGCTTCAATAAGCTTCATGAAGAAAAGAAACCCTTTTTGTTTTCTTTCGCCTAATTAAATGAATAAATAAGGGATAAATAATTAAGTGAATAATCAAAAACCCTAACCCTTATCATAACCATGGTCCAATTCTTCACACAAAGCCAAGTTATTATGCATCATCAATCATGATACAAACAAGTGTACACAAAACATATCACATATACAATGTGCACACCAAGTGAGAAAAATCCGTTTAAAGTGAACCAATACTAGTTAATGCAAAGTAATATATCAAATATATAATTATACATTAAATCATTAAATCAACATTTGATTCAATGATCCGGTCATGTCGCACATAACCGACCAGTATTCAATGTATCGATTTATCGAATCAATGATTCGATAACTAGGTCATATCGAATATAACCAATCGAAAACATATATCACGAGAATGAAATGCGGTATCACATACACGCATTATTCTCGGTCCTGCACACATCTCATATGCGCTCCTATTTCGTTTCGCTTGAACCAGGAAACCTCTGTGTAGGACTCTAATGACTCGTCAATACGCCGGTAGCAGATGATGATCATATCAAGCACCCACAAGCCGCAAGCAGTCTGCTAAACGTAACGGCCACCCGGGTATTGAGCGGTCAGAAGATCGACGAGCTAGCCCGCTCACACTCCTGCGAATCCGACCAGTAACACTTACCGTACAGTCCGGTCTCTTCGTCTGATATGTCGCATATCAAGTCTAGGGGTGGTATACGTCAGACCCCAATAACCGATAAGTCGTGCCGATGTGAGGCTCATAACGGGTCGAGAAACTACTGGTAACACTTACCAGCAAATCTCTGATCAGCCCTGGCCAGGGACTTCCCTGCTACGGCCAATCGAGCACTGCGCAACATCAACCCCCAATACCGGGAGAGACGAAACCCCTCCTATCGCTCATTGCCTCCATGTGACTCGGGACTGTACCCAAAGACCACCGTTTTGCACGCCCTCATGGATGTGGTAAGGTGGAGATCAAAGCACAGTGGGAATCACACAAGACTCTATGACGATCTCGGGTTTACAGACTAACCTGTACAAGTGTCACCTGAGAACTGCCATCTGACGTGAGGTATAATACCAGCTGGGAGTTCTCGGCGAGTCCGTCCAGTGTACCCAGTCTCCATTGAGCACCCGTATACCATCTCTGATGTCAAACACCAATGGATATGGGATCATCCATCGCCCATCACATGGGTCGAGAAGCGTATACGCTAGTCTACTCTGGTATATCGATGCCCCGTCTCGATACACCCACGACTAGAGACCTTGAAGGATGTACTTATGGACTACCATGTCCCCACTATATGATCTGCATCATAGTCCAGGTAGTCAAGTACACATCCTAAGGGCTTTATCAATATGTAACTATAAGACAGTATAAAGAGACTAGTGTACATGTTAAGATAAAGAGTAACCAGATAGCATAATATCATATCGAGCAAGAAAGTCATCTCTATATATGTCCAAGCATCCAATATAATAAACATCTGTATAATACTGGCCTCTAGGGCATACATACAACTAACAATCTCCCACTTGCACTAGGGCCAGCTGCTGTAGTATCGCATACCGAGCATCCCGAAGAGTCTCTCAAACTGTATCTGGGGAATGGCCTTCGTGAGTGGATCCGCCGTGTTGTTCTTCGTGTCAACTCTCCTGACCTCGATCTCCCGGCGATCAACTATCTCCCGGATCAGGTGATACCGCCTCAGAATATGCCTGGATCGCTGATGGGACCTGGGTTCCTTGGCCAAAGCCACCGCTCCATTGTTATCGCAATACAAAGGTATTGGATGCTCAATGGATGGAACCACTCCAAGTTCAGAAATGAACTTCTTGATCCAGACAGCTTCTTTAGCAGCATCGTTGGCAGCGATGTATTCAGCCTCCATCGTCGAGTCTGCCACGGTTTCCTGCTTGGAACTCTTCCAGCTAACCGCCCCTCCGTAAAGGGTAAAGACAAAGCCCGACTGCGACTTAGAGTCGTCCTTATCACTCTGGAAGCTCGAATCGGTAAAGGACTCCACTTGGAGTTCTCCGTTACCATACACCAAGAACATATCTCTAGTCCTTCGCAAGTACTTGAGAATGCTCTTCACAGCTGTCCAGTGACTCTCTCCAGGATCAGCTTGATACCTGCTCACTATACTTAGTGAGTATGCTACATCGGGTCTGGTACATAGCATCGCATACATGATAGAGCCTACTGCCGAAGCATAGGGTATCCCTTGCATGCGAGCTCTCTCAAAATCAGTCTTGGGAGACATCTCTTTGGAGAGAGTGACTCCAGAGATCGTGGGTAAGTTCCCACGCTTGGACTCTTCCATACTAAACCTCTTTAGTATGGTGTCAATGTACCTGGATTGGGACAATCCCAAAATCCGTTTGAATCTATCTCTATAGATCCTTATTCCCAATATGCAGGAGGCATCACCAAGATCTTTCATTGAGAATCTTTGTGATAAGAAGAGCTTGACCGATTGCAGCATAGGAATATCATTTCCTATCAAGAGTATGTCGTCCACGTACAATACGAGGAAGACAACCTTACTCTCTGCCACCTTCTTGTAGATACAAGGTTCATCTGGGTTTTTGACGAAATCAAACTCTTTGATAACGACGTCAAAGCAGATGTTCCAACTCCGCGATGCTTGCTTTAATCCATAAATGGATTTAAGCAGCTTGCACACCTTCCCGCTGCTCCCACTGTCTACGAAGCCCTCTGGCTGAGTCATGTACACGCACTCTTCTAAATCACCGTTTAGAAAGGCGGTCTTAACATCCATTTGCCAGATTTCGTAATCATTATATGCAGCGATGGCAAGCATGATCCGGATGGATTTAAGCATAGCTACTGGAGAAAAGGTCTCGTCATAGTCCACACCTGGTCTTTGACGAAAACCCTTTGCTACAAGTCTAGCTTTGAAAGTCTCCACTTTCCCATCTACACCAAGTTTCTTCTTGAAGATCCACTTGCTCCCAATGGGTTTTACCCCTTCAGGAGCAACTTCCAAAGTCCATACTTTGTTGGTGTACATGGAATCCATCTCAGACCGCATAGCATCCAGCCATTTCACTGAGTCCCCACTCGTGATGGCCTGCTCGAAGCTAGTTGGGTCATCATCCTCCATGATGCAATCCTCGCTCCCACCGTCCATGAGAAAACCGTAGTATCTCTCAGGTTGGCAAGGAACCCTACTAGATCGGTGGAGTGGCTGAGGTTCATTGGGAGCTACTGAATCTTCTGGTTCCATTAAATCTTCAGTTACGGTTTGTGTATCTGGAACCTCTTCCAGCTCTACCACTTTGCCACTAATTTCTTTTTCAAGGAATTCCTTTTCTAAAAAGGTGGCATGTTGAGCAACAAACACTTTTTGTTCCTCACTGTGGTAGAAAAAATACCCATAAGAATTCTTTGGATATCCCACAAACTTGCAGAGAACTGATCGTGCCTCAAGCTTGTCCGGATTTTGCCTTTTGACATAGGCCAGACAACCCCATATCTTAACTCGTTTAAAATATGGTCTCTTCCCATTCCATATCTCATATGGTGTGATAGGTACAGATTTAGATGGAACTTGATTCAATAGGTATGCTGCTGTCTCCAGCGCATAACCCCAGAAGGAAATAGGTAACTCAGCTGTGCTCATCATAGAGCGCACCATATCTAATAGGGTGCGGTTTCTCCGTTCTGATACACCGTTGTGCTGTGGTGTATATGGAGGAGTCAGCTGAGAGAGAATCCCATTCTCTTTTAGGAAGTCCAGGAATTCATTGCTTAAGTATTCTACTCCTCGATCAGATCGTAGGATTTTAATACTTTTTCCGGTTTGGTTCTCAACTTCTTGTTTATATTCCCTAAATTTCTCAAAAGCTTCTGATTTGTGTTTCATCAGGAACACATACCCGAACCTAGAGAGATCGTCAGTGAATGTAATGAAGTATGAAGAACCATCCCTGGCATGTGTAGACATGGGACCACATACATCACTATGTATAAGTCCCAAGAGTTCGGTAACTCTTTCTCCGTGTCCCGTAAACGGAGTTTTGGTCATCTTGCCTTTGAGACATGACTGGCAAGTGTCATAAGATGAAAATTCAAACGGATTTAAATATCCATCTTTATGCAACTTAGCTAGTCGTGTCACATTGATGTGACCCAGTCTACAATGCCACAAGAAGGATTCGTTCAGTTCTGAACTCTTCCTCTTGTGTGTGTTTGTTATGCTCAGAACTGTTGATTGATTTAGAACATAAATGCCATTGCACAACGTGCCTGATCCAACCAACTTTTGGTTTCGGAAAATGTTCATAACATTGTCCTGTAATACAAAATTATATCCCTCTTTACTTAATAAAGAAACCGATATAATGTTGCATATCAGGTTCGGCATGTAATAGCATTCGTTCAGAACCAATGTATTACCAGTTGGTAATACAAGGTGATATTCCCCGACAGTCTTAGCTGCAACAATTGCACCATTTCCAACTCTAATGTCTTTATCACCTTCTCCAAGTTCTCTACCTTTCCTTAGCCCATGTAACTGATTACATATATGGGATCCCGACCCGGTATCCAATACCCAGGACGTAGAGCAAATAGAGAAACAGTTCTCAGTAACGAACACACCCGAAGAAAACGCATCAACATGTACTTTCTTCATTCGGGTGGCATGGGAATCCTGGTATTCCCCTATATCCTGTTCATTCCTATAACTCTTATAGGAAAGAACGGAACCAACGTTCCCCAGCACAGTATAACATGCGGGTTCGGTCAATACATCCATATTATTATCTTGATTAAGGCATAAACTGGTCGCTACCTGGAGAGAGAGAGAAGAAAACACTTTAGCGTATGCTCGTGCAAGATCAGATTGGTTATTATCTTATCTAATCAGGATGGCTCCCACTGCTTTTTATCAAATCTTCCTCCAAACCCTAAAAGGAAAGAGCAGCCGGGATTAATTACACACTACAGGTTCGCCAATCTTTCAGCCACGCCAGTGTCGGTACTTTGAGGGAGGTCCCCCGTGCTTTCGCACGAACCTAATTAATGTAAACCTCGTTTTCCCAGAGGCGTAACCTCGTTAACACCTTTCTAGACACCTACTTGATCAGCTAATTGCAATGTGTAAAACTCTCCCAGGAGTAACTCTTACTCGCAGCGGGTATCGGGATCCAACTATCTCATAGAAGGTATGCAATCTCATTGCAAATTTCAACACTTGAAATTCCCGATAATATTTTGCCCCGAACAATCTATGACCTTGACAAGGTCAACAAACCATAGACCGCAAGTCAAGTTCAACCCGTCATTTCTTGATTGAATCAAACCCACCTGCACGACCCTTGACAAGGTCAACAAGGTCGTACGACTACCCTAACCCAATCTGCATCATATGCATAAGCAGACAAATACTGGTTAGCTACCGCACACTGCGCCTTGACAAGGTCAACAAACGCAGCACGAATACTAAACAAGATTTATCTGAAATGACGGAGGGCTACGCCAGGTTTTTCCGAAAACCACGAGCGTAATATCGTTGTAGAATCAAATGAAGTTTTGAAATGGAGTGATTTTGAGGCTTTTCCAGTTTTGCTAAAGGAGTCACTCCCGGTGAAGGGATCTCCGTCCTTTCCTCGTCGAATGAGGTGCGGGATATATCATATATATCGCTGTGCAAAGCAAAAACCCAAAAGCAGTCAAAAGCAAACCGAGTGTGTAGCATCTGCCAGTTATTGCTAAAGGAGTCACTCCCGGTGAAGGGATCTCGGTCCTTTCCTCATCGAATAAGGTGCAGGGTATATCATATATACCTCTGTGCAAAGCAAGAACTGTAGCTACCTGTTTTATTTTAAAATTCGATTCTACAGCATCTTAGGTTTCTTATCTTTCATTAATCACATTAATGAAGTCCCATCATTTAAATACCTAAACATCACAAATAGATATGACGTACACTTATGCCATCCGCATTCGCCTCGATGTCCCCTCGTGCACCGTTAGGTTAGGTAACTAACGACAGAGAAGGGCAGGGCTAGCGCGGGTGTAAAACATAAGTAACGTCTATATAATATATCATATATACTATATACTATATCCATCACAGAGTCACATCACAGATATCGCAGCAGAATAAACATATGAAATATTGGATATAGTAGGACGTCCGTGTTTTCAATACGAGCCAGTATAAAACACGGATTCCACGGTCGTGATGAATAGCCAATCCCACACCCCTAGACCCCTACGAGAGCGACAAGCAACCCTGCCAATTCTAGGGTTAGGAGACCCGGACTCGACTCCTCGAGTTGGTCTCCCACTGGACCCCAGAACCCGGTTACTTGTGCTCCCCTCCTTGGGTCTATCCTAATGTGGAAAAGTAAATAATATACAAAGGGTGACAACTTCCGCTACCTGGAAGTGCCCCAAATAAAAGAATATTACATACAAGTTTTTACATGAATGAAAATGAAAGACACTCATCTCACATAAAAACCCCCGGCTATTCGAACACGACGATCCAATATAACATATCCAGCAACACATAACATCACATGTCATCAACGTAAGTAAGTATGTATACCCCAATTGTCTTTGACATATAGCAATGAAACCGGCGATATGAACATACTACACTTACGGTCACAGAAAAGAAAGTGTAAAACTACAACAATTGGAATCCGCAACTTCTTTAGACATCGCATGCCTAATCAAATGAAATACTTAGACATCACATGCCTAACAGATATAAATCCCGCATTTTAGTCTCATTATCGAAAACTCTTTTTAATATCATGTGGGACTAAACTGCTAGATTTATAACATTCATTCAGTTATCTCATAACTGTTTGTGAATTCCAATTATTGTATCACATTCTAGATAAACAGAAAATGTTAAACTTTCCGATCGAACAGTCGAATACCCAAGTTTTCCCGATACAGTCCAACTCATGAAATAAGTCTAACAACATTCAGTTCGTGCCTCAGTACCGACGGTCCAGCCGTAGAAGGGTCAAGCCAACGCCTCACATGTGGCACACCGTACTGCCCCAAACCCGAAGGTTCAAAGGGCAGTTCAAGACGGTCACATAATCGAGTTAAGGTTTGTTGTCTTCTAGAGGGTCCATCGCGTTACTTGCACTCTTAGAACGTCGTTAAACTACGGAAAAATCCATCACTTGGAATTTTCCCGACAGGGGAAATATTGGGTATTTATAACCGGTCGAACTTTTTAACATATTCTAAAAATAATCCGGAAATACACAAAGACGAAATTTGATAACCCGAACGAATAATTGAATCCCCAAAGCAACCCCAAAATACTCTTCTGCAGAGTCACAACAAAAATACCCAGAAAATATAATATCTGAATACATGAATTTTAGTGAAAAAATCACCAGACAATGGGACAGTACGGCCGCGGAACCGCCGCTCATGCATCGCTCGTGCCGCGGTGAAAAAGTTGAATCAGGCCCTCGAATTTCACAGTATTTCATATAAGACCCTGCATGATTTTCTGAATATTTTTAATTGACAAAAATCCAAAATTTCTAAAATTTTCCAGAGAGCACCTTGGAATTATGGTTTCGGGTTCGTTCGGACTTCAAACGTCGTCGGGACTTCGCCTAAGGCTCTAGCTAGGCTCTGATACCAGTGAAAGGTTCCTAGGCACTCTAGTAAGGTCTCACAAGGCATCGAACATGACAATTTGAAATTTTTGGTGCCGAGAAACCCTAGACTACGGATCTTAGACTAGATGTTTAGGCGAAATGATAAAGCTAGTTAACAAATTAACTAAAGGTCGGAAGCTACAACCTTTGTAGATCCGGATTTCCACCTCCTTAGCTCCACGTGGTCATGCCCTCGCTGTCCATCATGAATCCTCGACTCATTCGTCGGCTTCATCGGAATAATGTGCGGAATAGGTCGTCGGCTTTGTGTCAAAGACGATCTACGTCGAGGTTGTACCAGTTCAAGCTCCGACTTCACAAAGTTGTGAAACTTGTGAAGAGAACACCCAAAACAACTTGGCAAGAGGTAGAGGGTGAAGAAATAGGAGATGGGTTCACTTTAGATTTGGAATTCTCTCACTAGAACTCAAGTTGCCATTGGAGTAGCAAGCTTGAAGAAGAAGAAGAAGATGAAGAAGATGATGATAATGTTATGATAAGTAATTGAAATGAAAAGGAAAATCAATACTTATCATAAAGTAAACCATGGTTATGTGTAGAGAATTGACCATGGTTAGATTAGTGGTTAGGGTTAAGGATGAAGACAAAAGGGATGACTTTGGTCAAAGTTTCATGAAGCTTCAATAAGCTTCATGAAGAAAAGAAACCCTTTTTGTTTTCTTTCACCTAATTAAATGAATAAATAAGGGATAAATAATTAAGTGAATAATCAAAAACCCTAACCCTTATCATAACCATGGTCCAATTCTTCACACAAAGCCAAGTTATTATGCATCATCAATCATGATACAAACAAGTGTACACAAAACATATCACATATACAATGTGCACACCAAGTGAGAAAAATCCGTTTAAAGTGAACCAATACTAGTTAATGCAAAGTAATATATCAAATATATAATTATACATTAAATCATTAAATCAACATTTGATTCAATGATCCGGTCATGTCGCACATAACCGACTAGTATTCAATGTATCGATTTATCGAATCAATGATTCGATAACTAGGTCATATCGAATATAACCAATCGAAAACATATATCGCGAGAATGAAATGCGGTATCACATACACGCATTATTCTCGGTCCTGCAAACATCTCATATGCGCTCCTATTTCGTTTCGCTTGAACCAGGAAACCTCTGTGTAGGACTCTAATGACTCGTCAATACGCCGGTAGCAGATGATGATCATATCAAGCACCCACAAGCCGCAAGCGGTCTGCTAAACGTAACGGCCACCCGGGTATTGAGCGGTCAGAAGATCGACGAGCTAGCCCGCTCACACTCCTGCGAATCCGACCAGTAACACTTACCGTACAGTCCGGTCTCTTCGTCTGATATGTCGCATATCAAGTCTAGGGGTGGTATACGTCAGACCCCAATAACCGATAAGTCGTGCCGATGTGAGGCTCATAACGGGTCGAGAAACTACTGGTAACACTTACCAGCAAATCTCTGATCAGCCCTGGCCAGGGACTTCCCTGCTACGGCCAATCGAGCACTGCGCAACATCAACCCCCAATACCGGGAGAGACGAAACCCCTCCTATCGCTCATTGCCTCCATGTGACTCGGGACTGTACCCAAAGACCACCGTTTTGCACGCCTTCATGGACGTGGTAAGGTGGAGATCAAAGCACAGTGGGAATCACACAAGACTCTATGACGATCTCGGGTCTACAGACTAACCTGTACAAGTGTCACCTGAGAACTGCCATCTGACGTGAGGTATAATACCAGCTGGGAGTTCTCGGCGAGTCCGTCCAGTGTACCCAGTCTCCACTGAGCACCCGTATACCATCTCTGATGTCAAACACCAATGGATATGGGATCATCCATCGCCCATCACATGGGTCGAGAAGCGTATACGCTAGTCTACTCTGGTATATCGATGCCCCGTCTCGATACACCCACGACTAGGGACCTTGAAGGATGTACTTATGGACTACCATGTCCCCACTATATGATCTGCATCATAGTCCAGGTAGTCAAGTACACATCCTAAGGGCTTTATCAACATGTAACTATAAGACAGTATAAAGAGACTAGTGTACATGTTAAGATAAAGAGTAACCGGATAGCATAATATCATATCGAGCAAGAAAGTCATCTCTATATATGTCCAAGCATCCAATATAATATACAACATCTGTACAATACTGGCCTCTAGGGCATACATACAACTAACATACGAGATACACTTGATATTGTACATACGGGATATGTGAAATCTACTTGATATTGTACATTCGGGATATACGAGATACGCTTGATATTGTACATACGGGATATGTGAGATCTACTTGATATTGTACATTCGGGATATACGAGATACACTTGATATTGTACATACGGGATATGTGAGATCTACTTGATATTGTACATTCGGGGTATACGAGATACACTTGATATTGTACATACGGGATATGTGAGATCTACTTGATGTTGTACATTAAGGTTATGTGAGACTTACTTGATATGATAGCCAAATTAGGGGCTGATTTGAGGAAATTTGGATTTGGATTGTCTTGATGGATTTTGATCCTACCACGATGTAAGGATTCCGTGGAAATGACATGTTTCATTCCATACTCTACATTTATTGTTTATGCACTGCTTCATATATTAGTAGTATCTGTTAGAGTACCTTCCATGACTGTTGCATTTACATACCTTTATTCATATCATTTCTTCATGTATTAGTAGTACCGATATAGTACCTTACATGATGCTGCATACATATCATCATATTATTGCTTCATGTAATAATTGTACCTGCTAGTGTACTTTTCATGATTATTGCACTACATATGACCATTCATTGATATTAAATGCTTATGTTAGATTCACGTTGTATGTGCATACTCGCGATTACCTGCATATGTTATTTACTGTTCACGAGTTGGCAACTCACCCCCGTTGTGCCACAGTGTTTGCAGGTGTTCCTCAAGATAGTCAAAGGCAGGCTATTATCACACATCTTATCATCTTTTGCTACGGATACCACATCAGCTCACAGTGTACAGTTTGCTTAGGTGGGTTTTATGGTTATTCGTTGTATTGTATATTCGTTGTATCCCTGTACTCTCCACCTACTGTTTTCATATTGACTTAGAGACTGGGTCAGGATGATATTGTATATTATGTTGTGACTTATTGTCTTTTATACAGTTTCCATTCTATCGTCTTCTATTTCTTCGCTACGGCGTCGTATATTTGTTGTTGTGGTTGTTTTCCGCCTTTGGGTGTGGATTTGCTCCCGTTGGGGATGCTTTTCTTTATATTTATGTTGTACCCATTTTTGGGATTGGTTTTTTATAAAGGAGGTGCTGCCGAAATTTTCAAGAAAGAAAATTAGACTTAAAGAATTCATACTTGAGATTTTTTTTAAAGGTTTAAACAATGTTTCTTATCTTTTCTTGTCTTTTAATGGTTTAGATTTCTGGGTTTTGGCTTTCTTTTACTGCGTTAAGCCTGTAGACGTTGCGTAGTATTAGGACCGTCACGTGCCAATTTCGGGTCGTGACACGTGTGCGGTCCAATGTCTACACATGCAAGAGGTGGTTATTCCTACTTTATTACATTTACGGATGATTTCTCTAGGTATGGACATATCTTCTTAATGAAGCATAAATCCGAGGCCTTTGAGAAATTCCGAGAATACAAGAATGAAGTGGAAAACCAGACAGGCAAAAGTATCAAGACACTGAGATCTGATCGAGGTGGTGAATACTTAAGCGCCGAGTTCCTGGGTTACCTAAAAGAGAAAGGAATTCTCTTTCAGCTTACTTCTCCATACACTCCACAACATAACGGTGTATCGGAAAGACGGAACCAAACCCTATTGGATATGGTACGTTCCATGATGAGTAAGGCTGAGTTACCGCGATCTTTCTGGGGTTATGCACTAGAATCAGCTGCATATCTTTTGAACCAGGTTCCAACCAAGACTGTGCCTAGCACACCATATCAGATGTGGAGTGGGAAGAAACCCTGTCTTAAACACTTTAGGACATTGGGATGTCCAGCTTTTGTTAAAAAGCAGCATGCGGACAAGCTCGAGGCACGCTCAGTACAGTGTAAGTTTGTGGGATATCCAAAGAACTCCAAGGGGTATTATTTCTATTACGCAGAGGATCAAAAGGTTTTTGTTTCTCGTCATGCCCACTTCTTGGAAGCTGAATTTTTAGAAAATCAGAAGAGTGGGAGCGCAATGGAACTGAAAGAAATTCCAGAACCACAAGCTGTTACTGAAAGTATGGTAGAACCAGAAGTTTCAAAAGAAAGGGACATCCCAGCACCTATCCGCAGAAGTAGTAGGCAGTCTCATCCGCCCGAGAGATACTACGGTTTTCTCATAGACGGGGATCGAGAGGATTGCATCATTGACAATGATGACCCTACTAGCTTCCAGCAGGCCATCCAGAGCGGCGACTCGGTAATATGGCTGGATGCAATGCGGACCGAAATGGAGTCCATGTACACTAACAAAGTATGGACTTTGGACATTGCTCCAGATGGGGTAAAACCCGTAGGATGCAAATGGATCTTCAAAAAGAAGATTCGTGTAGATGGACAGGTTGAAACCTATAAGGCTAGACTTGTTGCAAAGGGTTTTCATCAAAGACCTGGTTTGGACTATGATGAAACCTTTTCTCCAGTAGCTATGCTAAAATCCATTCGGGTCCTTCTTGCCATTGCTGCCTTCCACGATTATGAGATCTGGCAGATGGACGTAAAGACGGCTTTTCTAAATGGAAATTTAGAAGAGTGCATCTATATGGATCAGCCAGAGGGATTCATTCAGAGTGGGAGTAGCAGTAAAGTGTGCAAGTTGCTTAAGTCCATTTATGGACTAAAGCTGGCATCACGGAGTTGGAACATCTGTTTTGATGATACTGTTAAAGAATTCGACTTTATCAAGAATCCAGATGAACCATGCATATACAGTAAGATTGTAGGGAGAGTTGTAGTATTCCTCGTCTTGTACGTGGATGACATTATCCTAATAGGAAATGATATTCCTATACTACAGTCAGTCAAAGGATTCTTGTCACAGAAGTTCTCCATGAAGGACCCGGGTGATGCCACCTACATTCTGGGGATCCAGATCTATCATGATAGATCAAAAAGGATGTTGGGACTTTCACAGTCCAGGTACATAGGCACCATATTGAAAAGATTCAGTATGGAAGATTCTAAGCGCGGTAACCTGCCGGCTTGTCACGGAATCACCCTCTCCAAAGAGATGTCTCCTAAGACTGATTTGGAAAGGGCTCACATGTCGACTATACCTTACGCTTCTGCGGTAGACTCTATAATGTATGCGATGTTGTGTACCAGACCAGATGTAGCATACGCATTGAACGTTGTAAGCCGGTATTAGGCAAACCCAGGGGAGAAGCACTGGATAGCAGTAAAGAACATTCTCAAGTACCTGAGAAGGACTAAGGAGATGTTCTTGGTGTATGCAGAAAGGACCTCCAGATCGAGGCCTTTGCTGACTCCAGCTTCCAGAGTGACAAGGATTACTCCAAGTCCATGTCAGGTTATGTCTTTACCCTCAATGGAGGGGCGGTGTGCTGGAAGAGTTCCAAGCAGGACACCGTTGCTGACTCGACGATGGAAGCGGAGTATATAGCTTCTTGCGATGCAGCAAAAGAAACTGTCTGGATGAAGAAGTTCCTAACAGAACTTTAGGTGGTTCCTACCAGTGTTGATCCAATACCTCTGTATTGCGACAACAACGGCGCTATAGCTTTAGCGAAGGAACCCAGGTCCTATCAGAAGTCCAGACACATCTTAAGGCGGTATCACCTGATCAGGGAGATCATAGATCGCCAGGAGATCGAGGTGAAGAGAGTAGATACGGAGAATAGCACTGCTGATCCATTCACAAAGGCCATTCTTCAGATGAAGTTCGAGAGGCTATTCGAGATGATAGGTCTGTGATATGCCAGTACATGGCCCTAGTGCAAGTGGGAGATTGTTAGTGATTATGCCCTAGAGGCCATTACTGTATCATACTAGTTTGTATATAACTTAATGGAAGCTTGGGATATTCACAGTTATATTAACAGTCTTGCTAAACATGGTAGTACGCTACTTGGTTTATATCTATCTTAATATGTGTATATGTTAGCATATCGAGAATACATATTGATAGAGCCCTTAGGATCTTGCTTGACTACTAGCGTTGTGATGGCAGTCACACTAGTGGGGGCTGGGCAGTCTACAAGCACATCCTTTTTCAGGTCCCTAGTCGTAGGATTATCGAGACAGGGCATCGATACTCCGGAGTAGACTAGTGTGTACGCTTCTCATCCCAGCAGGGGAAATGGTCTGTCCCACAGCCATTAGTACGTTGTACTGGAGATAGTATACAGGTGCTCGTTGGGTTACGAGTACACCGGACAGGACTCACAGGGAACTGTTGGTTGGTATTATACCCGTCGTCAGTTAACAGTTCCCAGGTGACATGAGTACAGCATAGTCCGCAGACTTGACACCGCTGCTTCGTCTCGAGTGTGTTCCCACTGTTCTTAGATTGCTACCCTAGCATGGCTCAAAGGAGTCGTGCAAACAGGTAGCAGTTGGCTGCAGTCCCGAAGCACTTGGAGGTAGTGGCGGTTAGATAGGATTCGTCTCTCCCGGTATTGGGAGTTGATATCGCGCTGTGTTTGGAAAGCCATTACGCAAAGTCCTTGGCCAGGGCAAATGAGATTTACTGGTAGGATTTCCAGTAGCTTCTCAAGGTATAATTGGCTTCACTCCAACACGACTTATACAGCTTTTAGGGGACTGACGCTTGCCGCCCCCTAGGCCTGATATGCGATAGTCTTAGACGAACAGACCGGACTATACGGAGATTGTCACATCAGGCTCAGTAGGAGTTCGGATGGGTTTCCTCATCGGCCTTCTTATCGACATCTACCTGGGGACCGTTACGTACAGCTAGTGCCGCTTGCGGTCTGTGGTTAAACCCACTGCCAATGTAGTGTCGAGTCTTTAGAGTCCCACATAGAAAGTTTCCCTGCTTCAGGCGAAATGATATAGAGGTCGTATGGTTTTACAACAGGGTTCAGACACATATGTATTTTTACGCACGTACGATGTTCGGACAGTTTATACTAGCAGGCTTTGGTTTAAGCCAGATTCTAGTATTGGATTATTGGATTATACAGTCTCAGTATTTCTGTGTTTTCACGGATGGGAGGGGCATTCTCGTAATTAGTCGAGAAGCTTCTAGAAGATTGATGAGTTGGAGGCTTAGGTGGAATTTGCATTAAATGGATTACTGACTCTTGGTGTGATTCATCCAAATGAGTTAATGAAGCATTTATTGCTTAATGACTCATGAGGTGATTCACACATAGTGAGTTAATGAAGCATGGTTGATATTATCATATGTTATTCATTTAATAATTATCATGCTTCATATATATTCACAAATGAGATATTATTCATATCATTCTCACTCTCACCTTCTCTCTCCTCAAGCGCTCTCTCTCTCTTCAAAGAACTAACCCTAACCTCTCATGTGTTGAGATCCAAGGGTTAGTAAGACTAATAGATCCTTAATCCTCTTCTATATCCTTTAGGTTACCTTGATTAGCACTCATAGCAACCTAGTTACCTCAAGTGAGGTTAAAGCTTGGAGAAGTAGCTCTCGGGTGGATCTTCTATCACAACGAGGAGGCCGACGAGGAGGTGGTCAATGAGAAAAGGAAGGACTTGATTCATTAGGTATAATCATCTATCATAGTAGTTAATCACTTCTAGATAATTGTTAGTTAGGGTTTAGCAAAGATCCGTAAAGTTAGTCGATGCTAGTTTAAACAAAATGATTGTTTTACCTATTCCGCCTCCCCGCATCATGTGGGGTGTCTAACGTCGACTTACAGGGCATGTGGTACGCCAACAACTGGATCTAGTACAGACAATGGGTACTCATTGTGCCAATTATAGGCCTTAGTGTAAGTGAGAGATTGTTGGATATATATGCCCTAGAGGCCTTCATTGTATAGGATGCTAGGGATATGTATATACATGACAATCTTGCTTGATATGATAGTACGCTATTTGGTTTGTTTTTATCTTAACATGTTATATAATTTACTTTGTATTTATATACATGTTGATAAAGCCCGTAGGGTGTTTGCCTGACTACCGGCGTTGTGATGGCAGTCATACTTGTGGGAGCTGGATAGTCAATAGGCACATCCTTGAATGTCCCTGGTCGCAAGAGTATCGAGACTGGGCATCGATGCTCCAGAGTAGACTAGTGTATACATATCTAGACCCTGACGAGGGGTGATGGATTGGTACCGTAGCCATTGGTGATGTGCACCTAAGAGTGTATACAGATGCTTACTGAGTGTGAGTACACTGGACAGGACTCGCCAAGAACTGACTAGATGGTATTATACCTAACGTCAGATAGCAGTACTCAGGTGAGATGTGTGCAGATAGTCTGTCGACTTAAGGTCGTCATTTGTCTCGTGTGAGTTCCCACTGTACTTTGATTACTACCCTACCACGGCTCAAAGGAGTCTTGCAAAAAGGTTTTAGTTGGGTACAGTCCCGAGCCACATGGAGGAGTGAGCGACTGTTAGGGATTCGTCTCTCCCGGTATAGGGAGTCGATATCGCACTGTGATCGGTTGGTCATTACCATAAGTCCCTGGCCAGGGCTGATAGAGAATTACTGGTGGACTGACCAGTAGATTCTCGAATGGTCTTGAGCCACACCGGCACGAATTGTACGGTTGTTAGGGGTCAGACGTTTACCACATCCCTAGACCATACATGCGATACTCTCAGACGAATAGACCGGGCTGCACGGATATTGTCACGGACAGGCTCAATAGTGGTTATGGACGAGTTCGCTCATCGGCATCCTTTTCGACACGTACCTAGGTTACCGTTACGTACAGCTAGTGCCACTGACGGACTTGTGGTTAAACCCACTGCCAGCGTACTGTCGAGTCTTTAGAGTCCCACGCAGAGGGTTTCCCTGGATCAGGCGAGACGATGTAGACGCCGTATGGTCTTACGGCAGGGTTTCGATCGCATTCGTATACTGGCTACTCGAATGACGATCGGACGGATTATACTGGTAGGCTTTGGTTTAAGCCGGATACTAGTATTGTAGTATTGGATTATACTGATCTCGGTGTATCCATATTTTTCGGAATACGGATACGGGTATGAAAATACGGAAAAAGGGCATTCTTATAAATTCACAAGATTGACCTTCTAGAAGGAGACACCTCATTATTGTTTTATTCTTTTCCATTAAAGAATTAATCAGGTGGAAATTAGGAGGCATGGGCTGAAGAATGGCTAAGTATTTGTTTATTTTATTTGGAGCCACTATTCAAGCATGGTTGTAGATTATATGATTTAATAATGCCATGGTTGAATTATTGGCTCAAGACTTAACCATTCTTCTTCTCATTTTCTATTATCATTATCACAAAAGCATTCTCTATCCTAGGTTTTCTTCTCTCCTTCTTCCTCAAGCTCATACACTTGCATGTGTTGCAAAACAATGAGCTTTGAGATCAAATAATCCAATACACTCACTCTACATCTACTTAGTCTTCTCTATTAGCAAGTTAGATCACTAAGTTATCTCATAGAGGTTGGAGCTTGACCATAGCCCTTGGGTGGATCCATCTTCGACACAAAGGAGACCGGCAACTGAGATCGTTCAAAAGCCAAAGCAAGGAGATCAAGAAGAAGGAGCTTGAACCAAGGAGCAAGGAGCAACTTGAAGACCCGAAGGACTAGGAATGAGGGTATAACTCCTTTACTTAGTAGTTAGCTCTCTCTCTTAGTCTAGTTTTATGTTAGCTAAGGTTTAAACAAGATCCTAAAGTGGAACAAGTTCATGATGCAAAGCTAAAACATGTTTCTTTTGAGGTGAGAAAATCGTTTTTAAAGTATTTCGCCTTCCCGCGAACCGTGTGGTGTGCATCATGGACTTACAGGTTAAGTATGAGATACTTCAACCACTGCTGATTGTTGCATATGAGATACTACAACTGATGGCCCAAGTGCAAGTGGGAGATTGTTAGTAATATGTATGCCCTAGAGGCCATTACTGTACATGTGATATATATTGTAGTGGATGCTTGGACATATATAGGGATGACTTTCTTACTCGACATGATAGTATGCTATCTAGTTGCTCTTTATCTTAACATGTGGACTTGTATTGGTTTACTGTCTTCCTCTCACATGTTGATAAAGCCCTTAGGATATGTACTTGACTAATAGGACTATGATGCAGATCATACTAGTGGGGCCAGTGTAGTCAAAGAGTACATCCTATAATTGTTCTTAGTCGAGGGAGTAATGAGACTGGGCGTCGATACTCCAGAGTAGACTAGCGTATACGCTTCTCGACCCATATGATGGGCGATGGATGATCCCATATCCATTGGTGTTTGACATCAGAGAAGGTATGCGGGTGCTCAGTGGAGACTGGGTACACTGAACGGACTCGCCGAGAACTCCTAGATGGTATTATACCTCATGCTAGATGGCAGTTCTCTGGTGACACTGGTATAGGTTAGTTTGTAGACCCGAGATCGTCATAGAGTCTTGTGTGATTCCCACTGTGGTTAGATTTCCACCTTACCACGTTCATGAGAATGTGCAAAATGGTGGCTTTTGGGTACAGTCCCGAGTCACATGGAGGCAATGAGCGATAGGAGGGGTTTCGTCTCTCCCGTTATAGGGAGTTAATGTTGCGCTGTGTTCGATTGGCTATAACTGGAAATCCCTGACCAGGGTTGCTGAGATTTACTGGTAAGAGTTATCAGTAGTTTCTCAGACCTTTATGGACCATGAATCGGCATGACTTATCAGGCTAATGGGGTCTGACGTTATACTACCCCCAGGCTGTGATATGCGACATATCAGACGAAGAGACCGGACTGTACGGTAGTGTTGCTGATTGGATTCACAGGAGTACGAACAGGCTTGCTTGTTGATCTTCTGATCGCTCAATACCCGGGTGGCCATTATGTTTGGCAGACCGCTTGCAGCTTGTGGGTGTTTGATATGATCATCACCTACTGCCGGCGTATTGACGAGTCTTTAGAGTCCTAGACAGAGGTTTTCTGGCTCAAGCGAAAAGGAGTAGGAGCGCATATGTGATATGTGCGGGACCGAGATTAATGCGAGTATGTGATACCGCATTATATTCTCGCGATATGTGACATGATTGGTTATATGTGATATAGCCGAGTTATCGGATCAAGTGTTGATTCGATAAGTTGTTGCATTTGATATTAGTCGGTTATATGTGATATAGCCGGATTATTAAATCAAGAGTTTATTTGATAATTTAATGTATAATTATATATTTGATATATTATATTACATTAACTAATATTTATCTCACTAATGATTTCTTTTCTCACTTGATGTGCACATTATATATATGTGATATGTATAATTGTGTACGTATTGTGTCATGTTTGATGATACATACAAGATGGGTGTATGAGATTAATACCATGCGAGGATTAAGTTAGGGTTTCTATTTATGTTAAGCTAATTCAAAAGAGATTGACTTTGTCATGGTAAAGCTTGGACAAAAGCTTTTGGATAAGTTTTGACAAAGTCAACACTTTTGCCTAGTTAAAGATATTTATCAAACCCAACCCTTAACCATAGTGTGGAGTTAATTCTCTATATGAGTTAGGCATGATAGTTTTAACTCAACCATGGGTGCAATAATTCATTTGGATGAATTATGCAGGGTTACTAGGCACTCTCACAAGGGTCTACAAGGCATCAACCATGCCCGATTTAAAATTTAGACGTGCCGAACAACCCTAACCAAGATCTTTAAACTAGAGATTAGGTGAAACAAAGCATGTTAAACACTTTAACACCTAAGAGTTTGGGAATACAACCTTTGTAGTCCGGTCCTTCACTTCTAAAGCTCCGTGTTGAGCTCCCTTCGCTGCGATCATCGAGTTTCCGGACTCTATAGAGGCTCCACGAAGAGAAAGATGCAAGCTTGCTTCCGATCTTCGGTAACTAAGATGATCTACCTTGAAGTTTCTATAACACAAGTTATCACTCACTAAATGAAGTGAACACCCTAATCTAAATGGCTAGGATAGATTAGGATGGTGAAGTAGGATTTTAGCTCTCATTTTTTTTCTTAATCTCACTCATAATCATCACAAGAGCAAAAGGTAGAAAGCTTTTCTCCAAGAAAGAAGAAGAAGAATAACCAAAAACCATTTGTGATGAATAATGAATAACTCAAGTGTGAGGTTAGAAATGCAACCATGGTATATCTAACCCATGTAGAGATTTAACCAAGGTTAAAAGGTTTGGTTGGGTTAAACAAATATCTATAAAAAATATCAACACAAATATCTTTGCACAAAACAAAACAAAACCTTCTAGAAGGTTCTAGAAAAGATTAATCCAAATCAAACCCTAACCATGTTTAATCTCCACTAAACATGTTGCATTAATAACCCTAACATGTTACAATATTATATATCACATATACAATATTTATTGTAACAAAATAAAATAATACAATTAACATATATCACATTTATATCAATGTATTACCCGAGTGAGAAAAAGAATCTTTTAGTGAGCTTATATCAGTTAATGTAATTTAATATATCAAATATATAATTATACATTAAATTATCGAATCAACTCTTGATCCGATAATCCGGCGATTTCACAAATAACCGACTAATATAATCTGTATCAGTTCATCGAATCAACACTTGATCCGATGACCCGGCTATATCAAATATACCCGGCCGATATCTCATATCGCGAGAATCTAATACGGTATCACATACACGTATTGTTCTCGGTCCCGCACATATCATATATGTGCTCCTACTCCATTTTTCCTGAGTCAAGAAACCTCTGTGTAGGACTCTAAAGAATCGTCAATACGCCGGCAGTAGGTGATGATCATATCAAACACCCACAAGCTGCAAGCGGTCAGCTAAACGTAACAGCCATACAGGTATTGAGCGATCAGAAGATCAACAAGCAAGCCTGTACATTCTCCTGCGAATCCAATCAGTAACACTCCCGTACAGTCCGGTCACTTCGTCTAATATGTTGCATATCTCGCCTAAGGGTGGTAAACGCCAGACCCCAGTAGCTTGACAAGTCGTGTCGATATGAGGTCTATAATAGTTCAAGAAACTACTGATAACAGTTACCAGTAAATCTCAGCAACCCTGGCCAGGGATTTCCAGTTATAGCCAATCGAACACAGTGCAACATCAACTCCCTATACCGGGAGAGATGAATCCCCTCATATCGCTCATTGCCTCCATGTGATTCGGGACTGTACCCAAAAGCCACCTTTTTGCACGTCCTCTTGGACGTGGTATGATGGAAATCAAAGCACAGTGGGAATCACACAACACTCTATGACGATCTCGGGTTTACAGACTAACCTGTACCAGTGTCACCAGAGAACTGCCATCTGACGTGGTGTATAATACCATCTGGGAGTTCTCGGTGAGTCCGTCCAGTGTACCCAGTCTCTACTGATCACCCGTACACATTCTTGATGTCAAACACCGTTGGATATGAGATCATCCATCGCCCATCATATGGGTCAAGATGCGTATACGCTACCCTCGACTAGGAACAGTTATAGGATGTACTCGTCGACTACCATGGCCCCACTAGTATGATCTCATCATAGTCCCAGTAGTCAAGTACATATCCTAAGGGCTTTATCAACATGTAACATATAGACAATCAGAGTACATGTTAAGATAAAGAGCAACCAAATAGCGTACTATCATGTCGAGCAAGAAAGTCCTCCCTATATATGTCCAAGCATCCACTACAATATACATCGTAGGTACAGTAATGGCCTCTAGGGAATATATATAACTAACAATCTCCCACTTGCATTAGGGCCATCTGTTGTGGTATCGCATACCCAACAATCAGCTGTGGTTGAAGTATCTCATACTCAACCATACCATAATAAGTCTCTACTGGGAAATATGCCTTTGTGAGTGGATCCGCGCTGTTGTCCTCTGTGTCTACTCTCCTAACCTTGATCTGCCTGAAGATCAACCATCTCCATGATCAGGTGATACTGCCAAAGAATTATATCTGGATCTCTGATGGGACGGGGATTCCTTAGCCTAAGCCGCAACTCCATTGTCACACAATGGAAGGAACGAAGTTCATCTCATGAACTTATATATATCCAGACTGCCTCTTTGGTAGCATCCTTGGTAACGATGTATCTTGCCTTTAATCGTCTAGTAAGTCACGGTATCTAGCTTAGAACTCTTCCAACATACCGTCCCTCCACTGAGGGTAAAGACAATGCCTGTGACTGACATTCAGTCGTCCTTATCACCCTGGAACCTTTCCAGTGATTCTCCCAAGGATCGATTGATACCATCTCACTACAACTAGTGAGAATCCTAACATCCAATTAGATCTATCTCATAGATCCAAAACCCAGGATTTAGGAGGTATCAACTTGATCCTATAGAGAATCTTTGTGATAAGCGGAGATTGACCGAGCGTAGCAAAGGAAACTCCTTCCCTATCAAGAGTATGTCATCCACGTACTCTACGAGGATCACCACCATACTCCCTACTACCCTTTTTGTATATACAAGGTTCATCTACCATTTTGATGAAGTCAAACTCTTTGACTACCATATCAAAACAGATGTTCCAACTCCGCGATGCCTGCTTTATCACATAAAATATCTTGCACACGTTTTCGCTGCTCCCACTGTCTACGAAGCCCTCTGGCTGTGTACTTATAGACGCTCTCTTCCAAAACATCATTTAGAAAAGCAGTCATGACACCCAACCACCAGATAACGTAGTCATGGTATGTAGCAATGGCAAGTAGGATCTGGATGGACTTAAGCATAGCTTTGACAGTCTCAACTTTTCCATGTACACCAAGTAATCTTCTCAAGATATATTTGCTCCTGATGGGGATTTAACCCTTCAGATAAAGCAACCAAAGTCCATACTTTGTTGGTGTATAAGGATTCCATCTCAGATCGCTAAGCATCCAGCCATTCTTACAGAGTCCCACTCCTGATGGCCAGCTCGAAACTAGTTGGGTCATCATCTCATGATGTAATCATCGCTCCCACTGTCATAGAGAAAACCGAAGTATCTCTCAGATGGGTGAGGAACCCTACTAGATCGGCGGAGAGGCTGAGGTTCGTTGGAAACTATTGAATCTTTTGGTTCTACCAAATCATCAGCTGCAGTTTGTATAGTTGGAACTGTTTCCAGTTCTACCTCATGACCAATAATTTCTTCACAAGAAATTCCCTTTCACAAAGGTGGTATGCTGAGAAACAAAACATCTTTTGTTCCTCGGTCTGGTAGAAGATATTCTCTTGCGTATGCTTGGGATATCCAACAAACTTCTACAAGACTGACTTTGCTTCGAGCTTGTCCGGATTATGCTTTTAGACATAGGCTGGACAACCCCAAATCTTAACATACTTAAGATATGGGCTCTTCCCATTCCATATCACATATGAAGTGGTAGGCAACTGATTTGATTTGAACCCTATTCAATAGGTATGCAGGTTCTCAAGTGCATAACTCCCAAAAGGAAATAGGAAACTCAGTAGTACTCATCATAGAGCGCACCATATCTAATAGGGTGCTATTGCTCCATCCCGATATACCATCGTGCTATGGTGTATACGGAGGAGTAATGCTGAGAGAGAATCTCATTCTCCTTTAGAATAGTCCAGGAATCCCGTGCTCAAGTATTCTCCTCCTTGATCACATCAAAGGACATAATACTTATACCCAGTTTTTGGTTTTCTACTTCTAACTTATATTCTGTGATTATCTCAAAAGTTTCGGACTTGTGTTTCAACAGGAACATATGTCTGAATCTTGAGAGATCATCAGTGAATGTAATGAAGTACAAAGAACCGGTCTTGGCATGTGTAGACTGGGGACCTTCATACATCAGCATGTATCAATCCCAAGAGTTCACTAACTCTTTCTTTGTTTCCAATAAACGGAGCTGTGGTCATCTTATCTCTGTGACATGACCGGCAAGTTTCACAAGATGTAAATTCAAACTAATTTAAATATGAATCTTTATGTAACTTTAGCTAGTCAGGTCGCATTAATATGACCTAGTCTATAATACCTCAAGAAGGATTCGTCCTCTTGTGTGTGTTCTGTACGTTAAGAACTGTGGTTTGATTTAGAACGTCTATGCTTTTAGATAACATGCTTGAACCGATCAACTCTTGATTTAGAAAATGTTCAAAACAATATCCAACAATACAAAACTATATCCTTCTTTACTAATAAAGAGACTGATATGATGTTGTATATCAGATTCGGTATCTAATAACATTCGTTCAGAATCAATGTATTCTGGTAATACAGGGTGATAACTACCAACAGACTTGGCTGCAACATTTGCACCATTTCTATCTCATGAAACTTATCACCTGTTCTCAGTTCTCTACCTATCTATAGCCCATGTAACAAATTACATATATGGGATCCTGATCTGGTATCAAATACCCAGGATGTAAAGGATATTGAGAAACAGTTCTGTGTAATGAACACACCCGAAGAAGGTGCATCAACATGTACTTTCTTCATTTGGGCGGCACGGGAATTCTGGTAATCCCCTATTTCCTGCTCTGTCTTATAACAATTATAAGTTGGAGCGGGACCAACGTTCCTTAGCGCAGTATAACAAGCGGGTTCGGTCAATACATCCGTATTATTATCTTGATTAAGGCGTGACATAGTCGTAACCAGGAGAGAGAGAGAGAAGAAAACACTCAGCGTGCACTTTTACAAGATTAGATCGGTTATCAATTTATCTAATCAGGATGTCTCCCACTGTTTTAGTCAAATCTTCCTTCAAACCCTAAAAGGAAAGACTAGCCGGGATTAATTACACCCTACAAGTTCGCCAATCTTTCAGCCAGGCCAGTGCCAGTACTTTGAGGGAGGTTCCTCGTGCTTTCGCATGGACCTAATTAAAGTAAACCTCATTTTCCCAGGGGCGTAACCCCATTGACACCTTTCTAGACACTTACTTGATCGGCTAATTGTAATGTGTAAAATTCTCCCAGGAGTAACTCTTACTCGCAGCGGGTATCGGGATCCAACTATCTCATAGAAGGTATGCAATCTCATTGCAAATTTCAACTCTTGAAATTCCAAATAATATTTTACCCCAAGTCTCCTATGACCTTGACAAAGGCCAACAAACCATAGGCTGCTTGTCAAGTTCAACCCGTCATTTCATGATTGAATCAAACCCACCCGTACGACCCTTGACAAAGGCCAACAATGTCGTATGACTATCCTAATCCAATCTGCATCATATGTATAAGCAGATAAGTACTATTCAGCTACCGCACACTACGCCTTGACAAAGGCCAACAAACGCAGCACGAATACTAAACAGTCCTTATCTGAAATGACGAAGGGCCACAACAGGTTTTTAAGAAAACCCTTTGCGTAATGAACTTGATATCGTTGTAGAATCGAGTGATTTTAAATGGAGTGTTTTTGAGGCTTTTCTAGTTTTGCTAAAGAGGTCACTCCGGGTGAAAGGATCGTTGGCTCTTTCCTCATCAAATAAGGTGCATGATTTTTCACAAATACCGCTGTGCAAAGCAAGAACTATAGAAACAATCAAAAGACAAACCGAGTTTGTAGCATCTGCTGGTTTCACTAAAGAGGTCACTCCCGGTGAAGGGATCTCAGCTCTTTCCTTATCGAATAAGGTGATGGATGTTCTACAAGGAACACCGCTATGCAAAGCAAGAACTAGAGCTACAAGTTTTTAAATAAGTTTCTACAACATCTTTAGGTTTCTTTTAGTTTCATTAATCTCATTAATGAAGTCCCATTTTATTATGCTTCACAAGCATTATATTTGAAACGAAATCTGCAATATAACATATATTTCATATATATAATATAAGCATTCGTCTCAGGTAGTAATATGATCTCATCACAGAACATTGCAGCAGAAGAACATATATGAAATATTGGATATACTAGGATTTCCGTGTTTTATGCGAGCCTGTATAAAACGCAGATTCCACGGTCGTGATGAATAGCCAAACCCATATCCCTAGACCCCTACGAGAGCGGCAAGTAACACTGTCAATTCTAGGGTTAGGAGACCCGATCTCGACTCCTCGAGATGGTCTTCCACTGGACCCTAGAACCTGGTTACTTATGCTCCCCGCCTTGGGTCTACCTAATGCGGAAAAGTAAATAATATACAATGGTGACATCATCCTCTGCCCGGAAGTGCCCCAATAAAAGAATATTACATACAAATGAATTTTACATGAATGAAAAATAAAAAATCTCATCTCACATAAAACCCCCGTCTATTCATAACGAGACGATCTAATATAACATATCACAGCAACACATAATATCTCATATCATCAATGTAAGCAAATATGCGTATCCCAATTGTCATTGATGTATAGAAACGAAGCCGGCGATACACCACATACTATGCTTACGGTCACAGAAAAGAAAGTGTAAAACTACAACAGTTGGAATCCGCAACCTCCTTAGACATCGCATGCCTAACCAAATGAATTCTTTAGACATCGCATGCCTAACAATTATAAACCCCGCATTTTAGTCTCATTATCGAAAACTCTTTTCAATAACTAGTCGGGCAATTCAACAAGATTCCCGATATCTTGATCGAATGCTCGTCGCAAACTTTAGTAGACGGCCGCACCCCCGGATGCCGTCGACGAAGTGCTCTAAGGCGGAACACCGCTGCCGCGAGCACCCGAACGGATGCTTTTGGTGATGGGGTTCTCCTACAGTCACTTGGTCGGGGCTATGGGGCGTAGCTATCTATTAAGTTTACCCGGCGAGTATCCACGTACGCTACGTGATTGCGACGGACTTTTGATCACATCAAAATCCCGTGGCAACCGATCAAATGATACTAAACTGCTAGATTTATAACATTTAATTTAGTTATCTCATAACCACCTGTGGATTCCAAATATTGTGTCACATTCCAGATAAATAGACAATGCCAAACTTTCCGATCGAATAAACAAACACCCAAGATTTCCCAAATAGCTCAACACTTGAGCGGAGTTCAAAAAATATCCATCACATGCCACAGTACTGATGGTCCAGCCGTAGAAGGGTCAAGCCAACGCCTCACATGTGGAAACGCCATACTGCCCCAAACCCTAAGGTTCAGAGACGATTCAGACGGTCACATAATCGAGTTAAGCTTTGTGTTCTTCTAGACGGTCCACCGCGTTACTTGCATGATTTTTCGGAAGTTTCAAATTCGAGAAAAAATCCAACTTTTGAAAAATTTTCCAACAGGCGAAAAAGTGAGTTATTGATATCTGTTCGAACTTTTTAACACGTTCTAAAATTACCCGAAAAAAAAATAAACGAAGTTAAACTTTCCGATCGTTTCAATGGGTTTTGAATACAACCCAGAAAACTCAACACTTGAGTAGAATTAAAAATTCCCAGAACTAAGAAAAAGGACCAAATAATAAATACCTGAAAACCCAGACCCCAAATCACAATTTTGGCCGCGGAACCGCCGCCAAACCCTAGGTTTGGCCGCGGTTCCGCGGTCACGTGACTGAATTGGAGGTCCGTACTTCACAGTATTTCTTAAATTTCCCTGCTTGTTTTTCTGAGTATTTTTAATACGAAAAATCAACATTTTTAAAAAATTTCCAGAAACTAGGGTTTTACGAGTATTCGGAGTTCGATCGGACTTTAAACTTCGTCCAGTCTTCGCCTAAAGCTCTAGCTTGGCTCTAATACCACAGCAGGGTTACTAGGCACTCTCATAAGGGTCTACAAGGCATCAACCATGCCCGATTTAAAATTTAGACCTGCCGAACAACCCTAACCAAGATCTTTAAACTAGAGATTAGGCGAAACAAAGCATGTTAAACACTTTTAACACCTAAGAGTTTGGGATTACAACCTTTGTAGTCCGGTCCTTCACTTCTAAAGCTCCGTGATGAGGTCCCTTTGCTGCGATCATCGAGTTTCCGGACTCTAGAGAGGCTCCACGAAGAGAAAGATGCAAGCTTGCTTCCGATCTTCGATAACTAAGATGATCTACCTTGAAGTTTCTATAACACAAGCTCTCACTCACTAAATGAAGTGAACACCCTAATCTAAATGGCTAGGATAGATTAGGATGATGAAGTAGGATTTTAGCTCTCATTTGTTTTCTTAATCTCACTCATAATCATCACAAGATCTAAAGCTAGAATGCTTTTCTCCAACGAAGAAGAAGAAGAATAACCAAAAACCATTTGTAATGAATAATGAATAACTCAAGTGTGAGGTTAGAAATGAAACCATGTTATATCTAACCTATGTAGAGATTTAACCAAGGTTAAAAAGTTTGGTTGGGTTAAACAAATATCTATGCAAAATATCAACACAAATATCTTTGCACAAAACAAAATAAAACCTTCTAGAAGGTTCTAGAAAAGATTAATCCAAATCAAACCCTAACCATGTTTAATCTCCACTAAACATGTTGCATTAATAACCCTAACATGTTACAATATTATATATCACATATACAATATTTATTGTAACAAAATAAAATAATACAATTAACATATATCGCATATATATCAATGTATTACCCGAGTGAGAAAAAGAATCTTTTAGTGAGCTTATATCAGTTATTGTAATTTAATATATCAAATATATAATTATACATTAAATTATCGAATCAACTCTTGATCCGATAATCCGGCTATTTCACAAATAACCGACTAATATAATCTGTATTGGTTCATCGAATCAACACTTGATCCGATAACCCGGCTATATCACATATACCCGGCCGATATCTCATATCGCGAGAATCTAATACGGTATCACATACACGTATTGTTCTCAGTCCCGCACATATCATATGTGCTCCTACTCCATTTTGCCTGAGTCAAGAAATCTCTGTGTAGGACTCTAAAGAATCGTCAATACGCCGGCAGTAGGTGATGATCATATCAAACAACCACAAGCTGCAAGTGGTCAGCTAAACGTAACAGCCACCCAGGTATTGAGCGATCAGAAGATCAACAAGCAAGCATATACATTCTCCTGCGAATCCAATCAGTAACACTCCCGTACAGTCCGGTCACTTCGTCTGATATGTCGCATATCTCGCCTAGGGGTGGTAAACGTTAGACCCCAGTAGCTTGATAAGTCGTGTCCATATGAGGTCTATAACAGTTTGAGAAACTACTGATAACACTTACCAGTAAATCTCAGCAACCCAGGCCAGGGATTTCCAGTTATAGCCAATCGAACACAGCGCAACATCAACTCCCTATACCTGGAGAGACGAATCCCCTCCTATCGCTCATTGCCTCGATGTGATTCGGGACTGTACCCAAAAGACACCTTTTTGCACGCCCTCTTGGACGTGGTATGATGGAAATCAAAGCACAGTGGGAATCACACAAGACTCTATAACGATCTCGGGTCTACAGGCTAACCTGTACCAGTGTCACCAGAGAACTGCCATCTGACGTGGTGTATAATACCATCTGGGAGTTCTCGGCGAGTCCGTCCAGTGTACCCAGTCTCTACTGAGCACGCGTACACCATCCTTGATGTCAAACACCGATGGATATGGGATCATCCATCGCCCATCATATGGGTCAAGATGCGTATACTCTAGTCTACTCTGGTGTATCGATGCCCTGTCTCGATACACCCTCGACAAGGAACATTTATAGTATGTACTCGTCGACTACCGTGGCTCCACTAGTATGATCTCATCTTAGTCCCAGTAGTCGAGTACATATCCTAAGGGCTTTATCAACATGTAACATAGAGACAATTAGAGTACATGTTAAGATAAAGAGCAACCAGATAGCGTACTATCATGTCGAGCAAGAAAGTCCTCCCTATATATGTCCAAGCATCCACTACAATATACATCGTATGTACAGTAATGGCCTCTAGGGCATACATATAACTAACAAATTATTCATGAGTTCTTCTTCTTCTTCAAGCTCCATGAAAAGCTTGCTAGCTTCAATGGAGGTATGAGAAATAATGTGAGAAAATCAATTTTAAAGTGAGCCCACTTCCCACTTCTTCATCCTCTACCACTTGCCATGTAGTAGAGTGTGTTCTCTTCACAAAGTTCATGACCTAGTGAAGGAATAACTTGAGTTAGTGTCTCCTCGACGTAGATCATCTCCGGCTTCGAAGTCATCGAAGCAAGCACGTTCGTTTCTTCATAGAGCATCTTTAGAGTCTGGAGTTTACGATCGCAGCGAAGGGGACTACTACACGGAGCTATTTGAAGTGAAGGACCGGTCTACAAAGGTTGTATTCTTTGCTCACTACTTATTGCAAAGTGTTTGCATATGTTTACCGTATATTTCTATTTAACGATTCATGGTTAGGGTTAGCTAGAACGGCATATTTTTGAATTTGGCATGGACAATGCCTCCCGTAACCTTGCTGCCGTGCTAGGTAACCCAACAGTCTCCTACTGAACTCTAGAACCCGGTTACTTGTGCTCCACTCCTTGGGTCTATCCAAATACAGAAAAGTAAATAATATACAATGGTGACATCATCCTCAACCCGGAAGTGCCCCAATAAAAGAATATCACATACAAGTTTTTACATGAATGAAAATGAAAAACTCTCATCCCACATAAAAACACCGTCTATTCAAACACGCCGATCCAATATAATATATTCCAGCAACACATAACATCACATGTCACCAACGTAAGTAAAATATGCGTATCCCAATTATCGTTGACATATAGCAAAGGAACCGGCGATACACCACATATTACACTTACGGTCGCAGAAAAAAAGTGAAAAACTACAACAATTGGAATCCGCACTGCCCTTAGACATCATAAACCCGGAATATCACATATTATTGATTTCATGCCTAACAATGCAAATTTTACATTTAGGTCTCAACCATGAAAACACTTTTCAAAGGAAGTCGGGTAATTCAACAAGATTCCCGATTCCGTCTGAGGCCGAAATGTTAAACTTGCTTGCAACTAGATAGATTCCAATTATTGTATCCCATCACATGATATCCGGACGATGTTAAACTTTTCGATCGATTCATCAAAGTCCCATAATTTCCCGACAGCTCAACACTTGAGCATAGTTTTAATAATACCCGGAACATACCGCAGTACCAATGGACCAACCTTAGAAGGGCAACCCAAGCCTCACTCATGTCGCCGTGGAACTACGGTAAACCCTAGGGTATGACCGTGGTTCCGTGATCCAAAAAAGTCGAGTTAGGGTTTCATTCTTCTAGAGGGTCCATAGAATTACTTGCATGTTTTTCTGAATACGTTAAATTTTGAAAAATGGGTTTTTGACATTCGATCGAACCTTTTAACTTTGCCTAGATAACTTGTGAAAACCCAAATACAATGTTAAACTACGAATACGAAACACTCCAAATTGTTTATAGTGTAAGATTCCATCACATGAAAAATTAGCAAAAACAAACAACACCTGAAACACCAAAACCCATGCAATAGAACACTGGAAAAATTTAAAGGGGGCTCGGTTTTGGCCGATATGGGGGGTGGTCTCGCCGACCAAAAAGTTCCCAAATACCTCCAAATTTCATCAATGTTCATGTTATCACACATATATGATTCTGCACTTGTTTGAAAAATTTTTAGAGCTCATATAAAAATCGACAGAACATGGATTTCAGGGTTTCAAGTTTCGGAGTTCGTTTCGGTTTCGTAATCTAACAATCCGTCTAATACTCTAGCCTGGCTCTGATACCACTGTTGGGATTCCTTATCACCCTACTGGGTTTTCATAGCAACTATCATGCCAAATTTAAAAATTCTAAGGTGCTAATCAATCCAAAGCTAGGATCAAGCTAGAGTAAATAGACAAAATGAACATGTAATATACCATTACAAGTAGTGAGCGAGGAATACAACCTTTGTAGACCGGTCCTTCACTTCTAATGCTCCGTGTTGACGTCCTTTCACTGTGATCATGGCAAGTGAAGATTTCCCGAACTCTAGAATGGTTCCATCGAAGAAATGAACAAGCTTGGACGAAGTCTTCGAGGACGAAGATGATTTACGTCGAGGAGACTCAAACTCAAGCTACCTCTTCACTAGGTCAAGAACATTGTGAAGAGAACACCCTTTACTATCTAAGCAAGTGTATAGGATGATGAAATAGGAAGTGGGCTCACTTTAGATTTTATTTTCTTACAATATTTATTCATGTTTCAGGAAGAAGATGAAGAAAACAACCATGAAAAATGAAGAAGGAAAAATAATGAGGTGAGAATAGCAACCATGGATGAGTTAGTGTCATATACTAACCATTGTAGAGACTAAACCATGGGTAATTAATGTTAGTGTTTATGCCCTAGAAGGCCATTACTGTATCATACTAGCTTGTATATTACTTAATGGAAGCTTGGGATATTCACATGTATATAACAGTCTTGCTAAACATGGTAGTATGCTACTTGGTTTTTCTATCTTAATATGTGAGTGTACGTATTGATAGAGCTCTTAGGATCTTGCTTGTCTACCAGCGTTGTGATGGCAGTCACACTAGTGGGGGCTGGGTAGTCTACAAGCACATCCTTATTCAGGTCCCTGGTCGTTGGATTATCGAGACAGAGCATCGATACTCCGGAGTAGACTGGTGTGTACGCTTCTCATCCCAGTTGGGGAGATGGTCTGTCCTACAGCCGTCAGTACGTCGTACTGGAGATAGTATACAGGTGCTCGTTAGGTTACGGGTACACCGGACAGGACTCACAGGGGACTGTTGGTTGGTTTGATACCAGTCGTCAGTGAACAGTTCCCAGGTGACATGAGTACAGCGTAGTCCGCAGACTTGACACTGCTACTTCACCTCGAGTGTGTCCCACTGTTCTTAGATTGCTACCCTACCACGGCTCTAAGGAGTCGTGCAAACAGGTAGCAGTTGGGTGCAGTCCCGAGCACTTGGAGGCAGTGGCAGTTAGACAGGATTCGTCCCTCCCGGTATTGGGAGTAGATATCGTGCTGTGTCAGAGAGCCATTACGCAAAGTCCCTGGCCAGGGCAAGCGAGAATTGCTGGTAGGTTCCAGTAGTTTCTCAGGGTGTAATGGGCTTCCCTCCGACACGACTTATACCGCTATTAGGGGACTGACGCTTGCCGCCCCCCTAGGCCCGATATGCGATAGTCTTGGACGAACGGACCGGACTGTATGGAGATTGTCACATCAGACTCAGTAGGAGTTCGGATGGGTTTACTCATCGGCCTTCTTATCGACAACTACCTGGGGACCGTTACGTACAGCTAGTGCCGCTTGCGGTCTGTGGTTAAACCCACTGCCAGCGTAGTAGTCGAGTCTCTAGAGTCCCACACAGAGAGTTTCCTACTCCAGGCGAAACGATATAGAGGTTGCATGGTTTTGCGACAAAGGGTTCGGACGCATACGTTCGTTTACGCGCGTACGACTTTCGGACAGTTTTTACCAGTCGGCTTTGGTTTAAGCCAGTTACTGGTATCCGGTTATTGAATTTTTACAGTCTAAAGTTTTTCCGTATTTTTGCGGATTGGAGGGGCGTTCTCGTAATTGTACGAGAAGCTTCTAGAAGATGTGACTAAGGAGGTTTCTTTTGGATAAGAAAGTGAGTCATGGTGGTGATTCATTCATTTCATTAATGCACATTTATTGCTTAATGACTCATGCTAATGAATCACCACTAGATATTTTATGAAGCATGCTTATTCATTTCTTTTATGCATTATTCTTAAAAAGGAATGCTTCATAATATATTATGATACACTCTCTCTCCTCTCATTATCTTATCTCATATTCTCTCTCCTCAAGCTCTCATCTTCAAACCCTAATCCTTACACCTCATGAGTTGAGATCAAAGGATTAGTTAGACTAAACAATCCATAACCTACACTCTACATCATCCTTTCATCTTTGATTAGCAATCAAAGTTGATTAGTTACCTCAAGTTAGAGGTTTAGCTTGGAATTTCGCTCTCGGGTGGATCGTCTACTACCTAGAGAAGGCCGAGGAGAACAAAGGAGGACACAAAGACGAAGGACCGTTTTCATTTGGTATAATCCCTAAACACTATAGTTTAGTATAGCTATGTGTTCGGTTATTATTTGTTTAGCTTCGATTCAAGCGGTTAGTCGATGTTCGTTGTTTAAACTTGATCGTTTTTGAAAATTCCGCCTCCCCATAAGTACTGGGGTGTACTACATCGACTTACAGTGGTATCAGAGCCTCGCTAAACAATAAATAACTTAATTGCAAATTTGTACGAATTTCGAACGGAAAAACAAAGCCGCAAAACCCTAATTCTGTCAAGTTTCTGTCGAAGTTAAAATCAAGTCAGAAAATTTTTCAGGTGTGTTCAGAGAGCTTGACATGACCACAGGAGAACACCCAAAAGATTTGGGCTTCTGATTCGTCTACAGTGCCGCGGAAGGGCGGCGGATCCCACCGATCCGCCGCGCAACCGCGGCCGAGTTGACGAGTCAGGAACTCGTTTTTTTTGGGTGGGTCCCCTGTGGTGTTTTGGGTTTTCTGGAATATTTAATTATTGCTCAGGTTACTGTTTAACAGAGCAGATTTTGGAGCAATATTGATGTTGTTTATTCGATCGAATTGTACAGTATTTGCGTATTGGATTATATCTGTGATTGTTTAATGTGTTCGTAAACCTCCCCTAACTGCTAGTATGTCGGTTGGCAGGGGGTTGCACATTTCTGAAATGGTTATATCTGTTTGTGCATATAAACTGTATTGGACTGTTGTGGTGTATAGCCGGGGTTAGCAATGGGTTATTGTTTAATTCATTTGTTGTAAATGTAATTTGTTGTAATATTATTTTCGCGGGGCACTTCCAGGTTGCGGTCGTAGCCACCGTTGTATTATTTCATTTTACTGTTTTTGCTCCTAGGACTGACCCAAGGTGGGGTACACAGACTGCCGGGTGGGTAGTTTGCCGTACCCGTAGGGGTCGAGGGTGGGGTAACGGCTATTCATCACAACTGTGTAATCTGTCTTTTCTTGCAGGCTCAAAAGAAATACAGATTGCTTGCAAATCCAATATTGTTTATCTGTGTTCTGGAATGAATATCATTGCGTCAGACGAATGTAAAATATCTATATTTATGATAGCTATTTAGACGCCACTTATGTTTTACACCCGCGCTAGCCCAGCCCCCGCTCTGTCGTTAGTTAAGTAACCTAACGGGTGATGACGGGACCCCGTGGCGAATGCGGATGGCATAAGAGGACGTTGTATTTTCGTTGTTTTCTGCAATGATAGGTTAATGATGGGACGCATTATCTATAATGCAAAGTAAAACAAACCAAAGTTTAAACCGTTGGAACAATTTAAAAGAAACCACTCGGTTATTTTTAAAACAGATATTTTTAAATGCGGAGCTTTAACCACTCCTTTTAAAAGCTATCAGGTTCCTTCGGTTATATCAAGTTCACTACGTTCACGGTTTCGCCAAAACCAGTCGTAGCCCTCCGTCATTTCATTTGGGTATTCAGTAGTATTCAAGCTATGCATTTTGGCCAAAGTCAAGGCATAGTGTTTGGTAGCTACTGGGTTTTCATTTGTTGCATAAGATAGATGAGTTGGTTTGGGACAGTCGTATTACCATTTGACCAAAGTCAGGGGTATATACGGATGGGTTCAAATTGACAAGATAATGACGGGTAGAACTTGACATGTGACTTATGACATTTTGACCAAAGCCAAGGTCATAAGAGCATGGGGCAAAAACTTATATCGGGAATTTCTAAAGAAACTGAAATTTGCAAAGAGATGCATACCATTTTGAGTTTGATGAATGTTGGTAGCATTCCTACAACATTATCAGACGATGATATTTGGATCCCGATCCTACTGTGAGTATATGCTACTTATCAGGATATTCGTCGCTTAACGATCAATGCTATAAACCTAGTAGGTGTCCAGAAAAGTGTCAGCGGGGTTACGCCCCCAGAGAAAAGAGGTTATTTAATTAAGGAACTTCGCGAAAGCGTTGGAAAACCTCCCTCGAAGTATCGACACCGGCCTGGCTGAACGGTTAAGCAAGTATTGTACGGTGAGAATAGTCTTGGCTAATTCTTCTTTTATGGTTTGAGGAAGGATTCGAGAAACAGTGGGAGCCATCCAGTTTAGATAAATTAAAAACCACTCTAAACTTGCAAGAGCATCATGCTAAAGAGTTTTCTTCTCTCTCTCCTAATTGCAGCGACCCTGAAAATGACTGGACTTAAGTTACTTTTAGAGAAAAATATACTGACAGGGCCAAACTATAAAGATTGGCTGCGGAATGTCAAGATGGCTTTGACCTATGACAAACTGGGGTACGTCCTCACCGCTACAGCACCTGCTGTCCTTGGTCCCAAATCCAGCAATGCGGATAAGGAAATCCGCAAAACCTGGGATTTAGATTGCGCGAGAACCAAGTGCATCGTGCTTGCCTCGATGAACAATGAACATCAGAGGAGGCACGAGGATATGTCCCTAGATGGCATATTTCTCCATACAAAGGAACTTTATGGAGAGCAATCTCGTATAGCAAGATACGAGACCTCTAAGAAATTGTTTCGAGCGAGGTTGGCTGTCGGGTCATCGGTAGGTGAACATGTCCTACAGATGATCGGCTATATTGAAGAGCTCGCGGACCTTGGGACGACTTTGGATAATGAGCTCTATACAGACCTTGTTCTCCAGTCCCTTCCTCCCACCTACGCCCAGTTTATCCTCAACTTCAATCTTCAAGGAAAAGAAGTTGAACTTGCGGAACTCCTGAACATGTTAAGGAGTGCAGAGGGCACCTTGCAGAAAGCAAGGGAAACACCCGCTATGTTTGTTGGCGGTGCATCTTCTTCCGGGTCCAAGGCTAGGGCCAAAGGAAGGAAGAAGAAGGCCGCACCCAGACCTAGAGGAGGTGTTAGTAAGGTGGGAAAGAAGGGAAAGAAAAAGTTTACAGCACCAGTAGTTGGCCTGGATGAGTGCTTCCATTGTCACAGGAAAGGGCACTGGAAGAAGGATTGCAAGGCGTGGAACGCCAAGAACCAGGAACCGAAGCAAGCTGTGGCTTCGACTTCAGGTGTGTTTGTAATTGAGAATTGTCTGTCGATCAACTCTACTTCCTGGGTATTGGATACCGGATCAGGATCTCATATTTGCAATTCATTGCAGGCACTGAGAAACCGTAGAGTGCTGAAGGAAGGTGATATGATCCTCAGGGTTGCTAACGGAGCTAGCGTGGGAGCTGCGTCCGTCGGGGATTATCACCTAGGATTGACGAGTGGACACATTTTGTTTACATAACTGTTATTTTGTACCCAGCTTAACGTGTAATATCATATCAGTTTCCTTGTTATCAAATAAAGGTTATGATTTCACGTTTGTAAGAGATGTTGTCAACATCCACCTTAATCATGGTTTGATTGGGTCCGGTACATTAAATAACGGCATATATGTTTTAAACCAACTCCAAATTTTCAATGTCCAGAACACACTAAAAAGAAAGTCTCCAGATTTGAATAAAGCTTTCTTATGGCATTGTAGACTGGGTCACATCAATGAGAGAAGGTTGACTAAGTTGCATAGAGAAGGATATTTGGACTCGTTCGAATATCAATCTTATGACACTTGTCAATCCTGTCTCAAAGGAAAGATGACAAAGGCTCCATTTACTGGACAAGGAGTAAGAGCGAGCGAGCTCTTAGGACTCATACACAGTGATGTATGCGGTCCAATGTCTACACATGCGAGAGGTGGTTTTTCCTATTTCATTACTTTCACGGATGATTACTCAAGATACGGATTCATTTATCTGATGAAACATAAATCCGAGGCTTTTGAGAAATTCCAAGAGTATAAGAATGAAGTAGAAAACCAAACCGGCAAAAGTATAAAAACACTGAGATCTGATCGAGGTGGAGAATACTTAAGTGCCGAGTTCCTAGGTTACCTAAAAGAGAAAGGAATTCTCTCTCAGCTTACTCCTCCATACACTCCACAGCATAACGGTGTATCGGAGAGACGGAATCGAACCCTATTAGATATGGTACGATCCATGATGAGTAATGCTGAGTTACCGCGATCTTTCTGGGGTTATGCGCTAGAATCAGCGGCATATCTTCTGAACAGAGCTCCTACCAAGACCGTGCCTACCACTCCATATCAGATGTGGACTGGGAAGAAACCCCATCTTCAGCATATGAAGATTTGGGGATGTCCAGCTTTTGTTAAAAAGCAGCATGTGGACAAGCTCGAGGCACGATCAGTAAAATGTATGTTTGTGGGATATCCAAAGAACTCCAAGGAATATTATTTCTATTACGCAGAGGAACAAAAGGTTTTTGTTTCTCGTAATGCCCATTTTCTGGAAAATCAGTTTTTAGAAAAGGAAATAAGTGGGAGCGAAATAGAACTGGAAGAAATTCCAGAACCACAAACTGCTACTGAAAGTTTGGTAGAACCAGAGGTTCAAGAAGAACAGAACATTCCCGCACCCCTCCGCAGGAGTAGTAGGCCGTCTCATCCGCCTGAGAGATACTACGGTTTTCTCATAGACGGGGATAGAGAGGATTGCATCATAGATGATGATGAACCTACTGACTTCCAGCAGGCCATCCAGAGCGGCGACTCGGTACGATGGCTAGATGCAATGCGAACCGAGATGGAGTCCATGTACACCAACAAAGTATGGACTTTGGACTTTGCTCCAGATGGGGTAAAACCCATAGGATGCAAATGGATCTTCAAGAAAAAGATTGGTGTAGATGGACAGGTGGAAACCTATAAGGCTAGACTTGTTGCAAAGGGTTTTCGTCAAAGACCTGGTTTGGACTATGACGAAACCTTTTCTCCAGTGGCTATGCTCAAATCCATTCGGGTCCTTCTTGCTATTGCTGCCTTCCATGATTATGAAATCTGGCAGATGGACGTAAAGACGGCTTTTCTGAATGGAAATTTAGAAGAGAGCGTCTATATGGATCAGCCAGAGGGTTTCATTCAGAGTGGGAGCAGCGGGAAAGTATGCAAGCTGCTTAAGTCTATTTATGGACTAAAGCAGGCATCGCGGAGTTGGAACATCTGTTTTGATGAGACAGTCAAAGAATATGACTTTATCAAAAATCCAGATGAACCGTGCATATATAGTAAAGTTGTGGCCAGAAGTGTCGTATTCCTCGTCTTGTACGTGGATGACATTCTATTGATAGGAAATGACATTCCTATGCTACAATCTGTCAAAGGATTCTTGTCACACAGGTTCTCCTTGAAAGACCTGGGTGATGCCTCTTACATTCTGGGGATCCGGATCTATCGTGATAGATCCAAGAGGATGTTGGGACTTTCGCAGTCCAGGTATATCGACACTGTACTGAAAAGATTCAGTATGGAAGATTCTAAGCGCGGTAATCTACCGGCTTGTCACGGAATCACCCTCTCCAAAGAGATGTCTCCCAAGACTGATTTGGAAAGGGAACGCATGTCTATTATACCCTACGCTTCTGCGGTAGGCTCTATAATGTATGCGATGTTGTGTACCAGACCAGATGTAGCTTACGCACTGAGCGTGGTAAGCCGGTATCAGTCAGACCCAGGGGAGAAACACTGGATAGCAGTAAAGAACATTCTCAAGTACCTGAGGAGGACTAAGGAGATGTTCTTGGTTTACGGCGGAAAAGACCTCAGGTTGGAGGCCTTTGCCGATTCCGGCTTTCAGAGTGATAAGGACGATTCCAAGTCCATGTTGGGTTATGTCTTTACCCTCAATGGAGGGGCGGTGTGCTGGAAGAGCTCCAAGCAGGCCACCGTTGCTGACTCGACGATGGAAGCGGAGTATATAGCTGCTTGCGATGCCGCAAAAGAAGCAGTCTGGATGAAGAAGTTCCTAACAGAACTTCAGGTGGTTCCTACCATAGTTGATCCAATACCTCTGTATTGCGACAACAACGGAGCTATAGCTTTAGCGAAGGAACCAAGGTCCCATCAGAAATCCAGACACATCTTGAGGCGGTATCACCTGATCAGGGAGATCATTGATCGTCAGGAGATCGAGGTTCGGAGAGTTGCTTCAGAAGAGAACATTGCTGATCCATTCACGAAGGCCCTTCCTCAGATTCAGTTCGAGAGGCTACTCGAGATCATTGGTCTACGATATGCCAGTACATGGCCCTAGTGCAAGTGGGAGATTGTTAGTGTTTATGCCCTAGAAGGCCATTACTGTATCATACTAGCTTGTATATTACTTAATGGAAGCTTGGGATATTCACATGTATATAACAGTCTTGCTAAACATGGTAGTATGCTACTTGGTTTTTCTATCTTAATATGTGAGTGTACGTATTGATAGAGCTCTTAGGATCTTGCTTGTCTACCAGTGTTGTGATGGCAGTCACACTAGTGGGGGCTGGGTAGTCTACAAGCACATCCTTATTCAGGTCCCTGGTCGTTGGATTATCGAGACAGAGCATCGATACTCCGGAGTAGACTGGTGTGTACGCTTCTCATCCCAGTTGGGGAGATGGTCTGTCCCACAGCCGTCAGTACGTCGTACTGGAGATAGTATACAGGTGCTCGTTAGGTTACGGGTACACCGGACAGGACTCACAGGGGACTGTTGGTTGGTTTGATACCAGTCGTCAGTGAACAGTTCCCAGGTGACATGAGTACAGCGTAGTCCGCAGACTTGACACTGCTACTTCGCCTCGAGTGTGTCCCACTGTTCTTAGATTGCTACCCTACCACGGCTCTAAGGAGTCGTGCAAACAGGTAGCAGTTGGGTGCAGTCCCGAGCACTTGGAGGCAGTGGCAGTTAGACAGGATTCGTCCCTCCCGGTATTGGGAGTAGATATCGTGCTGTGTCAGAGAGCCATTACGCAAAGTCCCTGGCCAGGGCAAGCGAGAATTGCTGGTAGGTTCCAGTAGTTTCTCAGGGTGTAATGGGCTTCCCTCCGACACGACTTATACCGCTATTAGGGGACTGACGCTTGCCGCCCCCCTAGGCCCGATATGCGATAGTCTTGGACGAACGGACCGGACTGTATGGAGATTGTCACATCAGGCTCAGTAGGAGTTCGGATAGGTTTACTCATCGGCCTTCTTATCGACAACTACCTGGGGACCGTTACGTACAGCTAGTGCCGCTTGCGGTCTGTGGTTAAACCCACTGCCAGCGTAGTAGTCGAGTCTCTAGAGTCCCACACAGAGAGTTTCCTACTCCAGGCGAAACGATATAGAGGTTGCATGGTTTTGCGACAAAGGGTTCGGACGCATACGTGCGTTTACGCGCGTACGACTTTCGGACAGTTTTTACCAGTCGGCTTTGGTTTAAGCCAGTTACTGGTATCCGGTTATTGGATTTTTACAGTCTAAAGTTTTTCCGTATTTTTGCGGATTGGAGGGGCGTTCTCGTAATTGTACGAGAAGCTTCTAGAAGATGTGACTAAGGAGGTTTCTTTTGGATAAGAAAGTGAGTCATGGTGGTGATTCATTCATTTCATTAATGCACATTTATTGCTTAATGACTCATGCTAATGAATCACCACTAGATATTTTATGAAGCATGCTTATTCATTTCTTTTATGCATTATTCTTAAAAAGGAATGCTTCATAATATATTATGATACACTCTCTCTCCTCTCATTATCTTATCTCATATTCTCTCTCCTCAAGCTCTCATCTTCAAACCCTAATCCTTACACCTCATGAGTTGAGATCAAAGGATTAGTTAGACTAAACAATCCATAACCTACACTCTACATCATCCTTTCATCTTTGATTAGCAATCAAAGTTGATTAGTTACCTCAAGTTAGAGGTTTAGCTTGGAGTTTCGCTCTCGGGTGGATCGTCTACTACCTAGAGAAGGCCGAGGAGAACAAAGGAGGACACAAAGACGAAGGACCGTTTTCATTTGGTATAATCCCTAAACACTATAGTTTAGTATAGCTATGTGTTCGGTTATTATTTGTTTAGCTTCGATTCAAGCGGTTAGTCGATGTTCGTTGTTTAAACTTGATCGTTTTTGAAAATTCCGCCTCCCCATAAGTACTGGGGTGTACTACATCGACTTACAATTAAAATGGTTAGGTTAATAAATATCTTAAGTGAGACAAAACAAGTGGACATTGTCAAAGATGCTTCAAGCCTCTCCAAGCTTCCAAGCATGACAAAATTCACACTAATTTTGAATTATTAAGATAAATAAAAACCTTCACATTTTAATTATCATGGTGTAAGTCACACACACACACACCCATGCTTGCATGTATCATCAAGTATGATACAACCATGTATACAAACATATATCACATATACACTATGTGCACATAAAGTGAGAAAAATAATCTTAAGTGAGCTAATACTAGTTAATGTAAATTAATATATCAAATATATAATTATACATTAGATTATCAAATCAACACTTGATTTAATCATCCAACTATATCACATATAACCGACTAATATCATAGTGTATCAATTTATCGAATCAACACTTGATTCGATAACCCGGCTATATCACATATACCCGGCCGATAACACAAATCGCGAGAATAGAATACGGTATCACATACTCGTATTATACTCAATCCCGCAGATATCACATATGTGCTCCTACTCCGTTTCGCCTGAGCCAGGAAACCTCTATGTAGGATTCTAAAGACTCGTCAATACGCCGACAGTAGGTGATGATCATATTAAACACCCACAAGCCGCAAGAGGCGTGCTAAACGTAACGGTCACCCGAGTATTGAGTGATTAGAAGATCAACAAGCAATCCTGCTCACACTCCTGCGAATCCAATCAGTAACACTACCGTACAGTCTGGTCTCTTCGTCTGATATGTCGCATATCTCGTCTAGGGGTGGTAAACGTCAGACCCCAGTAACTCGATAAATCATGCCGATATGAGGCTCATAACGGGTCAAGAAACTACTGGTAACACTTACCAGTACGTCTCTGAACCAGCCCTGGCCAGGGACTTCCAGTTATAGCCAATCGAGCACTTGCAGAATCAACCCCCAATACCGAGAGAGACGAATCCCCTCCTATCACTCATTGCCTCCATGTGACTCGGGACTGTAGCCAAAAAACCACCATTTTGCACGTTCTCATGAACGTGGTAAGGTGGAAATCAAAGCACAGTGGGAATTACACAAGACTCTATGATGATCTCGGGTCGGCAGATTAACCTGTACCAGTGTCACCAGAGAACTGCTATCTGACGTGAGGTATAATACCATCTTAGAGTTCTCGGCGAATCCATCCAGTGTACCCAGTCTCCACTGAGCACCCGTATATCATCTCTGATGTCAAACACCAATGGATATGGGATCATCCATCGCCCATCTACATGGTCGAGAAGGTATACGCTAGTCTACTCTGGTATATCGATGCCTCGTCTCGATACACCCACGACTAGGGACATTAAAGGATGTACTCACAGACTACCTTTGTCCCATTAGTATGATCTCCATCATAATCTAGGTAGTCAAGTATGCATCCTAAGGGATTTACCAACTTGTAACAGAGAGACAATGAGTGTACATGTTAAGATAAAGAGTAACCAGATAGCATACTATTATGTCGAGCAAGAAAGTCCTCCCTATATATGTCCAAGCATCCACTACAATGTACATCTCATATACAGTAATAGCCTCTTGGGCATACATATAACTAACAGTCTTTACCCTCAATGGAGGGGCGTTATGTTGGAAGAGTTCTAAGCAGGAAGCCATCGCAGACTCGACGATGGAGGCTGAATACATCGCTGCCAACGATGCTGCCAAAGAGGCTGTCTGGATGAAGAAGTTCATAACTGAACTTGGAGTGGTTCCATCCATTGAGTATCCAATACCTTTGTATTGCGATAACAATGGAGCGGTGGCTTCGGCCAAGGAACCTAGGTCCCATCCGTGATCCAGGCATATTCTGAGGCGGTATCACCTGATCCGGGAGATAGTTGATCGCCGGGAGATCGAGATAAGGAGAGTTGACATGAAGAAAAACACAGCGGATCCACTCAAGAAGGCCATTCCCCAGATACAGTTCGAGAGACTCTTCGGGATGTTGGGTATGCGATACTACAGCAGCCGACCCTAGTGCAAGTGGGAGATTGTTAGTTGTATGTATGCCCTAGAGGCCATTATTGTACATATGATATATATTATAGTGGATGCTTGGACATATATAGAGAGGACTTTCTTGCTCGACATGATAGTATGCTATCTGGTTGCTCTTTATCTTAACATGTATACTTGTCTCTTGATACTGTCTTGTGGTTACATGTTGGTAAAGCCCTTAGGATTTGCACTTGACTACCAGGATTATGATGCAGATTGTTCTAATAGGGCTATGGTAGTCCATAAGTTCATCCTTTAATGTTCCTAGTCATGGGTGTATCGAGACAGGGCATCGATATACCAGAGTAGACTAGCGTATACGCTTCTCGGCCCATGAGATGGGCAATGGATAATCCCATATCCATTGGTGTTTGACATCAGATATGGTATACGCGTGCTCAGTGGAGACTGGGCACACTGGACGGACTCGCCGAGAACTCCTAGATGGTATTATACCTCACGTCAGATAGCAGTTCTCTGGTGACACTGGTACAGGTTAGTCTGTAGACCCGAGATCGTCATAGTGACTTGTATGATTCCCACTGTGCTTTGATTTCCACCTTGCCACATTCAAGAGGACGTGCAAAATGGTGGTTTTGGGTACAGTCCCGAGTCACATGGAGGCAATGAGCGATTGGAGGGGATTTCATCTCTCCCGGCATTGGGGGTAGATTTCGTGCTGTGCTCGAATAGCTATAACCGGAAGTCCCTGGCCAGGGCTGATTTAGAGATTTATTGGTATGTGTTATCTACAGTTTCTCGACCCGTTATGAGCCTCGAATCGGCATGACTTATCGAGTTATTGGGGTCTGACGTTTACCACCCCTAGACTTGATATGCAACATCTTAGACGAAGAGACCGGACTGTACGGTGGTGTTACTGATAGGCTTTACAGGAGCTAGAGAGGGCTTGCTTATTGATCTTCTGATTGCTCAATACCCGGATAGCCGTTATATCCAGCTAGTACCGTTGACGGCTTGTGGGTGCTTAATGTGATCATCACCTACTGCCGGCGTATTGACGAGTCTTTAGAGTCCTAGATAGAGGTTTTACTGGCTCAGGAAAAATGAAGTAGGAGCACATATGTGATATGTGAGGGACCGAGATTAATACGACTATGTGATACCGTATTCTATTCTCGCAATATTTGTATTGGTCGGTTATATGTGATACAGCCGGGTTATCGAATCAAGTGTTGATTCGATAAGATGGTATATATAATATTAGTTGATAATATGTGATATAGCCGGATTATTAAGTCAAGTGTTGATTTGATAATTTAGTGTATAATAGTATATTTGATATACTAGTTTACATTAACTAATATTAGCTTACTTAAGCATTTATTTTTCTCACATGTGCACACTTAATATATATGTGATATATATTAATTGTGTTTTTATTTTTGTGTCATGGTAGATGATACACACTACATGGGTGTATGAGACTTACACCATACTAATTATAATGTAGGGTTTAAATATTTAAAGTAAATCCAAATTAGAGGATAATTAGTCACATGTATGAAGCTTGTAGAAGCTTCTGGATTCATTGACTTGGTCCACTAATTTTGTTTTACTAAAGATATTTATTAACCTAACCATTATAACTTAGCCATGGTTATGTCTCTACATGAGTTAGATATATGATACAAACTTACCCATGGTTGCTATTCTCACCTCATTAGTTCATTACTTCATCTTCTTCATCCTTGAGAAAAAGCTTGCTAGTTTTTTCCAAAGTGAGAAAATATTGTGAGAAAAATAAAACTAAAGTGAGCCCACTTCCTACTTCATCATCCTCTACTAGATTAGCACTTTAGTATAGAGTGTTAGCTTCACTAATCTCTCATTAGTGAAGTAGTAGCTTGAGTTAGTGTCTCCTCGACGTAGATCATCTTCGGCCTCGAAGACTTCAAGTAAGATCGTTCCTTTTACCTTGAGAAGCCATGCAAGAGTCCAGGAGTTCCATGATCGTAGCGAAGGGACCACTACAAAGAGCAAATGAAGTGAAGGACCGGTCTACAAAGGTTGTATTCCGTTATCACTTAGATGTAAAGTTGTTTACTTTCTAATTTAGCTACTAAAACTCTAGTTAGATCCTAGGTTAGGGTTGTTTGGCACACTAAATTTTTAAATATAGCATGATTGATGCCTTGTGAAACCTTGTGGTTGAGCCAAAGAAACCTACAACCTGTTGAATCAAGTTCCATCTAAATCAGTACCTACAACACCATATGAGATATGGAGTGGGAAGAGACCATGTCTTAAACGAGTTAAGATATGGGGTTGCCTGGCCTATGTCAAAAAGCAAAATCCGGACAAACTCGAGGCACGATCGGTTCTTTGTAAGTTTGTTAGATATCCTAAACATTCAAATGGATATCTATTCTACCACAGCGAGGAACAAAAGGTGTTTGTTTCTTGTTATGCCACCTTTTTAGAAAAGGAATTTCTTCAAGAAATTAGTGGTAAAGAGGTAGAACTGGAAGAAGTTCCGGCTACACAGACTATAACTGAAGATTTAGTGGAACTAGAGGATTCGATAGTTCCCAACGAATCTCAGCCTCTCCGCCGATCAGTAGGGTTCCTCATCCACCTGAGAGATACTTTGGTTTTCTCATTGATGGTGGGAGCGAGGATTGCATCATGGAAGATGATGACCCAACTAGCTTCGAGCAGGCCATCACGATTGGGGACTCTATGAAATGGCTGGATGCAATGTGGTCTAAGATGGAATCCATATACGCCAACAAAGTATAGACTTTGGAAGATGTTCCTGAAGGGGTAAAACCTATCGGGAGCAAGTGGATCTTCAAGAAAAAACTTGGTGTAGATGGAAAAGTTGAGACTTTCAAAGCTAGACTTGTTGCAAAAGGTTTTCGTCAACGACCAGGTATGGATTATGATGAAACCTTTTCTCCAATGGCTATGCTTAGGTCCATCCGGATCCTACTTGCCATCGCTGCAGACCATGACTACGAAATCTGGAAGATGGATACTAAGACCGCCTTTCTAAATGGTGATTTAGAAGAGAGCATGTACATGACTCAGCCAGAGGGCTTCATGGACAGTGGGAGCAGCGGAAAGGTGTGCAAGCTGCTTAAACCCATCTACGGGTTAAAGCAGGCATCACGGAGTTGGAACATCTATTTTGATGTAGTAGTCAAAGAATTTGACTTTATCAAAAACGTAGATGAACCTTGTATATACAAGAAGGTAGCAGAGAGTAAGGTTGTCTTCCTCATATTGTACGTGGATGACATACTCTTGATAGGATTCCTATGCTGCACTAGGTCAAGCTCTTCTTATCACAAAGATTCTCAATGAAAGATATGGTGATGCCTCTAACATCTCGGGAATTAAGATCTATAGAGATAGTGTTGGGTTACGGCAGCGCCCCGGCCATCAAACCGTGGCTAAATGCGGAACAAAAGTTTTCTAAACTGGCGCTACCATGACCCGATGCCCGGATCTACCCTAAACCCTATACTAGCAAGCATATATAAAGAAGTTATAATGGTAATACCGAGTTTATCCGTGTCCTTCGGTCTTCAACTATCATCCCCAATCTCCTAGTGGTCACGGATCGAGTATGGTTGCTGGTCTTTCTCCATCTACGATGATCCATCTGAGAGAAACGACACAAGCTTCAGCCTCACCAAGAGAGGCAACCGACGCTCCAAGGTTGCTAGCAATGGAGAGTGGAGGTGTAGGATTGTGTCACTACCTATTTTCTCTCATCACAAATGCTCCATGAGCAACTAAAGAAGATGAAGAGGAGGTGAGGAAAAATGTGGCATGAGCAACCAAAGAAATGGCTAAGTCTCCAAGTGTGAGTGAGAATGAGAGTGATGAAGCAAGTGAAGAAAACAAATGAGCAAGCCATCAAGTGAAGAATGATGGCTGCCCCCCCTCTCTCTCAATCATGCACACAAATATCTCTTTTCATTTTTCCAAATAAACAAATGCAAACCATACCTCTCTACATGCTCAAGCCCATGCTTATGCCACCTCACCCCTTCCACCTCATTTTCTAAATTAATTTTCTAAAAAGAAAATCAATTAATGAGGTGGCCATCTTCTAGAAGCTATTCCGTATAAATACGGAATACAACCTGGTATAGTATCGAAATACATATACGTGTATTCGTACAAAAATACGAATAGCCAAGAGAGAAAATGAATAGTGAACAATAATACTAGAATACATATATAAAAATACATATACATAAATTATTAAATCAAAACCTGATTTAATAATCCGGCTTAATCCTAAGACGCTAGTATTATCAACCGTCCGATTAAAGTCTGTGCAACCTGTACACATATTTAATCGGACACCTGTATGCACCAACACATGTCATCTACACCATATCGCCTGAACCGTGAAAACCCTCTGTGTGGGACTCTAAAGACTCGTCAATATGCTGGCAGTGGGTTTAACTACAAGCACGTCAGTGGCACTAGCTGTACGTAACGGCTACCCAGGTATTGAGGGAAACAAAGGCCGACGAGCAAACTCATCCAAACCCCTACTGAGCCTGACAGTGACAATATCCGTACAGTCCGGTCTGTTCGTCTAAGAGTATCGCATATCGAGTCTAGGGGGTGGATAAAGTCAGACCCCTACTGACGCGATAATTCATGTCGGTATGTAACCCATCACCACATGAGAAACTATCGATCCTGGATCGATAATTCTCGATTACCCAGGCCGAGGATTTCTGGTGATGGCCACCCGTGCACTACGCGACATCAACCCCCAATACCGAGAGAGACAAATCCCCGACGATCCGCTCACTACCTCCATGTGGCTCGGGACTGTACCCAATTAAAACCTGTTTGCACGACTCCTTTGATCCGTGGTGGGTAGTAATCAAAGCACATGGGGAACTTACCCGAGACAAATAACGATCTCAGGTCGACAGACTAACCTGTACACATATCACCTGGGAACTGCTATCTGACAATAGGTACAGTACCAATTAGCTGGTTCCCGGCGAGTACGTCCAGTGTACTCATAACCCAATGAGCACATGTATACTATCTTAGGTGAACAGACCAACACCAATAGCTTGTGAGACCTGGCCATTGCCCCTCTTCAGGGTCTCGATCAGTATACGCAAATCTACCCTGGAGTATCGATGCCCAGTCTCGAAACTCCCACGACTAGGGACATTTAAGGATGCTCTTATAGACCACCCAGCTCCCACATATATGATCTCCATCATAATGCTGGTAGTCAAGCAAGAATCTTATGGGCTCTATCAACATGTAATAGTGATCTGTAATACCACATAAATCATGTACATGATGATAAAGACAAACCAGATAGCATACTATCATCTCGAGTAAGACTGTTCTATCCGTATAGGTCCTCCCTCAATCATCATAATCACGTGCCTGCGACTATGATAATTGCCTTGAGGGCACTATAGCCAACAATCTCCTACTTGCACTTAAGGATAATTATTGCGGTGTCGCATACTCACAGCTCGTATGATACCGAACACCCAACTCTTCTACTAATCAGCCTCAGTGGGTAGATCTGCTCCAATGTTTCTTTCTATATCTCTCTATATCTCAACTTCACGGAGAAAGCTATCTCCCGAAATGAGCAATACCTGTCATAGAATATGTCTGGATATCTGATGGGACCCAGTTCACAAATGAACTCCAAATCCAGCAAACTACTTAGACTGTATTGTCCACTGAATTTAATCGGTATGCTGCACCATGCCTTCCACAGCACCCGCTTGGACCACCCGTCGAACATACTGTCCCTCAATCGAGGGAAAACTATAACTCTGACAGCTACTTTGTCATCCAAGTCACCTTAGAAGCCTGAAATGATGACCGTCTCCTGAAGGAAGCTGCCGTTACCATATCCTTAGAACATCTACTTATATTCAAGACTGCTTCCCAGCGTTTCTTCAGGATTGGATTAATATATGCTTATCGCAGCTAGTGCAAAAACAACATCTGGTGTTGTACTTGACATCTCATGATTGACTCAATTGCCTAAGCAAGTAAATGCCAATCATGCAAATCACTCTCCCTTTTTATTCTGAAAGACATCCTTTAGAGAGGGTGATTCCATTACCTACAGGTACACCATGCCAGGAGTCATCCATTCTAAAATACATTTAGAATATTGTCAAGTACCCTAATTTGGACGCTTCCAAAATCTAGATCTAAAACCATAGATCTAGTCACCAGAATACCTGATATTATATTCATATCCTATGTGGAGAAACAACTTTGTGGCAACCACAGTATAACCGATCGTAGTATAGGAAGATCTCTCCCTATCAAGTGCATGTCGTCCAAATACCTGGACATCACTCTCTACTACCTTCTTACCAGATCCATCTCCTATTCTGATGAAGTAAAAACCTATGACTGTTACATCAAAAATAGATGATCTATTTCCACTATACTTGCTTTAGTCTATAAATAGACATAAGCTACTTGCCCACTATACTTCCGCTTCTCCCACCGACTACAATAACCCTCTGGCAGAGTCATATACACGTGCACTTCTAAAGCTAGTATAGAACGACGCTATACTCATCCTCCTGCCGGGTCTTACAGTCTAGAACAGCATCAATGGCAAGTCTGGGTAAACAAGAACCTCTCTGTCATCGTCTCTGAGAAGACCGAAGTACCTCTCGGGTGTCTGAGGTTACCCACTAAAACTGCGGAGTGGCTAATGGAATGTCGAAACCAATTGAATCCTCAGGTTCTATTAAATCTTCAGTAATCGTTTGTAGTTCTGGAATCACTTCCAGTTCTACCATACTCCCATTACTGTTTTCTGAAAAAATCCATTTTACTAAAACTGTGGTGAGTTTAGAACAATATAAATATTGATCTTCCTGATGGTAGAAAGTTAGCTATCGTCAAAGCCCGGGATAACCCACAAATTGCCATTACTGAAACGTGCCTCGAGTTTATCCGGATTCTGGTTTTAAGCATCAGCCGGACAACTCCCTATACCTTAACATCGTTAAGATATAAATTGATTATATATATATCCAATATAGAAACAAAAGACTAATTTAATTGGAACCAGATTCAAAATCATGCAGCTGTCTCCATATATGAGTAACCTGAAAGAGAAGCAAGTTCTCAAAACCATTACTATCAATGGAATACCAAACACAAGCATCTACATCTTTGACTACCTCGAAGAATCCTGATACTTCCAACAAATGGTTCTATACTTTATTCTTATACCTATAACTTCTTAATATCTGGATCTTGTATTTCAACGAAATACTTGTCTAGAACTGGAGAAGTCATGAGTAAACAGAATATAGTACGAGTACAAACCCCTTTGTCCTAATGGACAGTGGACAACATACAATACTTTGTATAAGTCTCTTGAGTTCAATAACTCAAAACTTGTGCGTCGTAGGTTGAAAATTGTACTATGGTTAAGAAGAATTACACCGCTGTTGAATGCACCTTACCTAATCACCAACTATTATAGGTAAATGTCACAGACATAATTTCAAAAAGTTATATCTCACTTTATAAAATAAACGTACAGATATATCAGTTTGAAATTGGTGCATAACAATGGATATTCCCAACCAAATATTTGCCATCAAGCAAAAACCAGATGATTTCCTCAAATATCACCAATTATAATGAATTTCGATATAATGAGGATCTAATCACCTAATTCCCAATATCTTACTCCCACTCACCATCTGTAATAACATACAGATGTGAGAAACTGATCTGGAAAATACATACCATGGAGTTAGATTCTAATTGGGAAAACTATTTTCAATTAACATCGCACAGTGAAATTAAAACATGAAAATGTTTCAAAAGGGGTTAATTGGTATTCCCAGTAACGCCTCATTCACCATCCTGATTCATGATAGATGCAAGTCGACGTCACCTACCCTACGGGTTTGCGGGGAAGTGGAACGGGTAAAAAACGATTTTTACAAACAAGGTAACATCGACTTGAGCTCCAAGATCTTAGCTAAACCATATCTAACAAACTAACTAGAGGTTTTATCTACTATGTAAGAAGATTATACCTAAAGTTTCAAGTCCTTCTTGTCTTCCCGCTGTCCTCCTTTACCTCGCGAGCTCCTTGGAGTGGAAATGGAAAGCACCTCCTCGTCGGCTTCTCGAAGTAGTAGAAGATCCACCCGAGAGTTCCAACCTTGAGCTAAACCTCCAAGTTGAGGCAACTAGATCACTTGGTGTGCTAAACTAAGTAACCTAGAATGAATAGAGTGTGATTTTGGGTAGCTTGGTCTCACTAACCCTTGATTCTCAACACATGAGACACTGGGTTTGAGAGGAAGAAGGAGAGAGTGAACTCTTGAGGAAAGAGAAATTTTTTTGGATAATGATAATAGAAAATAGAATGGCTAGCTTGATTTGACCATAAGCATGGCATGGAAAAATATCTCATCAAAATTATCTAGTCTCAAAATATCTAGAGTCAAAAAGCCAATCCAAGTCAAATAGTCAACCCAAGTAGCTATGCCACAAAATTATCATTTACCAAAAATAACAAACACATTTCTCCACTTCATATTTTTTTGACCAAGTCAATGGTCAAAACCCTAATGAGGTGTCTCCTTCTTTACCCCCACTCATCCATATATACATACTCACATTCGTGTTCCGAGAAACACGAATACTATGAGACGAAGCTAATCCAATAATCAAATACTAGGATCTGGCTTAAACCAAAGCCCACTAGTATTGTCCGCTCGAACACTACACGCGTACAAGTACACGTATGTGATTGAACCATGTCGTAAAACCATACGACCTCTACATCGTTTCGTCCGAAGCTTGGAAACCCTCTGTGTGGGACTCTAAAGACTTGATAGTACTCTGCCAGTGGGTTTAACCACAAGCACGTCAGCGGCACTAGCTGTACGTAACGGCTACCCAGGTATCTGTCGATAAGAAGGTCGATAAGGAAACACATTTGTACCCCTATTGAGCCTGTCTGTGGCAATCTCCGTACAGTCTGGTCAATTCGTCTAAGAGTGTCACATATCGGTCCTAGGGGGCGGCAAGCGTCAGACCCCTAATAGTGCAATAAGTCATGTCGGAGTGCGGCCAAAAACACACTGAGAAACTACTGGAGAACCTACCAGTAAATCTCGCTTGCCCTGGCTAGGGACTTTGTGTAATGGCTTTCCGAACACAACGCGAGATCAACCCCCAATACAGGGAGAGACGAATCCTATCTAACTGTCACTGCCTCCAAGTGATTCGGGACTGCGCCCAACTACTACCTGTTTGCACGACTCAATAGTGTCGTGATAGGGTAGCAATCTAAGAACAGTAGGAACACACTTGAGGCAAAGTAGCAGTGTCAAGTCAACGGACTAAGCTGTACTCATGTCACCTGGGAACTGCTACCTGACGATAGGTATAGTACCAACCAGCAGTACCCCATGAGTCCGTCCAGTTTAACTCATAACCCAATGAGCACCTGCATACTATCTCCAGTACGACGTACTTATGGCTGTAGGACAAACCATCTCCCATGCTGGGATGAGAAGTGTATACACTAGTCTACTCTGGAGTATCGATACCATGTCTCGATAATCCTACGACTAAGGACCAGTATAAGGATGTGCTTGTAGACTACCCAGCCCCCACTAGTGTGACTACCATCACAACGCTGGTATTCAAGCAAAGATCCTAAGGGCTTTATCAATATGTATTAGCGATATGTTAAAAGAAACATATACACATATTAAGATAGATATAAACCAAGTAGCATACTATTATATCGAGCAAGACTGTCATAAATCCGTGTATATATCCCAAGCTTCCAAAATGTAATATACAAACTAGTACTATACAATAATGGCCTCTAAGGCATATCACACTAACAATCTCCTACATGCACTAAGGCCATGTGCTGGCATATCGCAGACCTATCATCTCGAATAGCCTCTCGAACTGCATCTAAGGGATGGCCTTTGTGAATGGATCTGCAGTGTTTTCCTCAGTAGCAACTCTCCGAATCTCAATCTCCCGGCGATCCACGATCTCCCTGATCAGGTGATACCGCCTTAAAATGTGTCTGGACTTCTGATGGGACCTAGGTTCCTTTGCTAAAGCTGTAGCCCCGTTGTTGTCACAATACAGAGATATTGGATCAACTATGAACGGAACCACCTAAAGTTCTGTTAAGAACTTCCTCATCTAGACAGCTTCTTTTGCGGCATCAGAAGCTGCGATATACTCCGCTTCCATCGTCGGGTCAGCAACGGTGTCCTGCTTGGAACTCTTCCAACAGACCGCCCCTCCATTGAGGTTAAAGACATAACCTGACATGGACTTGGAGTCATCCTTGTCACTCTGGAAGCTGGAGTCAGCAAAGGCCTTGATCTGGAGATCTTTTCCGCCGTCAAACAAAAACATTTTCTTAGTCCTTCTCAGGTACTTGAGAATGTTCTTTACTGCTATCCAGTGCTTCTCCCCAGGGTTTGACTGATACCGGCTTACCACGCTCAGTGTGTAAGCAACATCTGGTCTGGTACACAACATCGCATACATTATAGAGCCTACCGCAGAAGCGTAGGGTATAATAGACATGCGATCCCTTTCCAAATCAGTTTTGGGAGACATCTCTTTGGAGAGGGTGATTTCGTGACAAGCCGGTAAATTACCGTGCTTAGAATCTTCTATACTGAATCTTTTCAGTATGGTGTCGATGTACCTGGACTGTGAAAATCCCAACATCCTCTTAGATCTATCACGATAGATCTGGATCCCCAGAATGTAAGAGGAATCACCCAGGTCTTTCATGGAGAACCTGTGTGACAAGAACCCTTTGACAGATTGTAGCATAGGAATGTCATTTCCTATTAAGAGAATGACATCCACGTACAAGACGAGGAATACAACAGTTCATGCTACAATCTTACTATAAATGCATGGTTCATCTGGATTATTGATAAAGTCAAATTCTTTGACCGTTTCATCAAAACAGATGTTCCAACTCTGAGATGCCTACTTTAGTCCATAGATGGACTTAAGCAACTTGCACACTTTCCCGCTGCTCCCAATCTGAATGAAACCATCTGGCTGGTCTATATAGATACACACTTCCAAATTTCCATTTAGAAAAGCGATTTTTCCGTCTATCTGCCAAAACTCATAATCGTGGAAGGCAGCAATGGCAAGAAAGATCCGAATGGATTTGAGCATAGCCACTAGAGAAAAGGTTTCATCATAGTCCAAACCAGGTCTTTGATGAAATCCTTTTGCAACAAGTCTAGCCTTATAGGTTTCAACCTGTCCATCTACACCAATCTTCTTTCTGAAAATCCATTTGCAGCCTACGGGTTTTACCCCTTCTGGAGCAATGTCCAAAGTCTATACTTTCTTGGTGTACATGGACTCCATCTCGGTCCGCATTGCATCCAGCCATTTTACCATGTCAGTGCTCTGAATGGCTTGTTGGAAGTTAGTCGGCTCATCATTATCAATGATGCAATCCTCTCTATCATCGTCTACGAGAAAACCATAGTATCTCTCAGGCGGATGAGACAGTCTACTACTCCTGCGGAGTGGTGCGGAATGTCCTGTTCTTTTGGAACTTCTGGTTCCACCAAGCTTTCAGTAATAGCTTGTTGTTCTGGAATTTCTTCCAGTTCTATTGCGCTCCTACTAGTTTCTTTTTCTAAAAATTGATGTTTCGAAAAGTGGGCATGACGAGAAACAAAAACCTTTTGTTCCTCTGCGTAATAGAAAAGATACCCCGTGGAGTTCTTTGGGTATCCCACAAACTTACACAGTACTGAGCGTGCCTCAAGTTTGTCCACATGCTGCTTTTTAACAAAATATGGACATCCCCATATCTTCAGATACTGAAGATAGGGTTTCTTCCAATTCCACATCTGATATGGTGTGGTAGGCACAGTCTTCGTAGGAACCTTGTTCAAAAGATAAGCAGCTGATTCTAGTGCATAGCCCCAGAATGATAGCAGTAACTCAGCGTTACTCATCATGGAACGTACCATATCTAATACGGTTTGGTTCCGTCTCTCCGATACACCGTTGTGTTGTGGTGTGTATGGAGGAGTAAGCAGAGAGAGAATTCCATTCTCTTTTAGGTAATCCAGGAACTCGACACTCAAGTATTCACCACCTCGATTAGATCTCAGTGTCTTGATACTTTTGTCGGTTTGTTTATCCACTTCATTCTTATATTCTTGGGATTTCTCAAAGTCCTCGGATTTATGTTTCATCAAGAAAATATGTCCATACCTAGAGAAATCATCCATAAAAGTAATAAAATAGGAATAACCACTTCTTGCATGTGTAGACATTGGACCACACACGTCGCTGTGTATGAGTCCCAAGAGCTCACTCGCTCTTACTCCGTGTCTAGTAAACGGAGTCTTTGTCATCTTTCCTTTGAGACATGATTAACAAGTTGCGTAAGATTGATATTCGAATGGATCCAAATATCCTTCTTTCTATAACTTGGTTAACCTTGACTTATTGATGTGACCTAGTCTATAATGCCATAAGAAAGCTTGATTTTATTCTGGATTCTTTATTTTATGTGTGTTCTGGACATTGAAAACTTATAGTTGGTTTAATTCGTATATACCATTGTTTAGAGTACCTGACCCAATCAGGCCATGATTAAGGTGGATGTTTATGACATCGCTTACAAATGTAAAATCATAACCTTCTTTAGATAACAAAGATACAGAAATGATATTACAAGTCAAACTAGGTACACAAAAACAGTTGCACAAAACCAAAATATGTCCACTCTTCAATCCAAGGTGATATTCCCCTACGGACACATCATCCACGCTCGCTCCGTTAGCAACCTTGAGGGTCATATCACCGGTCTTCAGAACCCTACGGCTTGTCAGTGCCTGCAAAGAATTACAGATATGAGATCCTGATCCGGTATCCAATTCCCATGAAATAGAGTTGATTGACACACGGTTCTCAATTACAAACACACCTGAAGCCGAAACCACAACTTGCTTCGGGTCGTGGTTCTTGGCCATCCAAGCCCTGCAATCTTTCTTCCAATGGCCCTTTTTTTATGACAGTAGAAGCATTCTTCCTTTCCTACTATTGGCCCCGCCACTTTTGCCTTTCCCTTTGCTTTCACCTTACTAACACCGCCTCTCGGCTTGGTGGGGGCCTTCTTCTTCTTTCCTTTGGCTTTCGCCTTGGACCTAGAAGAGGAAGCTCCACCAATAAGCAGAGCGGGTGTTTCCCTGGATTTCTTCAGGGTTCCCTCAGCACTCCTTAACACGTTGAGGAGTTTCGGTAGTTCAACTTCTTTACCTTGAATATTAAAATTCAAAATAAACTGGGCGTAGGTGGAAGGAAAGGACTAGATAATCAAGTTTGTATACAGCTCGTTCTTTAACGTGGTCCCGAGGTCCGCGAGCTCTTCAATATAGCCGATCATCTTAAGGACGTATTCCCCTACAGATGATCCGATGGCCAACCTCGCCTGAACAAGTTTCTTCGAGGTCTCATATCTTGCGATACGAGATTGCTCTCCATATAATTCCTTGGTATGGAGGAATATGGATTCAAGATCCATATTCTCGTGCCGCCTCTGGTGCTCATTGTCCATAGAGGCCAGCACGAGGCACATGGCCTTCGTGCAGTTAATCTCCTAGGTCTTACGGATTTCCCTATCCGCGACGCTGGACTTTGGACCTGGGACGGCGGGGGCTTTAGTAGTAAGGACATACCCCAATTTGTCATAAGTGATTGCCATCTTGACATTCCTGAACCAATCTTTATAGTTTAGCCATGTCAATATATTTTTATCAAATAGTAACTTAAGGCCCGTCATGTTTGGTCGCTGCAATTAGGAGAGAGAGAAGAAACACTTTAGCATGATGCTCTTGCAAATTTAGATTGGTTTTTAGTTTATCTAAACAGGATGGCTCCCACCGTTTATCGAATCCTTCCTCAAACCATAAAAGAAGAATTAGTCAGGATTAATCTCACCGTACAATACTTGCTTAACTGTTCAGCCAGGCTAGTGTCGGTACTTCGAGGGAGGTTTTACGACGCTTTCGCGAAGTTCCTTAATTAAATAACCTCTTTTCCCTAGGGGCGTATCCCCGCTAACACCTTTCTAGACAGCTACTTGGTTTATAGCATTGATCGTTAAGTGAAAAAATCTCCCGAGGAGTAGCATATACTCACAGTAGGATCGGGATCCAAATATCATCGTGTGATAAAGTTGAAAGAATCCTACCAAAATTATCACACTCCAAATAGTATGCAACACTAGCAAGTTTCAGTTTCTTTAGAAACCCCCGATATGAATTTTTGCCCCATGCTCTTATGACCTTGACGAATGCCAACATATCATAAGTCACATGTCAAGTTCTACCCGTCATTGTCCAGATTAATTTGAACCCACCCGTACATAACCTTGACGAAGGCCAAAATAGCAGTACGACTGTCCCAAACCAACACATCTATCTATGCTACAGATGAATATTCGGCAGCTACCAATCACTATGCCTTGGCGAAGGTCAAAATATATAACTTGAATATTACTGAATATCCAACTGAAATGACAGAGGGCTACGAATGGTTTTGGCAAAACCGTGAACGTAGTGAACTTGATATAATCTAAGGAATCTGATAGCTTTTAAAAGGAGTGGTTTAAGCTCCGTATTTTAAAAGTTTTGTTGTTTTGAATAAACCGAGTGGTTTTGAAATTTGTTCCAACGATTCAAGTTTGGTTTGTTTGCTTTGCATTAATGTAATGCAGTCCCATCAATTAACCTACCATTGCAGAAAACAACGAAAATATAACGTACGCTTATGACATCCGCATTCGCCACGAGGCCCCATCATCACCCGTTATGTTACTTAACTAACGACAGAGCGGGGACTGGACTAGTGCAGATGCAAAACATAAACAACGTCTACTAGATATCATATATAGATATATACATTTATCAGATGCAATAATAGGCATTCCAGATCACAGATGAACACATTGGAACACACAGATATCATATACTAGGAATCCGCGTTTTGTTTGAGCCTGTAACGAAAGACAGATTCCACGGTCGTGATGAATAGCCAAACCCCCACCCTACACCCCTACTGTTGCGAAAAACTACCCGCCAAATACCCGAAGTGAAGCAACCTCCCTCAACAAAGTGAGTAGGCCATTCGGTACTTCAATGTACCCTGTAGTTTGTGCATCCAACCTTGGGTCTATCCTAGGAGCAAAAACAGTAAAAGAAATAATACAACGGTGGCTACAACCTCAACCCGGATGTGCCCCGTAAAAATAATATTACATCACTTTACAAATTTTACATCGAATGAAAGAATGAAAACCCTCATCTCACATCCCTGGCTATTCATCCACGACGATCCAACAAGTTCATATACACAAACCAATATAATCATCACAGAAATATGCAACCCCCAACAAACCGACATATAGCAATTAGTGGATGTTTACGAACACATTTATCACAACTTGAAACATTAAACGACGTTAAAATGTGACTTCGAAACACCCGGTATTGCCATAGTGAAGAATTGACAGTATAATCAAAATTGGAAAAAACAAACAACTCCTGAAGCCCTAGATCCAAGTCACAAAGCCACACACTAAAACACGAAGCAATCCCCTGCAAACGAACTGGTGAGCTCGGAATTTTGCTCATTGTGGCCGGCCAAATGATGAGGGAATTGTCTCGTTTTGGGTGAGTGGTCATTTTACAGTTCAAAGAGTACTCTACAGTTGATAAAATAATTTTTAGAGTCTCGCGAAAAATCGATAGAAACTTGGATCTACGCTTTGATATTTTCGGGTTATTTCGGTTTCGTAGTTTTACTTGTCGTTTATTCTATTAGCTATAGTTTAGTCGGCTCTGATACTACTATAAGTCGACGTCACCTACCCCATGGGTTTACGTGGAGGCGGAACGGGTAAAAAACGATTTTTACAAACAAGGTAACATCGACTTGAGCTCCAAGATCTTAGCTAAACCATATCTACCAAACTAACTAGAGGTTTTATCTACTATGTAAGAAGATTATACCAAAAGTTTCAAGTCCTTCTTGTCTTCCCGCTGTCCTCCTTTACCTCGTGAGCTCCTTGGAGTGGAAATGGAAAGCACCTCCTCGTCGGCTTCTCGAAGTAGTAGAAGATCCACCCGAGAGTTCCAACCTTGAGCTAAACCTCCAAGTTGAGGCAACTAGATCACTTGGTGTGCTAAACTTAGTATTCTAGAATGAGTAGAGTGTGATTTTGGGTAGCTTGGTCTCACTAACCCTTGATTCTCAACACATGAGACACTAGGGTTTGAGAGGAAGAAGGAGAGAGTGAACTCTTGAGGAAAAAGAATTGTTTTTGGATAATGATAATAGAAAATAGAATGGCTAGCTTGATTTGACCATAAGCATGGCATGGAAAAATATCTCATCAAAAATATCCAGGTCTCAAATATCTCATCAAAATATCTAGAGTGAAAAAGTCAATCCAAGTCAAATGGTCGACCCAAGTAGCCATGCCGCAAAATTATCATTTACCAAAAATAACAAAAACTTTTCTCCACCTCATATTTGTTTTGACCAAGTCAATGGTCAAAACCCTAATGAGGCGTCTCCTTCTTTACCCCCTCTCATCCGTATATACATACCCGCATCCGTGTTCCGAGAAACATGAATACTATGAGACGAAACTAATCCAATAATCAAATACTAGAATCCGGCTTAAACTAAAGCCCACTAGTATTGTCTGCTCGAACACCACACGCGTACAAGTACACGTATGTGATCGAACCCTGTCCTAAAACCATACGACCTCTACATCGTTTATCCCGAAGCTGGGAAACCATCTGTGTAGGACTTTAAAGACTCGACAGTACTCTGGCAGTGGGTTTAACCACAAGCACATCAGCGGCACTGTAGGGATCCTAGGCACGCTCAATAGGTCTCACAAGGCATCAACCATGCCAATTTCAAAATTTTCCGGTGCCGAGAAACCCTAATGCTAGATCGTTGACTAGAGATTAGGCGAAATATGCAAGTAAATGACTTTACGACTAAGTGAAAGAGACTACAACCTTTGTAGATCTGGTCCTCCACTTCCTTAGCTCCATGATGATGTCCCTCCGCTGCGATCATCGGATCCTGGACTCTAGCGATGGTTTCGCCGAAGAAATGATCGGGCTAGGTCGTCGACTACGATGCCGAAGATGATCTACGTCGAGGCAACTCAATATCAAGCTCCCACTTTACCAAGTCATGAAACTTGTGAAGAAAACACCCTATACTACTTGGCAAGTGGTAGAGGATGAAGAAATAGGAAGTGGGTTCACTTTAGAATTGGATTTCTCACTCTTTTCATCAAGTCACCATTGATGGTTGCAAGCTTTCTTCTTCTTGAAGAAGAAGAAAAAGAATATGATGAGAATAATAATTCAAAATGATAAAATCAAGTCAAGTTATCATAATGCAACCATGGTAGTGTGTAGAGAATGAACTATGGTTAAAGCAAATGGTTAGGGTTAAGGAAAGAAACAAAATGGTCAAAGCTTCTTCAAAGCTTCAAGAAGCTTCAAGATAAATCCCAAAAAGCAACCATTTCTTTTCTTGCCTAAATGAACAAATAAATAATTGAATAAGTAAATAAAGCAAATGAAACCCTAACCATTAACCTAATTATAGTTTAAAGCATACACACAACCAAGTTTGCATGTATCATCAAACATGATACAAACTAGTGCACAAAACTATATCATATATACAATGTGCACATCCGAGTGAGAAAATCCATCTTAAGTGAACCAATACTAGTTAATGCAAAGTAATATATCAAATATATAATTATGCATTAAATCATCAAATCAACACTTGATTTAACGATCCGGTCATACTGCATATAACCGACTAATATCAATAGTAACAACTTATCGAATCAACACTTGATCCGATAACTCGGCTATATCGCATATAACCGATCAATGTCACAAATCACGAGAATCGAATACAGTATCACATACTGGTATTATTCTCGGTCCCGCACATATCTCATATGCGCTCCTATTTCGTTTCGCTTGAGCCAGGAAACCTCTGTGTAGGACTCTAAAGACTCGTCAATACGCCGGTAGCAGATGATGATCATATCAAGCACCCACAGGCCGCAAGCGGTCTGCTAAACGTAACGGCCACCCGAGTATTGAGTGATCAGAAGATCGACGAGCAAGCCCGCTCACACTCCTGTGAATCCAACCAGTAACACTTACCGTACAGTCCGGTCTCGTCATCTGATATGTCGCATATCTTGCCTAGGGGTGGTAAATGTCAGATCCCAATAGCTCAATAAGTCGTGTCGATATGAGGTTTATAACAGTTCGAGAAACTACTGGTAACACTTACCAGTAAATCTCAGCAACCCTGGCCAGGGATTTCCGGTTTTAGCCAATCGAACACAGCGCAACATCAACTCCCTATACCGGGAGAGACGAATCCCCTCCTATCGCTCATTGCCTCCATGTGATTCGGGACTGTACCCAAAAACCACCGTTTTGCACGCCTTCTTGGACGTGGTAAGGTGGAAATGAAAGCACAGTGGGAATCACACAAGACTCTATGACGATCTCGGGTCTACAGACTAACCAGTACCAGTGTCACCAAAGAACTGCCATCTGACGTAAGGTATAATACCATCTGGGAGTTCTCGGGGAGTCCGTCCAGTCTACCCAGTCTCCACTGAGCACCCGTATATCATCTCTGATGTCAAACACCAATGGATATGGGATCATCCATCACCCATCTGTATGGGTCGAGAAGGTATACGCTAGTCTACTCTGGTATATCGATGCCCCGTCTCGATACACCCACGACTAGGGACCTTGAAGGATGTACTTATGGACTACCATGTCCCCACTAGTATGATTCGCATCATAGTCCAGGTAGTCAAGTACACATCCTAAGGGCTTTACCAACATGTAACAGAGACACAATCAGTGTACACGTTAAGGTAAAGAACAACCAGATAGCATACTATCATGTCGAGCAAGAGAGTCCTCCCTATATATGTCCAAGCATCCACTATAATATACATCCTATGTATAGTAATGGCCTCTAGGGCATACATATAACTAACAATCTCCCACTTGCACTAGGGCCATCTGATAGCAGTGGTTGTAGTATCTCATACACAACCATCCCATAAAAGTCTCTCTCTGGGAAAAGGCCTTTCGTGAGTGGATCCGCCGTGTTGTCCTCTGAGTCTACTCTCCTAACCTCGATCCCCTGGAGATCAATCATCTCCATGATCAGGTGATACTGCCTAAGAATATGTCTGGATCACTGATGGGACGGACGTTCCTTGGCATAAGCCACAACTCCATTGTCACACAATGGGAGGAACTAAGTTCATCTCATGAACAAATATACATCCAAACTGCCTCCTTGGTAGCATCTTAAGTAGCGATGTATCTTGCCTTTATCGTCTAGTATGTCACGGTATCTAGCTTGGAACTCTTCCAACATACCGTCCCTTTACTGAGGGTAAAGACAATGCCTGTGACTGACATTCAGTCGTCCTTATCACCCTGGAACCTTTCCAGTGATTCTCCATAGGATCAACTGATACCTTCTCACTACAACTAGTGAGTATCCTAGAATCCAATTAGATCTATCTCATAGATCCTAAACCCAGGATTTAGGAGGTATCACTTTGATCCTATATGGAGAATCATTGTGACAAGCGGAGATTGACCGAGCGTAGCATAGGAAACTCCTTCCCTATCAAGAGTATGGCATCCACGTACTCTAGGAGGATCATCACCATACTCCCTACTACCTTTTTGTTTATACAAGGTTCATCTACCATTTTGATGATGTCAAACTGTTTGACTAACACATCAAAACAGATGTTCCAACTCCGTGATACCTGCTTTATCACATAAAACATCTTGCTCGCGTTTCCGCTGCTCCCACTGTCTACGAGGCCCTCTGGCTGTGTACCTATAGACGCACTCTTCTAAAATATCACTTAGAAAAGCAGTCATGGCACCCAACCGCCAGATATCGTAGTCATGGTATGTAGCCGTGGCAAGTAGGATCTGGATGGACTTAAGCATAGCTACTTAGAAAAGGTTTCATCATAATCCATACCTGGTCAATGATGCAAACTTTTAACAAGTCTATCTTTGAAAGTCTCAACTTTTCCATGTACACCAAGTAATCTTCCCAAGATATACTTGCTTCTGATGGGGATATAACCCTTCAGATAAAGCAACCAAAGTCCATACTTTGTTGGTGTACATGGATTCCATCTCAGATCACTAAGTATCCAGCCATTCTTACAGAGTCCCTACTCTCGATGGCCTGCTCGAAACTAGTTGGGTCATCATCTCATGACGCAATCCTCGCTCCCACTGTCATAGAGAAACGGAAGTATCTCTCAGGTGGGTGAGGATCCCTACTAGATCGGCGGAGAGGCTGAGGTTCGTTGGTAACTATTGAATCCTTTGGTTCTACCAAATCATCAGCTGCAGTTTGTATAGCTGGAACATTTCCAGTTCTACATAACAGACCTTACCTCGAGCTTGTCCGGATTTTTCTTTTTGACATTGGCCGGACAACCCCAAATCTTAACTAACTTAAGATATGGGCACTTCCCTTTCCATATCACATATGAAGTGGTAGGCAACTGATTTGATCGGAACCCTATTCAATAGGTACGCAACTTCTGTGCATTATTCCCAAAAGGAAATAGGAAACTCAGCAATACTCATCATAGAGCACACCATATCAAATAGGGTGTATCTGCTCCGCCCCGATATACCATCGTGCTATGGTGTATGCGGAGGAGTAATTCTGAGAGAGAATCTCATTCTCCTTTAGAATAGTCCAGGATTTCCGTGCTCAAGTATTTTCCTCCTCGATCACATCAAAGGACATAATACTTATACCCGTATTTTGGTTCTCTACTTCTAACTTATATTCTGTGAATATCTCAAAAGGTTCGGACTCATGTTTCAACAGGAACATATGACTGAATCTTGAGAGATCATCAGAGAATGTAATGAAGTAAAAAGAACCGGTCTTGGCATGTGTAGACAGGGGACCTTCATACATCAACATGTATCATCCCAAAAGTTTACTAACTCTTTCTCTGTTTCCAATAAACAGAGCTATGGTCATCTTATCTCTGTGACATGACTGGCAAGTTTCACAAGATGTAAATTCAAACTGATTTAAATATGCATCTACAATGTAACTTAAGCTAGTCGGGTCACATTGATATGACCTAGTCTACAATACCTCAAAAAGGATCCGTTCATTTCTGAACTCTTCCTCTTGTGTGTGTTCCGTATACTAAGAACTGTAGTTTGATTTAGAACATCAATGCTTTTAGATAACGTGCCTGAACCGATCAACTTTTGATATAGGAAATGTTCAAAACATTATCCAACAATACAAAATTTTATCATTTCTTTACTAATAAAGAGACTGATATGATTTTGTATATCAGGTTCGGTATCTAATAACATTTGTTCAGAATCAATGTACTGATCATACAGGGTGACAGTGACCAACAGACTTGGCTGCAACATTTGCCCCATTTTCTGTCTCATGAAACTTATCACCCGTTCTCAGTTCTCTACCTTTCTATAGCCCTATGTAACAGATTACATATCTGAGATCCTGATCCGGTATCAAATACCCAGGATGTAGAGGATATTGAGAAACAGTTCTGTGTAACGAACACACCCGATGATGATGCATCATATGCACTTTCCTCGTTTGGGCGGCACGGGAAATCTGGTATTCCCCAATTTCCTGCTCTGTCTTATAACATTTATAAGTTGGAGCGGGACCAACGTTCCCCAGCTCAGTATAACAAGCGGGTTCGGTCAATATATCCGTTTTATTATCTTGATTAAGGCGTGATATGGTCGCTACCTGCAGAGAGAGAGAAGAAAACACTCAGCGTATGCTCTTGCAAGATCAGATTGGTTATTATTTTATCTAATCAGGATGGCTCCCACTGTTTTTTATCAAATCTTCCTTCAAACTCTAAATGGAAAGACTAGCCGGGATTAATTACACGCTACAGGTTCGCCAATCTTTCAGCCAGGCCAGTGTCGGTACTTTGAGGGAGGTCCCCCGTGCTTTCGCACGCACCTAATTAATGTAAACCTCGTTTTCCCAGAGGCTTAACCCCGTTAACACCTTTCTAGACACCTACTTGATCGGCTAATTGTAATGTGTAAAACTCTCCCAGGAGTAACTCTTACTCGCAGCGGGTATCGGGATCCAACTATCTCATAGAAGGTATGCAATCTCATTGCAAATTTCAACACTTGAAATTCCTGATAATATTTTGCCCCTAACGTGCTATGACCTTGACGAAAGCCAACAAACCAAAGCCCGCTAGTCAAGTTCAACCCGTCATTTCTTGATTGAATTAAACCCACCCGCACGACCCTTGACGAAAGCCAACAAAGCCGCACGACTACCCTAATTCAATCGCATCGTATGCAGCAGATAAGCAGCATATAGCTACCGCACACTGCACCTTGACGAATGCCAACAAATGCAGCACGAATACAATATACAACTTATCTGAAAGGACGGAGGGCTATGACAGGTTTTTCTGAAAACCTATTGCGTAATGAACTTGATATCGTTGTAGAATCGAATGAATTTTGAAATGGAGTGTTTTTGAGGCATTTCTAGTTTTGCTAAAGGAGTCACTCCCGGTGAAGGGATCATCGGTCCTTTCCTCGTCGAATGAGGTGCGGGATATATCATATATATCACTGTACAAAGCAGAAACTATAGAAGCAATCAAAAGACAAACCGAGAGTTGTAGCATCTGCCAGTTATTGCTAAAGGAGTCACTCCCGGTGAAGGGATCTCGGTCCTTTCCTTATCGAATAAGGTGCAGGATGTTCTACAAGGAACACCGCGATGCAAAGCAAGAAATGTAGCTACCTGTTTTTGAAAATTCGATTCCACAACATCTTAGGTTTATTTTCTTTCATTAATCACATTAATGAAATCCCATCATTAAAGTCACCTAAACATCACAGATAAATACGACGTACACTTATGCCATCCGCATTCGCCTCGATGTCCCCTCGTGCACCGTTAGGTTAGGTAACTAACGGCAGAGCGGGGCAGGGCTAGCACGGGTGTAAAACATAAGTAACGCCTATATAATATATCATATATACTATATATTGTATCTGTAGGGTTCCTAGGCACACTAATGAGGTCTTGCAAGGGATCAAACATGCCCAATTCAATTTTTTTCTTGTGCCTACAAACCCTAATACGGATCGTTAACAAGATGTATAGGCGATGCAATGCAAATAAACGAATTTATAGCTAAAGGGAAGGGGCTACAACCTTTGTAGATCCGGTCCTCCACTTCCATGGCTCCGTGATGAAGTCCCCTCGCTGTCCATATCGGATCCCGGACTCTAGCATCGGCTTCATCGGAGAAATGGGCGGGCTAGGTCGTCGGCTTCGATGCCGAAGATGATCTACGTCGAGGCAACACAAGATCAAGCTCCAACTTCACCAAGCTATGAAACTTGTGAAGAAAACACCCTATACTACTTGGCAAGAGGTAGAGGATGAAGAAATAGGAAGTGGGTTCACTTTGGAATTGGATTTCTCACTCATTTTCTCAAGTTGCCATTGATGGTTGCAAGGTTTCTTCATTGTTGAAGATGAAGAAGATGAAGAAAGAATATGATAACTATTATCCAAAATAGAAAATAATATGAATACTTATCATATACCAACCATAGTCAAGTGTAGAGAGTGAACTAGGGTTAGGTTGAATGGCTAGGTTAAGGAAAAGAACAAGAATGGTCAAGCTTTCAACACTTCAAGAAGTTTCAACAAAACAACAAAATAAGCCACCATTCTTTTTATTTTCCAAAATGAATAAATAAATAAATGAATAAGTAAACAAAACCCTAACCATGGTTTAATCATACACACAAACTCAAGTTAGCATGTATCATCATACAAACAAGTGCACAAAAGTATATCACATATACAACTTGTGTACTTCAAGTGAGAAAATCCATTTAAAGTGAACCAATACTAGTTAATGCAAAGTAATATATCAAATATATAATTATACATTAAATCATTAAATCAACACTTGATTCAATGATCCGGTCATGTCGCATATAACCGACTAGTATCTAATGTATCGACTTATCGAATCAATCTTCGATTCGATAACTAGGTTATATTGAATACAACCAATCGATACATTCATCGCGAGAATGGAATACGGTATCACATACACGCATTATTCTCGGTCCCGCACATATCTCATATGCGCTCCTATTTCGTTTCGCTTGAGCCAGGAAACCTCTGTGTAGGACTTTAAAGACTCGTCAATACGCCGGCAGCAGATGATGATCATATCAAACACCCACAAGCCTCAAGCGGTCTGCTAAACGTAACGGCCACCCGGGTATTGAGCGATCAGAAGATCGACGAGCAAGCCCGCTCACACTCCTGTGAATCCAACTAGTAACACTTACCGTACAGTCCGGTCTCGTCATCTGATATGTCGCATATCTCGCCTAGGGGTGGTAAACGTCAGACCCCAATAGCTCGATAAGTCGTGTCGATATGAGATCTATAACAGTTCGAGAAACTACTGATAACACTTACCAGTAAATCTCAGCAACCTTAGCCAGGGATTTCCGGTTATAGCCAATCGAACACAGTGCAATATCAACTCCCTATACCGGGAGAGACGAATCCCCTCCTATCGCTCATTGCCTCCATGTGATTCGGGAATGTACCCAAAAACCACCATTTTGCACACCCTCTTGGACGTGGTAAGGTGGAAATCAAAGCACAGTGGGAACCACACAAGACTCTATGACGATCTCGGGTCAACAGACTACTCTGTACCAGTGTCACCAGAGAACTGCCATCTGACGTAAGGTATAATACCATCTGGGAGTTCTCGGCGAGTCCGTCCAGTGTACCCAGTCTCCACTGAGCACCCGTACATCATCTCTGATGTCAAACACCAATGGATATGGGATCATCCATCGCCCATCTGTATGGGTCAAGAAGGTATACGCTAGTCTACTCTGGTATATCGATGCCCCGTCTCGATACACCCACGACTAGGGACCTTGAAGGATGTACTTATCGACTACCATGTCCCCACTAGTATGATCTGCATCATAGTCCAGGTAGTCAAGTACACATCCTAAGGGCTTTACCAACATGTAACAGAGAGACAATCAGTGTACACGTTAAGATAAAGAGCAACCGGATAGCATACTATCATGTCGAGCAAGAAAGTCCTCCCTATATATGTCCAAGCATCCACTACAATATACATCCTATGTATAGTAATGGCCTCTAGGGCATACATATAACTAACAATCTCCCACTTGCACTAGGGCCATCTTTAGCAGTGGTTGTTGTATCTCATACTCAACCATCCCATAAAAGTCTCTCTCTGGGAAAAGGCCTTTGTGAGTGGATCCGCCGCGTTGTCCTCCGAGTCTACTCTCCTAACCTTGATCACCCTGGAGATCAACTATCTCCATGATCAGGTGATACTGCCTTAGAATACGTCTGGATCACTGATGGGACCGGGGTTCCTGGGCTAAAGCCACACTTCCATTGTCACACAATGGTAGGAACCTAGTTCATCTCATGAACCAATATACACCCAAACTTCCTCTTTGGTAGCATCTTAAGTAGCGATGTATCCAGCCTTTATCGTCTAGTATGCCACGGTATCTAGCTTGGAACTCTTCCAACATACCGTCCCTTTACTGAGGGTAAAGACAATGCCTGTGACTGACATTCAGTCGTCTTTATCACCCTGGAACCCTTCCAGTGATTCTCCCCAGGATCAACTGATACCATCTCACTACAACTAATGAGAATACTAACATCCATTTAGATCTATCTCATAGATCCAAAACCTAGGATTTAGTAGGTATTACTTTGATCCTATATGGAGAATCCTAGTGATAAGCGGAGATTGACCGAGCGTAGCATAGGAAACTCCTTTCCTATCAAGAGTATGTCATCCACGTACTCTACGAGGATCACCACCATACTCCCTACTACCTTTTTGTATATACAAGGTTCATCTACCATTTTGATGATGTCAAACTCTTTGACTAACACATCAAAATAGATGTTCCAACTCCGCGATGCCTGCTTTATCCTTTAAAGCATCTTGTACACGTTTCCGCTGCTCCCACTGTTTACGAAGCCCTCTGGCTGTGTACTTACAGACGCCCTCTTCTAAAACATCATTTAGAAAAGCTGTCATGACACCCAACCACCTGATATCGTAGTCATGGTATGTTGCCGTGGCAAGTAGGATCTGGATGGACTTAAGCATAGGCCCCAGAAAAGGTTTCATCATTATCCACGCCTGGTTGATGACGAAAACCTTTAACAAGTCTAGCTTTGAAAGTCTCAACTTTTACATCTACACCAAGTAATCTCCTCAAGATATACTTGCTCCTGATGGGGATTTAACCCTTCAGATATAGCAACCAAAGTCCATACTTTGTTGGTGTATAAGGATTCCATCTCAGATTGATAAACATCCAGCCATTCTTACAGAGTCTCACTCCTGATGGCCAGCTCGAAACTAGTTAGGTCATCATCTCATGATGCAATCCTCGCTCCTACTGTCATCGAGAAACCGAAGCAACTCTCATGTGGGTGAGGAACCCTACTAGATCAGCGGAGAGGCTGAGGTTCGTTGGTTACTATTGAATCCTTTGGTTCTGTCAAATCATCAGCTGCAGTTTGTATAGCTGGAACATTTCCAGTTCTATATAACAGACCTTGCCTCGAGCTTGTCCAGATTTTGCTTTTAGACATAGGCCGGACACCCAAATCTTAACTGACTTAAGAGATGGGCTCTTCCATTACCATATCTCATATGGAGTGGTAGGCAACTGATTTGATTAGAACCCTATTCAATAGGTATGCAGCTTCTCAAGTGCATAACTCCCAAAAGGAAATAGGTAACTCAGTAGTACTCATCATAGAGCACACCTTATCATATAGGGTGTGATTGCTCCGCTCCGATACAACGTTGTGCTGTGGTGTATTCGGAGGAGTAATGCTGAGAGAGAATCTCATTCTCCTTTTAGAATAGTCCAGGAATTCCATGCACAAGTATTCTCCTCCCTGATCTCATCATAGGACATAATACTTATACCCGTATTTTGGTTCTCTACTTCTAACTTATATTCTGTGAATATCTCAAAAGGTTCGGACTTGTGTTTCAACAGGAACATATGTCTGAATCTCGAGAGATTATCAGAGAATGTAATGAAGTACAAAGAACCGGTCTTGGCATGTGTAGACAGGGGATCTACATACATCAACATGTATCAATCCCAAGAATTTACTAACTCTTTCTCTGTTTCCAGTAAACGGAGCTATGGTCATTTTATCTTTGTGACATGACTGGCAAGTTTCATAAGATGTAAATTCAAACTGATTTAAATATGCATCTAAATGTAACTTTAGCTAGTCGGGTCACATTGATCTGACCTAGTCTACAATGCCTCAAGAAGGATCCGTTCATATCTGAACTCTTCCTCTTGTGTGTGTTCCATATACTAAGAACTGTAGTTTGATTTAGAACATCAATGCTTTTAGATAACGTGCCTGAACCGATCAACTTTTGATATAGGAAATGTTCAAAACATTATCCAACAATACAAAATTATATCCTTCTTTAATAAATAAAGAGACTGATATGATTTTGTATATCAGGTTCGGTATCTAATAGCATTTGTTCAGAATCAATGTATAGATAATACAGGGTGACAGTGACCAACAGACTTGGCTGCAACACTTGCCCCGTTTTCTGCCTCATGAAACTTATCACCCGTTCTCAGTTCTCTACCTTTCTGTAGCCCATGTAACGGATTACATATATGGAGTCCTGATCCGATATCACATACCCAGGACGTAAAGAATACTGAGAAACAGTTCTGTGTAATGAACGCACCCGAAGATGATGCATCAGCATGCACTTTCTTCGTTTGGGCGGCAAAGGAATCCTGGTAATCCCCAATTTCCTGCTCTGTCTTATAACAATTATAAGTTGAAGCGGGACCAACGTTCCCCAGCTCAGTATAACAAGCGGGTTCGGTCAATATATCCGTTTTATTATCTTGATTAAGGCGTGACATGGTCGCTACCAGGAGAGAGAGAGAAGAAAACACTCAGTGTGCGCTCTTGCAAGATCAGATTGGTTATTATTTTATCTAATCAGGATGGCTCCCACTATTTTTTATCAAATCTTCCTTCAAACCCTAAAAGGAAAGACTAGCCAGGATTAATTACACGCTACAAGTTCGCCAATCTTTCAGCCAGGCCAGTGTTGGTACTTTGAGGGAGGTCCCCCGTGCTTTCGCACGAACCTAATTAATGTAAACCTCGTTTTCCCAGAGGCGTAACCCCGTTGACACCTTTCTAGACACCTACTTGATCGGCTAATTGTAATATGTAAAACTCTCCCAGGAGTAACAATTACTCGCAGTGGGTATCGGGATCCAACTATCTCATAGAAGGTATGCAATCTCATTGCAAATTTCAACACTTGAAATTCCCGATAATTTTTTTTACCCCTAGCACCTATGACCTTAACTATGGTCAACAAATCATAAGTACTAGTCAAGTTCTACCCGTCATTTCGTGATTAATTAGACCCACCCACATGACCCTTAACTAAGGTCAACAAAGTCACGCGACTGTCCTAACTAATCGCATCATATGCGGTGTAGGAAGACATCACTTAGCTACCGTACACTGTGCCTTGACTATGGTCAACAAACACAGCACGAATACTAAGTACTCTACTTCCTAAAATGACGGAGGGTTGCGAATGGTTTTTATGAAAACCTTTAACGCTTTGAACTTGATCTCCTTGCGGAATCAAATGGTTTTTAAATGGAATGTTTTTGAGGCTTTTCTAGTTTTGCTAAAGGGGTCACTCCCGGTGAAGGGATCGTCGGCCCTTTCCTCGTCGAATGAGGTGCGGGATATATCATATATATCACTGTGCAAAGCAGAAACTATAGAAGCAATAAAAATACAAACCGAGAGTTGTAGCATCTGCCAGTTATTTCTAAAGGAGTCACTCCCGGTGAAGGGATCTCGGTCCTTTCCTTATCGAATAAGGTGCAGGATGTTCTATAAGGAACACCGCGATGCAAAGCAAGAACTGTAGCTACCTGTTTTATTTTGAAATTCGATTCCACAACATCAATTAGGTTTATTTTCTTTCATTAATCTCATTAATGAATATCCCATCATATAAGTCCACCTAAACATCACAGATAAATATAACGCACGCTTATGCCATCCGCATTCGCCTCGATGTCCCGTCTGCACCGTTAGGTTAGGTAACTAACGCCAGAGCGAGGCAGGGCTAGCGCGGGTGTAAAACATAAGCAACGTCTATATAATATATCATATATACTATATACTATCTATCTGAACAAATCACATGATCACATCACAGATAACGCAGCAGAATATATCATATGAAATATTGGATATACTAGGACGTCCGTGTTTTTAATACGAGCCAGTATAAAACACGGATTCCACGGTCGTGATGAATAGCCAATCCCACACCCCTAGACCCCTACGAGAGCGGCAAGCAACCCTACCAATTTTAGGGTTAGGAGACCCGGACTCGACTACTCGAGTTGGTCTCCCACTGGACCCCAGAACCCGGTTACTTGTGCTCTCCTCCTTGGGTCTATCCTAATGCGGAAAAGTAAATAATATACAAATGGTGACAACATCCGCAACCTGGAAGTTCCCCAATAAAAGAATATTACATACAATTTTTTTACATGGATGAAAATGAAAAAAACACTCATCTCACATAAAAAACCCCGGCTATTCAAACAAGACGATCCAATATAACATATCCAGCAACACATAACATCACATGTCATCAACGTAAGTAAACATGCGTATCCCAATTGTCGTTGACATATAGCAACGAAACCGGCGATATCACATATTACACTTACGGTCACAGAAAAGAAAGTGTAAAACTACAACAGTTGGAATCCGCAACCTCTATAGATATCGCATGCCTAATCAAATGAATTCCTTAGACATCGCATGCCTAACAATTATAAATCCCGCATTTTAGTCTCATTATCGAAAACTCTTTTCAATATCAAGTCGGGCAATTCAACAAGATTCCCGACATCCTGATACATTGGATACTAGTCGGTTATATGCGACATGACCAGATCATTGAATCAAGTGTTGATTTAATGATTTAATGTATAATTATATATTTGATATATTACTTTGCATTAACTAGTATTGGTTCACTTTAAATGGATTTTCTCACTTGAAGTACACAAGTTGTATATGTGATATACTTTTGTGCACTTGTTTGTATCATGTTTGATGATACATGCTAACTTGAGTTTGTGTGTATGATTAAACCATGGTTAGGGTTTTGTTTACTTATTCATTTATTTATTTATTCATTTTGGAAAATAAAAAGAATGGTGGCTTATTTTGTTGTTTTGTTGAAACTTCTTGAAGTGTTGAAAGCTTGACCATTCTTGTTCTTTTCCTTAACCTAACCATTCAACCTAACCTTAGTTCACTCTCTACACTTGACCATGGTTGGTATATGATAAGTATTCATATTATTTTCTATTTTGGATAATACTTATCATATTCTTTCTTCATCTTCTTCATCTTCAACAATGAAGAAACCTTGCAACCATCAATGGCAACTTGAGAAAATGAGTGAGAAATCCAATTCCAAAGTGAACCCACTTCCTATTTCTTCATCCTCTACCTCTTGCCAAGTAGTATAGGGTGTTTTCTTCACAAGTTTCATGGCTTGGTGAAGTTGGAGCTTGATCTTGTGTTGCCTCGACGTAGATCATCTTCAGCATCGAAGCCGACGACCTAGCCCGCCCATTTCTCCGATGAAGCCGATGCTAGAGTCCGGGATCCGATATGGACAACGAGGGGACTTCATCACGGAGCCATGGAGGTGGAGGACCGGATCTACAAAGGTTGTAGCCCCTTCCCTTAAGCTATAAATTCGTTTATTTGCATTGCATCGCCTATACATCTAGTTAACGATCCGTATTAGGGTTTGTAGGCACAAGAAAAAAATTGAATTGGGCATGTTTGATCCCTTGCAAGACCTCATTAGTGTGCCTAGGAACCCTACAGTGGTATCAGAGCATAGTGGGAACCACACAAGACTCTATGACGATCTCGGGTCAACAGACTACTCTGTACCAGTGTCACGAGAGAACTGCCATCTGACGTAAGGTATAATACCATCTGGGAGTTCTCGGCGAGTCCGTCCAGTGTACCCAGTCTCCACTGATCACCCGTACATCATCTCTGATGTCAAACACCAATGGATATGGATCATCCATCGCCCATCTGTATGGGTCGAGAAGGTATACGCTAGTCTACTCTGGTATATCGATGCCCCGTCTCGATACACCCACGACTAGGGACCTTGAAGGATGTACTTATTGACTACCATGTCCCCACTAGTATGATCTGCATCATAGTCTAGGTAGTCAAGTACACATCCTAAGGGCTTTACCAACATGTAACAGAGAGACAATCAGTGTACACGTTAAGATAAAGAGCAACCAGATAGCATACTATCTTATCGAGCAAGAAAGTCCTCCCTATATATGTCCAAGCATCCACTACAATATACATCCTATGTATAGTAATGGCCTCTAGGGCATACATATAACTAACAGTATCTATCACAGAACATCACATGATCACATCACATATATCGCAGCAGAAGAAACATATGAAATATTGGATATACTAGGACGTCCGTGTTTTCAATATGAGCCAGTATAAAACACGGATTCCACGGTCGCGATGAATAGCCAAACCCACACCCCTAGACCCCTACGAGAGCGGCAAGCAACCCTACCAATTCTAGAGTTAGGAGACCCGAACTCGACTCCTCGAGTTGGTCTCCTACTGGACTCCAGAACCTGGTTACTTGTGCCCTCCTCCTTGGGTATATCCTAGTGCGGAAAAGTAAATAATATACAAACGGTGACATCTTCAGCAACCTGGAAGTGCCCCAATAAAAGAATATTACATACAAGTTTTTACATGAATGAAAAGGAAAAACACTCATCTCACATAAAACCCCCCCGTCTATTCAAAACGACGATCCAATATAACATATCCAGCAACACATAACATTACATGTCATCAACATAAGTAAATATGCGCATCCCAATTGTCGTTGACATATAGCAACGAAACCGGCGATATCACATATTACACTTACGGTCACAGAAAAGAAAGTATAAAACTCCAACAGTTGGAATCCGCAACCTCCATAGACATCGCATGCCTAATCAAATGAATTCCTTAGACATCGCATGCCTAACAATTATAAACCCCGCATTTTAGTCTCAATATCGAAAACACTTTTCAATATCAAGTCGGGTAATTCAACAAGATTCCCGATATCCTGATTGAATGCTCGTCGCAAACTTTAGTAGGAGGCCGCACCCCCGATACCGTCGACGAAGTGCAGTAAGGCGGAACACCGCTGCCGCCAGCACCCAAACGGATGCTTTCGGTGACGGGGTTCTCCTACAGTCACTTGGTCGGGGCTATGGGGTGAGGCTGTCTATTAAGTTTACCGGCGAGTATCCACGTACGCTACGAGATTGCGACGGACTTTTGATCACATCAAAATTCCGTGGCAACCGATCAAGTGAGACTAAAGTGCTATGCTTATAACATTCATATCAGTTATCTCATAACTACTTGTGGATTCCAAGTATTGTATCCCATTCTAGATAAATAGAAAATGTTAAACTTTCCGATCGAACATTCAAACACCCAAGTTTTCCCGAAACAAATCAACACATGAAATAGGTTTAAAAACATCCATTTCATGCCTCAGTACCAACGGTCCAGCTGTAGAAGGGTCAAGCCAACGCCTCACATGTGGCACGCCGTACTACCCTAAACCCGAAGGTTCAAAGGGCAGTTCAAGACGGTCACATAATCGAGTTAAGGTTTGTTGTCTTCTAGAGGGTCCATCGCGTTACTTGCACTACTTAGAACGTCTTTAAACCACGGAAAAATCCAACATTTGGAAATTTCCCGGCAGGGGAAAAAGTGGGTATTTATATCCGGTCGAACTTTTTAACATATTCTAAAATTATCCGGAAAAACACATAGACGAAATTAAATAAACTGATCGAATAATCGAATCCCTAAAACAACCCCAGGAAACTCAACACTTGAGTGTAAGTTAAAAATTCCCAGAAAATACAGCACTTAAATATAGAAATTACTGTGCAAGCCACGTGGAAAGATTCATCAATTTGGCCGCGGAACCGCCACCCAAGCCAGGGTGGGGCCGCGGTTCCGCGGCGCTTTAGACGATTTAGGGGTCCCGTTTTGTACAGTAATTCTTATAATACCCTGCTTATTTTTCTGCATATTTTTAATTTACAAAAATCCCAAATTCCAGAAAATGTCCAGAGAGTGGTTTGAGTTAGGGTTTCGATGTTCATTCGGATTTCTAGCTTCGTCTACACTTCGCCTAAGGCTCTAGCTAGGCTCTTATACCACTGTAGGGATCCTAGGCACGCTCAAGAGGTCTCACAAGGCATCAACCATGCCAATTTCAAAATTTTCCGGTGCCGAGAAACCCTAATGCTAGATCGTTGACTAGAGATTAGGCGAAACATGCAAGTAAATGACTTTACGACTAAGTGAAAGAGACTACAACCTTTGTAGATCCGGTCCTCCACTTCCTTAGCTCCATGATGATGTCCCTCCGCTGCGATCATCGGATCCCGGACTCTAGCGATGGTTTCGCCGAAGAAATGATCGGGCTAGGTCGTCGACTACGATGCCGAAGATGATCTACGTCGAGGCAACTCAAGATCAAGCTCCAACTTTACCAAGTCATGAAACTTGTGAAGAAAACACCCTATACTACTTGGTAAGTGGTAGAGGATGAAGAAATAGGAAGTGGGTTCACTTTAGAATTGGATTTCTCACTCTTTTCATCAAGTCACCATTGATGGTCGCAAGCTTTCTTCTTCTTGAAGAAGAAGAAAAAGAATATGATGAGAATAATAATTCAAAATGATAAAATCAAGTCAAGTTATCATAATGCAACCATGGTAGTGTGTAGAGAATGAACTATGGTTAAAGCAAATGGTTAGGGTTAAGGAAAGAAACAAAATGGTCAAAGCTTTTTCAAAGCTTCAAGAAGCTTCAAGATAAATCCCAAAAAGCAACCATTTCTTTTCTTGCCTAAATGAACAAATAAATAATTGAATAAGTAAATAAAGCAAATGAAACCCTAACCATTAACCTAATTATAGTTTAAAGCATACACACAACCAAGTTTGCATGTATCATCAAACATGATACAAACTAGTGCACAAAACTATATCATATATACAATGTGCACATCCGAGTGAGAAAATCCATCTTAAGTGAACCAATACTAGTTAATGCAAAGCAATATATCAAATATATAATTATGCATTAAATCATCAAATCAACACTTGATTTAACGATCCGGTCATACTGCATATAACCGACTAATATCAATAGTAACAACTTATCGAATCAACACTTGATCCGATAACTCGGCTATATCGCATATAACCGATCAATGTCACAAATCACGAGAATCGAATACAGTATCACATACTGGTATTATTCTCGGTCCCGCACATATCTCATATGCGCTCCTATTTCGTTTCGCTTGAGCCAGGAAACCTCTGTGTAGGACTCTAAAGACTCGTCAATATGCCGGTAGCAGATGATGATCATATCAAGCACCCACAGGCCGCAAGCGGTCTGCTAAACGTAACGGCCACCCGAGTATTGAGCGATCAGAAGATCGACGAGCAAGCCCGCTCACACTCCTGTGAATCCAACCAGTAACACTTACCGTACAGTCCGGTCTCGTCGTCTGATATGTCGCATATCTTGCCTAGGGGTGGTAAACGTCAGATCCCAATAGCTCAATAAGTCGTGTCGATATGAGGTGTATAACAGTTCGAGAAACTACTGGTAACACTTACCAGTAAATCTCAGCAACCCTGGCCAGGGATTTCCGGTTATAGCCAATCGAACACAGCGCAACATCAACTCCCTATACCGGGAGAGACGAATCCCCTCCTATCGCTCATTGCCTCCATGTGATTCGGGACTGTACCCAAAAACCACCGTTTTGCACGCCCTCTTGGATGTGGTAAGGTGGAAATCAAAGCACAGTGGGAATCACACAAGACTCTATGACGATCTCGGGTCTACAGACTAACCTGTATCAGTGTCACCAGAGAACTGCCATCTGACGTAAGGTATAATACCATCTGGGAGTTCTCGGCGAGTCCGTCCAGTATACCCAGTCTCCACTGAGCACCCGTATATCATCTCTGATGTCAAACACCAATGGATATGGGATCATCCATCGCCCATTTGTATGGGTCGAGAAGGTATACGCTAGTCTACTCTGGTATATCGATGCCCCGTCTCGATATACCCACGACTAGGGACCTTGAAGGATGTACTTATGGACTATCATGTCCCCACTAGTATGATCCGCATCATAGTCCAGGTAGTCAAGTACACATCCTAAGGGCTTTACCAACATGAAACAGAGAGACAATCAGTGTACACGTTAAGGTAAAGTACAACCAGATAGCATACTATCATGTCGAGCAAGAAAGTCCTCCCTATATATGCCCAAGCATCCAATATAATATACATCCTATGTATAGTAATGGCCTCTAGGGCATACATATAACTAACAATCTCCCACTTGTACTAGGGCCATCTGATAGCAGTGTTGTAGTATCTCATACACAACCATCCCATAAAAGTCTCTCTCTGGGAAAGGGCCTTTCGTGAGTGGATCCGCCGTGTTGTCCTCTGAGTCTACTCTCCTAACCTCGATCCCCTGGAGATCAATCATCTCCATGATCAGGTGATACTGCCTTAGAATATGTCTGGATCACTGATGGGACGGACGTTCCTTGGCATAAGCCACAACTCCATTGTCACACAATGGGAGGAACTAAGTTCATCTCATGAACAAATATACATCCAAACTGCCTTCTTGGTAGCATCTTAAGTAGCGATGTATCTTGCCTTTATCGTCTAGTATGTCACGGTATCTAGCTTGGAACTCTTCCAACATACCGTCCCTTTACTGAGGGTAAAGACAATGCCTGTGACTGACATTCAGTCGTCCTTATCACCCTGGAACCTTTCCAGTGATTCTCCCCAGGATCAACTGATACCTTCTCACTACAACTAGTGAGTATCCTAGCATCCAATTAGATCTATCTCATTGATCCAAAACCCAGGATTTAGGAGGTATCACTTTGATCCTATATGGAGAATCATTGTGACAAGCGGAGATTGACCGAGCGTAGCATAGGAAACTCCTTCCCTATCAAGAGTATGGCTTCTACGTACTCTAGGAGGATCGTCACCATACTCCCTACTACCTTTTTGTTTATACAGGGTTCATCTACCATTTTGATGATGTCAAACTGTTTGACTAACACATCAAAACAGACGTTCCAACTCCGCGATACCTGCTTTATCACATAAAACATCTTGCTCGCGTTTCCGCTGCTCCCACTGTCTACGAGGCCCTCTGGCTGTGTACTTATAGACGCACTCTTCGAAAATATCACTTAGAAAAGCAGTCATGGCACCCAACCGCTAGATATCGTAGTCATGGTATGTAGCCGTGGCAAGTAGGATCTGGATGGACTTAAGCATAGCTACTTAGAAAAGGTTTCATCATAATCCATACCTGGTCAATGATGCAAACTTTTAACAAGTCTATCTTTGAAAGTTACAACTTTTCCATGTACACCAAGTAATCTTCTCAAGATATACTTGTTTCTGATGGGGATTTAACCCTTCAGATAAAGCAACCAAAGTTCATACTTTGTTGGTGTACATGGATTCCATCTCAGATCACTAAGTATCCAGCCATTCTTACAGAGTCCCTACTCTCGATGGCCTGCTCGAAACTAGTTGGGTCATCATCTCATGACGCAATCCTCGCTCCCACTGTCATAGAGAAACGGAAGTATCTCTTAGGTGGGTGAGGATCCCTACTAGATCGGCGGAGAGGCTGAGGTTCGTTGGTAACTATTGAATCCTTTGGTTTTACCAAATCATCAGCTGCAGTTTGTATAGCTGGAACATTTCCAGTTCTATATAACAGACCTTATCTCGAGCTTGTCCGGATTTTGCTTTTTGACATAGGCCGGACAACCCCAAATCTTAACTAACTTAAGATATGGGCTCTTCTCTTTCCATATCACATATGAAGTGGTAGGCAACTGATTTGATCGGAACCCTATTCAATAGGTATGCAACTTCTGTGCATTATTCCCAAAAGGAAATAGGAAACTCAGCAGTACTCATCATAGAGCACACCATATCAAATAGGGTGTATCTGCTCCGCCCCGATATACCATCGTGCTATGGTGTATACGGAGGAGTAATTCTGAGAGAGAATCTCATTCTCCTTTAGAATAGTCCAGGATTTCCGTGCTCAAGTATTTTCCTCCTCGATCACATCAAAGGACATAATACTTATACCCGTATTTTGGTTCTCTACTTCTAACTTATATTCTATGAATATCTCAAAAGGTTCGGACTCATGTTTCAACAGAAACATATGACTGAATCTTGAGAGATCATCAGAGAATGTAATGAAGTAAAAAGAACCGGCCTTGGCATGTGTAGACAGGGGACCTTCATACATCAACATGTATCATCCCAAGAGTTCACTAACTCTTTCTCTGTTTCCAATAAACAGAGCTATGGTCATCTTATCTCTGTGACATGACTGGCAAGTTTCACAAGATGTAAATTCAAACTGATTTAAATATGCATCTACAATGTAACTTAAGCTAGTCGGGTCACATTGATATGACCTAGTCTACAATACCTCAAGAAGGATCCGTTCATTTCTGAACTCTTCCTCTTGTGTGTGTTCCGTATACTAAGAACTGTAGTTTGATTTAGAACATCAATGCTTTTAGATAACGTGCCTGAACCGATCAACTTTTGATATAGGAAATGTTCAAAACATTATCCAACAATACAAAATTTTATCATTTCTTTACTAATAAAGAGACTGATATGATTTTGTATATCAGGTTCTGTATTTAATAACATTTGTTCAGAATCAATGTACTGATCATACAGGGTGACAGTGACCAACAGACTTGGCTGCAACACTTGCCCCGTTTTGATTAAACACTAAAAGACCAGCAATGTTAAACATTGGAAATATGGAATCCCAAATTAGTGTTAAACACTAGAAAATAACAGTGTTAAACACTGGAAATAAGATTTTCAAATTAGTGTTAAACACTCAAAGATAATCAGTGTTAAACACTGGGAATAAAGTTCTCGAATGAGTGTTAAACACTAAAGGAGAAGGGGTCACGTGTAGACATGTGAGGGTGCCCAGAGGTGGACCAGATTCCTTTTCTTAATTCTGCAATTAAGTGTTAAACACTTTTTGTTTTATTTTCGAGCATCACGTGTTGACATGTGATAGAGATCTGTGTGTCAATTGTTAAAGCATTTGCTGAGGGGTCACGTGGTATCACGTGAGAGCGCCCAAAGCCTTCATTTCATTTGCTTTTCCTTTCTATGTTTTGTAAGTCACGTGGGAGCACCTATGGCGTTGCCTCAGAACTTTTTCCTTCTCATTTTTGTGGGCCTTTTTAGGGGTCACGTGGGGACAAGTGACTTTACTCTTTTGCATGCATGGAGATTTTTTAATTCTCTTTATCTTTTAAGAATTAAATTCCTTGTAGGGTTAAACCCTAATTATGATTCTGGGGGAATTAAATTCCTGTTAATCTGAGAGAATTAAATTCTCAATTAGGGTTAAACCCTAGTTTTTATCATGAAGGAATTAAATTCCTATAACTTTGGGAGAATTAGATTCTCAAATAGGGTTAAACCCTAACTTTGTTTTGGGAGAATTAAATTCTCTAAACTCAATTCCCCCTCTATGGTTTAGATCTGCATGGCAGGATCTCAACCCGATGAGAATTAAATTCTCATCCTATGGGGAGATGTGCTCTGTGCAGATCTTCAACCAGAAGAAGAACTAAGTTCTTTTTTGCAGAAGAGTTGAACTCTTAGATCTTTGAGAATTAAATTCTCTGTTTGAAATTTTGATCTCCTTTCTTTTCTCACCTAGGGTTTTCTTTCTGAATTTTCAAGATGCCAAAATTCTCTCCAAAGTCTTTTCTCCAAAATTCTTTCCCTTTTTTCTTCTCTTCTCTTGGCTCCTATTTATAGGATGAGGAAAAGAATCAATTTGTTTAGCAAATCTCTCATTGAAAGATTTGATTTGTTTTCATCATTAATCTGAGCCTTTAGATTATTAGGTGAATTTTATTCACCGTTGGATTTTTAATCCAAAGATATTCGATTTGTTATTTCTGGTGAGATTTAGGGGAAATCTTTCCTTGTCTAAGATTTTTTCATAAATTGGTGATATTTAACCACCCCTGGATTTTTAATCCAACGGTTCACCTTACTCCTTTCCCATTTGGGAAGATTTTTAGAGAAATTCAGAATTTTAATTCTGTTAACTGTGAAGCTTTTAAAGCCAGTCACGTGTGAGCACGTGACCCCCAAATTGACTTCTTTTCCCAGCTTATTTGCGCTGCTGCTTTAACCATCACGTGTCAACACCTGACCATTAGTCACGTGTGAGCACGTGATGCCTCTTTTGAATTTTTCCTGATTTTAATCAGGGAACAATTGCCCCCACAACGTTGCTCTTACGTGTCTGCACGTGAGTGCGACGATGTCACTTTTATGACCGTTGGATCTGTCTAGAGAGTAGGGTAGATGAAACGTTTTCCATCACATCCTATAAATGCAGGGGTCTCTTCAGAAGCGCCTCCACTCTTTCATCTTCCTCCTTGCGATTTCTTTTCCTTTTGAGAATTTAATTCTCTTTTATCAGAGCTTAGTTCTCTGCCTTGCAAATTTTCCAGAGTTTAACTCTGTTGAAGAAAGACCCATCTCTTCAGGTAATGGCTTTGGACAATCGAAGAACTTTCATACACATAAACTCCTTGGATTTTAAATCCACACCAAGGGTTTTCCTCTTTTAACAAGAACCCATTTTTCTTTAAATTCTTTAGCGAGAACAGAAAACCATTTAACCTTCAAACAGTAGAATCTCTTTGGGTTTCTCTAATCTTTAGGGATCGGTGGTGGTTTTTATCTTTTCCATGGAGTTTAATTCCATCACAAAAAGCTCTGGCTATGGGGAAAGAATTTCTGGGGATTTAATTCCTTTTTTTCAAAAAGGAATTTAATTCCTATGAAGAACTTAGTTCTTCTCAGGGGACTTCTTGGGTTTTCTTGTCCTGAGTTGTCTCTCTCACATCCGAGAAGAAGAAGTTTGCAATGTCTCTTCCTGGGAATTTAATTCCCTTGATTCTGTTTGATTTGTCACAGAGTCCAAAATGGATTTCTTTTTAGGGGAATGTGTAGGGTCATTTGAAATCCACTGCTTATTTAATGAGAATCTTCCTTTTGTCTCGTTATAATTGCTTGCCTCATTATTTAACAAGCCGCCATCTTAATTGTGTGGGACCCATGTGTTTTGTAACCAATGGTCCCATAAAAAGGAATCCGCTGTCGCTTTCTTCCACTGTCATTTTATATATATATATATATATATATATATATATTTATAATCATATATATATACACCGCTGGCTTCGCTTTCAACAGTTTCCTTTTATTTTACTTCAGGTACAATGACTTCCGTTCCGTACATTCCTTTCACTCGCTCGGAGGCCGCCTTTCCTCAGTCACCATCTGATGAGGAAGTGATGGAGATGATCAAGGCTCATGACCCGAACTGCACCAACTTGCTTTTGTGGGGGACCTGGTACGGTTATATTATCCGGGGGCGCCGGAGTTTCCTTTGCGAAGTACCAATTGGGCCCACCTTTCCGTTTCTGCCAATGGACCCTCCAAGGAGATGCCGAATTGGACTCCGATGGGGCGGCTCGAGCCTTCGACAACTGGTATCCCGAACCATCCGATCCCAGCTATAGATATTCTGGGACGGCGTATTTGCCAGGGTGAGGCCCAACCATGGGGACAAATCTACAAGATAGGGCTCACCCCTCGACACCCTACGGGCTATCTCCTCTGGGCTCGTTACATCCTTTCTGCCCATCGCGCGCGGCTGCAGAAGGTCGGGCTTTACCAGGCGATGTATGCGTCGCTCTTCCACCACCAATCCCCGCATGTCTGGTGGGTTAAGGCGTTCTTGAACCAGTGGAATCTCCCCACCATCACTTTTCTTCTAGGGGACCGCGAGGTTTCGATCTCTTTGGAAGAATTTTATGAAATCTCGGGGCTGCCAATCTGGGGGACACTTTATGAGGAGTTGCTGCCTCCCGATGAGTACGTCTTTGAGACCAAGCCCGCAATCCTCAACGACATGTCTAGCGAGAATGCCGCCCGCCACAAGCGTCCAAGTCTGATCCAGGCGTTGGGTATCTTTGATCGGCTGTTCACAGAATCTGAGGAGCAAGGCGTTACTTTTAAGAGCTTCATTACTTGCTTCCTTCGCGAGGATGTCCTGTCGAAGACGGCTCCGAAGTTCGCAAATATCAATGACCCCTTCGGGTTTGGTCCGAAGAAGTTGCCGACCAAGGAACCGGATTTACCACAGTACTACATTCCTATTATGTTACCGGTATCTTTCGAATCTATCGCAGCTCCCAAAATGGATGAGGAGACATTCTTCGTGGGCTTTGTCAGTATCTGGCTCAGCTGGTTCATCATCCCCATGCATCGCCGCTTCATGAGAGTCTCGGTTATCTATCCAGCTCATCGTATTGCTGAGGGGACACGGCTGGCTGTTGGCATCCCGGTATTGGCGCATCTCTATCATGGGTTAGGCGCTACGGCTAATACCTCTACTCTTGGCGTGGATGTAGTAAACTTTTCTCTCCATTATTTCACGTCTTGGATTGAAATGCACATGTTGGGTGCTTTTGCTATGCATCAGAGACCCGCATTTTACGACGCCTACACCTTCCCGCGACTTATGCGATTGGTGGATGCTTCTGCCCCAGACCCGACTCAATTTGGGGTCATACGGGCATTGATTGCTCCTTACGCTATTGCTGGCGGATTGGTATTCACCGACTGGGTTTTATCTTCTCCTTCAGGTCCAGTTCAGCAACTCTGGGACCAGTCAAAAGAAATGTGCCTTTTTTGAGGCTCCGGGAGGCCATGCACTTGTATACAATCAGACCAGGCTATCTGGTATTTCGTCAGGGTAGTGCGGCCCTTTTCATGCGGTACAACCCGCATCGTTTCGCCCGGTAGCTTGGATATGACCTGGGCGTCCCTTTCGAGGCTTTCATAGTCGCGCCGGTCCCTTCACCCGAAGCCGTTCGCGATGCCGCTCATCATTTCGTGAGGCTGAACACCGGTTCCCACTTCATGATCCCCGAAGCTGACCATATTTCCCGATGCGTGGGGTCATTTATGGGATGGTACCTTCATCGGGTCAGCCCGATTATTGCTGAGGAGAGAAGGGTGCTTCTTAGATATGGTGCTCCTACTCAGGTTCCGGCCATGAGAGTTACACTGCGACCGCGCGCACCGGTTCTCTTTCCCCTGAGCGATACCGGTGTTGCGCTTATTCCGGGAGAGTCGGGAGTAGACCTCACTCCCACAGTTGGTATGCCATTGGGCATCCGGTCGCGGGCTAATCGGGCTCCGGTAGCAGCACCACCACCCGTGGCGTCGACAATAGCCGTGTCATCCTCAGTTGTGGCGCCAAGCGAGGGTGGTAGGGACGAGGATGTTGAAGATGAGGTGGGTCGGCGTCATGCTAAGGCTCCACGGGGGAGGAAACGGTCGTCTTCGGCGGTCGGTTCTGGATCCAAGCGGCGGAGGAAGGTGGCTACCAACCTGCTCAACTCTTTAGTAGAGTCTGAGCCCATTCTTCAGGATGAACCGTTGACCATGCAAGAGTCGGATGCTGGCTTACTTTTTCCGGGTTCAGCTGCCGAGGAAGCTGCACAATTGGCTGAGACTATAAGACGTTCTGAAGATGAGTCTCAGAACGTAAGGGTTCCAAAGAAGCCCTATCCTGCCGTAATCTTCTATGAAGACCCCTCGTGGATCCGGTGGCGGTTCACCTTTGGAGGAATGGGGAGAAAGGGCTCTGAAGCAGGCTACTTCGGAGGATGCTGCGGACGCGCTTTCCTTATTGACCGGCGGCCACGAGTCCACCCTCGAACCCCGGCGAGCACACCTCCTTGAGAATGAGCATCGACTTGAAGAAGCCATATTGAAGGCTTCCTTACGCATTGGTATATTCCTATATTGCTTTGCAGTACTTCATATTGCTTGCACTTGTATATATGTATTATTATTCTTGTGTGAATTGTGCAGAGACTTCGGCGATGGGGGAGGTTCCTACGGGCTTACTGATGGTAGAGCCTGTTGACACCCCCAATGAAGCATTGCTCGATGCGGAGGGGGTTAACGACGCTGTCCCTCTTGTGATAGAGCCTCCTGCGGTGGCTCTTATTCTCGGAGCACTCGCTCCTTTGGGAGAGGCACCCTTGGTGGTCGCCGTCCCAACGGATCTTCCTGAGGGCGGCCTGGAGGCTGGGACGGAGATAGTTGAGGCTACCCTCCCTTCATTAATACCCACAGTGGCTGCCGCTGCTCCTTCCTCCGAGGCCGTTATGCCGGCTCGTGTCCTTGGTGCTGTGCTTGAGGTTGCAGCGGAGGCCGTTGAAGCTGCTATCCCTCCAGCTCAGAATGGGGGGAGCGTCGAAGGTAATCCTTCTATATCTTAAATTAGTAATAATTCTTTTGTTATCTGAACTCCTCTTTCTTTTCAGAATTGCGCGGATTGGCAGCTTCTATCGCCGACCTATCTCCCCAGCAGTCTTTTCAACGCTTGTTGGAAATAGCTGCTCCACAAGCGATATCTCCTCAACGCATCGTCCTCTCGTCTGGACAAGGTCAGTGTTGTTCATCCTCTTTTCATAACATTGTTGTTATTTTGCAAAATTGACATCGGTGTCTTTTACAGTTCTGGAGGCCGATGACGAGGATGAGGTCCTCGAAAGGCCAGGGGAACCTTTAGCTCCTTCTTGCATGACTGTGGGTAAGTGAAGTTTCAATATGGTCCCACTTAATCTTTTGCTTAAAAGTTTCACTGATCTTTTATAAATCTGAACAGCCCTGCCAGTTCTCACAGCGCTGGAGTCGCGCATCGCCATGCCGCCAGGCCCTTATGCTTTGCGAGCCTCAGAACGCTTGGCCGAGCTAAGCCTTGTCTCCCCGTTATCTTTGATCGAGGAGCTTCGCGGTGGCAGCGCAATCACAGCTGAAGCATTTGTTGCCAAAGCTAACGGTTCTCTTCCTTTTCTTGCCACCTACCATAGCGAAGCGGTGGTGCAAGTCTGGGTTGAGTTTTGCCGTCAGGTGGAGGCTTGTCTGCACGTGCTTGAGTGTAACCGCCTTTCCTCGGAGGCTGTGACTGCGAAAGCGGGCTTGCAGGGTTTAATTGAGCGGTGCGTGGCGAACATGGTGTCGTGCGAGAAGAGGGTCGGCCGCAAATTCTCGGAGAGGGAGCTGGCTTCTATGGCGCTGAATGAGCTTCAAGCCAATCTTACCGCCAAGGCCAACAAAGCGTATAAACTCTGGCGAGTGCTTCAAGAGGCCATCAAGGAGGTGGTGGCCATTAACAAAGCCGACGTGTTCACTCGCGAAAGGATTCAGTCTCACAAAGCTACCGAGAAAGAGCTCGAGGGCCGGCTTGCCTCATATCAGGCCCAACAGGCTCAGGCGGAGGCCCGTCTTCTGGCGATACTGAATCATGAAGGCATGGCTGAGCGAAATAGGGATGAGCTGACTAAGCTGCTAAATCGCCCGCCGACCTGAAGACTTGTATATCTTTTTTTTTCTTTTGTACATACTCCTGAATAATTTTGTTTTTTCACGAATTGTACTTTGTATCCATTTTAGTTCAGGAATAAAAGACATATTTTTTTCTCCATGGTGTATCCCTTTTTATTGAATGTATTCTGCGGATAGTCTATCTTGATCTCTTTGCAGGACAACGATGGCTTAGGATTCAGGGTAAAGATCTGACTCTTAAGACTTTTCAACTTTATGAGCCATGAGGGTCTCATAAAGAGTTTTTCTCCCTACAGGTCGAGGGGATCCCGTAGGTCTAATTTCTCCTTAGGAATCGTGAGGATTCCAAAGTGCGTTTTCCCTTATAAGTCGTAAGGATCTTACAAGAGAATTTTCCCTCCTTTGAGTCGAGAGGACCCGTAAGCGGTTGTTTCCCTCTTTGTCGAGATTCGATTTTGGAGAGTGTGGCCCGTGAATAGTATGCAAGAGTCCATTTTGGACCGACTTGCAGGGCCCCAGTGCTTAGGAGACAGTTTTTTTATCCCCACCGCCTAAGGCTTTTCCCCACGAGTCGAGAGGAATCGAGTATTTCTCGAAAGGATATCCTAACGTTACAGTTAACCTCTGCTCTTTACGATAAAGGTCCGTTAGGGTCTGTGGTACTAGGGTTTTGTCCGTCGTACCGTCGCGTTGGCTGATGTATTCCTCGGTAGGCAATCTTGCTGTTTGAGTAGCCTTGCGACCGTCGTGTCTCTGATCCCTTCGGGGGCTGGACAAGACGTATTCAAGCAATCCTCCTAGGCAGTTTGACCGTCGGAAGAGCAAGCGTTAGGAATTTTGCCATGCCGCTTTTTACTTGAGGTTAGGCTCATTTTGGAGAGCCCCGATGAGTCATAACCACTCCGCGTTGGTGTGGGATGATCTCCGATAGTCTTTCAGGTTTTATATGAGTTGCCGTCACGACCCTGAAGCTAGGAATTTGGCCTTTGCTTCGTTTGCTGGCATTGCCTTTGCTGTATCGAGACGAATGTAGTGGTTGTCTCTAGGTTGCTGGTGAACCGTCGAGGTTTGGAACTAGGGATTTTGCCGTGGCTCCGTTGTTTGATTGTCGCGTCTGAATCCTGCTGGAGGAAGAACGCTTTAATAACATCTCGTCTGCTGTGTCGAGACGAACGTCGAGGTGGTGATCATTCCGCGCTGGTGTGGGATGATCTCCGATGGTCTTTCAGGTTTTATATGAGTTACCGTCAAGACCCTGAAGCTAGGAATTTGGCCTTTGCTTCGATTGCTTTGTCGCGTCTGAATCCGGTTGGAGGAAGGATGCTATAGTGACATCTCGTCTGCTGTATCGAGGCGAACGTCGAGGTGGTGACCATTCCGCGCTGGTGTGAGATGATCTCCGATGGTCTTTCAGGTTTTATATGAGTTGCCGTCAAGACCCTGAAGCCAGGAATTTGGCCTTTGCTTCATTTGCTTTCATTGCGTCTGCTGTGTCGAGACGAATGTTGAGGTGGAGGTGAGATTTTGCCGTCACTTCGCTTGGTGATGTTGCGTACGAGTCCTGCTGGAGGAAGAATGCTATAATGACATCTCGTCTGCTGTATCGAGACGAATGCCGAGATGGAGCTGGGATTTTGCCGTCACTCCGCTTTGTTTCGACCATTGTGTCTTTTGTTAACGCCACGTCCGCATCCCATTGGAGTAGGGAGAAACGACGTTGTTGATCTCTAAGTTGTCGATGTTGACGTCGAGATCCTGAAGCTAGGGAACTTCCTTCTCTTTGTTTGTTTTGGCGTGTCCGAATCCTGTTGGAGGAAAGACGCTGTAGTGACATCTCATCTGCTGTATCGGGATGAATGTCGAGGTGGTCTCTAGGTTGTCTGGGAACCATCGAGATTTGGAGTAGGGGCTTTGTCGTAGCTCCGTTTGTTTTGACCGTGAGGTATTTTGTTGACGTTGTACCTGCATCATGCTGGACTGCGAAGGAACGCCGTTGTTGACATCTTGTCTTGTGTATCGAGACGAATGTTGAGGTGGAGCTGGGATTTTGCCGTCGCTCCGCTTTGTTTTGACCGTGAGGTCTTTTGTTGATTTTGCATCTGCATCCTGCTGGACTGCGACGGAACACCGTTGTTGACATCTCGTCTACTGTATCGAGACGAATGCTGAGGTGAAGCTGGGATTTTGCTGTTGCTCCACTTTGTTTCGGCCGTGAGGTGTTTTGTTGATGTTGCATCTGCATCTTGCTGGACTGCGAAGGAACGCCGTTACTAATTCTTAGGCTGTAGATATTGCCGTTAAGATTTAGAACTAGGAACTATGTCGTAGCTCCGTTTCTTTGCGACTCTGAGGTCGGTTGTTGACGTCATGTCTGCATCTGGTTTGGAGGGACGAAGAACGCCAGTGTTGATCCCTAAGTTGTCGATGTTGACGTCGAGACCCTGAAGCTAGGGATCTTCATTTGCTTCGTTTGTCGACATTGTGTCTGCAATATTGCGACAAATGTCGAGCTTGTCTCTAGGTTGTCTATGAACCGTCGAGATTTGGCTTCGCTTTCTGATGGAGCCTGTTGGGAAGGTATGGTTCCCTCTTTGTTTGTGCCCCTGGATTGTATACGGGGATCAATATGATCTCACCTGTAGGGCAAAAAGTTTCATTCTTTCAATTTTTTTAATTCCGCGATGCTCTATCATTTCAGCTTTTATATCGCGAGGGTCGCGATTGCCCATTCATTTCGGCTATTTTTCGCGGTGCCCAATCATTTCGGCTATTTATTTTATTTTTACTTGCTGCTTTTTATTGCGAGCTGCCCAATCATTTCGGCTATTTCGCATGCATACATTTTTACTTGCTGATTTTGTCGCAAGTTGCCCCATCATTTCGGCTATTTCGTATGCATGTGTGGCTTGCTGGCTTTTCGCTGCAAGCTTGGAATTAGACACCGATTTCGGCATCAGTACCGCTATAACTGGGATATAGCCAGGAGTGACTCATCATTTTCCTCTTATCGATATCGAGCAAAGGTGGCTTAGCGAACAGGGTTAGGATCCTGTCGACTAAGGCTTTTGACTTCATGAGCCGTAAGGGTCTCATAAAGGTATTTCTCCCTGCGAGTCGTGAGGATCTCGTAGGTGCGTTTTCTCCTTAGGAATCGTGAGGACTCCTAAGTCTATGGTCTCTTATAAGACGTAAGGATCTTACAAGAGTATTTTCTTCTTATAGGTCGAGAGGACTTACAAGAGTTGTTCACCGTGCAAAAATATCCCTAGTCACGGGTGGGACTTGGTTAGGGAAATGTTTATTCGCGCCCATGGATTGTATACAAGGGTCAGCATTGAGCCGCTTGTAGGGCAGTATTGGAGATTGTGGGGGTTGCTTAAGAACAGGTTTAGGTCTCTGTAACTTAAGACTTTCAAATCTTATGAGCCGTGAGGGTCCCATAAGAGAGTTCTCCTTACGAGTCGTGAGGATCTCGCAAGTGTAATTTCTCCTTAGGAATCGTGGGGATCCCTAAGTGTGTGGCTCCCTTGTGAGTCGTAAGGATCTCACGCGGGTGATTTCTCCTCACAAGGTCAAGAGGACTCTGTAAGTGTCTTTTAACGAGGTTGCGCCCCTTCGGGCTTTCACAAATACTCGCCGGTAGCCCTGCTGTTTTTACTCACAGAGCCCTCTAGGGTTTTCATCCGTGCCCTTTTGCTTATGAACATACCGTTTTTTTACCACGTCAGCCTGAAGATGCCGCGGGTTGGGAGTAGTTTAACGACGTTTCGGTCATTTGCAAGTTTTAGGACATTGCGGTCCGCCGTTGCCGTATTTGAGGCGAATTTCTAGTTTACGGACTTTTCGGTCCATGGGGTTTTCCCTGTGAATGAGCATGATGCCCCCGGCATATCCATCTTTTTCGGAGCATGTGGTTGTGGCGGGCTCACCTTCCAGTTTTTGGACAGCGCAAACTTGCCCTGTTGGTATTGGTCTTCAACCCAGTTTGTGAAGACGTAGCAGTTTTCAATCGGATGGCCCAATACTTAGTGGTAAGGGCAATAATTAGAATTGTTGACATCATTCAGTTGTAGCTGGTGTTTCGGCTCCGGTCGAGTGATAAGCCTGTTGCGCACTGCTAGTTCGAACAGCCTCCTTGTTTCATCCCGGGGAAATGAGTATGGTCGTTTCAACTTTTCATAGAGGGGTTACCGCTTGTTGCTTTAGCGAACAACCGGTCTAGGGCCACTCGATTGTTGTTGAGCGTTGGCAACGAAGGCCGTTTTTTCCTTCCCTTTATCCTTTTTGTTCGATCCCTTATTGTTGGAGATAGTGCCCTCAGAGTCAATTATTGGATCATAGGGACGTGATTGCAATGATTGAGGGATGACCTATGCCGGTAGGACAGTCTTACTCAAGATGATAGTATGCTATCTGGTTTACCTTTATCATCGTGTACTGCTTTAGGTGACCTTACAGGTCACTATTGCACGTTGATAGAGCCCCTAGGATCTTGCTTGACTGCCAGCAGTATGAGGGCGATCATATACGTGGGAGCTGGTAGTCTATAAGAACATCCTTAAAAGGTCCCTAGTCGTGGGAGTTTCGAAACAGGGCATCGATACTCCAGAGTAGACTAGTGTATACAGTCGAGACCCCGACGAGGGGCGGTGGCCGGTCTCACAAGCCACTGGTGTCAGTTGGTTCACCTAAGATGTATACAGGTGCTCATTGGGTTATGAGTACACCGGACAGGACTCGCCGGGAACATGCTAGTTGGTCTTATACCTGACGTCAGATAGCAGTTCCCTGGTGACATGTGTACAGGTTAGTTCATCGACCTGAGGATCATCATTTGTCTCGTGTAAGTTCCCACTGTACTTTGATTACTACCCTACCACGCTCAAAGTAGACGTGCAAATAGGTTTTAGTTTGGTACAGTCCCGAGCCACATGGAGGCAGTGAGCGGATCTTCAGGGGTTCGTCTCTCCCGGTATTGGGGGTGAGGTCGCGCTGTGGCTAGGAGAGCCAGTACATGAAAAGTCCTTGGCCAAGGCAGGAGATTTACTGGTAGGTATTCCAGTAGTATCTCAGGGTGTTCTGGGCTGATCTCTGACACGACTTGTACCGCTTTTGGGGGTCTGACTTTTACCAACCCCTAGGCCCGCCATGCGATGCTCATAGACGAACGGACCGGACTGTACGGATATTATCACTGACAGGCTCAGTAGGGTGTCAGGATGAGTTCGCTCACAGACGTCCCTTTTGGTCAATAGCTGGTAGCCCGTCACGTATGGCTAATACCTCTGACGTGCTAGTGGTTAAATCCACAGCCATAGTATTGACGAGTCTTTAGAGTCCCCCACAGACAGTTGCTCAAGTTTTCGGGCGAAACGCTGTAGAGGCCGTATGGAGATATGGCAGGGTTCGATCAGATACGTGCTGTATTGCACGGATCAGGATTGGACGGTTAATACTAGCGGGCTTTGGTTTAAGCCGGATCCTAGTATTGTACAGTGTAGATTTTGTCTCATTGCATTTGTATTCGGTCGGAATACAGATGCGGGTGTGTATACAAAGCAGCGGGGTTTTCCTGTAATTTATTACGGGATCAGTTTTTTGGAGTTGCCAGTTTGCTTTCCGTTTCGGCCATTTTTCTTTGTATCTTTCATTGGCCGAAGAATGGTGGAGGAGGGCTTATTTGCATTTGTGCAAATAAGTATCTTGGAGGGTTGTCTTTGCATATTGTTGTGACATGATCACTTGACTTTCTTTGTTCATGATGGCATGACTTTTGTGATGGTGATGGGTTATGATGAGGTTGGTGGAGTGTTGTTTTTGTTGTGATCATTACTTTTCATGATCACTTTTCTCTCTCTCTTGTGATTGCTCCACCCCCCTTGTGATAATTCCTCATTCATTCACAAGCCTGGCCGGCCATTCCTCTCTTGGGCTGTCCAAAATTTGGGTGGGGTTTTTGGCTCTCTTTGGCTTGCTAAAAATCCCCAAAGTTCATCCAAAAAGTATATAGATCATTTCCTCCACCATATGGCAACCCCCTCAACCCCTAGAGACACGTATAGCACTACACTATTCTACAACAAATCTTGGGCACGTCGACTCGCCAACTTCGTGCCCGAGTTGCGTCGGACCAAAGGTGGGAGCCCGTAAAAGAAGCCGGCGACGTGGTGCCCTTCCGGCGAGGAGATGGAGACCGGACATTCCGCGGGGAGATCGGGACGACGACGAGAAGACCGAAGGACACGGATCTCTCGGTATATCTCTCTACCCCTTCCCTTGATAGCTAGGACTAGTTTAATGGCCCGATCCGGGTTTATAGTGCGCGGTGGTGCCGGTATAAAAGTCAAAGAACACCATCGCTTCCGCATTCCGGCGTCGGATTGACAGCCGGGGAGCTGCCGTGCACTTACACTTATTTACGAGTCCGAGATTCTTTCCGGGTAGCATGCGATTGCACGGCTGAATATTCTCGCAACTCCTCAATTCTTTCGTTTTAGAGATGGATTCCTTGAAGAGAGGGCCGAGGGCTACTTTTTCGTTGGAGTCTCTCCCGAATGTAAGAGCTCGCGGTCCCTTGGGATCAACGCTATGACAATTGCCGGCAATTCTTTTACGCTCATCTATCGCATTTTTCTGCTGTCTACGAGCTTCACGCTTTGTCCTGTTGAAGTGTTGCCTTTGAGCGACATACCCTTGCCACCAACACTTAAAGGAGTTGCAGTCCTCAGTAGGATGTGCGATCTTCTGATGATATAAGCAGAAGTTAGGATGTACATCCGCTTCATCAAGATGTATACCACCAGGAGAATTTTCTCTGAAAGAGGGCAGCCTCATTCCCATCGATATGGCTTTGGCGAATCGTTTCCTTGTCATATCCTGCTTTCATTTGCGGCGGATGTACTTTGATCTGGTGGGAGTGTTTCGACCCTTTTGTCCAGTCGCCGGCGTTTGGCCTTTTCAAATATGGCCATCTCACGCTCCCGATCGGCTTTACTTTTTAGATGAATTTCACTCAGGAAGGCGTCGATCATTTCGTCTGACGGCCATAGAAGTTCTGGTTCAGGACCTGCCCCCTGTCTCTCGGTGCAAGGAGCTTCTTTATCGTCTGTCGACGAGTGAGAGATCACATGGCGGCTTGCCACATAATCCTCAGGTTCATCCGATGAGTCTTTGTCATCATCTCTGTCCTCAAGGACGTGGCTGAGGAATTCTCGGAGTGTGACTGGGGTCCATGCCATCTGATTATATTCTTCCAGTGCGTCAATATGTTTTTGCAGGTCCGTGCGCTTGTCATCTAACTTCGCGAGCTTTTAGGTCTTCTCCTTCTTCTTTGAAGACTTTGACGGCTGGGTGCGAGCGCGTTGACTATCACCACCGGATTTTGTAGTTGGGCGCGGTTTCAGCATTCCCTCGACGACCTCCGGTTCCAGTGAATTTTTCCACCTGATTGCCGGGCACGTTTGGAGATCATTCAGCATCCTTTTGGTTTTGGCCGAAAGAACGACCTCCCATGGAGCTTCCTCAACAAAAGAGCACGATGCCCCCGGTGTGTCCGTCTTCTTAGGAGCGTGCAGTTGTGGTGGGTTTACCTTCCACTTCTTAGAAAGCGCAGACTTGCCTTGTAGGTACTGGTCCTCAATCCAGCCTTTGAAAACGAAGCAATCTTTGATTGGATGGCTTACTGCTTGATGGTAAGGGCAGTAATTAGGATTGTCGAGATCGCCTGGCTGCAACGGACGTTTTGGACTCGGCAGATTTATGAGCCTGTTGCGCGCTGCCAGCTCAAACAGTCTTCTCGTTTTGTCTTGAGGAAACGAGTAAGGACGTCCTAGCCTTTCCTCGAGGGATGGGCGTGGACGCATATTGCTTTGGCGAACAACCGGTTTTAAGTTACTAGGCTGTTGTTGAGTATTGGCGATGAAAGTTGCTTTTCCTTCCCCATTTCATTCCGAGGATCCGTCTTTGAAGGAGATGGTCTATGACCCATCTGATCCATTTGGGCCAACTTGTCAATCAAGGCCTGGAAAGTAGTTGGCTTAAAGAACATCATGAATTGGGAGATGGTCGCTTGAGGGTCGAGAGTACCCACGAACATGCCCACGGCAGGAGCTTCTTCGATGTGCTGCTCGCACTTTGACCATAGATTACGCCACCGTATCGCATACTGGACCCATGTTTCTCCAGGCTTCACCCTGGCATTAATCAATGCCGTGATTGGGGTGCGTTCGCTAGCGCTTGCGAAACGCTGGGTGAATAGCAACTCCATCTCTGCGAATGTCTTGACAGAGTCATTGGGAAGCTCCGAGTACCATTCAAAAGCTATGTCTGCTAAACTACCGACGAACTGGCGAAGTAACAGTTTATCATCGCCCCCGGTGTTGCCGCAAAGAGCCCTGAATTGAGCGACATGATGATGTGGATTCCCCGTCCCTTTATATATATGGAACTTAGGGATCGTATATTCCGGCGGGTAACTTATTTGGTCATACCAGCCCGGATAGGGTCGTCCAGTCTTAACAACTTGGCTGGCCGCTTCATTCGCCTGGTGAGCTCGTATTTGCTGAGCTACATAGTCATCCAGTGCTGCCTTGGAAATGGTTTCCTCCTTGGCTGCTGAAAGAGCCGGAGGAGGATTAGATGTCTCCCCTCTATCATCTTCAATAATGATTGGAGGGTCTTCAGCTGGAGGATCTGGCTATAACATCATCCCTACCATGTCTTGGAAGAGAAGCATCATTCGTTTTATGTTGGCAGCTTGTTCTGCAGCTTCTCTGTCCTTCTTTCCGAGGACTCTACGTAGGAAGTCAGCGTCAGTTTCTTGTTCATGACGCTGCTCTAATGATGCCTCCGGGCTTTCTTTTGGTCCGGTGAGTGCGGCCATTTGCGTTAGCATTTCTTGAAGCTTCTGTTGCTGCTCCTGGGCTTTTGTCACGGATCGGGTGAGCGGTCGGTGACCCGTCGAAGTGCGGCTTTCCTCTTTTCCGGAAGCCATGTAAACAGTATGCACCATTATGCCCCCAGACTTGAGGCGTTTGGGCTCAGCTTCTTTGAGACCTGCCATAGTCGTAGGGGCTTTCTCTGGCTTCCTTTTCTTTTGAGTGGTTGACGTTGAGGGGGCCGTTGCAGTGGGCACCCAGGTAGTTGTCGTCCTTTGTGGCTTGATAGGACGGTTCTCTTCCTGCTGGACCTTCAGCTTCTTCTGCTGGCGGGAGAAATTTGGATCAATCACTGAGTCTTGGACTTGACGCCAGACCTTTTAAACTTTGGAGGACAGCCGTTTAGGGGGCTGCTCCAGCTTTGTTTCTGTAATATTCTCTACCGGTTGAGGAGATCTCTTGAGCACGTCGGTAGGAGAGTTCCTGCGCACCTTGTTTAGCAATTCAAAGCTGTTCCCAGTTGGAACAGCGGCATCAACATCCACCATTGGAGCTGGCGGAGTCAGTCCAGAAGGGGAATTGTCCCCAGCTTTCCTCACTCGGCGCCAGTGGCAACGTCGAGCGTGTCGAGCTGTTGGGGTTGGTTTGGCGATGGTTTTGTCTTGCCCCCTATCCAGATGAGGGGCTGTTGCCGGCGTCAGCCTCTTAAAGACCGATGTTCGTTGAGAAGCCGTATCTAACCGGTCAAAATCAGACTTCTGAGCAGGAGCGGGAGTTGAAGTAGGTGCCGGAACAGTCAGTCTTGCAAAGACCGACCCTTTGACAGGCGAAGCCGCCTTGACGACTTCGGAGGCAGGGTTGGCTACCCTTTTCGGAATAACCATCACTTGAGTTACAGGCTTCATCTTGGGTCCACATGAACTTTGGCCTAATCTCGCGAAGACCGAGGAGCTGGAGCTGGACGACCCATTGAGAGGGGCCGTGGTAGTAGCAAGCCGATCAAGGACCGACTTCTTGGGAGCTTCTAGTGTTGGTACAGGGGTGCTGAAGCTTATTGGTGGGAGTATGGTCCCAAAGAACAGTCCGGTAGTGGCCTGAGTCATCTGGTCCACCGGCATAGCGAAGATGGAGGCCGCTCGGGGCCCGTAAGTCACTCCTCCAGATGGGATAGAGCGAGAGTTGCAGTTGCAGTTAGTGCAGTTTGAAGCCATTGATCTTCTGTTTTCTACACGGAGCAAGACACCAAATCTAAGTACCTCGAATCCACAGGCAACCATAGAAAACCGCGATTCGTTCGCGAACACTACACACGAAGTGTGGAGTAGAAGGAGGAAAAGGTCCCACCCGGCGTGCCAGAATCTGTTCCCCTCCGAAAGACGCGGCGGAGACGCGATGTACGTCTTGCCTGAATTTCAGGGCAGATGCTAATTGGTGCTATCCGTCCACCTCTCCGAATATGGCAAGTTGATTTATGACACCATGTATCGAAGGTTTAAACGGATGCGACCGATGTAGCAGACTTCGACAGATTCCCCCTTGTTTGAGGAGTTTTTGATTGTGGGGACGCTCTTCCCTGCAGGCGCAAGCCCCTGCAGTTAATTACGCTACTGCCTCGCAGTAACAACTTTCTCCTTCTCCAGATGGTCACTTCGTGTCGTGGGTGTTTGTTTTGTTTGTGGTTTCCCGTGGATTGTATACGGAGACTAATTTATGTTGTCGCCCGTAGGACATGGATTAGTCCAAATCCGTATTTTCTTAGATTTGGATTTGGGGTTTTTGTTTAAGGATACGTTAGTCTCATTTTAGACTAAGATCAACTTAAATGTTTGTTAAGGACACGTTAGTCTAATTTCCAGACTAAGATCAGCTTAACAAGATCATTTAGATCCAACAAGAGAGCATTTGGGCTCTATTGTTTAGTTTATGGACATTTCGGTCGATTTCCAGTTTAGGGACATGGTGGTCCATTGTTAGTTTAAAGACATCCCGGTCAAGGTTAAGGACATCGTAGTCCATGAGTTTAAGGACCCCACAGTCCGTGAAATGTGTGGTTATCGGGACCTGTCACCTCTTTGGAGACGCTGAGGAATTACAACGACAAATATCAAAGGAGTGAAAAGATGTACCCTTGAACCAAGGTGAATTAAGTGATCTGTAGTCCAATTTGGAACTAAAATCAGTTAATTATATTGTGAGCACGTTGGCTCAGTTGAGTCTGAGTTGAGAACTTATGGCCAACTTGGGCTAAGTCCAATTGGATTTGAAGTGTTGGCTCTTTGTTGGACCATTAGACATTTGTCTGGGTGGGTTCAAGCCCACATTATTTAGCAATGCTAAACATTTTCATTTTTGATTTTCTCAATTTTGAGATTCATTTGGAGAAGGGACTTTTGCCTCTAAAAAATTAGCCAATTTGGCTAAAAAAAGTGTTAAACACTAAAGAACAACAGTGTTAAACTTTGGAGACAGAACTCTCAAATTAGTGTTAAACACTAAAAGACCAGCAGTGTTAAACACTGGAAATATGGAATCCCAAATTAGTGTTAAACACTAGAAAATAACAGTATTAAACACTGGAAATAAGATTTTCAAATTAGTGTTAAACACTCAAAGATAATCAGTGTTAAACACTGGGAATAAAGCTCTCGAATGAGTGTTAAACACTAAAGGAGAAGGGGTCACGTGTGGACACGTGAGGGTGCCCAGAGGTGGGACCAGATTCCTTTTCTTCGTTCTGCAATTAAGTGTTAAACACGTTTTGTTTTATTTTCGAGCATCACGTGTTGACACGTGATGGAGATCTGTGTGCCAATTGTTAAAGCATTTGCCGAGGGGTCACGTGGTATCACGTCAGAGCGCCCAAAGCCTTCATTTCCTTTGCTTTTCCTTTCTATGTTTTGTAAGTCACGTGGGAGCACGTGAGGCGTTGCCCCAGAACTTTTTCCTTCTCATTTTTGTGGGCCTTTTTAGGGGTCACGTGGGGACACGTGACTTTAGTCTTTTGCATGCATGGAGATTTTTTAATTCTCTTTATCTTTTAAGAATTAAATTCTTTGTAGGGTTAAACCCTAATTATGATTCTGGGAGAATTAAATTCCTGTTAATCTGAGAGAATTAAATTCTCAATTAGGGTTAAACCCTAGTTTTTATCATGAAGGAATTAAATTCCTATAACTTTGGGAGAATTAGATTCTCATATAGGGTTAAACCATAACTTTGTTTTGGGAGAATTAGATTCTCATATAGGGTTAAACCCTAAATTGGATTCTCATATTCTCTAAACTCAATTCCCCCTCTAAGTTTTAGATCTGCATGGCGGGATCTCAACCCGATGAGAATTAAATTCTCATCCTATGGGAGATGTGCTCTGTGCAGATCTTCAACCAGAAGAAGAACTAAGTTCTTTTTTGCAGAAGAGTTGAACTCTTAGATCTTTGAGAATTAAATTCTCTGTTTGAAATTTTGATCCCTTTTCTTTTCTCACCTAGGGTTTTCTTTCTGAATTTTCAAGATGCCAAAATTCTCTCCAATGTCTTTTCTCCAAAATTCCCTCCCTTTTTTCTTCTCTTCTCTTGGCTCCTATTTATAGGAGGAGGAAAAGAATCAATCTGTTTAGCAAATCTCTCATTGAAAGATTTGATTTGTTTTCATCATTAATCTAAGACTTTAGATTATTAGGTGAATTTTATTCACCGTTGGATTTTTAATCCAAAGATATTCGATTTGTTATTTCTGGTGAGATTTAGGGGAAATTTTCCTTGTCTAAGATTTTTCCATAAATTGGTGATATTTAACCACCCCTGGATTTTTAATCCAACGGTTCTCCTTACTCCTTTCCCATTTGGAAAGATTTTTAGAGAAATTCAGAATTTTAATTCTGTTAACTGTGAAGCTTTTAAAGCCAGTCATGTGTGAGCACGTGACCCCTGGTCATGTGTGAGCACGTGACCCCTGGTCACGTGTTCGCACGTGACCCCCAAATTGACTTCTTTTCCCAGCTTATTTGCGCTGCTGCTTTAACCATCACGTGTCAACACCTGACCATTGGTCACGTGTGAGCACGTGATGCCTCTTTTGAAGTTTTTCCTGATTTTTAATCAGGGAACAATACTATCAGTACGACGTACTGATGGCTGTGGGACAGACCATCTCCCCTGCTAGGATAAGAAGCGTATACACTAGTCTACTCTAGAGTATCAATGCCCTGTCTCGATAATCCTACGACTAGGGACCTGTATAAGGATGTTCTTATAGACTCTCAGCCCCCACTAGTGTGACTGCCATCACAACGCTGGTAGTCAAGCAAAGATCCTAAGGGCTCTATCAGTATGTATTAGCGATATGTTAAAAGAAACCTATACACATATTAAGATAGATACAAACCAAGTAGCATACTACTATATCGAGTAAGACTGTCATAAATCCGTGTATATATCCCAAGCTTCCAAAATGTAATATACAAACTAGTACTAAACAATAATGGCCTCTAGGACATATTACACTAACAACAGTAACCATATACTTACCTGCCCTTACTGCAGTCCCTTTATTATGTCTTTACTTATTACCTTTTGTACACATTCTTCAGGCTAATTGATTTTCTTCCTTCCCTACCCTTCGGCACCAGCCTAAGGTTTGGAAGAAGACTATCCAATAAGCGTAATAGGTGTACACTCCTTATGCCAGGAGCCATCGCAACCTGAGAGAAGGTAAAGAGAAAAGACAACTGAATAATCCTATTCTATTTCTCCTGAACCGGAAACTATCCTCGAATCTGGAACAAATTCCTTCGAGTTTGTATGTAACTATACGATGGCATATCCAATAGGAATGGATATCCATAGTGATACAGAGTGTTCTGGAGAAATCCAAAGTGGATGTGGGAGTGGCAGGGGTATACACGGTTTTGTCGTGAATGATAGCAGTCGCAATTTTCTTTGCCGTTATTCTAATCCCTTTATATGTCTTTACTTATTACCTTCTGTACACCATCTTTAGGCTAATTGATTTTCTTCCTTCCCTACCTTTTGGCACCTGCCTATGGTCTGGAGGAAGACTATCCAATAAGCTCAATAGGTGTATCCTCTCCTAATTCTAGGAGCCCTCACAACCTGAGAGAAGGAAAAGAGGAAAGACAACCGAATAATCTTATTCAATCTCTCCAGAACCAGAATCCATCCTTGAATCTGGAACAAGTTCCTTCGAGTTCGTATGTAATTATACGATGGATTTATCCAATAGGAGTGGATGTTCTTAGTGATACGTGGTGTTCTGGAGAAATGCAAAGGTGATATAGAAATGGCAACGATATTTTGCGACTACGTGACATTCCAAATGCCAAAGTGTTTTAAGAATGTTCGGTTAACTTGGTTCATGAGTTTTATCAAGGGTCGGGCCATGGTCGCTGCCAAAGAGAGAGAGAAAAGAAACACTCAGCATGCACTCTAACCTAGATCAGAATGGTTAATCATTTTATCTAATCAGGATGGCTCCCACTGTTTCCTCGAATTCTCCTCCAAACCCTAAAGGAGAATCAGTCGGGATCATCTAAAATCACCCGAGGAGTAATCCTACTCATCAGTGGGAATCGGGATCCAACTATCATCGCATGATAATTTGATGGAAGCCACTCAAGCTACCACACACTAGAAAGTATGCGCAAGCCTGGCAAGTTTCCTGTATGTTTGAAACTCCCGATATAATTTTTACCCCTAAGACCCAAGTGACCTTGACAAGGTCAATAAGTCAAAGGGTCCTAGTTAAGTTCAACTCGTCATTATCCTGATTGCGTTAGACCTACCCGCACAGACCCTTGATAAGGTCAACAAGGTCGAAGGACTATCCTAACCAATCAACATAAGGAAGTGACCGAAAAGTATTGCAGAGCTACCGCACACTACGCCTTGACAAGGTCAACAAACGCAGCACGAATACTGAGCAATACTAATCTGAAATGACGGAGGGCTACGGCTGGTTATTGGCGAAAAACCTTTAACGTAATGAACTTGATATCGTTGAAGGAACCGAGTGGTTTTACAAATATATAGTGGCGAAAACCTTTGCTAAAGAGGTCACTCCCGGTGAAGGGATCTCAGCTCTTTCCTCGTCGAATGAGGTGCAGGATATTCCAAACTGAATACCACGATGCAAAGCAAAAGAATCGACTATAGTAAAGTTATTATGCTGATGCAAACTTCTTCCCAAGGGGCCACTCCCGATGAAGGGATCTCGGCCCTTGCCTCGTGGAATGAGGTGCAGGATATTCCCAATCGAATACCACTATGACAAGCAAAAGAAAACGTCTGTAATGTCAGTTTTAAAAAATTGGTTCCAACAACATCATATATAGGTTTGTTTTATCCTTGCATTGATCAGAATCAACGCAGTCCCATCAATTAATCACACCAGAAAAGAACGAAAATATATGATGTACGTATATGCCATCCGCATTCGCCACTGGGTCTCGTCATCACCCGTTAGGTTACTTAACTAACGACAGAGCGGGGACTGGACTAGAGCGGGTGCAAAACATATACAACATCTACTAGTATATATATATATATATATATATAACATTCATCCCAGTCATGATATAAGCAACATCACAGAAGCAACACAGAATGGTGGATAATCTTGGAGCCCCGGGTTTCACTTGAGCTGCAAATGAGACCCGGCGTTCCCCTGTCGTGTGGATAGCCTATGTAATGAAAACCTAGACCCCTACAAGTACGACAAGTTACCCGCTAATCCCAGAAGCGAGGCAACCCCAATCAACAACGTGAATGGGCCACCCAGCACTCCACGGAATCCGGTAACTTGAACACCCCTCCGTGAGTCAACCTATACCCCCTACGAGTGCGGCGAATAGCCTATCAATTCTAGAGTAAGGTCCCCTCCATCTCAATTCCATGAGATGCGCACCCGTTGCCCTCTAGAACCCGGCTATTCATGCACTCCACAGCGGGGTAATCCTAGTACAGAAAAGAAAATAATATACAAGGGTGACATCGACCTCAACCCGGTCGTGCTCCAAACAAATAATATACAAACTGGCAATGAAGGCAGTCCACATGTCGGACACTCGCTCCGCAATATCAAATGTACAAATGAAACTAAACTGTACTACCATTGCACCATAGCTATCCACCACGACGATCTAACCACAACACAGCACAACACAGAACATCAACGTGAATGTCACGTTCGCAAACCCGTCTAAAAGAACAGTAGCAATTAGACAAGTTGTACCAATCTAATGACATTAACGGTCGCAGATAGTAATGCATGTACTGTAAACATTTAAACAGTGTTAAATTATCGACTTCGAAATGTCTCGAATAGCCTCTGAACAATAGATAACAAAATATCCAAACTAGGCTAAACTAGCAATACCAATAAACTAATATTCCAGAGACTAGCACACACCCAAAATACGATACCCAAACACAAATCCTGGACCGGCTAGGCCGGATTTTTTACTAATGTGGCCAGGTCAATTAGGGTTGAAGTGGCTCGTATTTGGCGTGCAGTCTAGTGGTCACCATAGAAGTCTTCTGCAGTTGCTTAAAAAAATTTTGAAAACTCTGAAAAATCGACAGAAACTGGAATATGCAGTGCACTGTTTTGAGGTTGTTTCGATTTCGATACTTTAACATTGTCTAAAACTTCTAGTAAGGGGTTTACAGGTTGGCTCTAATACCATGTTGGGTTACGGCAGCGCCCCGACCATCAAACCGTGGCTAAATACAGAACAAAAATTTTCTAAACTGGCGCTACCATGACCCGATGCCCGGATCTATCCTAAACCCTATACTAGCAAGCATATATAAAGAAGTTAGAATGATTATACCGAGTTGATCCATGTCCTTCGGTCTTCAACCATCATCCCCAATCTCCTAGTGGTCGCGGGTCGAGTTTGGTTGCCGGTCTTCCTCCATCTATGATGATCCACCTGAGGGAAACGACGCAAGCTTCAGCCTCGCCAAGCGAGGCAACCGATGCTCCAAGGTTGCTAGAAATGGAAAGTGGATGTGTAGGATTGTGTCACTATCTATTTTCTCTCATCACAAATGCTCCATGAGCAACTCAAGAAGATGAAGAAGAGGTGAGCAAACATGTGGCATGAGCAACTAAAGAAATGGCTAAGTCTCCAAGTGTGAGTGAGAATGAGAGTGATGAAGCAAGTGAAGAAAACAAATGAGCAAGCCATCAAGTGAAGAATGATGGCTGCCCCCCTCTCTCTCAATCATGCACACAAATATCTCTTTTCATTTTTCCAAATAAACAAATGCAAACCATACCTCTCTACATGCTCAAGCCCATGCTTATGCAACCTCACCCCTTCCACCTCATTTTCCAAATTAATTTTCTAAAAAGAAAATCAATTAATGAGGCGGCCATCTTCTAGAAACTATTCCATATAAATATGGAATATAACCTGGTATACGTATCGAAATACATATATGCGTATTCATACAAAATTACGAATAGCCAAGAGGGAAAATGAATAGTGAACAATAATACTAGAAAACATATATATAAATACATATATATAAATTATTAAATCAAAACCTGATTTAATAATACGGCTTAATTCTAAGCCGCTAGTATTATCAACCGTCCGATAAAAGTCTGTGCAGCCTGTACACATATTTAATCGGACACATATATGTACCAACATTCGTCACCTACACCATATCAAACCCTTTGTATGGGACTCTAAACACTCGTCAATACGATGGCAGTGGGTTTAACCACAAGCACGTCAGCGGCACTAGCTGTACGTAACGGCTACCCAGGTATTGAGCGAAAGGAAGGCCGACGAGCAAACTCATCCAAATCCCTAGTGAGCCTGATAGTGACAATATCCGTACAGTCCGGTCTGTTCGTCTAAGAGTATCGCATATCGAGTCTAGGGGTGGATAAAGTCAGACCCCTACTGACACGATAATTCGTGTCGGTATGTAACCCATCACCACCTGAGAAACTATCGATACTGGATCGGTAGTTCTCGATTACCCCGGCCGAGGATTTCTGGTGATGTCCACCCGTTCACTGCGCGACATCAACCCCCAATACCGGGAGAGACGAATCCCCGACGATCCGCTCACTGCCTCCATATGGCTCGGGACTGTACCCAACTAAAACCTGTTTGCACGACTCCTTTGAGCCGTGGTAGGGTAGTAATCAAAGAACAGTGGGAACTCACACGAGAAAATGATGATCTCAGGTCGACAGACTAACCTGTACACATGTCACCAGGGAACTGCTATCTGACAATAGGTATAGTACCAACTAGCAGGTTCCCAGCGAGTCCGTCCAGTGTACTCATAACCCAATAATCACTTGTATACTATCTTAGGTGAACAAACTAACACCAATAGCTTGTGAGACCAGACCACCGCCCCTCGTCGGGGTCTCGATTAGTATACACTAGTCTACCCTGGAGTATCGATGCCCAGTCTCGAAACTCCCATGACTAGGAACATTTAAGGATGCGCTTATAGACCACCCAGCTCCCACGTATATGATCTCCATCATAATACTGGTAGTCAAGCAAGAATCCTATGGGCCCCAACATGTAATAGTGATCTGTAATACCACATAAAGTATGTACATGATGATAAAGACAAACCAGATAGCATACTATCATCTCAAGTAAGACTGTTCTATCCATATAGGTCATCCCTCAATCATCATAATCACATGCCTGCGATTATGATAATTGCCTTGAGGGCAATATAGCCAACAGATTGATCAAAACGGATACTGGGATTGTCTTAATTCAGTGTCACGACCCAAAAATTGGCACGTGACGGCCCTAATACTACGCAACGTCTACAAGCGTAACGCGGTAAAAGAAAGCCAAAACCCAGAAATCTAAACCGATAAAAGACACGATAAGATAAGAAACATTTTTAAAAGTCGTTGAAATCGTAACTCAAATTCTTTAAAAGTCCAACTTTCTTTCTTTAAAATTTTGGCAGCACCTCCTTTGTAAAAACTAGCCCCAAAAATGGGTACAACATAAATATAAATAAAACATCCCCAAACGGGAGAAAATACACACCCAAAGGCGGAAAACAACCACCACAACAAATATACGACGCCGAAGCGAAGAAATAAAAGACGATAAAAAGGAAACTGTATAAAAGACAAACAAGTCACGAATAATATACAATATCGTCCTCACCAAGTCTCTAGGTCAATAAGAAAAATAGTAGATGGAGAGTACACGGATACAACGAATATACAATACAACAATACGGACAACCACAAAACCCACCTAAGCAAAACTGCACACTATGAGCTGAAACGGTATCCGCAGCAAAAGATGATCAGAAAGATGAATAGCCTGCATCGACTACTCTGGGAAACACCCTGCAAAACAACTGTGGCACAACGGAGGTGAGTTGCCAACTCGTGAATAGTAAATAACATATGCAGGTAATCGCAAGTATGCACGTACAACGTGAATCTAGAATATGCAATTAATAGCAATAAAAGGTCATATGAATGCAATAATCATGAAAAGTACACTAGCAGGTACAACTAATACATGAAGCAATAATAATACGACAATCGGTATGCAATAATCATGCAATAATGATATGAAAAGGTATATATATATATGCAACAGTCATGAAAGGTACTCTAGCAGGTACAACTAATATATGAAACAATGCATATAAATAAAGGTATGTAAATGCAACAGTCATGAAAGATACACTAACAGGTACTACTAATACATGAAGTAGTGCATAAACAATAAATGTGGAGTATGGAAAGAAATATGTCATTTCCACGGAATCCTGATATCGTGGTAGGATCAAAATCCATCAAGACAATCCAAATCCCAATTCCTCAAATCAGCCCCCAAATTGGCTTTCATATCATATAAGTCTCACAAATCCTTAATGTACAATATCGAATAAATCTCATATATCCTGAATGTACAAAATCAGCAATCTCATATATATATCCTGTATCAAATCCAAAATAAATCTTCTATAATCTAAATCCAATATCAAGTAAAATTCTAACACCCTAAATATATTTGCATGAATAAATATGATGATGTATATAAATTGATATCAATACACATATATTAGCATCCCATTCCACTAATATTGGTGTAATGGCATATATAACAGCGTCCCATTCCACTGTTATATATACTTAGGAGTAAAAAGAAATATCATGAAACCAATGTGTCATCGACACAGAAATGCTGATCTATCAGGTGTTGTCACCAAGACTGGCCCCTGATAGGTACGTATCACACGCTATACCGAAAGCTCGAGTGCCTAGCTCTGACCCTCGCCTTTCGACGTATCCATACGTATATGACTCCCGTCGGTATCCCCATGGTAACCATCGAGTCATAGGTAATGTCACCGGATGGTATGGTTCCCCTGACAGGCTCAATCGGTAAGGTCCATCAACCGTCTTGCCCCGGGGTTCCTCCGGGCCCCACCATGTACCCTCATACGGCCTCAACGCCTCATCGCAGGGGTATATATATATCAGAACCGATAAATCTCATGGTGGATGCTGAAATATCATATCAAGGGAAACCGGGTTTTTCAAATAATGCATAATTTCATGAACTCCCACGGCCCCAAATCCAGAAAACATCATGAAAAATCCTTATCTCAAATGCGAAAACCCATGAATATAATATATGCAACATAAAACTGATATGTAAGCATATAAAGGAAAAGCTGATAATTAACTGAAACAAGTTAATATAAATATCATGTGGTTCCTAATTTCTCCAATTCTAAAATAACATCAAATAAAGGTAAACCTGTAGCTATAACCAGATATAATTGCAACATAAAGGTATAGCAAGGTATATGTATCTACCTGTAAGTAAATGATGTAATATACCCCCTGGGTATAAGTGAAGTATGTGGGCAAGGTATACCTGTAGCTATGTCATGAAGTGTGTATGTACCTATCGCTAATGGTACAATACTCTATAGGTATACAGGTAACTGACATGTAAGTATAAGAAGGCATATGTGTAAGCATGTGGATATACAGGTATGCTATATGTCATATGCGATAAGAAATATGAATCAATATCCCAATGTCCCTAACCAAACTATACTATATCTATAAGTGGGTTGTGCGTGACATGGCAATTATTGACGGTGTGTGTGGCATACAATCAGTGCTCGTGCAACATGAGTCGTCAATAAAATGTGCAGTGTCCTAAGGATACTAGTTCAAGCACAACAATAACTAAGCAGTAGGGTGAATGCGCAATTCTAAATATGACATAGAATATGCGACAGGTCAAGTTATTTCTAGCCCAGACGCATAACGCCATGCGGGCGATTCCCCTGTAAATGTTAAATCTACTCACCAACGCTTCTGGTTAAGTGAAGCCTACTACCTGTTTCTCCTTTGTAGCAGTGTCCGAAGTCCCCGCATGTGAACCTGCAACATTAAAACAGCAAAGCAAATATATATTAATAATAGATCCAAAACGCGTACAAACTACACTAGACCGACGCAACAACACAAAACATACTCTCAAGTGTTCGTATTATGGCTAATGTACGTAGCGACACGACGAAACTAACCCAAGAGCAAAAACACACAAAGTGCACGATCCGTGTCGTAAAACGTATCGCGCGGACACAAAACACTAGAAACTACCTAGGTGATCCCAGATTTTGCATACTGAGAAAACTCAACAATCAAACAAGACCAAACTTACCCAAACCAAAGCAGATACCTACCCAGAAAAACCCAAATCCCAACTCAACCAAGGGGCCGATCTCGCCGGAATTTCCTTCAGACGTCGCCGGCCGAGTCCGAGCTGATGGGGTTCATGCTCCAGGTGAGGTGCTATGGTCACAGGTACAACCCAACAAAATTGTTTGATTTTCTCGTACACGTCCCGGGTCACAGCAGAACACAGATATCACAAAACGACACTAAAATACGATATTACACACAAAACCTAACTTTAAACAATCAAAACTAAATCTAACAAGCTAAGCTACACAAAAACAACATAAACAACAGAAAGAGATCAATACCTAGCCAAAAGAACACAAAGATCCAAGCTTTGCATGCTCCAAGGCATCCAAGAGGCAAAAACCAAGAAAAGATGTGATTTTTGTGAAGATTTAAGAATTTTGTGATGGATTTGTGTAAATATTTGAGAGTGTTCAGTCTGAAATAGAAAGAGATGAAGAAATGAGAAAGAGATAGAGAAAAAGAGAGAGGGTGATTGATAAAGAGAGAGGGAGGTGAGTATAGGGTGAGAATGAGAGGTGAGAGTAACCAATGCATTAATTCCTCATTAATGCCTTCACACCCACGTCATCATACCAAAAGAAAAATATCTTCTCACTCACAAAAGATCTAGGGTTTAGGTTAAGGATTTGATTAAACAAGGATTAGATTAAGTGTCAAGGTTGCTAACATCAAAATTAGCACAAACAAAACTCACACTTTACGTGCACACGTGCGTGCATGCTAATAACAAATAATAATAAATTATTAATAAAATGTTATAAAATGTGAGGAACCTGAATTGGTAAACTTTTTACAGTAAACCCGCATTAACGTCTAAACGAACACTAACCGAAATTTAAGGCGTTACATTCAGGTACATTGACACCATACTAAAGAGGTTTAGTATGGAAGATTCCAAGCGTGGGAATTTACTCACGATCTCAGGACTCACTCTCTCCAAAGAGATGTCTCCCAAGACTGATTTGGAGAGAGCTCGCATGCAAGGGATACCCTATGCTTCGGCAGTAGGCTCTATCATGTACGCGATGTTATGTACAAGACCCGATGTAGTGAGAGGTATCAAGCAGATCCAGGAGAGAATCACTGGACAGCTGTGAAGAACATTCTCAAGTATATGATAAGGACTAAAGAGATGTTCTTGGTGTATGGTAACGGTGAACTCCAAGTGGAGTCCTTTACCGATTCAAGCTTCCAGAGTGATAAGGACGACTCTAAGTCAGTCTCGGGATTTTTCTTTGCCCTCAATGGAGTGGCAGTTTGTTGGAAGAGTTCCAAGCAAGAAACCATGGCAGACTCGACGATGGAGGCTGAATACATCGCTGCCAAAGAGGTTGTCTCGATGAAGAAGTTCATAACTGAACTTGGTGTGGTTCCATCCATCGAGCATCCAATACCTTTGTATTGTGATAACAATGGAGCTATGGCTTTGGCCAAGGAACCCAGGTCCCATCAGCGATCCAGGCATATTCTGAGGTGGTATCACCTGATCCGGGAGATAGTTGATCGCCGGGAGATCGAGGTCAAGAGAGTTGACATGAAGAATAATACGACGGATCCACTCACGAAGGCCATACCCCAGATACAATTTGAGAAACTACAACAACTGGCCCTAGTGCAAGTGGGAGATTGTTAGTTATATGTATGCCCTAGAGGCCATTATTGTACATATAATGTATATTATAGTGGATGCTTGGACATATAGAGAGAGGACTTTCTTGCTCGACATGATAGTATGCTATCTGGTTACTCTTTGTCTTAACATGTAGACTTGTATTGTGATACTGTCTTTCTCTCACATGTTGATAAAGCCCTTAGGATGTGTACTTGACTACCAGGACTATGATGGAGATCATACTAGTGGGGCCAGGGTAGTCCATAAGTACATCCTTTAATTGTTCCTAGTCGAGGGTATATCGAGACAGGGCATCGATATTCCAGAGTAGACTAGCGTATACGCTTCTTGACCCATATGATGGGCGATGGATGATCCCACATCCATTGGTGTTTGACATCAAAGATGGTATACGGGTGCTCAGTGGAGACTGGGTATACTGAATAGGGCTCGCCGAGAACTCCTAGTTGGTATTATACATATCGTTAGATAGCAGTTCTCTGGTGACACTGGTACAGGTTAGTCTGTGGACCCGAGATCGTCATAGAGTCTTGTGTGATTCCCACTGTTCTTTGATTTCCACCTTACCGCATTCAAGAGAACGTGCAAAACAGTGGTTTTTGGGTACAGTCCCGAGACACAAGGAGGAAATGAGCGATAGGAGGGATTCTTCTCTTCCGGTATTGGGAGTTGATGTTGCGTTGTGCTCGATTGTGTAAGTCGACGTTAGACACCCCACATGATGCGGGGAGGCAGAATAGGTGAAAAAATCATTTTGTTCAAACTAATATCGACTAACTTTACGGATCTTTGCTAAACCCTAACTAACAACTATATAGAAGTGATTAGCTACTATGATAGATGATTATACCTAATGAATCAAATCCTTCTTGTTCTTGTTGATCACCTCCTCGTCGGCCTCCTCGATGTGATAGAAGATCCACCCGAGAGCTACTTCTCCAAGCTTTAACCTCTCACTTAAGGTAACTGGGTGACTATGAGTGCTAATCAAGGTAACCTAGAGGATATAGAAGAGGATTAAGGATCTATTAGTCTTACTAACCCTTGGATCTCAACACATGAGAGGTTAGGGTTAGTTCTTTGAAGAGAGAGAGAGAGCTTAAGGAGAGAGAAGGTTTGAGTGAGAATGATAATGAATTATAACTCATTTGTGAATATATATGAAGCATGATAATTATTAAATGAATAACATAATAATAATATCAACCATGCTTCATTAACTCTCTTTGGGTGAATCATCTCATGAGTCATTAAGCAATAAATGCTTCATTAACTCATTTAGATGAATCACACCATGAGTCACTAATCCATTTAATGCAAATTCCACCTAAGCCTCCAACTCATCAATCTTCTAGAAGCTTCTCGACTAATTACGAGAATGCCCCTCCCATCCATGAAAACACGGAAATACTGAGACTGTATAAATCCAATAATCCAATACTAGAATCTGGCTTAAACCAAAGCCTGCTAGTATAAACTGTCCGAACATCGTACGTGCGTAAAAACGCGTATGTGTCCGAACCCTATCGTAAAACCATACGACCTCTATATTGTTTCGCCTGAAGCAGGGAAACTCTCTGTGTGGGACTCTAAAGACTCGACACTAAGCTGGTAGTGGGTTTAACCACAGGCCGCAAGCGGTACTAGCTGTACGTAATGGTCCACAGGTAGATGTCGATAAGAAGGCCGATGAGGAAACCCATCTGAACTCCTACTGAACCTGATGTGACAATCTCCGTACAGTCCGGTTTGTTCGTCTAATACTATCGCATATCAGGCCTAGGGGGCGGCAAGCGCCAGTCCCCTAAAAGCGGTATAAGTCGTGTCGGAGTGAAGCCCATTACACCTTAAGAAGCTACTGGAAAACCTACAAGTAAATCTCATTTGCCCTGGCAAAGGATTTTGCGTAATGGCTCTCCAAACACAGCGCGATATCAACTCCCAATACTGGGAGAGACGAATCCTATCTAACCGCCACTGCCTCCAAGTGCTTCGGGACTGCACCCAACTGCTACCTATTTGCACGACTCCTTTGAGCCGTGGTAGGGTAGCAATCTAAGAACAGTGGGAACACACTCAAGACGAAGCAGCAGTGTCAAGTCTGCGGACTATGCTGTACTCATGTCACCTGGGAACTGTTAACTGACGACGGGTATAATACCAACCAACAGTTCCCTGCGAGTCCTGTCCGGTGTACCCGTAACCCAATGAGCACCTATATACTATCTCCAGTACAACGTAATAATGGCTGCGGGACAGACCATTTCCCCTGCTGGGATGAGAAGCGTACACACTAGTCTACTCTGGAGTATCGATGCCCTGTCTCGATAATCCTACGACTAAGGACCTGAAAAAGGATGTGCTTATAGACTACCCAGCCCCCACTAGTGTGACTGCCATCACAACGCTGGTAATCAAGCAAAGATCCTAAAGGCTCTACTAATATGTATAAGCGACATGTTAAAAGAAACACATGCACATATTAAAGTAGAAACAAACCAAGTAGCATACTACCATTTTTAGCAAGACTGTCAATACAACTGTGAATATCCCAAGCATCCATTAAGTAATATACAAACTAGTATGATACAGTAATGGCCACTAGGGCATAAACACTAACAATCTCCCACTTGCCCTAGGGCCATGTACTGGCATATCGCAGGCCTATCATCTCGAATAACCTCTCGAACCGCGTCTGAGGAATGGCCTTTGTTAATGGATCAGCAGTGTTATTCTCCATATCTACTCTCTTCACCTCGATCTCCCAGCGATCTACGATCTCCCTGATCAAGTGATGCCGCCTTAAGATGTGTCTGAACTTCTGATAGGACCTGGGTTCCTTCGCTAAAGCTATAGCGTCGTTGTTGTCACAATACAGAGGTATTGGATTAACACTGGTAGGAACCACCTGAAGTTCTGTTAGGAACTTCTTCATCCAGACTGCTTCTTTTGCGGCATCGCAAGCAGCAATATACTCCACTTCCATCGTCGAGTCAGCAACGGTGTCCTGCTTGGAACTCTTCCAACAGACCTCCCCTCCATTGAGGGTAAAGACATAACCCGACATGGACTTGGAGTCATCTTTGTCACTCTGAAAGCTGGAGTCAGCAAAGGCCTCAATCTGGAGGTCCTTTCCGCCATATACCAAGAACATCTCCTTAGTCCTTCTCAGGTACTTGAGAATGTTCTTTACTGCTATCCAGTGCTTCTCCCCTGGGTTTGCCTGATACCGGCTTACAACGCACAATGTGTATGCTACGTCTGGTCTGGTACATAATATCACATACATTATAGAGCCTACCGCAGAAGCGTAGGGTATAATTGACATGTGAGCCCTTTCCATATCAGTCTTGGGAGACATGTCTTTGGAGAGGGTGATTCCTTGACAAGCCGGTAGGTTATCGCGCTTAGAATCTTCCATACTGAATCTTTTCAATATGGTGTCTATGTACCTGGACTGTGAAAGTCCCAACATCCTTTTTGATCTATCACGATAGATCTGGATCCCCAGAACGTAGGTGGCATCACCCAGGTCCTTCATAGAGAACTTCTGTGACAAGAATCCTTTGACTGACTGTAGTAAAGGAATATCATTTCCTATTAGGAGAATGTCATCCACGTACAAGACGAGAAATACTACAGCTCTCCCTACAATCTTACTATATATGCATGGTTCATCTGAATTCTTGATAAAGTCGAATTCTTTAACAGTATCATCAAAACAGATGTTCAAACTCCGCGATTCCTGCTTTAGTCCATAAATGGATTTAAGAAACTTGCACACTTTACCGCTGCTCCCACTCTGAATGAATCCCTCTGGCTGATCCATATAGACGAACTCTTCCAAATTTCCATTTAGAAAAGCCGTCTTTACGTCCATCTGCCAGATCTCATAATCGTGGAAGGCAGCAATGGCAAGAAGGACCCGAATGGATTTGAGCATAGCCACTGGAGAAAAGGTTTCGTCATAATCCAAACCAGGTCTTTGATGAAAACCCTTTGCAACAAGTCTAGCCTTATAGGTTTCAACCTGTCCATCTACACCAATCTTCTTTTTGAAGATCCATTTGCATCCTACGGGTTTTACCCCATCTGGAGCAATGTCCAAATTCCATACTTTCTTAGTGTACATGGACTCCATTTCGGTCCGCATTGCATCCAGCCATCTTACCGAGTCGTCGCTCTGGATGGCCTGCTGAAAGCTAGTAGGTTCATCATTATCAATGATGCAATCCTCTCGATCCCCGTCTATGAGAAAACCGTAGTATCTCTCGGGCAGATGAGACTGCCTACTACTTCTGCGGATAGACGCTGGGATGTCCCTTTCTTCTGAAACTTCTGGTTCTACAATACTTTCAGTAACAGCTTGTGGTTCTGGAATTTCTTCCAGTTCCATTGCGCTCCCACTTTTCTGATTTTCTAAAAATTCAGCTTCCAAGAAGTGGGCATGACGAGAAACAAAAATCTTTTGTTCCTCTGCGTAATAGAAATAATACCCCTTGGAGTTGTTTGGATATCCCACAAACTTACACTGTACTGAGCGTGCCTCGAGCTTGTCCACATGCTGCTTTTTAACAAAAGCTGGACATCCCCATGTCCTAAAGTGTTTAAGACAAGGTTTCTTCCCACTCCACATCTGATATGGTGTGGTAGGCACAGTCTTGGTTGGAACCTGGTTCAAAAGATATGCAGCTGATTCTAGTGCATAACCCCAGAAAGATCGCGGTAACTCAGCCTTACTCATCATGGAACGTACCATATCCAATAGGGTTCGGTTCCATCTTTCCGATACACCGTTATGTTGTGGAGTATATGGAGGAGTAAGCTGAGATAGAATTCCTCTCTTTTAGGTAACCCAGGAACTCGGCACTTAAGTATTCACCACCTCGATCAGATCTCAGTGTCTTGATACTTTTGTCTGTCTGGTTTTCCACTTCATTCTTGTATTTTTGGAATTTCTCAAAGGCCTCGGATTTATGCTTCATCAAGAAGATATGTCCATACTTAGAGAAATCATCCGTAAAAGTAATGAAGTAGGAATAACCACCTCTTGCATGTGTATACATTGGACTGCATACGTTACTGTGTACGAGTCCCAAGAGCTCGCTCGCTCTTACTCCGTGTCCAGTAAACAGAGTCTTTGTCATCTTTCCCATGAGACAAGATTCACAAGTAGCATATTCGAGCGGATTCAATTATCCTTCTCTATGTAACTTAGTCAACCGTATTTCATTGATGTGACCTAGTTTACAATGCCATAAGAAAGCCTAATTTATTTCCGGAGACTTTCTTTTAAGTGTGTTCTGGATATTGAAAACCTGAGCTTGATTTATTACGTATATACCGTCATCTAATGTACCGGACCCAATCAGAACTTGATTTAAGTGGATGTTTACTACATCGCTTACGAATGTAAAATCATATCCCTTTCTCAAAAGTGAGGACACTGATATGATATTATAAGTCAAACTAAGTACATACAAACAATTACGTAGAATCAATATCTGCCCACTTATCAAACCTAGGCGTTATTCTCCCACGGATTCAGCGTCCACGCTCATTCCGTTCGCAACTCTGAGAGACAAATCGCCTACCCTAATAACTCTACGGTTTCTTAAAGCATGTAATGAATTACAGATATGAGATCCTGCTCCAATATCTAGTACCCAGGAAGTAGAGTTAATTGACAAACAGTTCTCAATAACAAACACACCCGAGGCTGAATCCACAACATGCTTCGAATCCTGGATACTGGCTTCCAAAGCCCTGCAATCTTTCTGCCAATGTCCGTTCCTATAACAATAGGAATATCCCTCCTTCCCTACACCAATTCCTGAAACTTTTGCTCTTCCCTTTCCTTCTACTTCACTGACACCGTATATCGGTTTTGCGGAGGTCTTCTTCTTTTCACCCTTTGCTTTCGCCCTGGATGTAGAAGAAGAAGGTCTCCCATTAAGCAGAGCAGGTGTCTTCCTGGTTTCTTTCAGGGTGTAAGTAGAGGGTAGGGACTGTGGACATAAGTCAGCATATGATCTGTTTCCCAACATGGTCTCCAGGTCCGTGAGCTCATCAATATAGCTAGTCATCGTAAGGACGTCGTCCCCTACAGATGACCCGACAGCCAACCTCGCTTGAAGATTTTCGTTCGAGGTCTCATATCTTGCGATATGAGATTGCTCTCCATATAAATCTTTGTTATGGAGGAAGATGGAAACTAAGTCCATCTTCTCGTGCTTCTTCTGGTATACACCATCAACTGAAGCCAACGCGAGGCACTTGGCACTCGCACTGTCCTTTTCCCTTGTCTGACGGATATTCATATCCGCGACGGTGGGAACTGGACCTGGGACGGCGGGGGCTTGAGTAGTAATAGGGTGGTCCAGCTTGTCATAGGCAATGGACATCTGGACAGACCTTTTCCAGTCATAAAAGTCTGATTCAGTCAACTTGTTATCTAGATGTAACCTAGTCATGGTCACAAGGTCGCTGCAAAGAGAGAGAGAAAGGGAACACTTGAGCATGATGCTCTTGCAAGTTTAGAGTGGTTTTTAGTTTATCTAAACTGGATGGCTCCCACTGTTTCTCGAATCCCTCCTCAAACCAAATAAGAAGAACTAGTCAGGATTATTCTCACTGTACAATACTTGCTTAACCGTTCAGCCAAGCCGGTGTTGGTACTTCGAGGGAGGTTTTACGATGCTTTCGCGAAGTTCCTTAATTAAATAACCTCTTTTCTCTGGGGGCGTAGCCCCGCTGACACATTTCTCGACACCTACTTGGTTTATAGCATTGATCGTTAAGTGATGAATCTTCTGATGAGTAGCGGATACTCACAGTAGGATCGGGATCCAAATATCATTGTGTGATAAAGCTGAAGGAATCCTACAAAAATTATCACACTCCAAATGGTATGCAACTCTAGCAAGTTTCAGTTTCTTTAGAAACTCCCGATGTGGATTTTTTTGCCCCATGTTCTTATGACCTTGACTAAGGGCCAACAAATCATAAGTCACATGTCAAGTTCTACCCATCATTATCCAGGTTGATTTGAACCCACCCGTATATGCTCTTGACTAAAGGCCAAACAAAGTAATATGACTGTCCCAAACCAACGCATCTATCTATGCTACATGTGAACACCCCAGCAGCTACTAATCACTATGTCTTGACTAAGGGCCAAACAAACATAGCTTGAATACTACTGACCATTCATATGAAATGACGGAGGTCTACGACTGGTTTTGGTGAAACCGTGAACGTAGTGAACTTGATATAACCGAAGGAACCTGATAGCTTTTTAAAAGGAGTGGTTAAAGCTCCGCAATTTTAAAAAAAATATCTTCTGTTTTAAAATAACCGAGTGATTTCTTTTAAACTGTTCCAACGATTCAACTTTAGTTTATTTTCTTTGCATTAATATAATGCGTCCCATCAATTAACCTATCATTGCAGAAAATAAGGAAAATACAACGTCCTCTTATTCCATCCGCATTCGCCACTGGGCCCCGTCATTCACCCGTTAGGTTACTTAACTAACGACAGAGCGGGGGCTGGGCTAGCGCGGGCGTAAAAGATAAGTAACGCCTAATAGATATCATATATATATATATATATTGTACATTCGTCAGACGCAATAATAGGCATTCCAGATCACAGATGACGATATTGGATTTTCTATGAATCCGCATTCCTTTTGAGCCTACAAAGAAAGACGGATTACACAGTCGTGATGAATAGCCAAAACCCCACCCTAGACCCCTACGGGTATGGCAAACTACCCGCCTAGTACCCAAAGTGAAGCAGTCTCCCTTAACAACATGAGTAGGCCATTAAACACTTCAAAGTACCCGGTAGTTTGTGCACCCCATCTTGGGCCTATCCTAGGAGTAGAAAATAGTAAATGAAATAATACAACGGTGGCTACAACCTCAACCCGGATGTGCCCCGCAAAAGAATATTACAACAAATTACAATTTAAATTTGAATGAAATAAACACTCGTCTCACATCCCCGGCTATCCATTCACGACAATCCAATAAGTCCACAATCACAACCAGTAAAAACCATAACAGAAATGTGCAACCCCCTGCTAACCGACATACTACCAGTTAGACACCCCACATGATGCGGGGAGGCGGATTAGGTAAAACAATCATTTTGTTTAAACTAACATCGACTAACTTTACGGATCTTTGCTAAACCCTAACTAACAACTATATAAAAGTGATTAGCTACTATGATAGATGATTATACCTAATGAATCAAGTCCTTCTTGTTCTTGTTGATCACCTCCTCTCCGGCCTCCTCGATGTGATAGAAGATCCACCCGAGAGCTACTTCTCCAAGCTTTAACCTCTCACTTGAGGTAACTAGGTGACTATGAGTGCTACTCAAGGTAACCTAGAGGATATAGAAGAGGATTAGGGATCTATTAGTCTTGCTAACCCTTGGATCTCAACACATAAGAGGTTAGGGTTAGTTCTTTGAAGAGAGAGAGCTTGAGGAGAGAGAAGGTGTGAGTGAGAATGATAATGAATTATAACTCATTTCTGAATATATATGAAGCATGATAATTATTAAATGAATAATATAATAATAATATCAACCATGCTTCATTAACTCTCTTTGGGTGAATCATCTTATGAGTCATTAAGCAATAAATGCTTCATTAACTCATTTGGATGAATCACACCATGAGTCACTAATCCATTTAATGCAAATTCCACCTAAGCCTCCAACTCATCAATCTTCTAGAAGCTTCTCAAATAATTACGAGAATGCCCCTCCCATCCGTGAAAACACGGAAATACTGAGACTGTATAAATCCAATAATCCAATATTAGAATTTGGCTTAAACCAAAGCATGCTTGTATAAACTGTCCGAACATCGTACGTGCGTAAAAACACATATGTGTCCGAACCCTGTCGTAAAACCATACGGCCTCTATATCGTTTCGCCTGAAGACGGGAAACTCTCTGTGTGGGACTCTAAAGACTCGACACTACGCTGGCAGTGGGTTTAACCACAAGCCGCAAGCGGTACTAGCTGTACGTAATGGTCCCCAGGTAGATGTCGATAAGAAGGCCGATGAGGAAACCCATCCGAACACCTACTGAGCCTGATGTGACAATCTCCGTACAGTCCGGTTTGTTCGTCTAATACTATCGCATATCGGGCCTAGGGGCGGCAAGCGTCAGTCCCCTAAAAGAGGTATAAGTTGTGTCGGAGTGAAGCCCATTACACCTTGAGAAGCTACTGGAAAACCCACCAGTAAATCTCGTTTGCCCTGGTCAGGGACTTTGCGTAATGGCTCTCCAAACACAGCGCGATATCAACTCCCAATACCGGGAGAGACGAATCCGATCTAACCGCCACTGCCTCCAAGTGCTTCGGGACTGCACCCAACTGCTACCTGTTTACACGACTCTTTTGAGTTGTGGTAAGGTAGCAATCTAAGAACAGTGGGAACACACTCGAGATGAAGCAGCAGTGTCATGTCTGCGGACTATGCTGTACTCATGTCACCTGGGAACTGTTAACTGACGACGGGTATAATACCAACCAACAGTTCCCTGTGAGTCCTGTCCGGTGTACCCGTAACCCAACGAGCACCTGTATACTATCTCCAGTACAACGTACTAATGGCTGCGGGACAGACCATTTCCCCTGCTGGGATGAGAAGCGTACACACTAGTCTACTCTGCAGTATCGATGCCCTGTCTCAATAATCCTACGACTAGGGACCTGAAAAAGGATGTGCTTGTAGACTACCTAGCCCCCACTAGTGTGACTGCCATCACAACGCTGGTAATCAAGCAAAGATCCCAAGGGCTCTACTAATATATATAAGCGACATATTAAAAGAAACACATGCACATATTAAAGTAGAAACAAACCAAGTAGCATACTACCATTTTTAGCAAGACTGTCAATACAACTGTGAATATCCCAAGCATCCATTAAGTAATATACAAACTAGTATGATACAGTAATGGCCTCTAGGGCATAAACACTAACAGATTGGCCATAACAGGAAGTCCCTGGCCAGGGATGATACGGAGATTTACTGGTAACTGTTATCAGTAGTTTCTCGACCCGTTATGAGCCTCACATCGGCACGACTTATTAAGTTATTGGGGTCTAACGTTTAACACCCCTAATCTAGATATACAACATATCAGACGAAGAGACCGAACTGTATGGTAGTGTTACTTATCGGATTCGCAGGAGTATGAGCAGGCTTGCTTGTTGATCTTCTGATCGCTCAATACCCGGGTAGCCGTTACGTCCAGCTAGTACCGCTGACGGTTTGTGGGTGACTGATATGATCATCATCTACTGTCGGCGTATTGACGAGTCTTTAGAGTCCTACACAGAGGTTTCCTAGCTCATGCGAAACGAATTAGAAGCACATATGTGATATGTGCGGGACCGAGATTAATATGTGTATGTGATACCGTATTCTATTCTCGCGATATATGATATCGGTCGGTTATATGTGATATAGCCGGGTTATCGAATCAAGTGTTGATTCGATAAGTTGATACATATAATATTAGTCGGTTATATGTGGTATAACCGGATTATTAAATCAAGTGTTAATTTAATAATTTAATGTATAAATGTATATTTGATATATTAATTTACATTAACTAATATTAGCTCACTTAAGCATTTCTTTTCTCACTTGTGCACTTTATATGTATGTGATATATATTATTGTGCCATGCTTTTTACTACATGCGACATAAGTGTATGAGACTCACACCATGCTCATGATAATGTAAGGTTTATTTATTTAAGGTAAATCAAAATTAGTTGGAAATTGGTCACATGACATGAAGCTTGTGGAAGCTTGTGGATCCATTGACCTAGTCCACTAATTTTGTTTTACTTGAGATATTTATTAACCCAACAATTCTCAGTATCCATTGTTAAGTCTCTACAAGAGTTAGTATATGATATTTTCTCACCCATAGTTATCATTCTCTTTCTCTTGAATAATTCTCTTCATCTTCTTCTTCATCAAGAGTTAGCTCTCTGGGTTTTTGAGAGGTAAAGAAAATTAGTGAGAAAATAATTCTAAAGTGAGCAAAATTCCTACTTCATCATCCTCTACTAGACTAGTCATTTAGTTTAGGGTGTTAGCTTCACTAATTTCAAATTAGTGAAGAGCTATCTTGAGTTGGTGTCTCCTCGACGTAGATCATCTTTGGCCTCGAAAACTTCTGGCCAGCTTGTTCCTTTCATCTTGTGGAGCCATTTTAGAATCCGGAAGATCACTGCTTGGAGTGAAGGGACTACTATACGGAGCTATTGAAGTGAAGGACCGGTCTACAAAGGTTGTATTTCTTGTTCACTTAGATGTAAAGTTGTTTACATGCATGTTTTGTCTAATTCTTTAGTTAAGATTCTAGGGTTAGGGTTGTTTAGCATATGGAAAATTTTTGAAAACGGTATGGATGATGCCTCCCGAAACCTTGTTGTCGTGCTAGGTAACCCTACATAACCTTAGGTTTAGCCGCAGTTCTGCCGCACATTTAGGGAATTAAGGTTTCAATTTTTCTGTGCTGCTCCATTTTGATACTTGTGACTTTTTGGATATTTTTGTTCAGGCTCAAGGTGTTGAGGTCTCTGTGATTTGAAGAAATTTTTTATGTCGATCGAAATGTTTAATATTTTCTAGACAGTTTCTGTATGTGATACAATATTTGGAATCTACACTAGTTAGTTTTGAGAAAATTAATTGGTTGTTTTAAATCTAACATTTCAGTCTCGTTGGATAATCGGGAATCTTATTGAATTACCCGACTTATTTTGAAAAGTTGCTTTCATTTTGAGACTTAAATGTAAGATCTACTAGGTTAGGCATGAAATCCGGAATATGAGATATTCCGGGTTTGCGATGTCTAAGGAGTGTGTGGATTCCAACTGTTGTAGTTTTATATTTCTTTTCTGCGACCGTAAGTGTAATATGTGTATTCATAATCTTGTTGCTATATGTCGACGATATTAGAAATACGCATATTTACTTACGTTGATGATCTGTGATGATTATTCTTGTTGCTGTACTGATATGATGTATATGATCGTGGTGATTGAATAGCCGGGGGTTATATGTGAGATAAGAGTTTTTCTTTTCATTCATGTAAATTCATTGTATGTAATATTCTTTTATTGGGACACATCCAGGTTGAGGATGATGTCACCATTGATGTATATTTTTTACTTTTCCACATTAGGATAGATCCAAGGAGGGGAGCACAAGTAACCGGGTTCTAGAGTCCAGTGGGAGGCCATCTCGAGGAGTCGAGACCGGTCGCCTAACTCTAGAATTGGTAGGGTTGCTTGCCGCTCGTATAGGGGTCTAGGGGTGTAGGCTTGTCTATTCATCACGACCGTGGAATTCAAATTTTTTATCATCGGTTTAATCTAAAATACGGACTTCCTAGTATATCCTATATTTTCATATATCTGATTCTGCTGCTGTTACTCTGTGATGTGATCATATTAACTGCATGAGACGAATGTTATTTATATATATGATATATAATAAATGTTGCTTATGTTTTGCAACCGCACTAGTCCTGCCCCCGCTCTGCTGTTAGTTAAGTAACCTAACGGTGCAAGACGGGACCCCATAGCGAATGCGGATGGCATAAGCGTACGTTCTATTTTCGTTTCTTCTGTGATACTTAGGAACTTAAATGATGGGACTGCATTAATGAGATTAATGTAAAGAAAAGAAGCCTAAAAAGGTTGTAGAATCAAATTTGAAACCCACTCGGCCTTTTTATGAAAAAGCAAGTTTCAAAATGCTGAGCTTATGCCACACCTTTTTAAATTATTTGGTTCTACAACGATATCAAATTCAAAACGTTAAAGATTTTTATCAAAACCATCTGTAACCCACCATCATTTTAGTAAGTAGAGTACTTAGTATTCGTACTTCGTTTGCTGACCATAGTTAAGACGTAGTGTACAGTAGCTAAGTGATGTCTTTCTATACAACATCTGATGCGATTAATTAGGACATTTATATGACTTTGTTGACCATAGTTAAGGGTCATATAGGTGGGTCTAATTAATCAAGAAATGACGGGTAGAACTTGACTAATGCTTATGATTTGTTGACCATAGTTAAGGTCATAAGCTACTAGGGGTAAAAACCGTATCGGGAATTTCAAGAGTTGAAATTTGCAATGAGATTGCATAACTTCTATATTGATAGTTGGATCCCGATCCCTCTGTGAGTAAAAGTTACTCCCAGGAGAGTTTTTCACATTACAATTAGCTAATCCGGTAGGTGTCAAGAAATGTGTCAACGGGGTTATGCCTCTATGGAAACGAGGTTTATTTTAATTAGGTCCGAGCGAAAGCACGGGGAACATCCCTCGGAGTACCGATACTGGCCTGGCCGACAGGTTAACGAACTTATAGAATGTAATTAATCCTGTCTAATTTTCTTTTTAAGGTTTGAAGGAAAATTTAATAAAAGCAGTGGGAGACATCGATTAGATAAGATAAATAACCAATTTAATCTTTGCAAGAGCTTTCGCTGAGTGTATTCTTTTCTTTCTCTTAATGGCAAATACCAATGACTGGACTTAAGCTTCTATTAGAGAAAAATAAATTGATGGTACCCAATTATAAAGAATGGATGAGGAACGTAAATATTGCCCTTACATATGATAAGGTTGCATATGTCCACACTACCTCAGCCCCTCCCATCCTAGGCCCTGAATTCTCTATTGCGGATAAGGAGATCCGCAAGACATGGGATATTGATTGTGACACAGCCAAATGCTTCACGTTAGCTTCGATGGACAATGTACATCAAAAGCAACATGAGAAGATGGATGTTCAATCCATCTTTCTCCATACAAAGGAGTTGTATGGGGAGCAATCTCGTACTCTTCGTTATGAGGCATCTAGAAAGTTGTTTCAGATGAGAATGGCTGCTGGTACGTCAGTAGGAGATCATGTCTTGAAGATTATAGGACTAATTGAAGAACTTGAGGACCTGGATGGACAATGGAGAACGAACAATATGTTGATATAGTTCTATAGTCTCTCCTCATGCCTATGCTCAATTCATAGTAAATGATCAGTCGAAAATATTGCATTTTTAACACGAGAATTTCCCTACCATTTGCACTCATCTAGAGGTGTTCGGTTTTAATATAGCACATATTAGCAAATTGACTGTAAAATACCAAATAACTTGTGTTATATATTAAAACCGACATTTCTGAGGGAAATTGAGTGTTTATCATGGCATCGCATCATCTTTGTATAGCGCAACACTTGTTTCGAGAATCTGTGCAGCAAATTCCAGGAATAGAGCTAAAATTGTCAAAAGTGCTGTAAAAAATACGCCAAGTCAAAGACCTATGATCTGGCGGTGATCAAGAAATAATTATGAGATTCTACACATCAGGATCAGCACTAAAGCCCACCCAAGTAATATCCAGAATTTTCATGCAGAGAGGGCACCAAAGGACCGCGGATCCGCGGCCCAATACCCATTCCCGCAGCGGATCCGCGGCGCCTTGATGACATCAGCATGACAGATTTTTCCCATGTGCTTCCTTGTAACAGACAAGCTTCCAGAAGACTCCAGAAACACCTTGTGACTTCATCCAGAAGGCTCGGCCTAACAACCTAGCTCTAGAATATTCCCTCCAACTAACCTCTTCTAGAAGCCTCTCTCTAACAAACTTTTGGAGTGAAATTTGAAATTTGAATTCTAGATCTAAGGTTGAGATGCTTATAAAAGGAAACCTAGATCTAGGGTTTTGGGTTGTTCATTGTTCACTAATCATTACACACACAAGTTGAGTGACACAACTTGCGCATTCAAACCCTAACCCTAATCCAATCTAATCCAAAGCCAAAATCAAGAACACCAAGTACAATTCAAGCAAGAAGCCTTCAACCTTTTAGGAGCGAAGCCGATCTTCATCCGAGCAAGTGATCCAAGACGATCCACGACTCACGAAGATGAGCGACGCCAAATCGACGATCGAGTTCTTTCCTCAATTCTTATAGTTCTTGAGCGAATTGTAACGGAATTGATGAATAATAAAACGTGAAATTTCTTTATCTTGTTTTCTTTACATTCTTGCATCATGATTAGATCTCAATTCTTGATTGTGTTTCTTGTTATGATGTTTGAGTAAAACTCCGCTCGTGAAGGAGTCGTGAGAATCAATAAATGATGATGTTACAAATCTTGAAATGATTCTTAAGTCCTATGAGTTTTGTAAACACTTGTAAATTGAAGAATCAACAACCTAGTTTCAAGCGATGCTTTCTTGATTGTGTTCTCTCTTAATTAGGGATCCATGATCGATTCTTGAATTTACTAGAGGCTAGAATGTGAATGAAATCAATGAAAGGACAAGGGATAGATGACGAAACCCTAGTTTCCGCAAGAAATCCCTAATTCTCGTTGATCGTCATCGATCTAGTACCAAATCATTAATGGATAAGAAAACCTAATCAATAGTTTTCTCATGTCTATAGATTCAATCGATTCCTACGAGCTTCACTTCAATTCTTGATTATTGGATTGGATATCATTAATTCTTAATTCTTGATTTTAAATGTTTTCTTGATTTTAGATTTAGATTTAGATAATTCTTGAAATTCACTTTTAAATCTTGAATTGAATCGTCTTTTTCTCTTTTCTTTAATTTTCAATTCATCTAATTCAAATTTGAACGGATCTCACTTTCCCTGTGGACGATTCGCACTCGCTAACGCGCTACAATCGACACCGTTATTGATTGCGGTCAAAAATTTCTTTGGTTGTGATTTCTATACATTTTCTACATACATACACACAAAGAATCATTCAATCAAATGGCGCCATTGCCGGGGATCGTGTGCTAATTTGTTCATTTTTAAATTTGAGTTGAAAAGTTTATTCCATCATAATTTTTAGATCAAAATTCGCGCAAACACTAAATGATTCATTGTGATTTGTTGCGAGAAAATCTGGAATCTGTGGAGCGAAGGGAATTTTTTTTAGTGCATTCCAGAGAGTTAAGTAAGTGATCAGGAGCAGACTATGAAAATTTTGTGCAGCGAACTCACCACAAGACCGTGTTTCCGCGGCCAATATCAGATTCCTGCGGCGGATCCACGGTGGGCTTAGTGCTTCTGTTAGGTCCACGTTACCGCTCCCGGTACTTTCGGGGTTGCGGAAATGGTAAAACAAAAAATTTTCTGAGCATGGTAACATGGACCGTAAAAGCCGGATCTTTGCTAAACAATACACTAGCATCCTAACTAGAGATTTATCTACTCGGTTAGGGGTTATACCTCAACTTGAACTCCTTCTCTTCTTGTTGTTCTTCTCCTTGCTTGCTCCGAGGCTTGATCCGGACTTTGGTCACCTCCGCGGCCTCCTTGAGTCGAAGGCGATCCACCCGAGAGATGTACACCGAGCTCCACCTCGAGCCGAGGTAACTAGGGCAAAGAGATTGCCAATCTAGAAGCCTTAGGTTGTGTAGAAGTGATAAATGGATGGTTTTGTTTTTATGGGATCTTTATCTCTCAACACATGAGATCAAAAGATGAATCAAGAGGAGGAAGAAGAAGGAGGAGCTAGCAACCATGGTTCATTTCTTTTTCTTCTCACTTGAAAAGGCAAGAGAGAGAATGAGAAAGAAATTGTGAACTAAAGAAATTAACCATGGTTGCAATAATACACTAAAAAATCATTACCAATCCTATCAAGATAAAGTTTGATGGCTCCATTGAAATGACCATTATCATAATCAAAATAGAAAAAGAAAAAGAAAAAGAAAAGTAGAGTGTAGATCCCTCTTGAAAGTCAATGGTCAACACGGTCAACCGGTCAACAAAGTCAAGAGCGGTCATGGTGGTCAAATGGTCAATGCAATTAGCCATCATAAAATTATCACTAAAAGGATTAGTAAAGGATGTCCGCGGCTCATAATGGTTTTGACCAAACGAACTGTCAAAACCCTAATGAGTCCGTCTCAAAATGGTTTTGACCGAATCAACTGTCAAAACCCTAATGAGCCTGCCACATAACGATTTTGGTCGAACCAACTGCCAAAACCCTGATGAGGCACCTCCTCCTTCATCGCTCCGGAAAACTGTGCATACACTCCTGCATTCGCATTCAGTAGAATGCGGATGCACAGAAGACAAAACAAATCCATCCGTGCAATACTAGGATCCGGCTTAAACCAAAGCCCACTAGTATTGCCTGCCCGAACACCGCACGCACACAAGTGTACGTAAGTGATCGCAGCCCTGCCGTAAAACCATACGGCCTCTACACGTTTCGCTCAGTGCAGGGAAACTCTCTGTGTGGGACTCTAAAGACTCGACACTACGCTGGCAGTGGGTTTAACCACAGACCGCAAGCGGCACTAGCTGTATGTAACGGTCCCTAGGTCGATGTCGATAAGAAGGCCGATGAGGTAAACCCATCCGAACTCCTACTGAGCCTGTATGTGACAATCTCCGTACAGTCCGGTCTGTTCGTCTGATACTTCGCATGGCGGGCCTAGGGGGCGGTAAACGCCAGTCCCCTAATAGCGGTACAAGTCGTGTCTGAGTGAAGCCCAGAACACCCTGAGATAACACTGGAAACCTACCAGTATATCTCGCTTGCCCTGGCCAGGGACTACTCGTGTAATGGCTCTCCTAGACACAGCGCGATGTCAACCCCCAATACCGGGAGAGACGAATCCTGTCTAACCGTCACTGCCTCCAAGTGCTTCGGGACTGCACCCAACTACTACCTATTTGCACGACTCAGTAGAGCCGTGGTAGGGTAGTAATCAAAGAACAATAGGAACACACTCGAGGCAAAGTGACAGTGTCAAGTCAGCGGACTAAGCTGTACTCATGTCACCTGGGAACTGATAACTGACGATAGGTATAATACCAACCATCAGTTCCCGACGAGTCCTGTCCAGTGTACTCGTTACCTAACGAGCACCCGCATACTATCTCAAGTACGGCGTACTGACGGCTGTGGGACAGACCGTCTCCCGTGCTGGGATGAGAAGCGCATATGCTAGTCTACTCCGAAGTATCGATGCCCTATCTCGATAATCCCACGACTAGGGACATGTATAAGGATGTGCTTGTAGATTACCCAGCCCCCACGAGTGTGATCGCCTTCACAATGCTGGTAATCAAGTAAAGATCCTAAGGGCTTTACTAATGCGTATAGGTGATATAATAAAGAAACACACATGTACACATTAAAGCAGAGACAAACCAAGTAGCATACTACTATATCGAGCAAGATTGTCTGTACAACTGTGAATATCCCAAGCTTCCATCAAGTAATATACATACGAGTATGATACATTAATGGCCTCTAGGGCATAAACATTAACAATCTCCCACTTTCACTAAGGCCATGTACTGGCGTATCGAAGACCTATCATCTCGATCAGCCGCTCGAACTGAGTCTGGGGTAAGGCCTTCGTGAATGGGTCCGCTGTGTTGTCCTTTGTGTCCACTCTCCGCACCTCGATCTCCTGGCGATCAATGATCTCCCTGATCAGGTGATACCGCCTTAAGATGTGCCTGGATTTCTGATGGGACCTTGGTTCCTTCGCTAAAGCTATAGCCCCATTGTTATCGCAATACAAAGGTATTGGGTCAACAATGGACGGAACCACCTGAAGTTCACTAATGAACTTCTTCATCCGGACCGCCTCTTTTGCGGCATCGCTTGCAGCAATGTATTCAGCCTCCATCGTCGAGTCTGCGACGGTATCCTGTTTGGAACTCCTCTAACATACCGCCCCTCCATTGAGGGTAAACATAAAACCCGAGACAGACTTGCTGTCATCTTTGTCACTCTGGAAGCTTGAATTGGTAAAGGACTCGACCCTGAGGTCTCCATTACCTTAAACCAGGAACATCTCCTTAGTCTTTCTCAGGTACTTGAGAATGTTCTTCACTGCTGTCCAGTGGTCCTCACCTGGGTCTGACTGATACCGGCTTACCGCGCTCAGCGCGTAAGCTACATCTGGTCTTGTACATAGCATCGCATACATTATAGATCCTACCGCCGAAGCATAGGGTATAGTGCTCATGCGAACCCTCTCCTCGTCAGTCTTAGGAGACATCTTCTTGGAGAGGGTAATTCCGTGCAATGCGGGTATGTTACCGCGCTTGGAATCCTCCATACTAAATATCTTTAGTACGGTCCCTATGTACCTGGACTGCGAAAGTCCCAGTAGTCTCTTGGATCTATCTCTATAGATCTTGATCCCCAGAATGTACGAGGCATCACCCATGTCCTTCATGGAGAACCGTTGTGACAAAAATAGCTTGACCGATTGTAGCAAAGGAATGTCATTTCCTATCAAAAGAATGTCATCCACGTACAAGACTAGGAATACGACAGTTCGTCCTACAATCTTCTTATAGACACAAGGTTCATCTTCGTTCTTGATGAAATCAAATTCCTTGATTGCCTCATCAAAACAGATGTTCCAGCTCCGCGATGCCTGCTTTAATCCATAAATGGATTTGAGCAACTTGCACACCTTCCCTCTGCTCCTGTCCACGAAACCTTCTACCTGATCCATGTAAACGCACTCTTCCAAACTACCGTTTAGGAAAGCCGTTTTAACATCCATCTGCAAGATTTCATAGTCATGGAAGGCAGCAATGGCAAGTAGGATCCGAATGGATTTGAGCATAGCCACCGGAGAAAAAGTTTCGTCATAGTCCAAACCAGGTCTTTGACGAAAACCTTTTGCAACGAGTCTAGCCTTATAGGTTTCCACCTTCCCATCTACACCAAGTTTCCTTTTGTAGATCCATTTGCATCCAACGGGTTTTACCCCAGGTGGAGCAATATCCAAGGTCCACACTTTATTGGCGTACATGGACTTCATTTCGGATTGCATTGCTTCCTGCCACTTATCAGAGTCCCTACTGATAATGGCCTGCCTAAAACTGGTAGGGTCATCTTCTTCCAAGATGCAATCCTCTCGATCCCCGTCTATGAGAAAACCGTAGTATCTCTCGGGCGGATGAGAAATCCTACCAGATCTGCGGAGTGGCTGAGGTTCGTCTGGGGTTATTGAATTCTGAGGTTCTGTCAAATCTTCAGTTTCATTTTGTGGTCGCTGAATTTCTTCCAGTTCTACCGAACTCCCACTTGTTTCTTTTGCAAGAAATTGCCACTCTAAAAAGGTGGCGTGGCGAGATACAAACACCTTCTGTTCCTCGGTGTGGTAGAACAGATATCCTGTAGAGTTTTTAGGATATCCCACAAATTTACATAGAACTGAACGTGCCTGAAGTTTGTCCGGATTTTGTACTTTTACATAGGCCGGACAACCCCATATCTTAATATGTTTAAGATACGGGTTTTTACCATTCCATATCTCGAACGGTGTTTTAGGCACAGATTTAGACGGAACATCGTTCAATAGATATGCTGCTGTCAACAGCGCATGTCCCCAAAATGAAAGAGGTAACTCGGCATTACTCATCATGGAGCGAACCATATCCAGTAGGGTACGATTCCTCCGCTCCGATACACCGTTGTGCTGTGGTGTATAAGGAGGAGTAAGCTGAGAGAGAATACCATTCTCTTTTAAGTAATCTAGGAATTCCGTGCTTAAGTACTCCCCTCCTCTATCAGACCGGAGGATCTTGATACTTTTGCCAGTCTGGTTTTCTACTTCGTTTCTGAATTCCTTGAATTTCTCAAAAGCTTCAGATTTGTATTTCATCAGATACACATATCCGAACCTAGAGAGATCGTCAATGAATGTTATGAAGTACGAGAACCCACCCCTTGCATGTATAGACATCGGACCACATACATCACTATGTACGAGTCCCAAGAGCCCTGCTGCTCTTTCTCCATGTCCGGTGAACGGAGATTTGGTCATCTTCCCTTTGAGACAAGACTGACAAGTTTCATAAGATGAAAACTCGAACGCATCTAAGAGTCCATCTTTATGCAACTTACTCAGTCTTTTCTCTCCGATATGATCAAGTCTACAATGCCACAAGTAGGATTCATTCGTATCTGAATTCTTCCTCTTGCGTGTGTTTTGTACATTGAGAACTGTATTCTGATTTAGAACGTAGATACCATTACACAGTGTACCTTCTGCGACCAGTACCTTATGAAGGTAAATGTTCATGATATTTCTATTAAGAACAAAGTTATATCCATCTTTTGTTAGTTATATGTATGCCCTAGAGGCCATTACTGTACATACGATGTATATTGTAATGGATGCTTGGACATATATAGGGAGGACTTTCTTGCTCGACATGATAGTACGCTATCTGGTTGTATTTTATCTTAACATATACTCTGATTGTCTCTATATTACATGTTGATAAAGCCCTTAGGATATGTACCAGACTACTGGGACTATGATGAGATCATACTAGTGGGGCCACGGTAGTCGACGGGTATATCCTATAACTGTTCCTAGTCGAGGGTGTATCGAGACAGGGCATCGATACACCAGAGTAGACTAGCGTATACGCATCTTGACCCATATGATGGGCGATGGATGATCCCATATCCATCGGTGTTTGACATCAAGGATGGTGTACGGGTGCTCAGTAGAGACTGGGTACACTGGACGGACTCGCCGAGAACTCCCAGATGGTATTATACCTCACGTCAGATGGCAGTTCTCCGGTGACACTGGTACAGAGTAGTCTGTTGACCCGAGATCGTCATAGAGTCTTGTTTGATTCCCACTGTGCTTTGATTTCCATCATACCACGTCCAAGAGGGCGTGCAAAAAGGTGGCTTTTGGGTACAGTCCCGAATCACATGGAGGCAATGAGCGATAGGAGGGGATTCGTCTCTCCCGGTATAGGGAGTTGATGTTGTGCTGTGTTCGATTGGCTATAACCGGAAATCCCTGGCCAGGGTTGCTGAGATTTACTGGTAAGTGTTATCAGTAGTTTCTCGAACTGTTATAGACCTCATATCGACACGACTTATCGAGCTACTGGGGTCTGACGTTTGCCACCCCTAGGCGAGATATGCGACATATCAGACGACGAGACCGGACTGTACGGGAGTGTTACTGTTTGGATTCACAGGAGAATGTACATGCTTGCTTGTTGATCTTCTGAGCGCTCAATACCTGGGTAGCTGTTAGGTTTAGCTGACCGCTTGCAGCTTGTGGGTGTTTGATATGATCATCACCTACTGCCGGCGTATTGACGATTCTTTAGAGTCCTACACAGAGGTTTCTTGGCTCAGGAAAAACAGAGTAGGAGCACATATGTGATATGTGCGGGACCGAGGATAATGCGATATGAGATACCGTATTCTATTCTCGCGATATTTGATATCAGCCGGGTCATCGGATCAAGTGTTGATTCGATGAATCGGTACGGATAAATATTAGTCGGTTATATGCGATATAGCCGGATTGTCGGATCAAGTGTTGATTCGATAATTTAATGTATAATAATATATATGATATATTAAATTACATTAACTAATATTTGCTCACTAAAAGATTATTTTTCTCACTCGGGTAATGCATTGATATATATACGATATATGTTAAATGTATTATTTTATTTTGTTACAATAAATATTGTATATGTGATATATAATATTGTAACAAGTTATAATTATTAATGCAATATGTTTAGAGGAGTTTAAACAAGATTAGGGTTTGATTTGGGTTAATGATTTCTAGATGTTTCTAGATGGTTTTACTTTGTCTTTGTTAAGATATTATGTTAGATATTTCTTTGTGACTCACCCTTTAACCCAACCCAAACCCTAACCCTAGTAAACTCTCTACAATGGTTACTACAACCATGGTTGCATAAATGATTATGATAACTTTTTATTATTCATCACAAATGATAATTCTAATCATTCTTCTTCTTCTTTCTTCATGGAAAAAGCTCACTAGCTTTTTCCAAGTGATGAATAAATGTGAGAAAAAGATAAATAAAGAGAGCAAAAATCCTACTTCATCATCCTCATCTTCCCTTGCCATTTAGATGAGGGTGTTCACATCATTTCATGAGTGTTAGCTTGTGTTAACGAAACTTCAAGGTAGATCATCTTTGTATCGAAGATCGGAAGCAAAGGCTGCATCTTTCTCTTCGTGGAACCTCTCGAGAGTCCGGAACCCGATGATCGTAGCGAAGGGACCACAACACGGAGCATATGAAGTGAAGGACCGGATCTACAAAGGTTGTAATCCCTCTCACTTAGTGTTAAAGTTGTTAACATGTTAGTTTTCGCCTAATCTCTAGTTTAAAGATCCGGCTTCGGGTTGTTCGGCACGGCTAATTTTTAAATCGGGCATGGTTGATGCCTCGTAGAACCTTGTGTGCGTGCATAGCAACCCAACAGTGGTATCAGAGCCAAGCTAGAGCTTTAGGCGAAGTCTAGACGAAGTTTAAAGTCCGATCGAACGCCGAAACCCCGACACGGAACCTTCTCTGTACATTTTTCAAAAAGTTGATATTTTCTGAATTAGAAATGCTCAGAAAAACAAGCAGGAAAAACTAAGAATTACTGTGAAGTACGGACCTCTAATTCAAAAAGTTGACCGCGGAACCGTGGCCAAAACATGGGTTTTGCGGCGGTTCCGCGGCCAAAATTTGGACTTAGTCCCTGAAATTTCATGTAATTATTTTTAGGCCCTTTATTGTTATTTTTTTCTCGGAATATTTTAATTCCACTCAAGTGTTGAGTTTTCAAGGGTTGTATTGGGGAATTGTTGATTCGATCGGATGTTTTAACTTTGTTTAGTTTGTCCGGATAATTTTTAGAAACTGTTAAAAAGTTCGAACGGATATCAATAACTCACTTTTTCCCCTGTCGGAAAATTTTTCAAAAGTTGGATTTTTCCTCGAGTTTAAGAACGTTCTAAGTCGTGCAAGTAACGCGGTGGACCCTCTAGAAGACAACAAACCTTAACTCGATTATGTGACCGTCTTGAACTGCCTTTTGAACCTTAGGGTTTGGGGCAGTACGGCGTGCCACATGTGAGGCGTTGGCTTGACCCTTCTACGGCTGGACCATTGGTACTGTGGCATGTGATGGATGTTTTTAAACTGATTTCAAGTGTTGAGATATATTGGGAAATCTTGGGTGTTTGATGATTCGATCGGAAAGTTTAACTTTGTCTATTTATCTGGAATGTGATATAATATTTGGAATCCACAAAAAGTTATGAGATAACTAATTTGAATATTATAAATCTAGCAGTTCAGTCTCAGATGATCGGTTGCCACAGAATTTTGATGTGATCAAAAGTCCGTCGCAATCACGTAGCGTACGCGGATACTCGCCGGGTAAACTTAATAGACAGCTACGCTCCATAGCCCCAACCAAGTGACTGTAGGAGAACCCCGTAGCCAAAAGCATCCGTTCGGGTACTTGCGGCAGCGGTGTTCCGCCTTAGTGCACTTTGTCGACGGCATCCGGGGGTGCGACCGTCTACTAAAGTTTGCGACGAGCATTCGATCAGGATGTCGGGAATCTTGTTGAATTGCTCGACTTGATATTGAAAAGAGTTTTCGATAATGAGACTAAAATGCGGGGTTTATAATTGATAGGCATGAGATGTCTAAGGAATTCATTTGCTTAGGCATGCGATGTCTAAAGAGGTTGCGGATTCCAACTATTGTAGTTTTACACTTTCTTTTCTGTGACCGTAAGCGTAGTATGTGGTGTATCGCCGGCTTCGTTGCTATACATCAACGACAATCGGGATACGCATACTTGCTTACGTTGATGATATGAGATATTATGTGTTGCTGTGATATGTTTTATTGGATCGTCGCGTTCTGAATAGCCGGGGGTTTTATGTGAGATGAGAGTTTTTCATTTTCATTCATGTAAAATTCATTTGTATGTAATATTCTTTTATTGGGGCACTTCCAGGTTGAGGAAGATGTCACCGTTGTATATTATTTACTTTTCCGCATTAGGTAGACCCAAGGAGGGGAGCACAGGTAACCGGGTTCTAGGGTCCAGTGGGAGACCATCTCGAGGAGTCGGGACCGGGTCTCCTAAACCTAGAATTGGCTGTGTTGCTTGCCGCTCTCGTAGGGGTCTAGGGATGTGGGTTTGGCTATTCATCGCGACCGTGGAATCCGTGTTTTATACAGGCTCGTACTAAAACACGGACGTCCTAGTATATCCAATATTTCATATATGTTCTTCTGCTGCAATGTTCTGTGATGAGATCATATTACTGCCTGAGATGAATGTTTATATTATATATATGAGATATATGTTATATTGCAGATTTCGTTTCAAAAGAGATGCTTGCGAAGCATAATAAAATGGGACTTCATTAATAAGATTAATGAAATAAAAGAAACCTAAGATGTTGTGGAATCGAATTTCTTAAAAACAGGTAGCTACAGTTCTTGCTTTGCATCGCGGTGTTCCATGTAGAACATCCTGCACCTTATTCGATAAGGAAAGGACCGAGATCCCTTCACCGGGAGTGACTCCTTTAGCAATAACTGGCAGATGCTACAAACTCGGTTTGTCTTTTGATTGCTTCTATAGTTCTTGCTTTGCACAGCGATATTTGTGAAATATCCTGCACCTTATTCGATGAGGAAAGGGCCGACGGTCCCTTCACCGGGAGTGACCCCTTTAGCAAAACTAGAAAAGCCTAAAAAACACTCCATTTAAAATCACTCGATTCTACAACGATATCAAGTTCATTACGCAATAGGTTTTCTTAAAAACCTATCGTAGCCCTCCATCATTTCAGATGAGTACTGGTTAGTATTCGTGCTACGTTTGTTGACCTTAGCCAAGGCGTAGTGTGCGGTAGCTGGTTAGTGCTTATCTGTATAAGCATATAATGCGATTGAGTTAGGGTAGTCGTGCGACTTTGTTGACCTTAGCCAAGGGTCGTGCGGGTGGGTTTAATTCAATCAGGAAATGACGGGTTGAACTTGGCTAGCACTTATAATTTGTTGACCTTAGCCAAGGTCATAAGTTGCTAGGGGCAAAATATTATTGGGAGTTTCAAGTGTTGAAATTTGCAATGAGATTGCATACCTTCTATGAGATAGTTGGATCCCGATACCCGCTGCGAGTAAGAGTTACTCCTGGGAGAGTTTTACACATTACAATTAGCCGATCAAGTAGGTGTCTAGAAAGGTGTTAACGGGGTTAAGCCTCTGGGAAAATGAGGTTTACTTTAATTAGGTTCGTGCGAAAGCACGGGGGACCTCCCTCAAAGTACCGACACTGGCCTGGCTGAAAGATTGGCGAACTTATAGCGTGTAACTAATCCCGGCTAGTCTTTCCTTTTAGGGTTTGAAGGAAGATTTGACAAAAACAGTGGGAGACATCCTTATTAGATATATTAGATAACCAATCTAATCTTGCAAGAGCATACGCTGAGTGTTTTCTTCTCTCTCTCTCCAGGTAGCGACCATATCACGCCTTAATCAAGATAATAATACGGATTATTGACCGAACCCGCTTGTTATACTGAGCTGGGGAACGTTGGTCCCGCTCCAACTTATAATTGTTATAAGACAGAGCAGGAAATTGGGGAATACCAGATTTCCCGTGCCGCCCAAACGAAGAAAGTGCATGTTGATGCATCATCTTCGGGTGTGTTCATTACACAGAACTGTTTCTCAGTATCTTTTACGTCCTGGGTATGTGATACCGGATCAGGATCCCGCATATGTAATCTGTTACATGGGCTACAGATAGGTAGAGAACTGAGAACGGGTGATAAGTTTCATGAGACAGAAAACGGTGCAAGTGTTGCAGCCAAGTCTGTTGGTCACTGTCACCCTGTATTACCTGAATACATTGATTCTGAACGAATGTTATTAGATACCGAACCTAATATACAACATCATATCATTTTCTTTATTAGTAAAGAAAGGATATAATTTTGTATTGTTGGATAATGTTTTGAACATTTCCTATATCAAGAGTTGATCGGTTCAGGCACGTTATCTAAAAGCATTGACGTTCTAAATCAAACTATAGTTCTTAGTATATAGAACACACACAAGAGGAAGAGTTCAGAAATGAACGAATCCTTCTTGAGTCATTGTAGACTAGGTCATATCAATGCGACCCGACTAGCTAAGTTACATTTAGATGCATATTTAAATTTGTTTGAATTTACATCTTGTGAAACTTGCCGGTCATGTCACAAAGATAAGATGACCACATCTCTGTTTATTGGAAACAGAGAAAGAGTTAGTGAACTCTTGGGAATGATACATGATGATGTATGAAGGTCCCCTGTCTACACATGCCAAGACCGGTTCTTTGTACTTCATTACATTCTCTGATGATCTCTCAAGATTCATACATATGTTCTAGTTGAAACACAAGTCCGAACCTTTTGAGATATTCACAGAATATAAGTTAGAAGTAGAGAACCAAATACGGGTAAAAGTATTATGTCCTTTGATGCGATCAAGGAGGAGAATACTTGAGCACGGAATTCCTGGACTATTCTAAAGGAAAATGAGATTCTCTCTCAGCATTACTCCTTCGTATACACCACAGTACGTTGGTGTATCGGGGCGGAGCAAGAAACACCCTATGTGATATGGTGTGCTCTATGATGAGTACTACTGAGTTGCCTATTTCCTTTTGGGAGTTATGCACTTGAGAAGCTGCATACCTATTGAATAGGGTTCAAATCAAATCAGTTGCCTACCACTTCATATGTGATATGGAAAGGGAAGAGCCCATATCTTAAGTTTGTTAAGATTTGGGGTCGTCCGACCTATGTCTAAAAGCAAAATCCGGACAAGCTCGAGGCAAGGTCTGTTATGTAGAACTGGAATGGTTCCAGCTATACAAACTGCAGCTGATGATTTGGTAGAACCAAAGGATTCAATAGTTTCCAACGAACCTCAGCCTCTCCGCCGATCTAGCAGGGTTCCTCACCCACCTGAGAGATACTTCGGTTTCTTTATGACAGTGGGAGCGAGGATTGCATCATGAGATGATGACCCAACTAGTTTCGAGCTGGCCATCAGGAGTAGGACTCTGTAAGAATGGCTGGATGCTTAGCGATCTGAGATGGAATCCTTATACACCGACAAAGTATGGACTTTGGTTTCTTTATCTGAAGGGTTAAATCCCCATCAGGAGCGAGTATATCTTGAGAAGATTACTTGGTGTACATGGAAAAGTTGAGACTTTCAAAGCTATGCTTAAAGTCCATCCAGATCCTACTTGCCACGGCTACATACCATGACTACGATATCTGGTGGTTGGGTGTCATGACTGCTTTTCTAAATGATGTTTTAGAAGATAGAGTCTATAAGTACACAGCCAAAGGGCTTCGTAGACAGTGGGAGCAGCAGAAACGTGTGCAAGATGCTTTATAGGATAAAGAAGGCATCGCGGAGTTGGAACATCTGTTTTGATGTGGTAGTCAAAGAGTTTGACTTCATCAAAATGGTAGATGAACCTTGTATATACAAAAAGATAGTAGAGAGTATGGTGGTGATCTTCGTAGAGTACGTGGATGACATACTCTTGATAGGGAAGGAGTTTCCTATGCTACGCTCGGTCAATCTCAGCTTATCACAAGGATTCTCCATATAGGATCAAAGTGATACCTCCTAAATCCTGGGTTTTGGATCTATGAGATAGATCTAATTAGATGTTAGGACACTCACTAGTTGTAGTGAGATGGTATCAATCGATCCTGAGGAGAATCACTGGAAAGGTTCCAGGGTGATAAGGACGACTGAATGTCAGTCGCAGGCATTGCCTTTACCCTCAGTGGAGGGACGGTATGTTGGAAGAGTTCCAAGCTAGATACCGTGACATACTAGACGATTAAAGGCAAGATACATCGTTACCAAAGATACTACCAAAGAGGCAGTCTGGATATATATAAGTTCATAAGATGAACTTCGTTCCTACCATTGTTTGACAATGGAGTTGTGGCTTTAGCTAAGGAACTACCGTCCCATCAGAAATCCAGATATAATTCTTAGGCAGTATCACCTGATCATGGAGATGGTTGATCTACAGGGAGATCGAGGTTAGGAGAGTAGACACAGAGGAAGACGGCGCGGATCCACTCACAAAGGCCTTTTTCCCAGTAGAGACTTTTATGGGATGGTTGAGTATGAGATACTTCAACCGCAGCTAATTGTTGGGTATGTGATACCACAACAGATGGCCCTAGTGCAAGTGGGAGATTGTTAGTTATATGTATGCCCTAGAGGCCATTACTGTACATACGATGTATATTGTAATGGATGCTTGGACATATATAGGGAGGACTTTCTTACTCGACATGATAGTACGCTATCTGGTTTTATTTTATCTTAACATGTACTCTGATTGTCTCTATATTACATGTTGATAAAGCCTTTAGGATATGTACTAGACTACTGGGACTATGATGAGATCATACTAGTGGGGCTACGGTAGTCGACGAGTATATCCTATAACTGTTCCTAGTCGAGGGTGTATCGAGACAGGGCATCGATACACCAGAGTAGACTAGCGTATACGCATCTTGACCCATATGATGGGCGATGGATGATCCCATATCCATCGGTGTTTGACATCAAGGATGGTGTACGGGTGCTCAGTAGAGACTGGGTACACTGGACGGACTCGCCGAGAACTCCCAGATGGTATTATACCTCACGTCAGATGGCAGTTCTCCGGTGACACTGGTACAGAGTAGTCTGTTGACCCGAGATCGTCATAGAGTCTTGTTTGATTCCCATTGTGCTTTGATTTCCATCATACCACGTCCAAGAGGGCGTGCAAAAAGGTGGCTTTTGGGTACAGTCCCGAATCACATGGAGGCAATGAGCGATAGGAGGGGATTCGTCTCTCCCGGTATAGGGAGTTGATGTTGTGCTGTGTTCGATTGGCTATAACCCGAAATCCCTGGCCAGGGTTGCTGAGATTTACTGGTAAGTGTTATCAGTAGTTTCTCGAACTGTTATAGACCTCATATCGACACGACTTATCGAGCTACTGGGGTCTGACGTTTGCCACCCCTAGGCGAGATATGCGACATATCAGACGACGAGACCGGACTGTACGGGAGTGTTACTGTTTGGATTCACAGGAGAATGTACATGCTTGCTTGTTGATCTTCTGAGCGCTCAATACCTGGGTAGCTGTTAGGTTTAGCTGACCGCTTGCAGCTTGTGGGTGTTTGATATGATCATCACCTACTGCCGGCGTATTGACGATTCTTTAGAGTCCTACACAGAGGTTTCTTGGCTCAGGCAAAACGGAGTAGGAGCACATATGTGATATGTGCGGGACCGAGGATAATGCGATATGAGATACCGTATTCTATTCTCGCGATATTTGATATCAGCCGGGTCATCGGATCAAGTGTTGATTCGATGAATCGGTACGGATAAATATTAGTCGGTTATATGCGATATAGCCGGATTGTCGGATCAAGTGTTGATTCGATAATTTAATGTATAATAATATATATGATATATTAAATTACATTAACTAATATTTGCTCACTAAAAGATTATTTTTCTCACTCGGGTAATACATTGATATATATACGATATATGTTAAATGTATTATTTTATTTTGTTACAATAAATATTGTATATGTGATATATAATATTGTAACAAGTTATAATTATTAATGCAACATGTTTAGAGGAGTTTAAACAAGATTAGGGTTTGATTTGGGTTAATGATTTCTAGATGTTTCTAGATGGTTTTACTTTGTCTTTGTTAAGATATTATGTTAGATATTTCTTTGTGACTCACCCTTTAACCCAACCCAAACCCTAACCCTAGTAAACTCTCTACAATGGTTACTACAACCATGGTTGCATAAATGATTATGATAACTTTTTATTATTCATCACAAATGATAATTCTAATCATTCTTCTTCTTCTTTCTTCATGGAAAAAGCTCACTAGCTTTTTCCAAGTGATGAATAAATGTGAGAAAAAGATAAATAAAGAGAGCAAAAATCCTACTTCATCATCCTCATCTTCCCTTGCCATTTAGATGAGGGTGTTCACATCATTTCATGAGTGTTAGCTTGTGTTAACGAAACTTCAAGGTAGATCATCTTTGTATCGAAGATCGGAAGCAAAGGTTGCATCTTTCTCTTCGTGGAACCTCTCGAGAGTCCGGAACCCGATGATCGTAGCGAAGGGACCACAACACGGAGCATATGAAGTGAAGGACCGGATCTACAAAGGTTGTAATCCCTCTCACTTAGTGTTAAAGTTGTTAACATGTTAGTTTTCGCCTAATCTCTAGTTTAAAGATCCGGCTTCGGGTTGTTCGGCACGGCTAATTTTTAAATCGGGCATGGTTGATGCCTCGTAGAACCTTGTGTGCGTGCATAGCAACCCAACATCTTTATCGAGTAAAGAAACTGATATGATGTTGCAAACCATGGAAGGTACATAGTAGCAATCGTTCAAAATCATAGTTTTTCCATTTGGCAATACTAGGTGATATTCACCGACGGCTGCCGCATTAACTTGTGCTCCGTTCGCTACTCTGAGCGACATATCACCCGGTGCAACTTTCCTACTTTTTCTCAGTCCCTGCAATAAATTACAGATATGAGATCCTGATCTGGTATCAAGTACCCAGGAGGTAGGGCTGACCGTAAAACAGTTCTCAATTACAAGAACACCTGAAGTAGATGCAAAACCATGCTTCTTCTTCAACTGGGTATCCTGGGAATCCATACAATCCCCTTTCCCTTGCTCATACTTATGACTGTTATCATAAGTTAGAGCCGAACCAACGTTCCCCAGCCTCGAATAAGAATTCAGATCGATCAAGCGATACATTTTATTATCTTGATTAGGGCGTGAAATGGTTGCTACCTGGAGAGAGAGAAAAGAAACACTCAGCGTGCGCTCTTACAAGATTAGATTGGCTTATTAGTTTATCTAACCAGGATGTCTCCCACTGTTTCCTCAAATTCTTTCTTAAAACCTTTTAAAAGAAGAACTAGCCGGGATTTAATTCACGTTACAATACTTGCTTAACCTTTCAGCCAGGCTAGTGTCGGTACTTCGAGCGAGATTTTCCAACGCTTTCGCGAAGTTCCTTAATTTAAGAACCTCTTTTCCCTGGGGGCATAGCCCCGCTAACACCTTTCTAGACACCTACTAGGTTTATAGCATTGATCGTTAAGTGAAATAATCTCCCGAGAGTAATCCAACTCATCAGTGGGATCGGGATCCAACTGTCATTGTGTGATAACCTAGATGGAATCCACTCTAGTCACCACACTCCAGAAGGTATGCTAAATCTGCAAGTTTCAGTTTCTTTAGAAACTCCCGATGTGGTTTTTGCCCCTAGGACCCAAGTGACCTTGACTGAGCCAACATATCAAAGGACCCTAGTCAAGTTCAACCCGTCATTATCTTGACCGCATTAGACCCACCCGTACGAGTCCTTGACTGAGCCAAAATGACCGCACGACTGTCCTAACCAATCACTTTGTATCCTACGGAAAAATATTACATAGCTACCGTACACTACGCCTCGGCTGAGCACGAAATACGTAGCACGAATACTAAGTAATATCAATCCGAAACGACGGAGGGCTACGACTAGGTTTTGGCGAAAAACCGTTAACGTAATGAAATTGATATCGTTGAAGGAACGTGATACAGTTTTTGAAAATATAGTGGCGAAAACTTTTGCTAAAGAGGTCACTCCCTGTGAAGGGATCTCGGCTCTTTCCTCGTCGAATGAGGTGCAGGATATTCCAAACTGAATACCTCGATGCAAAGCAAGAATAATCGACTATAATGAAGTTATTACCCTGACACAAACTTTTTTCCAAGGGGTCACTCCCGATGAAGGGATCTCGGCCCTTGCCTCGTCGACTGAGGTGCTGGGCATTCATAACCGAATACCTCGATGCAAAACAAAAGTGAACGTCCCTGTAATAACAACTTTTTGAAAAATTGTTCCAACAACGTCTTTTAGGTTTATTTTCTTGCATTAGTTCTTTTAATGCGTCCCATCATTTAAGTCCTACCATTGCTGAAAACAACCAAAATATGACGTACGCTTATGCCATTCGCATTCGCCACGGAGCCCCGTCATCACCCGTTAGGTTACTTAACTAACGACAGAGCGGGGGCTGGGCTAGCGCGGCTGAAAAACATAAGCAACGCCTAAATAGTTATTATATATAGATATATAGCAATGATAGCCAATCCAGATCACAGATGAACACTTTGGATATACTAGGAACCCGCGATTCGTTCGAGCCTGCAACGAAAAGCGGATTACACGGTCGCGATGAATAGCCAATACCCCACCCAAGACCCATACGGGTGCGGCAAACTACCCGCCAAGTACCCAAAGCGAAGCAACCTCCCTCAACACCGTGAGTGGGCCACTCGGCACTTCGAGATACCCGGTAGTTTGTGCACCCCCTCTATGGGTCTATCCTAGGAGCAAAAACAGTAAAAAGAATTATACAATGACGGCTACAACCCCGACCCGGTTGTGCGGCCATACAAATAATATTACATCAATTTACAAATTTATTAAATGAATGAAAGAAAAAGAAACTCGCATCTCACATCCATCCCGGCTATTCATCCGCGACAATCCAACGAGTTCATATACACATACCATCAACAACACAGATCACAGATATGTATAACCCCCACTAATCGACGTATAGCGATTATTAGACATTCAATACACATATAACATTACAGATATAACCATTAGCCAAAGTCTACAGAACATCGACCAAAAAATACGGATTTTTGAGCCCCAAAAACAAATTTTGCTTTCTGGAAAATCTGGGCAGAAAAGTCATATATCAAAAATCCCAAAATACCCATATAAGAATACTGCAGAAAAGAAAATCGCCAACCGAGTTAACTCGGCCGCGGTTCCGCGGCATAAGCAAGCTTATGCCACGGAACCGCGGCGCTTTAACCGAGTTAGGTGACCATTTTTCTTTAGTATTCTATAAAAAGCCTGAGCCGATTTTTAGTGTATGATTTATTGATTTTTGAACAGATCTGAAAATCGGCAGAAACTAAATTTTTCGGGGTGATTTTGCGGTTTTTTCGTCCGGTCGATATTCTAAATACTTTGCTAACATGCTAGGGTGTGTTTAGTTAGGCTCTGATACCACTGGTCCACGTTACCGCTCCCGGTACTTTCGAGGTTGCAGAAATGGTAAAACAAAAAATTTTCTGAGCATGGTAACATGGACCGTAAAAGCCGGATCTTTGCTAAACAATACACTAGCATCCTAACAAGAGATTTATCTACTCGGTTAGGGGTTATACCTCAACTTGAACTCTTTCTTTTCTTGTTGTTCTTCTCCTTTCTTGCTCCGAGGCTTGATCCGGACTTTGGTCACCTCCGCGGCCTCCTTAAGTCGAAGACGATCCATCCGAGAGATGTACACCGAGCTCCACCTCAAGCCGAGGTAACTAGGGCAAAGAGATTGCCAATCTAGAAGCCCTTGGTTGTGTAGAAGTGATAAAGGGATGGTTTTGTCTTTGTGGGATCTTTATCTCTCAACACATGAGATCAAAAGATGAATCAAGAGGAGGAAGAAGAAGGAGGAGCTAGCAACCATGGTTCATTTCTTTTTCTTCTCACTTGAAAAGGCAAGAGAGAGAATGAGAAAGAAATTGTGAACTAAAGAAATTAACCATGGTTGCAATAATACACTAAAACATCATTACCAATCCTATCAAGATAAAGTTTGATGGCTCCATTGAAATGACCATTATCATAATCAAAATAGAAAAAGAAAAAGAAAAAGAAAAAGAAAAGAAGAGTGTAGATCCCTCTTGAAAGTCAATGGTCAACACGGTCAACCGGTCAACAAAGTCAAGAGAGGTTATGGTGGTCAATGCAATTAGCCATCATAAAATTATCACTAAAAGGATTAGTAAAGGATGTCCGCGGCTCATAATGGTTTTGACCAAACGAACTGTCAAAACCCTAATGAGTCCGCCTCAAAATGGTTTTGACCGAATCAACTGTCAAAACCCTAATGAGCCTGCCACATAACGGTTTTGGCCGAACCAACTGCCAAAACCCTGATGAGGCACCTCCTCCTTCATCGCTCCGGAAAACTGTGCATACACACATGCATCCGCATTCCGTAGAATGCGGATGCGCAGAAGACAAAACAAATCCATCCGTGCAATACTAGGATCCGGCTTAAACCAAAGCCCACTAGTATTGCCTGCCCGAACACCGCACGCAGACAAGTGTACATAAGTGATCGCAGCCCTGCCGTAAAACCATACCGCCTCTACACGTTTCGCTCAGTGCAGGGAAACTCTCTGGGTGGGACTCTAAAGACTCGACACTACGCTGGCAGTGGGTTTAACCACAGACCGCAAGCGGCACTAGCTGTACATAACGGTCCCCAGGTAGATATCGATAAGAAGGCCGATGAGGTGAACCCATCCGAACTCCTACTGAGCCTGTATGTGACAATCTCCGTACAGTCCGGTCTGTTCGTCTGATACATCGCATGGCGGGCCTAGGGGGGCGGTAAACGTCAGTCCCCTAATAGCGGTACAAGTCGTGTCGGAGTAAAGCCCAGAACACCCTGAGATAACACTGGAAACCTACCAGTATATCTCGCTTGCCCTGGCCAGGGACTACTCGTGTAATGGCTCTCCTAGACACAGCGCGATGTCAACCCCCAATACCGGGAGAGACGAATCCTGTCTAACCGTCACTGCCTCCAAGTGCTTCGGGACTGCACCCAACTACTACCTATTTGCACGACTCAGTAGAGCCGTGGTAGGGTAGTAATCAAAGAACAGTGGGAACACACTCGAGGCGAAGTGACAGTGTCAAGTCAGCGGACTAAGCTGTACTCATGTCACCTGGGAACTGATAACTGATGATAGGTATAATACTAACCATCAGTTCCCGACGAGTCCTGTCCAGTGTACTCGTAACCTAACGAGCACCCGCATACTATCTCAAGTACGGCGTACTGACGGCTGTAGGACAGACCGTCTCCCGTGCTGGGATGAGAAGCGCATACGCTAGTCTACTCCGGAGTATCGATGCCCTATCTCGATAATCCCACGACTAGGGACGTGTATAAGGATGTGCTTGTAGATTACCCAGCCCCCACGAGTGTGATCGCCATCACAACGCCGGTAATCAAGTAAAGATCCTAAGGGCTCTACTAATGCGTATAGGTGATATAATAAAGAAACACACATGTACACATTAAAGCAGAGACAAACCAAGTAGCATACTACTATATCGAGCAAGATTGTCTGTACAACTGTGAATATCCCAAGCTTCCATCAAGTAATATACATACTAGTATGATACAGTAATGGCCTCTAGGGCATAAACACTAACAGCTTCATTGCACGAAAATTGCTCAGTAACTCTCTGACTTTCTTATCTCTCTTTCTGTCTGCTCCAATAGCAATTTTCTGCAGGTTTCTTTGCAAAATTCACAGTGCCGTAAAAAGAAAAAATTGTGCGTGTTTGATCTTGGTTGTTTGCATTTTCAATACAGAAATTAAGGGGCAAAGACCAAATTCAGATTAGGTGAGGAGTTCATTATCCTTCCTAAGCCTCGAAAATCACAAAACTGCATCCGCATCACTCTCATTAATTAAAAAATATCTTGACATGAGTCTAAGGACCGTCGCGCTCACTTAGGACAGGGGAAGGTCGTGGGTAATCTATTGCTTATCCGCGTTTCTTTTGTGGTGTCTAAGGCAAGTGTGTCTAAGACAAGTGGTTACTTAATTAGGCCCACTACTTACGTAGTGGAGAACCTCCCACTTACCTGGCCACAGGAGGGACAAAGAGGTAGTGGAGGATTAATCCCGCGACTTGTCTTTTGGCAGTTAGGAGCGGTCTAGAGCCTTGACCTAGGTGACCACTAGACTTAGGGTTTTGCTTGTGCATTTGTTGTGATGTGCATCATTTTTTTTCAAAAATCCGTATCTTTTTCAAAACAAACACCACTTCATTCTTTCCCCTAATTATCTTAACGCTGCCACTTGTGCTAAACCCTTTAGTGCAAGCTCGGCTGGACACGGGATTCTAGTGCCCGTCTTGTCCGCGTTTTCCCCCATCGACCCCAAAGTCGGTATTTCTTCATTTTCTTTTTCCCACCACCACCGCGATGGACGGATATCCATCAAACTTTTACACCACTCTGCCACCGCCCGCAGGTGCGCAGAATCCTCCGCGCATTTCTCTCCAAGAGAGATGCTATCCTTCACGTGTTCCCCTTCCCACCTGTCTTTCTATACCACTTGTCAACGGGGAAAATTTTGAAATCAACCCCCAATTCATCAAACTGCTACCCAAATTTCACGGTCTTGGTTCTGAAGATGCATACGTTTTTATCTCCAAATTTGAAAACGTATGCGCAATGATTGGAACGTCACAACTGTCTGTGGATGCTCTGCGTTTACGTTTTCTCCTATTCATTTTGTGCGACTTAGCCGAGAAGTGGCTTTATAATACAACCGCACATTCTATTTCAAAATGGGATGAATTTGTAAAAGCATTCCTAAAGAAATTTTATCCCAATCACAAGACCAGCCGTGTTCGGAGCGAAATCTTCAAATTTACCCAACTTCCCAACTGTAACATTTCAAAATAATAAAATACCATTTTTGGGAAATTTTATAATTTAATATTACTTTATTGAATATTTTAATATTTCGGTATAATTAAATACAAATAAATAGAGAAAAAAATTTGGAAAAATTATAGAAAATTCTAAAATAGGGTAAATTAGAGAATTATGCCATTTTTAAGTCTTTATGATTAGTTATATGCTAATTTAGTGTTAATCGCGATTAAAAATCGCTAATCGGTTTTTTAGCATTTTTGTGCAAAACATGCACATATCTTTTTTTTTTATCACACTTATGCATTTTCTTGCCATGGTTCACTTTGGATTTACTATTCTTGGGAGAAGGATTTTGAGAGAATAAGAAAAGAAAAGAAATGGAAAAGGAATAAAGAAATGAGGTATGGTGAGAGAGAGAAAGGTATGGGTTTTCTTTGACTTTAGACTTAGCTATTCTCTTCGTTCCTCATTCATTTTCCCTCCCTCTTCCCTCAGCTGAGCTGCAGCTGCTGCTGCCCCTTCCTCTCTCCCACTTAATCCCTTCAATTCATCTCTAAAATATCACCAAAAACCTACCCCCATTTCATAAAAAGTGTGCACAAGCTCAAGATCTACACTTGGAACTAAAGAAGCAAGGATTTTGGCCACTAGGGGCAACTCAAGAAAATTCTTGAGTTGCCAAATGAGGTATTTGCTGAACCATTTTCTTAGTTTTAGCGTTACTTATGCCCCCATGTTTAGATTAAACCGATATTGTTTGTTATTGTGGAGTTAAGGAAAACCTAGTTAGGGTTTGCAGAAATTATGAGTTGTAATGTGAAACTGAGTTCAGTAGAGGCTACAGCAACACCCTAGTGCATGAATTGAGACCCTAACCTGAGAGTTGAAACCCGAAATATGGATTTAGAAACCGATATCGGAGAATTTGTGGAATCTGTGAAGGGAATATTGAATCTGCTATCACCTGAGACATCCTAAATTTAAATTGATTGGACAGTGACATGTGCAGGCACCCAGGAAGCTACCACCAGAACCCTAGCCCCTACCTCCTATACCCGGCCGCAAATTTATCCATTCTGGCCGCAATTTGCGGCCAGACCATGGTGGATTTGCCTCGTTTTGGTTTTGGTATTCCCTTATCTGTAGATTAGACCCCTGGTATATATAGATTTGTCTAATTTGACCTATGGTGAAATCTGGAGCCTATTTCCTAAGTTGCTGTTTTGGATTCGTGTTTCCGTATTCCGTATTTTTTAATTCTGAATTTGTGTATTGTGTTTTACCTCGACTATTTGGCGTTTATACGACGATATCGAGGGTTGTTGATGGTTTTGGAAGGCGTTGTCCATAAGTTCTAACCTATAGATCTTAGCGTATCGTTTTGAGATTCATATGCCATTTTAGTTCGGAATTGGTTTTGATACGCATTTGCGATATGTTAATGTGTAGGTACCCCATGCAGCCTTCAGGACGACAAGCAAACGTGTGGTGACGTCGACAATGAAGACACAAGGTGAGTAGATTATATCTACAGGGGGAAGTTGGGTGGATGGCGTATAGCACCCCGCAGTCCATAGTTGATATACTATATTGTATGATAGTTATAGTGTGTCATGGATATTGTGTTAGGTATATTATGGATAGTTTAGGGTTAGAAGTAAACTAGCGTAGTTCATAGTCGCGAACCCTAGAATAGATTTACACCCACACGCACACCCTTGCATATTCTTTATACTTACACGGTGTGATGGTGATATTGGATGACATTGGAGATGAGTGGATGATTTTGGACATTGTGCCGTGAGATCGGTGATTTGATATGATTCGTATTTGGGATACGACATGTGATCTTTAGCGGGCCTTTGGACGTGTGCTTGCACACGCAGTATATAGATGGTATCAGTTGTACTAGACTTAGATCAGTACCCCAGATTATGTGATATGATGATAATGATACCTGATATTTGATGAGAGGAATGTGATATTTACCCGTACCCAGCTATTGGGATGCCGTACGACGATTTACCGTACGAGCTTTATATTGATGATAGATCCGCACTCATGACTTGAGGATGCCATATGACATACTGTATCGTACGCAATACTATTGAGGCGGGATCACCGACTGTATATATATACCGACTCAGATTTAGGTGGATTCCATACCCCTCCCGGTTGACCTGATACTTAGATCTGTAGTTTGCATAGTAAATGTTAGACTAGACCCGAGTCATACTTATTTCAAATGGTAAGCTGCATTACTATTCATTTACCATTTACTCTACGGCTCGCATTGCATTGCATGCTTATATGTTATTGATTCATATTCCTTTGTGCATATGCCTATACAAAGTTCCCTGCTCATATTAGTGTTTCATGTTGCATGTATTATAATTCATGGATTTCGCACTGTGATATGGTTGCATATGATGATTCTGGATTGTTTTACTCTTGCGTATATATATCAGTGGTATGGGACGCTGAAATATATATGTATACCCATAGTATATATATATTAGTGGTATGGGACGCCGATATATATATACACCTACTTAATATACCATCATGATGATCTATGCACAGTTATATATGTATGCCCGATATATGAGAGTGAGGGCTGACCCGGACTGACAGATGCCCGATATATGAGAGTGAGGGCTGACCCGGACTGACGGATGCCCCATATATGAGAGTGAGGGCTGACCCGGACTGACGGATGCCCGATATATGAGAGTGAGGGCTGACTTGGACTGACGGATGCCCGATATATGAGAGTAAGGGCTGACCCGGACTGACGGATGCCCGATATATGAGAGTGAGGGCTGACCCGGACTGACGGATGCCCGATATATGAGAGTGAGGGCTGACCCGGACTGACGGATGCCCGATATATGATAGTGGAGGCTGACCCGGACTGACGGATGCCCGCTATATGGAAAGGAGCCTATGTGCTCGATATGAGAGGAGCCTTTATGGTCGATGGCATATTATATCTCCCCTACCACACATTTATTTTATATGCATTGCATCATATATTATTAGTACCGGATAGAGTACCTTCATGAATGCTGAATACATATCGGATACATGATATATGGGTTTCACTTGATATTGAGATATATAGTTTGTGTCGATGCTCGACATTGATTGTCTGATGATTTCATTCATGATATCTGCTGTTTTCATTTTACCGCATACATACATCATATTTATGATATGTTATTATGTGAGGCACTGGCACGAGTACTTGGCACTACACTTATGTTCAGATGTTACATTGCCACTTTTCCATGCTTCAGACTTATTCATTTGAGGTTTATATTATATCTGATCGTTTTGACTTAGGATTATGACATGCTTTTAATTTCTGCTTGTAGATATTTTCTATTCACGAGTTGGTAACTAGATTGATAAGATATTCTTGTTGTGTAGTATTTGAAAGATTGTAAAGAGAAATCACAACCAAAAATATTTTGACCGCAATCAATAACGGTGTCGAATGTAGCGCGTTAGCGAGTGCGGATCGTCCACAGGGAAAGTGAGAATCCGTTCAATTTTCGAATTAGATGAGTTGAAAATTTAAGGCAAAGAAAAGAAAACAATTCATGATTTGCATTTGAAGATCAAGAAATAAGAAAAATCTAGATCTAGAAAAGACATTAAAAACAAGAATTGAGATGTCTGATAATTTCCAATCAACACTCAAGATTATAGGTATGGCTCGTAGGAGTAAATCGGATCTATAGATGTGATGAGATCTAATGATTACTCATTCTTATCCATTAACGAATTGATACTAGATCGATGCAAATTCATCGAGGTTTAAGGATCTTTGCGAGGAAATTAGGGATTTCGCTACTCATCCTTTGTCCTTTCGATAGATCGCATTCAAATTCTAGCTTCTAGTTAATCAAATGGTCAATAGTTGTTCCCTAGTTTCGAGTGAACACAATCAAGAAAGAATCATCTCGAAACTAGGTCATTAATCATTTGATTCACTAGAATTTTCAAACATTATAGGATTTAAGAATTGTAAGAATATCTAAATCATCATCATCTAAAGATCGTCACAACTCTTACACGAGCGGAGATTACTCAAACATCATAATCACAAACACAATCACAAATTGAGATCTAATCATTATGCTTGAATTAAAAGTGTTAGTGTTTATGCCCTAGAAGGCCATTACTGTATCATACTAGCTTGTATATTACTTAATGGAAGCTTGGGATATTCACATGTATATAACAGTCTTGCTAAACATGGTAGTATGCTACTTGGTTTTTCTATCTTAATATGTGAGTGTACGTATTGATAGAGCTCTTAGGATCTTGCTTGTCTACCAGCGTTGTGATGGCAGTCACACTAGTGGGGGCTGGGTAGTCTACAAGCACATCCTTATTCAGGTCCCTGGTCGTTGGATTATCGAGACAGAGCATCGATACTCCGGAGTAGACTGGTGTGTACGCTTCTCATCCCAGTTGGGGAGATGGTCTGTCCCACAGCCGTCAGTACGTCGTACTGGAGATAGTATACAGGTGCTCGTTAGGTTACGGGTACACCGGACAGGACTCACAGGGAACTGTTGGTTGGTTTGATACCAGTCGTCAGTGAACAGTTCCCAGGTGACATGAGTACAGCGTAGTCCGCAGACTTGACACTGCTACTTCGCCTCGAGTGTGTCCCACTGTTCTTAGATTGCTACCCTACCACGGCTCAAAGGAGTCGTGCAAACAGGTAGCAGTTGGGTGCAGTCCCGAGCACTTGGAGGCAGTAGCGGTTAGACAGGATTCGTCCCTCCCGGTATTGGGAGTAGATATCGTGCTGTGTCAGAGAGCCATTACGCAAAGTCCCTGGCCAGGGCAAGCGAGATTTGCTGGTAGGTTCCAGTAGTTTCTCAGGGTGTAATGGGCTTCCCTCCGACACGACTTATACCGCTATTAGGGGACTGACGCTTGCCGCCCCCTAGGCCCGATATGCGATAGTCTTGGACGAACGGACCGGACTGTATGGAGATTGTCACATCAGACTCAATAGGAGTTCGGGTGGGTTTTCTCATCGGCCTTCTTATCGACAACTACCTGGGGACCGTTACGTACAGCTAGTGCCGCTTGCGGTCTGTGGTTAAACCCACTGCCAGCGTAGTAGTCGAGTCTCTAGAGTCCCACACAGAGAGTTTCCTACTCCAGGCGAAACGATATAGAGGTTGCATGGTTTTGCGACAAAGGGTTCGGACGCATACGTGCGTTTACGCGCGTACGACTTTCGGACAGTTTTTACCAGTCGGCTTTGGTTTAAGCCAGTTACTGGTATCCGGTTATTGGATTTTTACAGTCTAAAGTTTTTCCGTATTTTTACGGATCGAGGGCGTTCTCGTAATTGTTCGAGAAGCTTCTAGAAGATGGTGACTAAGGAGGGTTATGTGTCATATTCATTAAATGAGGTTATGAGTCATGGTGGTGATTCATTCATTTCATTAATGCACATTTATTGCTTAATGACTCATGCTAATGAATCACCACTAGATATTTTATAAAGCATGATTTATCATCACTCTTTATTCTTTTCTCATTATTAGAAAATGCTTCATAATATATTATGATACACTCTCTCTCATCTCATTATCTTATCTCACATTCTCTCTCCTCAAGCTCTCATCTTCAAACCCTAATCCTTACACCTCATGAGTTGAGATCAAAGGATTAGTTAGACTAAACAATCCATAACCATCACTCTATCTCATCCTAACTTCTTTGATTAGCAATCCAAGAAGGTTAGTTGCCTCAAGTATAGAGGTTTAGCTTGGAGTTTCGCTCTCGGGTGGATCGTCTACTACCTAGAGAAGGCCGAGGAGAACAAGGAGATCGTAAAGACGAAGGACAAGTTTCGATAGGTATAATCCCTAAGCATAGTAGTTTAGAATAACTATATGTTTGGTTAGTTATCGTTTAGCTTCGATTTAAGCGGTTAGTCGATGTTCGTTCTTTAAACATGATCATTTTTGAAAATTCCGCCTCCCCACAAGTACTGGGGTGAAGTACATCGACTTACAGTGGTATCAGAGCCTCGCTAAACAATAAATAACTTGATTGCAAATTTGTACGAATTTCGAACGGAAAAACGAAGCCGGAAAACCCTAAATCTGTTCAGTTTCTGTCGAATTTAAAATGAAGTCCAAAAATTTTTCAGGTGTGCTCCGAAAGCTAGAAAGGAGTCCAGGAGAACACCCAAGAAATTCGAGCCCATGACTCGGCTAAAGCACCGCGGAAGGGCGGCGGATCCCACTGATCCGCCGCGCTTCCGCGGCCGAGTTGCCGATTCATGGACTCATCTTTCTCGTGTGGGTCCCCTGTGATATTTGGGGTTTTCTGGAATATTTAATATTTGCTCAGGTTACTGTTTAACAAAGCAGATTTTGGAGCAATATTGATGTTGTTTAATCGATCGAAATTGTACAGTATTTGCATATTAGATTATATCTGTGATTGTTTAATGTGTTCGTAAACCTCCCCCAACTGCTAGTATGTCGGTTGGCAGGGGGTTGCACATTTCTGAAATGGTTATATCTGTTTGTGCATATAAACTGTATTGGACTGTTGTGGTGTATAGCCGGGGTTTGCAATGGGTTATTGTTTAATTAATTTGTTGTAAATGTAATTTGTTGTAATATTATTTTCGCGGGGCACTTCCAGGTTGCGGTTGTAGCCACCGTTGTATTATTTCATTTTACTGTTTTTGCTCCTAGGACTGACCCAAGGTGGGGTACACAAACTGCCGGGCGGGTAGTTTGCCGTACCCGTAGGGGTCGAGGGTGGGGTAACGGCTATTCATCACAACTGTGTAATCTGTCTTTTCTTGCAGGCTCGAAAGAAATACAGATTGCTTGCAAATCCAATATTGTTTATCTGTGTTCTGGAATGAATATCATTGCGTCAGACGAATGTAAAATATCTATATTTATGATAGCTATTTAGACGTCACTTATGTTTTACACCCGCGCTAGCCCAGCCCCCGCTCTGTCGTTATTTAAGTAACCTAACGGGTGATGACGGGACCCCGTGGCAAATGCGGATGGCATAAGAGGACGTTGTATTTTCGTTGTTTTCTGCAATGATAGGTTAATGATGGGACGCATTATCTATAATGCAAAGTAAAACAAACCAAAGTTTAAATCGTTGGAACAATTTAAAAGAAACCACTCGGTTATTTTTAAAACAGATATTTTTAAATGCGGAGATTTAACCACTCCTTTTAAAAGCTATCAAGTTCCTTCGGTTATATCAAGTTCACTACGTTCACGGTTTCGCCAAAACCAGTCGTAGCCCTCCGTCATTTCTTATGAATGGTCAGTAGTATTCAAGCTATGTTTGTTTGGCCCTTAGTCAAGACATAGTGATTGGTAGCTGCTGGGGTATTCATTTGTTGCATAGATAGATGAGTTGGTTTGGGACAGTCGTATTACTTTGTTTGGCCCTTAGTCAAGAGTATACGGATGGGTTCAAATCAACAGGATAATGATGGGCAGAACTTGACATGTGACTTATGATTTGTTGGCCCTTAGTCAAGATCATAAGAGCATGGGGCAAAAATCTATATCGGGAATTTCTAAAGAAACTGAAATTTGCAAAGAGATGCATACCATTTTGAGTTTGATGAATGTTGGTAGCATTCCTACAACATTATCAGACGATGATATTTGGATCCCGATCCTACTGTGAGTATATGATACTTATCAGGATATTCGTCACTTAACGATCAATGCTATAAACCTAGTAGGTGTCCAGAAAAGTGTCAGCGGGGTTACGCCCCCAGAGAAAAGAGGTTATTTAATTAAGGAACTTCGCGAAAGCGTTGGAAAACCTCCCTCGAAGTACCGACACCAGCCTGGCTGAACGGTTAAGCAAGTATTGTACGGTGAGAATAGTTCTGGCTAATTCTTCTTTTATGGTTTGAGGAAGGATTCGAGAAACAGTGGGAGCCATCCAGTTTAGATAAACTAAAAACCACTCTAAACTTGCAAGAGCATCATGCTAAAGAGTTTTCTTCTCTCTCTCCTAATTGCAGCGACCCTGAAAATGACTGGACTTAAGTTACTTTTAAAGAAAAATATACTGACGGGGCCAAACTATAAAGATTGGCTGCGGAATGTCAAAATGGCTTTGACCTATGACAAACTGGGGTACGTCCTCACCGCTACGGCACCTGCTGTCCCTGGTCCCAAATCCAGTAATGCGGATAAGGAAATCCGCAAAACCTGGGATTCAGATTGCGCGAGAGCCAAGTGCATCGTGCTTGCGTCGATGAACAATGAACATCAGAGGAGGCATGAGGATATGTCCCTAGATGGCATATTTCTCCATACAAAGGAACTTTATGGAGAGCAATCTCGTATAGCAAGATACGAGACCTCTAAGAACTTGTTTCGAGCGAGGTTGGCTGTCGGGTCATCGGTAGGTGAACATGTCCTAAAGATGATCGGCTATATAGAAGAGCTCGCAGACCTTGGGACGACTTTGGATAATGAGCTCTACACAGACCTTATTCTCCAGTCCCTTCCTCCCACCTACGCCCAGTTTATCCTCAACTTCAATCTTCAAGGAAAAGAAGTTGAACTTGCGGAACTCCTGAACATGTTAAGGAGTGCAGAAGGCACCTTGCAGAAGGCAAGGGAAACACCCGCTATGTTTGTTGGCGGTGCATCTTCTTCCGGGTCCAAGGCTAGGGCCAAAGGAAGGAAGAAGAAGGCCGCACCCAAACCTAGAGGAGGTGTTAGTAAGGTGAGAGGGAAGGGAAAGAAAAAGACTGCAGTACCGATAGTTGGCCAGGATGAGTGCTTCCATTGTCACAGGAAAGGGCACTGGAAGAAGGATTGCAAGGCGTGGAACGCCAAGAACCAGGAACCGAAGCAAGCTGTGGCTTCAACTTCAGGTGTGTTTGTAATTGAGAATTGTCTGTCGATCAACTCTACTTCCTGGGTATTGGATACCGGATCAGGATCTCATATTTGCAATTCATTGCAGGCACTGAGAAACCGTAGAGTGCTGAAGGAAGGTGATATGATCCTCAGGGTTGCTAACGGAGCTAGCGTGGGAGCTGCGTCCGTCGGGGATTATCACCTAGGATTGACGAGTGGACACATTTTGGTTTTACATAACTGTTATTTTGTACCCAGCTTAACGTGTAATATCATATCAGTTTCCTTGTTATCAAATAAAGGTTATGATTTCACGTTTGTAAGAGATGTTGTCAACATCCACCTTAATCATGGTTTGATTGGGTCCGGTACTCTAAATAACGACATATATGTTTTAAACCAACTCCAAATTTTCAATGTCCAGAACATACTAAAAAGAAAGTCTCCAGATTTGAATAAAGCTTTCTTATGGCATTGTAGACTGGGTCACATCAATGAGAGAAGGTTGACTAAGTTGCATAGAGAAGGATATTTGGACTCGTTCGAATATCAATCTTATGACACTTGTCAATCTTGTCTCAAAGGAAAGATGACAAAGACTCCATTTACTGGACAAGGAGTAAGAGCGAGCGAGCTCTTAGGACTCATACACAGCGATGTATGTGGTCCAATGTCTACACATGCGAGAGGTGGTTATTCCTACTTCATTACTTTTACAGATGATTTCTCTAGGTATGGATATGTTTTCTTAATGAAGCATAAATCAGAGGCCTTTAAGAAATTCCTGGAATTCAAGAGTGAAGCGGAAATCCAAACAGGCAAAAGTATTAAGACACTAAGATCTGATCGAGGTGGAGAATACTTAAGTGCCGAGTTCCTAGGTTACCTAAAAGAGAAAGGAATTCTCTCTCAGCTTACTCCTCCATACACTCCACAGCACAACGGTGTATCGGAGAGACGGAATCGAACCCTATTGGATATGGTACGATCCATGATGAGTAATGCTGAGTTACCGCGATCTTTCTGGGGTTATGCGCTAGAATCAGCGGCATATCTTTTGAACCAGGTTCCAACCAAGACTGTGCCTACCACACCATATCAGATGTGGAGTGGAAAGAAACCCTGTCTAAAACATTTTAGGACATGGGGGTGTCCAGCTTTTGTAAAAAAGCAGCATGTGGACAAGCTCGAGGCACGATCAGTACTGTGTAAGCTTGTAGGATATCCAAAGAACTCCAAGGGATATTATTTCTATTACGCAGAGGAACAAAAGGTTTTTGTTTCTCATCATGCCCACTTCTTAGAAACTGAATTTTTAGAAAATCAGAAGAGTGGGAGCGAAATAGAACTGGAAGAAATTCCAGAACCACAAGCTGCTACTGAAAGTTTGGTAGAACCAGAGGTTCAAGAAGAACAGAACATTCCCGCACCCCTCCGCAGGAGTAGTAGGCCGTCTCATCCGCCTGAGAGATACTACGGTTTTCTCATAGACGGGGATAGAGAGGATTGCATCATAGATGATGATGAACCTACTGACTTCCAGCAGGCCATCCGGAGCGGCGACTCGGTACGATGGCTAGATGCAATGCGGACCGAGATGGAGTCCATGTACACCAACAAAGTATGGACTTTGGACTTTGCTCCAGATGGGGTAAAATCCATAGGATGCAAATGGATCTTCAAGAAAAAGATTGGTGTAGATGGACAGGTGGAAACCTATAAGGCTAGACTTGTTGCAAAGGGTTTTCGTCAAAGACCTGGTTTGGACTATGACGAAACCTTTTCTCCAGTGGCTATGCTCAAATCCATTCGGGTCCTTCTTGCTATTGCTGCCTTCCATGATTATGAAATCTGGCAGATGGACGTAAAGACGGCTTTTCTGAATGGAAATTTAGAAGAGAGCGTCTATATGGATCAGCCAGAGGGTTTCAATCAGAGTGGGAGCAGCGGGAAAGTATGCAAGCTGCTTAAGTCTATTTATGGACTAAAGCAGGCATCGCGGAGTTGGAACATCTGTTTTGATGAGACAGTCAAAGAATATGACTTTATCAAAAATCCAGATGAGCCATGCATATATAGTAAAGTTGTAGCCAGAAGTGTCGTATTCCTCGTCTTGTACGTGGATGACATTCTATTGATAGGAAATGACATTCCTATGCTACAATCTGTCAAAGGATTCTTGTCACACAGGTTCTCCATGAAAGACCTGGGTGATGCCTCTTACATTCTGGGGATCCGGATCTATCGTGATAGATCCAAGAGGATGTTGGGACTTTCGCAGTCCAGGTATATCGACACTATACTGAAAAGATTCAGTATGGAAGATTCTAAGCGCGGTAATCTACCGGCTTGTCACGGAATCACCCTCTCCAAAGAGATGTCTCCCAAGACTGATTTGGAAAGGGAACGCATGTCAATTATACCCTACTCTTCTGCGGTAGGCTCTATAATGTATGCGATGTTGTGTACCAGACCAGATGTAGCTTACGCACTGAGCGTGGTAAGCCGGTATCAGTCAGACCCAGGGGAGAAACACTGGATAGCAGTAAAGAACATTCTCAAGTACCTGAGGAGGACTAAGGAGATGTTCTTGGTTTACGGCGGAAAAGACCTCAGGTTGGAGGCCTTTGCTGATTCCGGCTTCCAGAGTGATAAGGACGATTCCAAGTCCATGTCGGGTTATGTCTTTACCCTCAATGGAGGGGCGGTGTGCTGGAGGAGCTCCAAGCAGGACACCGTTGCTGACTCGACGATGGAAGCGGAGTATATAGCTGCTTGCGATGCCGCAAAAGAAGCAGTCTGGATGAAGAAGTTCCTAACAGAACTTCAGGTTGTTCCTACCATAGTTGATCCAATACCTCTGTATTGCGACAACAACGGAGCTATAGCTTTAGCGAAGGAACCAAGGTCCCATCAGAAGTCCAGACACATCCTGAGGCGGTATCACCTGATCAGGGAGATCATTGATCGTCAGGAGATCGAGGTTCGGAGAGTTGCTTCAGAAGAGAACATTGCTGATCCATTCACGAAGGCCCTTCCTCAGATTCAGTTCGAGAGGCTACTCGAGATCATTGGTCTACGATATGCCAGTACATGGCCCTAGTTGAAGTGGGAGATTGTTAGTGTTTATGCCCTAGAAGGCCATTACTGTATCATACTAGCTTGTATATTACTTAATGGAAGCTTGGGATATTCACATGTATATAACAGTCTTGCTAAACATGGTAGTATGCTACTTGGTTTTTCTATCTTAATATGTGAGTGTACGTATTGATAGAGCTCTTAGGATCTTGCTTGTCTACCAGCGTTGTGATGGCAGTCACACTAGTGGGGGCTGGGTAGTCTACAAGCACATCCTTATTCAGGTCCCTGGTCGTTGGATTATCGAGACAGAGCACCGATACTCCGGAGTAGACTGGTGTGTACGCTTCTCATCCCAGTTGGGGAGATGGTCTGTCCCACAGCCGTCAGTACGTCGTACTGGAGATAGTATACAGGTGCTCGTTAGGTTACGGGTACACCGGACAGGACTCACAGGGAACTGTTGGTTGGTTTGATACCAGTCGTCAGTGAACAGTTCCCAGGTGACATGAGTACAGCGTAGTCCGCAGACTTGACACTGCTACTTCGCCTCGAGTGTGTCCCACTGTTCTTAGATTGCTACCCTACCACGGCTCAAAGGAGTCGTGCAAACATGTAGCAGTTGGGTGGAGTCCCGAGCACTTGGAGGCAGTAGCGGTTAGACAGGATTCGTCCCTCCCGGTATTGGGAGTAGATATCGTGCTGTGTCAGAGAGCCATTACGCAAAGTCCCTGGCCAGGGCAAGCGAGATTTGCTGGTAGGTTCCAGTAGTTTTTCAGGGTGTAATGGGCTTCCCTCCGACACGACTTATACCGCTATTAGGGGACTGACGATTGCCGCCCCCTAGGCCCGATATGCGATAGTCTTGGACGAACAGACCGGACTGTATGGAGATTGTCACATCAGACTCAGTAGGAGTTCGGATGGGTTTTCTCATCGGCCTTCTTATCGACAACTACCTGGGGACCGTTACGTACAGCTAGTGCCGCTTGCGGTCTGTGGTTAAACCCACTGCCAGCGTAGTAGTCGAGTCTCTAGAGTCCCACACAGAGAGTTTCCTACTCCAGGCGAAACGATATAGAGGTTGCATGGTTTTGCGACAAAGGGTTCGGACGCATACGTGCGTTTACGCGCGTACGACTTTCGGACAGTTTTTACCAGTCGGCTTTGGTTTAAGCCAGTTACTGGTATCTGGTTATTGGATTTTTACAGTCTAAAGTTTTTCCGTATTTTTACGGATCGGAGGGCGTTCTCGTAATTGTTCGAGAAGCTTCTAGAAGATGGTGACTAAGGAGGGTTATGTGTCATATTCATTAAATGAGGTTATGAGTCATGGTGGTGATTCATTCATTTCATTAATGCACATTTATTGCTTAATGACTCATGCTAATGAATCACCACTAGATATTTTATGAAGCATGATTTATCATCACTCTTTATTCTTTTCTCATTATTAGAAAATGCTTCATAATATATTATGATACACTCTCTCTCATCTCATTATCTTATCTCACATTCTCTCTCCTCAAGCTCTCATCTTCAAACCCTAATCCTTACACCTCATGAGTTGAGATCAAAGGATTAGTTAGACTAAACAATCCATAACCATCACTCTATCTCATCCTAACTTCTTTGATTAGCAATCCAAGAAGGTTAGTTGCCTCAAGTTTAGAGGTTTAGCTTGGAGTTTCGCTCTCGGGTGGATCGTCTACTACCTAGAGAAGGCCGAGGAGAACAAGGAGATCGTAAAGACGAAGGACAAGTTTCGATAGGTATAATCCCTAAGCATAGTAGTTTAGAATAACTATATGTTTGGTTAGTTATCGTTTAGCTTCGATTTAAGCGGTTAGTCGATGTTCGTTCTTTAAACATGATCGTTTTTGAAAATTCCGCCTCCCCACAAGTACTGGGGTGAAGTACATCGACTTACAAAAAGATAAGCAAGAATATAGAAAATTCACCTTTATTTATCGACAATTTTCGTTACAACTCTCTTGAATTTACAAAAGGAAGGAACTAGATCGTCGATTTCGGCTTCGCTCGGCTCCTTGAGTCGTGGATCGGCGTGGATCTCTTGCTCCGTTGAAATCCGGCGTCGCTTGCTAAAGGTTGAAGGATTTCTTTCTTGAATTGATCTCGGGATCTTGATCTTGAGGTTGAATTGGGGATTGAATTTGGGGCACAAGTTGTGTCACTCAACTTGTGGGAGGAAGAAGATGGTGATTCTTGAACAATTTGCACCCTAGATCTAGGCTCCTTTTTATAGACCTCCAAATTCTAGATCTAGGATTGAATTTTGAATTCTCCCTCCACAAGTTAGTTAACCAATATTTGAATTTCCCTCTCAAAAGTTTGTTAAGCCAAAATTTGAATTTCCCTCCAAGAGTTTGTTAAGCCGAGCCTTCTAGATGTGCCATGTGGAGCTTCTGGGGTCTTCTGGAAGTTTTGGCCGTTAGGGGGGACACGTGTACAAAATTTGAGCCGAAGATCTCATTATATGGCCGCGGATCCGCGGCGCCAAGGGGGTTTGGGCCGCGGATCCGCGGTCCTTTAGTGGCCTTAGGGCTTTATCTTTTTATGGTAATTCTTGGACTTCCTGGTGGGCCTTTATACAATATGTGAAATCTTATTTGGCCTTCTGTGTCACTGCCAGATCTTGCATCTTTGAGTTGGCGTATCTTTAATCAGATCTTTTCTCAGTTTTGGGCTTTTGCTTCTGGAATTTCCTGCATTAGACCCCAGACAAGAGTTGCACAATACAAGGATGATGCGATGCCATGAAACACAGTTAATTTCCCTTAAAGTGCCGGTTTAAAAGTCTAACACATGCAATCTGGTATTTCAGAGATGATTTTGTAATATGTGCAATATGAATACCGAACATTTCTATATGAGTGCAAATGTTAGGGAAATTGCCGTGTTAAAAATGCAGTATTTTCGACTGATCAAATTTCCCCAAACTTATTTTCGATCGTCTCGATCGAATTGTTTTACTAAAAAGAGAAGGAGAAAATAAAGAAAGAGAAAAGCACACTTTCGTAGGCAACACGATTGCACTGAGCACGTGCAACAAGCCTTTAAACCTCTAGGTGTCCCTAGTAGGAGGAGTGTTGTCTCCTGAGGGTTTTCAGCGGATTGCACCCACAAAATCCAATAATTAAAGGAAGATCATGAATATTACATTTAAAGACAAGAATTGTAAAAGAAAAGCCTTGAAAATTAGGGTTTCCAACTAAGCTAGTTTTTCGGTTGTCATGAGCCCTATCTTAATGGTCATGAAAAAATGTTAGAAATCACGTCCTCCCTCAATAAAACATCGTCTTATTCTTCATTCCTATCTTTATTCCAAACATCGATCATATCACCCTGCGTGTGTGTAAAGACATCCCTACAACCGGAGAATTCAATTCAAGCTATCATACTCTTGCCCATCAGCCTCAGTACTTTTTAATTAGATGTGCTTACACACTTTCATGCGATCGTTAATACTTCTTGAGGTACTAACCGAACGATTACTCATGTGCTTGCTTATTTGGTGTATTTTCCTGGTCTTGCACCACCTCAGGTATAGCAGTGACTCCCAGGCCAGTTGTCCTTAGGGCACTAGGTGAAAAGGCACCCTCGCTATAGATTTTTTTATTATTTCCCTTGGTGATAACAAAACCAGTGTCCTTTCTCACCACTTTCTTCATTTTTTTTCTTCATACATCGGCTTTAAGACAAGAGCATTTCAAGGTATCCTCTACTATCCCGGGCTTTAAGACGTGTGTAAGTACGAATAGCAGGGTATCAACGTTCAAAATGTTTGCCTTTCCAGAATAGAAACTATTTTTTCAGACTTATTTTTATCCTCAGATTAGTGACTTCCTCCATCTTACTAACCCTTGGGACAACGGCTCATAACTACTTATTACTAGTTCGTATAAGAAAACTTCTAATTTTCTTGGTTTTCTTAAATTTTCTAATCTCATGGATGTAATTGTTCACTATCTAATCTTTATTATCATAAATATTAAATATTTTTATAATTTTGAAAATTTTCGAATTTTTATGAGTTTTGAAATTTTTTGAATTTTTATGGATTTTGAAATTTTTAAAATTTTTTATAGGTTTTTAAAGAAATGTTTTGAAAAATTATTTACAAAAACATCTTTACACAAAATTTTTATGGGTTTTTAAAGAAATGTTTTGTGCTTATGCAAATGATATGCACATGATGCAAAACTAAGCACAAACCTCCCCCAAACTTGTTTCCAACAGTGTCCTCACTGTTGCCATCTGCTAAATCTACAAAACCTGTAAGCCTGGGAGGAATTTATTAGTGGGGGCAAAATATTTAAGTGATGACCCTCCCCCAAAACTTATTCTTGGCTCAAAATTTTTGTAAAAATTTTTCTTTCCAAGAGCCAGAAGAAAAAAAATGTTCCCCCCCAAACTTGAGTTAAGCTATGTTAATCTTTTGAAAATCACATGGGGGGGTCGAAAATCAGTGGTCGATGCCAAGCTTTGCAAAGACCGAAAATCAACACCAACCATTCGAAGATTTTATCAATGTAGTGCTCGGGTTGGTGGAAGAAGAAGTGGGAAAGGGTAAGTGGTGGAATAGAATGTGTGTGTGTCTCATTTTGGAAAGACGATGCAGTGAATGTGATGGATTACTCGCATTCTTTTTACAATTAAGAAGAAGGGGTGGAGGTTCAATTTCAATGATTGGGACATGATTCATCTCAACACCCGTGTTATTCAGAAATGCGAGTTCATCAGCGAAGATCTCCTCAAAAGTTTCATCAATACCCCGAAGAATAATGTCATCATAAAGTGCGGGATGATCTTCAGACTCTAAAAGCAGTTCATAATCGGTGTTAGTTGTTGACCCGGACATCTTGGTGGAAGAGTCCGTATGTGTATAATACATAGTTGGGTCAAACAACAACGTATGAAAAGAGTCAAGATCGGTATCAGGAGGATCATCAAATTCGCTGCTGTTGACATCCATTAAGTCGACAGAACAAACATGAGCAGTAGGTTCGGAGGGTACACTTCCCAACTTGTAAATGTTCAGCTCTATTGACATATTCCCGAAGGATAGGGTCATAGAACCATTACGACAGTTGATGATAGCATTGGAAGTGGCCAAAAAGGGGCGACCTAAAATCACCGGAATTTGATTCCGGGGGTTCGCTACAGGCTGTCTATCAAGTACAATAAAATCCATAGGGAATACAAATTCCCCGATTTTTATTAACACATCTTCTAGTTCACCCCTAGGTTTGGTGATTGATCGGTCAGCCATCTGGAGAGTGCAATGGGCTGGTTTCAACTCTCCGATCCCTAGTTGCTCATAGACTGAGAAAGAAATTAGGTTAACACTTGCGCCAAGGTCTAAAAGAGCACGGTTGATGTGTTTATCCCCAATAGAAATTGATATCGTAGGACATCCTGGGTCCTTACGTTTCTTTGGTAGCGGAGGGATAAAAGCAGTGCTAATGTTATTGGACATGAAGACCTTCTTTGGCACTTGAGTCTTCCTCTTCCTAGTGCACAAGTCCTTAAGAATTTTCGCATAAGCGGGGACTTGTTGAATCGCAACTAGGAGAGGGATGTTGATGTTAACCTGTTTGAACATTTCCAAAATTTTCTCCATATGTGGACTCGATTTGTTAGCCCTTAACCGGTTCGGGTAAGGTGCTTTAGCAATGAGCGCTGGGTCCATCATAGGAGAAGGAAGTGGGGGTAGACGTGATCCCAATAGAGGAGTGGGGATCATCTATGGAGGGATAAAAGAGGTGGGCTGAGGTGTCGAGCCTAGTGGGAAGTGGAGAATAGGCTCGTGAGAAGGCGGTGGGGTAGAAGAACAAGAATCAGAAGCAGAAGTGTGTGTGTGAGGAAAGGTCTCAGCCGGGGTGTTGATAGGATTTTCAATATCATTAACTTCTTCCCCAACATGGTTATCCAGCACTCTCCCAGATCTCAACGTGGTGATTGCATTCACATGATGTGAATAGCCAGGATTGGGTAAAGGTTGAGCTGGGAGTTTCCCTTTTTCTCTTGCACTCATTTCGGCCTTAAGTCATGCAATCTCAGCTTCCATCGTTTTGATACTCTCAGCTTGGGACGCTGAGTTTTTCTTTATCTCACCAACGGAAGACCTAACCTCGGCCGACACTTCCATGAAATTTGACAGGAGTGATTTCATGGTTTGAACGAATTGAGAGAATTCGTCAGAACAGTTCGACTGAATAGGATTAGAAGGTGCAGGAGTGTTGACCTGGTTTTGGAAATTTTGTGACTGGTAGGGGTGCTGGGTGAGTTGAAGTGGTTGCTGTTGTGGAGGAAGGACCCTTTGGAATTGATTCGGGTTTGGAACCGTGTTTTGGGATTGGTTCCAAGCAAAATTCGGGTGATTCCTCCAACCCTGATTATATGTGGAAGAAAAAGGGTCGTTTCCAGGTCTTTGAAATGCGGCATTGGTATGCTCGAGACCTCGAAACTGAGAGTTTAATGGACATTCTTCCGTCAAGTGAGAAGGATTAGAACAGCACCCACAAACAGTTTTGGGGAGCGACATTGGGTTTAGGGAGGCTGCTTGGAATTTGTGTTCCATAGCATCGAGCTTCTTTTGCATTGCTGCCATCTCAGCTCGAACACCTATGGACACGTTTATTTGGTGTACGCCACCCCTACTCGATGGCTGGGTTCCAGTCTCCCACTGTAAGGACTTTTCAGCGAACTCTTCTAAAAATTTCCATGCTTCCCCATCATCCTTGGTCATAAAGGTGCCTTGACACATGTTTTCAAGGTTTTGTTTAGTGGTAGGGTTACTGCCCTCATATATGATTCGGAAAAGTTCCCATCTCGGGATGCCGTGATGTGGGCATTGAACCAAAAGATCCTTGAATCGTTCAAAGCATTTAGAGAATGGTTCAGCCGGAAGCTGGGAGAATTGATATAGTTCGCTACGGATTCGAGCTGTCTTTTGCATAGGGTAGAATTTCTTAAGGAATGCCGCAACGAATTCTTCCCAATTCGTTATGGAATGTGCGGTGGTGTTATATAGCCACTTTTCGGCTAAATCGCACAAGGTAAATGGAAGAAGTCGTAGACGCATGGCATCCACAGAAAGTTGTGATGTACCCATCATTGCGCATACGTTTTCAAATTTGGTAATAAAAACGTACGCGTCTTCAGTCTCGAGACCGTGGAATTTGGGTAGAAGGTTGATGTACTAGGGCTTAATCTCAAAGTTATCCCCGTTGGCTGGTGGAATGGATAAGCAGGTCGAGAGAGGACCTCGCAAAGGGTAGCACCTCTCTTGGAGAGAGATGCGGGGAGGATTCTGCGCACCAACGGACGGCGGCAGAGTAGCGGTAAAGAGGTTCGATGGAGACTGATCCATCGGAATGGGTGTGGTGGGGGGTAAAAGAAAGGTAAATGGAGAAATACCGACTTTGGAGTCGATAAAGGGTACGCGGACTAAACGGGTACTAGAATCCCGTGTCCAGCTATCTTGCACTAAAAGGGGTTAGTACAAGTGGCAGCGTGATTTATAATTAGGGAAAATGAAGTGAATGCGGTGTTTGTTTTGAAAAATGATACGGATTTAAAAAAAAATGATGCAACACAACAAATGCAACACACAAAACCCTAAAATCTAGTGGTTACCTAGGTCAGGCTCTAGACCGCTCCTAACTGCCAAAAGACAAGTCGCAGGATAGAATCCTCCACTGCCTCTTTGTCCCCCTGTGGCCAGGTAAGTGCTAGGTAAGTGGGAAAGTACTCCACTACGTAAGTAGTGGGCCTAATTAATAACCACTAGCCTTCGACACACTTGCCTTAAACACCACAAGAAAACGCGGATAAGCAATGAATTACCCACGGCCTTCTCTTGTCCTAAGTGAGCGCGACGGTCCTTAGAGTCATCTCTAGATATTTTTTAATTAATGAGGGTAATGCGGATGCAAGTTTGTGATTTTTGGGGCTTAGGAAGGGTAATGAACTCCCCACCTAATCTGGATTTGGCCGTGCCCCTTAATGTCCGTATTAATTATGCAAACAACCACAAAATAAAAAACAAGCACAATTTATTTTGCTTTTTGCTGCGCTGCGATTTTTGCAAAGAAGCCTGCAACAAATTGTTAATTGGAGCAGATTTTAGGAAGGAGATAAGAAAGATAGAAGTTACCTGCTAAAAATTATACAGAGAAGCCCCTGAACCGCCGCGATTCCGCCGCGTTAGTCGCCTTATGCCGCGGTTCCGCCGCGCCTTGAGCTCCTCTCTGCACCAAATTTTACCAGAGCACTCCTGATCACTTCCCTAACTCTCTGGAATTCTCCAAATAATTTTCCAATTTCACAGAAAGCTCCAGATTTCCTTGCAATTAACCACAACAACACGTATTAGTGTTTGTGCAAGTTTTGATCTAAAAAATATTGATGGAATAAACTTTTCAACTCAAATTTCAAAAAATGAACAAATAGCACACGATCCCCGGCAACGGCGTTATTTTGATTGATAAGATATTCTTGTTGTGTAGTATTTGAAAGATTGTAAAGAGAAATCACAACCAAAAATATTTTGACCGCAATAAATAACGGTGTCGGATGTAGCGCGTTAGCGAGTGCGGATCGTCCACAGGGAAAGTAAGAATCCGTTCAATTTTCGAATTAGATGAGTTGAAAATTTAAGGCAAAGAAAAGAAAAAAATTCATGATTTGCGTTTGAAGATCAAGAAATAAGAAAAATCTAGATCTAGAAAAGACATTAAAATCAAGAATTGAGATGTGTGATAATTTCCAATCAACACTCAAGATTATAGGTATGGCTCGTAGGAGTAAATCGGATCTATAGATGTGATGAGATCTAATGATTACTCATTCTTATCCATTAACGAATTGATACTAGATCGATGCAAATTCATCGAGGTTTAAGGATCTTTGTGAGGAAATTAGGGATTTCGCAACTCATTCTTTGTCCTTTCGATAGATCGCATTCAAATTCTAGCTTCTAGTTAATCAAATGGTCAATAGTTGTTCCCTAGTTTCGAGTGAACACGATCAAGAAAGCATCATCTCGAAACTAGGTCATTTATCATTTGATTCACTAGAATTTTCAAACATTATAGGATTTAAGAATTGTAAGAATATCTAAATCATCATCATCTAAAGATCGTCACAACTCCTACACGAGCGGAGATTACTCAAACATCATGATCACAAACACAATCACAAATTGAGATCTAATCATTATACTTTAATTAAAAGATAAGCAAGAATATAGAAAATTCACCTTTATTTATCGACAATTTTCGTTACAACTCTCTTGAATTTACAAAAGGAAGGAACTAGATCGTCGATTTCGGCTTCGCTCGGCTCCTTGAGTCGCGGATCGGCGTGGATCTCTTGCTCCGTTGAAATCCGGCGTCGCTTGCTAAAGGTTGAAGGATTTCTTGTTTGAATTGATCTCGGGATCTTGATCCTGAGGTTGAATTGGGGATTGAATTTGGGGCACAAGTTGTGTCACTCAACTTGTGGGAGGAAGAAGATGGTGATTCTTGAACAATTTGCACCCTAGATCTAGGCTCCTTTTTATAGACCTCCAAATTCTAGATCTAGGATTGAATTTTGAATTCTCCCTCCACAAGTTAGTTAACCAATATTTGAATTTCCCTCTCAAAAGTTTGTTAAGACAAAATTTGAATTTCCCTCCAAGAGTTTGTTAAGCCGAGCCTTCTAGATGTGCCACGTGGAGCTTCTGGGGTCTTCTGGAAGCTTTGGCCGTTAAGGGGGACACGTGTACAAAATTTGAGCCGAAGATCTCATTATATGGCCGCGGATCCGCGGCGCCAAGGGGGTTTGGGCCGCGGATCCGCGGTCCTTTAGTGGCCTTAGGGCTTTATCTTTTTATGGTAATTCTTGGGCTTCCTGGTTAGCCTTTATACAATATGTGAAATCTTATTTGGCCTTCTGTGTCACTGCCAGATCTTGCATCTTTGAGTTGGCGTATCTTTAATCAGATCTTTTCTCAGTTTTGGGCTTTTGCTTCTGGAATTTCCTGCATTAGACCCCAGATAAGAGTTGCGCAATACAAGGATGATGCGATGCCATGAAACATAGTTAATTTCCCTTAAAGTGCCGGTTTAAAAGTCTAACACATGCAATCTGGTATTTCAGAGATGATTTTGTAATATGTGCAATATGAATACCGAACACTTCTATAGGAGTGCAAATGTTAGGGAAATTACCGTGTTAAAAATGCAGTATTTTCGACTGATCACAACTCACCCCCGTTGTGCCACAGTTCTTGCAGGTTTGCCGTACAGGTTCCATAGCGGCATTTCTGGCACACTGCTTTCCTTTGCGGGTGCTTTGCTTTGGTAGGTGAGTTCTTCGTATCAGAACCGCCGTTGTACATGTATTATTCATTGTATCTAGAAATTCCATCAACCAAAACTTGTATATTGTTTCTTTACTCTTAAAAAGGGGTTTTTAGATTTCTGGGCTTTTGGCTTACTTGGATCAGATGGAGTCCTATAGACTTCATATGGTTCAAGGGCCAGTCACGTGCTCTTTCGGGTCGTGACACCAATGAACCATTTTGGAAATGCTTTGAACGGTTCAAGGATCTTCTTATCCAATGCCCTCATCACGGAATCTCTAGATGGGATTTGTGTCGAATTATCTATGAGGGTATTGATCTCACTACTAGACAGATGCTTGAAACCATGTTTCATTGCCAATTCCTATCTAAAGATGATGGTGAAGCTTAGAAATACTTAGAAGATTTAGCTCAAAACACTTTACAATGGGAAAGTGTTAGACTACCACCGCCTAGGGAAGACGTCAATCAGCTCGATGTTTTGGTCATAATGAGAGCCGAAATGGCCGCAATACAAAGGAAACTCGATGCTATAGAAAACAAAATCTCTTCAGCCTCCCTAAACCAATACACACTTCCTAAAACCGTGTGTGGCTGCTGTTTAAACCCTTCACATTTGACGGAAGAATGTCCTTTGAATGTACCGTTTCAAGGTCACACTAATGCTGCATTTCAGCAAAGACCTGGAAACGATCCTTCTTCTTCCTCATATAATCAAGATTGGAGGAATCACCCTGATTTTTCTTGGATCCAACACCAACCCCAATACACGGATCTAAACTAGAAAAATTTCAAAAGGGTCCCTCCACAGCAACAGCAACTACCACAACCGAGTCAGCACTCCTTCCAACCACAAAATTTTCAAAACCCGGCCAACAACTTTGATCCTTTTTCTGCCCGAACCAATAACACCTCTGCACTCGAACAAACCATGAATTTGTTTCTGACAAATTTCATGCAATTTACGGCAAATTTTCAGTCTTCTGTCGATAAAATCCAGAAAAACTCTGACTCCCAAAGTGAGAGTATTAAATCGATGGAAGAACAAATTGCACAATTAAAAGCCGAAATGAGTACAAGAGAAAAAGGGAATCTTCCAGCTCAACCCCTACCTAATCCTGAACCTTCACATTACACAAATATGGATGCACTTACCACGTTGAGATCTGCAAGAGTGCTAGACAATCATGTGGGTAAACAGATTGATGTTGAGGAATCAAGTGAACCCCAGGCTTCCACTTCCACTTCCACTCACACTTCTACTTCTTATCCTATTTCGTCTAATTTACTGTCTTCTTCCGAGCCTATTCTCCGTTTTCCCAAAGGCTCGAACCCTCCACCCACTTCATCCTTCCCACCCCCACAACCTTCTCCACAAGTATTGGACCCAACACTTATTGATAGAACTCTATTTCCAAATAGGTTGAGGTCCAACAAACCCAATGCCCAAATAGAGAAGCTTGTGGACATGTTTAAGAAAGTTAACATCAACATCCCCCTCCTAGATGCTATCCAACAAGTTTCCTCCTATGCCAAAACTCTTAAGAACTTGTGCACTAGGAAGAGGAAGACTTAAGTGCCCAAGAAGATATTCATGGCAAAGACTGTAGACACGGCTTTCCCCCAACAATTACCGAGGAAACGTAAGGATCCTGGCTATCCTACGATTTCCATTTCTATTGGGGAAAAACACATCAACCGTGCTCTACTCGACCTTGGCACAAGTGTTAACCTGCTTCATTTCTCGGTATACGAGCAGTTAGGGATCGGAGAGTTGAAACCAGCTCCTTGCACTCTCTAGATGGCTGACCGATCAATCACCAAACCTAGGGGTGATCTGGACGATGTGTTAATAAAAATAGGGGAATTTGTATTCCCTGTGGAATTTATTGTAATTGATACACAGCCTGTAGCCAACCCACAGAATCAAATTCCGGTGATTCTTGGTTGCCCCTTTTTGGCCACTTCCAACGCTATAATCAACTGTCGTAATGGCTCTATGACCCTATCTTTCGGGAATAGGTTAATTGAGCTGAACATTTACAAGTTGGGAAGTGTACCCTCCGAACCTACTGCTCAGGTCTGTTTTGTCGAATTAATGGATGTCGACAACAGCGAAATTGACGATCCTCATGATACCGATCTAGACTCTTTTCATATGTTATTGTTTGACCCAACTATGTATTATACACATACGGACTCTTCCACCGAGTTGTCCGGGTAAACAACTAACACTGAGTATGAACTGTTTTTGGAGTCTGAAGATCACCCCGCGCTTTGTGATGACATTATTCTTCGGGGTATTAATGGGACTTTTGAGGAGATCTTCGCTGATGAACTCGCATTTCTGAACAACACGGGTATTGAGATGAATCATCTCCCAAACATTGAAATTGAACCTCCACCCCTTCTTCTGGACTGTAAAAAGAATGCGAGTAATCCATCACATTCACTGCATCGTCTCTCCAAAATGAGACGCAAACACATTCTATTCGACCACTTACCTTTCCCCTACTTCTTTTTCCACCAATCTGAGCACTACATTGATAAAATTTTCGAATGGTTGGTGTTGAGTTTCGGTCTTTGCAAAGCTTGGCATTGACCAATAATTTTTTGACCTCCTCATGTGATTTTCAAAGCTTAACATTGTTTAACTCAAGTTTGGGGGGTGTAATCTGGCTCCTGAAAAGAAAAGTTTTTTACACAAAATGATGAGCCAAAAATAAGTTTGGGGGAGGATTTTCACTTAAATATTTTGCCCCCGTTAATAAATTTCCTCCCAGGCTTACAGGTTTTTGAGAATTAGCAGAAGACAACAGTGAGGACACTGTTGAAAATAAGTTTAGGGGAGGTTTGTGCTTATTTTCGCATCATTTGCATCATACTTTACATAAGCACAAAACATTTTGAAAACCTATAAAAATTTAAAAAATTTCAAAAAAAAAAATAAAATAAAAATTGAACATAAATAAGATAATAAAAGATTAGATAGTGAAAAATTACATCCAAAAGATTGGAAAATTTTAAGAAAACTAAGAAAATTAGAAGTTTTCTTATACGAACTAGTAATAAGTAGTTATGAGCCGTTGTCCCAAGGGTTAGTAAGATGAAGGAAGTCACTAATCTGAGAATAAAAATAAGTCTGAAAAATAGTTCCTATTCTGGAAGCCAAACATTTTGAACGTTGATACCCTACTATTCGCACTTACACACGTCTTGAAGCTCGGGATAATAGAGGATACCTTGAAATGCTCTTGTCTAAAAGCCGAAGTATGAAGGAAATAAAAAAATGAATAAAATAAAAAAAAATGGTGAAGAAAAATGAACACTGGTTTTGTTATCGCCAAGGCAGCAATAAAAAAATATTGCGAGGGTGCTTCATCAGCTAGTGCCTTAGACCAACTGGTCTGGGAGTCACTGCTAAGCCTTAGGTGGTACAAGAAGAGGAAAATACTGATACACCGTATAAGCAAGCACATGAGTAATCGGTCGGTTAGTACCTCAAGAAGTATTAACGGTCACATGAAAGTGTGTGAGCAAATTCATCTAAATATTCATTCATTAAAAAGTACTGAGGCAGATGGACAAGAGTATGATAGCTTGAATTGAATTCTCCGGGTGTAGGGATGTATATTACACACACGTAGGGTTATATGATCGATGTTTGGAAGAAAGATAGGAATGAGGAATAAAGACGATGTTTTGTTGAGGAATGCTGTGATTTCTAACATTTTTTTCATGACTATTAGGATAGGGCTCATGACAACCGAAAAGCTAGTATAGTTGGAAACTCTAATTTTCAAAGTCTTTCTTTTACAATTCTTATCTTTAAATGTAAGTTTCATGGTCTTCCTTTTTGTAACACCTTAGAATGTGGTTAGTGGTAATTGTGTTTTAATGTGGGGTTTTTGGTAAAAATTTTACCAAAACGGCTTTTAAATATTTTATCTGGTTTTATGAATATTTTATTAGAATTTAATTTGGACTTCACACACTTGTGCATGTTAATTTGGGTTAAGTCTAGGGTTTAACCATGTTTAGATAAGTATGGTGGGTTAACCTTTTAGTTAAGTTAATTTGTTTTAATTAAGGGTTTTAGTTTTTAAATTGAATTAGGGTAGTGTTGACTAGTTTAGGGTGAGAGAGAGAGGCCATGATGGCTTGAGCATGCTTGGCATTTAATGAGGAAAGAGGGTGAGGGGTTGACTCCCATTTTATCTTCAAAAACTTTGTATTTTCTCTCACACTCATTCTCACTCATATCTCTCCCTCTCACTCTCACACAACACCACACAACAACAACAGCCACAGCCTTGGCAGCAGCAACAACAACAACAATAAAAACAGCAACAAAAACAGCAGCAGCAGCAGCTGCAACAGCAACAGCAGCAGCAGATCAGCAGTAGCAGCAACACATCAGCAGCAGCAACACCTTCTTCTCCTTCTTCTTCTCCTCTTCTCTTACATCCTAGGATTTCTAGAGGTATAATCTTTTAACTTGATTCCTTGCTTGCTTAACCTAGATATTATTTAGTTTCATTAGTGTTTATTATGTGAATTAATGCTAGTTTTGGGTAATTTAAGTGAGATTTGGCAAAGTGATGGTTTTGATTGTTAGTGTAGCCTTACTAAGTGCTGTTAAGACTAGTTAACCCAAGATTTGTCCCAGATTTCACAAAAATACCAGTTTGTTTCGATTTGGTATAATTTAGCGTTTAAATTGGACTTTTTAGCCTTTCGGGAATCTGCTCTTGACCCGGGCCATTCAGGAAAAAGTTATGAAAACTGTAGCATGGCGACCATGTCAGACACACACACACAAAGCACGGGGACCCCTCTCCCCTTCAAGGTCGCAGATTTAATAGATTTGGCCGCAATTTGCGGCCAGAATATGGGTTGGGGTGTTGGGTTTTGGTGTGTGGGGGTCTGCTGTATAACTAGGGTTTTTGGTATGTGCAACTTTTGTTGTTTTGATTCGAGTCAAAATCTGGAGCATTAAACCTTGTTTCGACGTTTTTAAACTTGTGCGACACGTGTGTGATCTGTGTGGTTCTGTGGCACACTGCGCGACACAGCGTGTCGGGTTGTTTTCTGGTGAGTTTAAGCATGTCGTGACGTATTGAGTGCACGCGCGTTTAGTTTCACACACGAGTTATTCTTTTGATCGATATATCACGTTTTTGCAGGATTTGCCTTATGTGTGTGACTTTATGCAAATTCTAGGTTTGCTGGCGGGAACTTCGAGCGCCACGGAGAAAGGAAAGCAAGTGGCCGGACACACCTAGCGTGAGATTACGACTGAGTAGATGTGACATCTACGGGAGACTATCGTTTTGATGGCGCAAGTCGCCCGATAGTTTAAGTAGTTTAAAGATTTCTAGTGATATTAGTAATTATGAGTAAATGCTTGCGTAACACTTTGCTACATCCATGCTTTATATTGACATACATATGCGAACCCATTCTATAGGACACCTACACCATTGCCAGGGGTTTTATATGCAGCACGAGCACTATTCATGCGTACATACACGCCCTGGTAATTGCCATGCCACGACACTAGATAACTTATAATCTAGAATATTGTCACCATATTTGATGCTTAAACCTGTGCTATTGCAATAAATCCTTAAAATAAAATTGTAGAATTGCTATTCATGTGCATGTATATCATTATATCATTTGTTCATGCCTAGTCTATTAATCATACATTGCAACTTGAACATTGATACCATATGCATTCATTATCATTGGCATATGCACTCATGATGATTTCTTGAGATTTTATGATATTTCTGGATTTCGGGGGAAAGCCACAAGAATTTCTAAACTTATTACCTCTTTTAAAATATGCAAAGTTGCGGTTTTCTAGTGATGTAAGTGTCGTCCACTATGAGTTTGCTGTGGTTTTCGAGACCCGTTTCGAGGAGTTGGACGAACCGTCTCAGGTACATGGTGGGCCCGGTGAGGTACCCCGGGGCGAGAATGTCGCAGAGGATGGCGTTGAGCCTGGCAGGAGAGCACTACCTACCAGTGACTTTTTGGCACGGCGGATATCCAGAGGATACCGACCGTGGCCACGAGATGTTGAGATATGGATATTTGAGATGGGTCGGCCGGACGGCTGAGGCCAGAGATACTGTGATATGGATACATGAGTTTGAGACAGTTTTGAGGTGTCGATGTTGGACACGGATTCTTGTTGATTCTATTGGTATTGTGATGATATTTCAAAAGAGATTCCTAAAAGAAAAATATGATTTCTTATACTTACATATTCAGATCACGAGTTGATTCATATTGCATACATACCTGCTAATACATTCATGTTGCATACATACCTGCTAGTATATCCTGCCATATCTGTATTGTAGATGCTAGGATACTTGTGTGCATGCTTGCGATAGCCTCTAAAGATGTTATTTATTACTCACGAGTTGGCAACTCACCCCCGTTGTGCTACAGCCTTTTTGCAGGTCCGCTCTGTCAGCACAGTAGTGGCAGGCGCACCAGCTTCTTTTGTCTCATTTTGCTTGGACTCGAGGCTTTTGCTCATAGGTGGGTTGTATTATTATTTTGTACCACCTTGTATATTCATTGTATCTAGAGTACTCCATCTACTGTATCAGCTGCACCTGTTATTTGTATTGTTGTATATTGACCTAGAGACGAGACTATGAGATTTGTGGACTTTTTATACTGTATTTTGGGGTCGAGCTCACTTGAGTCGACATGATATTTTACTTATGCTTTTCATGCTTAATTATGCACGTTGTTGTTTTACATTGCGTGGGATTTATGACCGCCTTGGGGCGAAGAGCTAGCTCCCGCTTGGGGATGCCATATTTCATGTTATTCATTTATACTCTGTTTGTACCCGTTTGGGGGCATGTTTTTATAAAGGAGACTCTGCCGGAATTTTTGGAAAAAGGGATGTTGCTTTTAAAATGCTTGATGTGACTTATTGGATTAAATCGCTTTCAATAATTTTGTTTTTCCTTCACTCTACTTTCTTAATCGGGTTTTGATTTCTGGGCTTTGGCTTACTTATTTTACGGACACCTTGAGATGTTTCATAACTTAAGTGCAAGTCATGTTCCGTACCCTGCGGGTCGTGACACTTTTATTATTGGATTTTGTGGGTGCAATCCGCTGAAAACCCTCAGGAGACAACACTCCTCCTACTAGGGACACCTAGAAGTTTAAAAGCTTGTTATACGTGCTCAGTGCAATCGTGTTGCCTACGAAAGTGTGCTAGTTAGTTTTTCTCTTTCTTTATTTTCTCCATCTCTTTTCAATAAAACAATTCGCTCGAGGCAACCGAAAATAAGTTTGGGGGAATTTGATCAGTCGAAAATATTGCATTTTTAACACGACAATTTTCCTACCATTTGCACTCATCTAGAAGTGTTCGGTATTAATATAGCACATATTAGCAAATTGAATGTAAAATACAAAATAACTTGTGTTATATATTAAAACCGACATTTCCGAGGGAAATTGAGTGTTTATCATGGCATCGCATCATCTTTGTATAGCGCAACACTTATTTCGAGAATCTGTGCAGGAAATTCCAGGAACAAAGCTAAAATTGTTAAAAGTGCTGTTAAAAATACGCCAAGTCAAAGACCTGTGATCTGGCAGTGATCAAGAAATAATTATAAGATTGTACACATCAGGAATCGGCACTAAAGCCCACCCAAGTAATATCCAGAATTTTCATGCAGAGAGGGCACCAAAGGACCGCGGATCCGCGGCCCAATACCCATTCCCGCCATAGATCCGCGGCGCCTTGATGACGTCAGCATGACAGATTTTTCCCATGTGCTTCCTTGTAACAGACAAGCTTCCAGAAGGCTCCAGAAACACCACGTGGCTTCATCCAGAAGGCTCGGCCTAACAACCTAGCTCTAGAATATTCCTTCCAACTAACCTCTTCTAGAAGCCTCTCTCTAACAAACTTTTGGAGGGAAATTTGAAATTTGAATTCTAGATCTAAGGTTGAGATGCTTATAAAAGGAAACCTAGATCTAGGGTTTTGGGTTGTTCATTGTTCACTAATCATTACACACACAAGTTGAGTGACACAACTTGTGTATTCAAACCCTAACCCTAATCCAATCTAATCCAAAGCCAAAATCAAGAACACCGAGTATAATTCAAGCAAGAAGCCTTCAACCTTTTAGGAGCGAAGCCGATCTTCATCCGAGCAAGTGATCCAAGATGATCCGCGACTCACGAAGACGAGCGACGCCAAATCGACGATCGAGTTCTTTCCTCAATTCTTGTAGTTCTTGAGCGAATTGTAACGGAATTGATGAATAATAAAAGGTGAAATTTCTTTATCTTACTTTCTTTACATTCTTGCATCATGATTAGATCTCAATTCTTGATTGTGTTTCTTGTTATAATGTTTGAGTAAAACTCCGCTCGTGAAGGAGTCGAGAGAATCAATAGATGATGATGTTACAAATCTTGAAACGATTCTTAAGTCCTATGAGTTTTGTAAACTCTCGTAAATTGAAGAATCGACAACCTAGTTTCGAGCGATGCTTTCTTGAATGTGTTCGCTCTTAATTAGGGATCCATGATCGATTCTTGAATTTACTAGAGGCTAGAATGTGAATGAAATCAACGAAAGGACAAGGGATAGATGATGAAACCCTAGTTTCCGCAAGAAATCCCTAATTCTCGTTGATCGTCATCGATCTAGTATCAAATCATTAATGGATAAGAAAATGTAATCAATAGTTTTCATCACGTCTATAGATTCAATCGATTCCTATGAGCCTCACTTCGATTCTTGATTATTGGATTGGATATCATCAATTCTTAATTCTTGATTTTAAATGTTTTCTTGATTTTAGATTTAGATTTAGATAATTCTTGAAATTCACTTTTAAATCTCGAATTGAATTGTCTTTTTTCTCTTTTCTTTAATTTTCAATTCATCTAATTCAAATTCGAACGGATCTCACTTTCCCTGTGGACGATCCGCACTCGCTAACGCGCTACAATCGACACCGTTATTGATTGCAGTCAAAAATTTCTTTAGTTGTGATTTCTATACATTTTCTATATACACACACAAAGAATCATTCAATCAGTAAACTTCAATATGCACAGCTTGGAGAAGTCACTTCCTGAACATCTCAATATGTTGAGAAGTGCAGAGAGCACGCTTAAGACAGTTAAAACTCCCGCTAAAATTATTGGGCCAACTTCTCTTTTCGTCCCAAAAGCCAAGGCAAAAGGAAAGAAGAAGAAGAAACCTATTAAACCGAGAGGTAGAATTAAAACAGCAAAAGGAAAAGACAAATCCGAGGCTGAGGGATCGGGAAAGGGAGAATGTTTATACTGCCATAAGTCGGGAAACTGGAAGTGTAATTAGAGTACCTCGCTGATTTCAAGAAAAAGAAGTATGGTGATGCTTCCACTTCAGGTGTGTGTAGGGTTACTAGGCACACGCACAAGGGTCTATAAGGCATCAACCATGCCCGATTTAAAATTTAGCCGTGCCGAACAACCCTAAACCAAGATCTTAGACTAGAGATTAGGCGAAACAAAGCATGTTAAACACTTTGACATCTATGAGTTTGGGATTACAACCTTTGTAGTCTGGTCCTTCACTTCATAAGCTCCGTGTTGCGGTCCCTTCGCTGCGATCATCAAGTTCCGGACTCTCGAGAGGCTCCATGAAGAGAAAGATGCAAGCTTGCTTCCGATCTTCGATAACAAAGATGATCTATCTTGAAGTTTCATTAACACAAGCTCTCACTCACTAAATGAAGTGAACACCCTCATCTAAATGGCAAGGATAGATGAGGATGATGAAGTAGGATTTTAACTCTCATTTGTTTTCTTTAACTCACTCAAAATCATCACTTCATAAAAAGCTAGAAAGCTTTTCATGAAAGAACTCAAGGAAGAAGAAGATGAAAATAATCATGAATTCTTTTGTGATGAATAATGAAAGTTATGATAAGGTTAGAAATGCAACCATGGTCAATATAACATTTGTAGAGATTTAACTAGGGCTAGGGTTTTGGTTGGGTTAAAGAATGAGTCCCTACAAAATATGTTTGCAAAAACGAAAAGAAAACCATCTAGAAGCATCATGAAGGAACTAACCCAAATCAAACCCTAACCTTGTTTAATCTCCACTAAATATGTTGCATTAGTAATCATATCATGTTACAATATTATATATCATATATATAATATATTTTGTAACAAAATAAAATAATACAATTAACATATATCGCATATATATCAATGTATTACCCGAGTGAGAAAAAGAATCTTCTAGTAAGCTAATATTAGTTAATGTAATTTAATATATCAAATATATTATTATACATTAAATTATCGAATCAACACTTGATTCGACAATCTGGCTATATCGCATATAACCGACTAATATATCATGTATCAGTTCATCGAATCAACACTTGATCCGATGACCCGGCTATATCGCATATACCCGGCCGATATCTCATATCGTGAGAATCTAATACGGTATCACATACACGTATTGTTCTCAGTCCCGCACATATCACATATGTGCTCCCACTCCGTTTTGCCTAAGTCAAGAAACCTCTGTGTAGGATTCTAAAGAATCGTCAATATGCCGGCAGTAGGTGATGATCGTATCAAACACCCACAAGCTGCAAGGGGTCAGCTAAACGTAACAGCCACCCAGGTATTGAGCGCTCAGAAGATCAACAAGCAAGCCTGTACATTCTCTTGTGAATCCAATCAGTAACACTCCCGTACAGTCCGGTCTCGTCGTCTGATATGTCGCATATCTCGCCTAGGGGTGGTATTACGTCAAACCCCAATAGCTTGATAAGTCGTGTAGATATGAGGTCTATAACAGTTCGAGAAACTACTGATAACACTTACCAGTAAATCTCAGCAACCCTAGCCAGGGATTTCCAGTTATAGCCAATCGAATACAGCACAACATCAACTCCCTATATCGGGAGAGAGGAATCCCCTCCTATCGCTCATTGCCTCCATGTGATTCGGGACTGTACCCAAAAGCCACCTTTTTGCACGCCCTCTTGGACGTGGTATGATGGAAATCAAAGCACAGTGGGAATTACACAAGACTCTATGACGATCTTGGGTCAATAGACTACTCTGTACCAGTGTCATCGGAGAACTGCCATCTGACGTGAGGTATAATACCATCTGGGAGTTCTCAGCGAGTCCGTCCAGTGTACCCAGTCTCTACTGAGCACCCGTACACCATCCTTGATGTCAAACACCGATGGATATGGGATCATCCATCTCCCATCATATGGATCAAGATGCGTATACGCTAGTCTACTCTGGTGTATCGATGCCCTGTCTCGATACACCCTCGACTAGGAACAGTTATAGGATGTACTCGCCGACTACCATGGCCCCACTAGTATGATCTCATCATAGTCCCAGTAGTCGAGTACATATCCTAAGGGCTTTATCAACATGTAACATAGAGACAATCAGAGTACATGTTAAGATAAAGTACAACCAGATAGCGTACTATCATGTCGAGCAAGAAAATCCTCCCTATATATTTCCAAGCATCCACTACAATTACATCGTATGTACAGTAATGGCCTCTAGGGCATACATATAACTAATAGTGTGTTCGTCACTGAAAACTGTTTTTCTATAAACTCTGCAACCTGGATATTAGATTATGGTTTGGGTTCTCACATCTGCAATTGTGTTCAGGGATAGAGAAATAGAAAAGTTTTGAAGACTGATGACCACACTCTCCGGGTTGGAAATGGTTCCAATATACATGCTGTATCAGTGGGAGAGTATCACCTGGGGTTGCCCTCGGGATGTATATTGGTTTTGAACCCGTGTTATTTTGTACCAAGTATGCTCTTTAATATAATATCCATACCTTTGTTGGAAAATGAAGGATATCATTTTGTGTTACAAAACAATGTTATGAACATTAACCTGAATCAACAGTTGATTTAGTATGGTACACTGAATAACGGAATTTTCATCCTAAATCAACGCACGGTTTTCAATAGACAATACACAAACAAAAGAAAAACTTCAAATATAAATAAAGCTTTTGTTTGGCATTGTAGACTTGATCACATTAACGAAACAAGACTAACCAAGCTTCATAAAGATAGATATTTAAATCATTTTGAATATAGATCTTATGCGACTTGTCAGTCTTGCATCAAGGGTAAAATGACCAAAACTCCGTTTACTGGACACGGAGAGAGAGCTACTGAACTCTTAGGCCTTATACAAAGTGATGTATCCGGACCGATTTCTACACATTCTAGAGGCGGTTATTCTTACTTTATAACTTTTACTGATGATTTCTTGAGGTTCGGACACGTGTTCTTGTTGAAACATAAGTCAGAAGCTTTCAAAAAATTCAAGGAGTATAAACTTAAAGTAGAAAAACAAATTGATTTGAGCATCAAGAAACTTCGATCAGATCGAGGAGGAGAGTATTTAAATACAGAGTGTTTAGACTTCCTAAAAGAGAATGGGATTCTCTCTCAGCTCGCTCCTCCTTACACACCACAGCACAGCGGTGTATCAGAACGGAGGAATCGTACCCTATTAGATATAGTACATTCAATGATGAGTGATGCTGAGTTACCAATTTCCTTTTGGGGACATGCATTGGAGACTGGAGTATATTTATTGAACAGGGTTCCAACCAAAACCGTTCCTACCACTCCATATAAGATATGGTATGTGAAGAGACCATCTCTTAAATGTGTTAGGATATGGGGTTGTCCGGCTTTTGTTAAAAAGAAGAATCAAGACAAACTCGAGACAAGGTCGGTTCTATGTACATTTGTGGGATGTCTAAAACATTCATGTTTTCTACCACAAGGAGGAACAAAGAGTGTTTGTTTCTCAGTATGCCACATTTTTAGAAAATGAATTTTTACAAATAATACTGATAGCAATGCGGTAGAACTAGAATAAGTTCTAGAACCACAAATAACTAATAACGATTTGGTTGAACCCAATGTTGCAATAGAACCTCACGAACCTCAGTCACTCCGTAGATCTAGTAGGACTTCTCCCCCACCGGAGAGATACTATGGTTTCCTCATTGATGGTGATAGAGAAGATTGCATCATGGATGATGATGACCCTACTAGTTTTCAGCAAGCTATCACGAGTGGTGACTCAGTAAAGTGGTTGGATGCCATGAGATCCGAAATGGAGTCCATGTACACCAACAAAGTATGGACTTTGGAAGTTTCACCTTCTGGAGTAAAACCCGTGGGTTGCAAATGGATCTTTAAGAAAAAGATCGGTGTAGATGGACAGGTGGAGACCTTTAAAGAAAGGCTTGTAGCGAAAGGATTTCGTCAAAGATCAGGACTGGACTATGACGAGACTTTCTCTCTAGTAGCAATGCTTGAATCCATTAGGATCCTACTTGCTATTGCTGCTCACTATGACTATGAAATCTGGAAGATGGGCATTAAAATTGCATTTCTAAACGGTGATTTAGAAGTGTACGTTTTTATGGATCAGCCGGAAGGCTTCATTGATGGTGGGAGCAGCGAAAAGGAATGTTGGTTGCTTAAATCCATTTATGGATTAAAAGGGGCTTCACGGAGTTGGAACATCTACTTTGATAATACAATCAAAGAGTTTGATTTTGTCAAAAATGTAGATGAACCTTGTATTTATAAGAAGATTGTATGGATTACTGTCACATTCCTCGTATTGTACGTGGATGACATTCCCTTGATAGGAAACGACATTCCTATGCTACAATCGGTCAAACTATTCTTGTCACAAAGGTTCTCCATGATAGACCTGGGTGATGCCTCATACATTTTGAGCATTAAGATCTATAAAGATAGATCTAAGAGATTATTGGGATTGTCCCAATCAAGGTACAATAACACCATCCTAAAGAGGTTTAGTATGGAAGATTCCAAGCGAGGTACTTTACCCGCTTGTCACGAATCACTCCTTCCAAAGACTTTTGTCCAAAGTCTGATGAAGAGAGAGCTCGCATGAGTATTATACCCTACACTTCTACCATAAGATCTATAATGTATGTGATGCTATGTACTCTCCCTGATGTTGTTTACTCACTAGGTGTAGTAAGCAGGTATCAATCCAATCCAGGGAGAAACACTGGACCGCTGTGAAGAACATTCTTAAGTACTTGCGAAGGACTAAAGAAATGTTCTTTGTATATGGTAATGGGGATCTCCAGATGGAGGCCTTTACCGATTCTAGGTTTCAGAGTGATAAGGATGACAGCAAATCTATCTCGGGGTTTGTATTTACTCTCAATGGAGGGGGGCTTTGTTGGAAGAGTTCCAAACAGAACACTATTGCAGACTCAACGATGGAAGCTGAGTACATTGTTGCAAACGATGCTACCAAAGAAGCCATCTGGATGTGGAAGTTCATCTCGGAACTTGGAGTAGTTCCCACCATTATTGATCCAATACCAGTGTATTGTGATAATAATGGGGCTATGGCATTGGCTAAAGAGCCTAGGTCCCATCAACGATTCAGATACATCCTGAGGCGATATTATTTGATCCGGAGATAGTTGATCACCGCGAAATCGAGATTCGGAGAGTAGACACAAAGAATAACACCGTGGATCCACTCACCAAGGCCCTACTACAGCCACAACATAAGCGAATGATGTTGGGTATGAGGTACGCCAATAATTGGCCTTAGTGCAAGTGGGAGATTATTGGATATATGTATGCCCTAGAGGCCATTATTTGTATGGTGGATGCTTGGACATATATATATAGGACTTTCTTGCTCGACATGATAGTATGCTATCTGGTTGCTCTTTATCTTAACATGTTCACTTGAATGTGTATACAGTTCATTTGATACATGTTGATAAAGACCTTAGGATATCAGCTTGATTACCGTGATTATGATGCAGATCATACTAGTGGGGCATGTGTAGTCTATAAGCATATCATTAATTGTTCTTAGTCATGGATGTATCGAGACGAGGCATCAATATTCCAGAGTAGATTAGCGTATACGTTTCTCGACCCAGTTGAGGAGGCGATGGATGATCCCATATCCATTGGTGTTTGACATCAAAGATTGTATACGGGTGCTCTTTGGAGACTGAGTACACTGAACGGACTCACCGAGAACTCCTATATGGTATTATATTTATCGTCGAATAACAGTTCTCAGGTGACACTTATATAGGCTAGTCTGTAGACCCGAGATCGTCATAGAGACTTGTGTGTTTCCCACTGTACTTTGATTTCCACCCTACCACGGCTCTACTGAGTCGTGAAAACAGGTGGTTTTTGTTGGCTATAGTGCCCTCAAGTCAATTATTGGATCGCAGGCACACAATTGCGATGATTGAGGGAAGACCTATACGGATAGAACGGTCTTACTCGAAATGATAGTATGCTATTCGGTTTGTCTTTATCATCATGAACATGCTTTATGTGGTATTACAAATCACTATTACATGTTGATAGAGCCCATATGATTCTTTCTTGACTACCAGCATTATGATGGCGATCATATACATGGGAACTTGGTAGTATATAAGCACATCCTTAAATGTCCCTGGTCGTAGGACTATCGAGACTGGGTATCGATACTTCAGAGTAGACTAGTGTATACTGATCGAGTCCCCGACGAGGGGTGGCGGCCAGGTCTCACAAGCCATTGGTGTTAGTTTGGTCACCTAAGATAGTATGCAGGTGCTCATTGGGTTATGAGTACACCGGACAGACTCGCTGGGAACATGCTAGTTGGTATTATACCTATTGTCAGATAGCAGTTCCCAGGTAACATGTGTACAGATTAGTCTGTCGACCTAAGATCATCATTTGTCGCGTGTGAGTTCCCATTGTGCTTTGTGTTGGGTTTCGCTAGCGCCCCAGCCATCAATCCGTGACCAAATGAGGAACAAAAATTTTCTAAACTGGCGCTAACAGAACCCGATGCCCAGATCTACCCTAAACTAGCAAACAATATAAAGAGTTAGGAATGGTTATACCGAATCGATCCTTGTCCTTCGGTCTTCAACCACCTTTCCAACCTCCTAGAGGCCACCATGATCAAGCTTGATCTCCGGTCTCCCTTCATCGAAGATGATCCACCCGAGGATTTATGAAACGAGCTCCTACCTCAATAGTCGAGGTAACTAGGCTACCTAGATCGCTACACTAGATACCCTAGGAGAAGTAGAGAGTAGTGAAGGATTAATTTATCTCAAGACACCCTAGGTTTCTCAACTCGTGAGACTTGTAGGGTGGAGGTAGAAGATGAAGCATGAGGATGAGAGAGAGAGGCATGGCAACTCAAGAAAAGAAAAAAATGGTTAAGTGTTGTGTTGTGAGATATTTTCAAGCATCCAAAATAAATACCTCAAGTCAAGAAAATATATCCAAAATATCTCACAACCCAAAAAAATGTCTAACATGCCCCCATGAGTCACCTCATGAGTCATGCTCTAATTAATGCCACTAATCACCTCATCCTCCACCTCATTAACCATTTAATACTAAATGGTTAAATCTAAATGAGATGGCATCTTCTAGAAACATTCTTGTAAAGAATTACAAGAATACCCCTCATTATATATACATACTCGCATCCGTATTCCAAAGAATATGAATACAATGTGACGAAAATAATCCAGTAATATAATACTAGGATCCGGCTTAAACCAAAACCCACTAGTATTATCCATCCGAATCATGATCTGTGCACAAGTACATGTATATGATTGAACCCTGCCGTAAAACTATACGGCCTCTACATCGTTTCGCCCGAAGTAGGAAAACCCTCTATGTGGGACTCTAAAGACTCATCAATACGCTGGCAGTGGGTTTAACCACAAGGATGTCAGCGGCACTAGCTGTATGTAACGACCACCCAGGTATTGAGCGAAAGGGAGGCCGACAAGCAAACTCTTCCTGAAACTCTACCGAGCCTGATAGTGACAATATCCATACAGTCCGGTCCGTTCATCTATGAGTATCGCATATCGAGTCTAGGGGGTGGATAAAGTCAGACCCCTAATAACGTGACATTTAGTGTCGGTATGAAACCCATCACCACGTAAGAAACTACTGATCCTATATCAGTAATTCTCGACTACATTGGCCAAGGATTTCTGGTGATGGCCACCCGAGCACTACGCAACATCAACCCCCAATACTGGGAGAGACGAATCCCCGACGATCCGCACACTACCTCCATGTGGCTCGGGAATGTACCCAACTAAAACCTGTTTGCACGACTCCTTTGAGCCGTGGTAGGGTAGTAATCAAAGTACAGTGGGAACTCACACGAGACAAATGATGATCTCAGGTCGACAGACAAACCTGCACATATGTCACCTGGGAACTGCTATTTGGCAATAGGTATACTACGAACTAGCAGGTTCCCGGCGAGTCTGTCCAGTGTACTCATAACCCAATGAGCACCTGTATACTATCTTAGGTAAACAAACTAACACCAATGGCTTGTGAGACCTGGATACCGTCCCTCGTCGGGGTCTCGATCAGTACACACTAGTCTACTCTGGAGTATCAATGCCCAGTCTCGAAACTCCCACGACTAGGGACATTTAAGGATGTGCTTATAGACCTCCCAGCTCTCACGTATATAATCGCCATCATAGTGCTGGTAGTCAAGAAAGAATCCTATGGGCTCTATCAACATGTAATAGTGATCTGTAATACCATATAAAGCATGTACAAACCAGATAGCATGCTATCATCTCGAGTAAGACTGTTCTACCGGTATAGGTCCTCCCTCAATCATTATAATCACCTGCATGCGACTATGATAATTGCCTTGAGGGAACTATAGCCAACACTTTGATTAATACCCTACCACGGCTCAAAAAAGTCGTGCAAACAGGTTTTAGTTAGGTACAGTCCCGAGCCACATGGAGGCATTGAGCGGATCGTCGGGAATTCGTCTCTCTCGGTATTGGGGGTTGATGTCGCGTTGTGCATGGATGGCCATCACCAGAAATCCTTGGCCAAGGTAGTCGAGAATTACTGATTTGGATTAGTAGTTTCTCAAGTGGTGATGGGTTTCATACCAACACTAAATATCGCGTTATTAGGGGTCTGACTTTATCCACCCCCTAGACTCAATATGCGATACTCATAGACGAACGGACCGGACTGTACAGATATTGCTGTCAGGCTCAATAGGGGTTTCAGGATGAGTTTGCTCGTCGGCCTCCCTTATGCTCAATACCTGGGTAGCCGTTACGTACAGCTAGTGCCGCTGATGTGCTTGTGGTTAAACCTACTGCCAGCGTATTGACGAGTCTTTAGAGTCCCACACAGAGGGTTTTCCTGCTTCGGACAAAACGATGTAGAGGCCGTATGGTTTTAGGCAGGGTTCGATCATATACGTGCACTTGTGCACGTATCATGATTCGGACGGATATACTAATGGCTTTGGTTTAAGCCAGATTCTAGTATTATATTGTTGGATTATTTTCGTCTCGTTGTATTCGTATTTTATCAGAATATGGATACGGGTATGTATATACGGATGAGAGCTATTCTTGTAATTTAATACAGAGAGTGGGTTTTGAAATCTCAGTTTTTCGGTTTTGAAACAAGTGCAAAGTCTTAGTTATAACATGAGAATGATACAGAATGAAAACGAGGCATATTCATGAAAATTTGGCCGGCCACATTGCAAAAATTCTTGGCCTCACCTTTTTTACTATTCACAATGGGCCCCATTTTCATTCTGTGTCTTGGGTATTGTAAATTGGTGTTTTTGGTCTTTTTGTTTTCCCTAGATTTCATTTAGTGTTGTCTTTGCTTTGAGGGGAACTTGGAAAGTTTCAAAACTTGAAATCTTGCATCGTTGATTTCAGTACATACATTACTATCTGCGGCCGTGAATGTCATTAGAGCGGTATAACCCGTCTAACTGCTATATGTTCTTTTAGACGCGTTTGCGAACATGACATTCACGTTGATGTTCTGTGTTGTGTTGTGGTTGTGGTTGGATCGTCGTGGTGGATAACCAGTGGTGCAATGGTAGTACAGTTTAGATTCATTTGTACATTTGATATTGCGGGGCGAGCGTCCGACATGTGGACTGCCGTTCTGCCCATTTGTATATTATTTGTTTGGGGCACGACTGGGTTGAGGTCAATGTCACCCTTGTATATATATTTTCTTTTATGTACAAGGATTACCCCGCGGTGGAGTGCATGAATAGTTGGGTTCTAGAGGGAAACGGGTCCGCATCTCATGGCGTTGAGACGGAGGGGACCTTACTCTAGAATTGGCGGGCTATTAGCCGCACTCGTAGGGGGTATAGTTTGACCCAAGATAGGGTGCTCAAGTTACCGGATTCCGTGATGTGCTGGGTGGCCCATTCACTTTGATAATTGCGGTTGCCTCGGTTCTAGGGTTGGCGGGTAACTTGTCGTGCACGTAGGGGTCTAGGTTTTCATTGAACAAGCTCTCCACACGACAAGGAACGTCGGGTCTCATTTGCGGCTCAAGTGAAACCTTAGACTCCAGGATTATGAGATACTGTGATGTTGCTTAGCTGAGATACTGTGATGTTGCTTTATATTATGCCTGGGATGAATGTTATATATATATATATATACTAGTAGATGTTATATATATTTTGCACCCGTTCTAGTCCAGCTCCCGCTCTGCCGTTAGTTAAGTAACCTAACGGGTGATGACATGGCCCAGTGGCGAATGCTGATGGCATATACGTACATTATATTTTCGTTCCTTTCTGTGGTGTGATATGTTTAATTGATGGGACTGCGTTGATTATAATTACTGCAAGGATAAAACAAACCTATTTGATTTTGTTGGAACCAAGTTTTTTGAAAACAGACATTACAGATGTTTTCTTTTGCTTTGCACAGCGGTATTCGATTATGAATATCCAGCACCTCATTCGACGAGGCAAAAGCCGAGATCCCTTCACCGGGAGTGACCTCTTGAGCAAAAGTTTGCATTATCGTAATAACTTCACTATAGTCGATTCTTTTGCTTTGCATCGTGGTATTCAGTTTGGAATATTCTGCACCTCATTCAATGAGAAAAGAGCCGAGATCACTTCACAGGGAGTGACCTCTTTAGCAAAAGTTTTCGCCAACATATATTTGTAAAACCACGTGGATTTCTTCAACGATATCAAGTTCATTACGTTAAAGGTTTATCTCCAAAAACCAGCCGTGGCCCAACGTCATTTCAGACAAGTATTGCTTAGTATTCGTGCTACGTATGTTGACCTAGTCAAGGTGCAGTGTTCGGTAGCTCTGTAGTATTTTCCTGTTGCATGGATATGCGATTGGTTAGGACAGTTGTATGGTCATGTTGACCTGGTCAAGGGCTCGTACGGGTGGGTCTAATTAATCAGGATAATGACGCGTTGAACTTGACTTGCGACTTATGATATGTTGACCTAGTCAAGGTCATAAGTCGTTTGGGGTAAAAAAATCGCATCGGGAGTTTCAAACATACAGGAAACTAGCCAGGCATGCGCATACCTTCTAGAGTGTGGTGACTTGAGTGGATTCCATCAAGTTATCATGCGATGATTGTTGGATCCCGATTGCCACTGATGAGTAGGATTACTCCTCGGGTGATTTTAGATGATCCCGACTAATTCTCCTTTTAGGGTTTGGAGGAGAAATCGAGGAAACGGTGGGAGCCATCCTGATTAGATAAAGTGATTAACCATTCTGATCTAGATTAGAGTGCACGCTGAGTATTTCTTCTCTCTCTCTCTCTCTCTAGCAACGACCATGACCCGACCTAAACTAAAACTCATGAACCAAGTTAACCGAACCTTCTTAAATTTTGGCTTTTGGATTGTCAGTTAGTCGCATATATCTTTGCCGCTCCTTCTTTCCCTTTTGCATTTCTCCAGAACACCCCGTATCACTATGAAGATCCACATTTATTGGATAATCCATCGTATAGTTACATACGAACTCGAAGGAACTTGTTTCAGTTCGGGGATGGATTTTGGTTCTGGAGAAATTGAATAGAATTATTCGGTTGTCTTTTTCCTTTACCTTCTCTCAGGTTGCGAGAGCTCCTAGGATTAGGAGAGAGTACACCTATTGTACTTATTGGATAGTCTTCTTCCAAACCTCAGGCTGGTGCTGAAAGGTAGGGAAGGAGGAAAACCAATTAGCCTGAGTGTGGTGTACAGAAGGTAATAAGTAAAGACATATAAATGGATTAGAGTAAGGGTAAAGGAAATTGTGACTGCTATCATTCACGACAAAACAACATATACCCCCGCCACTCCTACATCCACTTTACATTTCTCCAGAACACATCGTATCACTATGAACATCCATATTGCTTGTATATGCCATCGTATAGTTACATACGAACTCGAAGGAACTTGTTCCAGTTCGAGGATGGTTTCCGGCTCAGGAGAAATCAAATAGGATTATTCAGGTTGTCTTTTATCTTAACCTTCTCTCAGGTTGCATGGGCTCCTAGGATTATGAGAGTACACCTATTGCGCTTATTGGATAATATTCTTCCAAACCATAGTCTGGTGCCAAAAGGTAGGAAAGGAAGAAAACCATTTAGCCTAAGGGTGGTGTACAGAAGGTAATAAGTAAAGACAAATAAAGGGATTGGAGAGAGAGCAAGTAAGTATATGGTTACTGTCATGAATCAGGATAGTGGAAAAGGCATTACTAGGAATACCCGGATACCCCTTCGAAACATTTTCATGTTTCTGTTTCACTGTACGATGTTAATTGAAAACTGTTTTCCCAGTTTATTCTAACTCCAGGGTATGTATTTATCATATTTGATTCTCACATCTGTATAGCGTTACAGATGGTGAGTGGGAGTAAGATATTGGATATTGGATGATTAGATCCTCTGTATATCGGAATTCTTTGTAATTGGTGATATTTGAGGAAATCGCTTGGGTTTTGCCTGAAGGCAAATATTTGGTTTTGAATATCCGTTGTTATGCACCAATTTCAAACTGATATATCCATACGTTTATTTTATAAAGTGATATATAACTTTTTGATATTATGTCTTTGACATTTACCTATATCAGTTGGTGATTGGGTAAGGATCATTCAACAACGGTGTAATTCTTCTTAACCATAGCACAGTTTTCAACCTACGACGCATAGGGTTTGAGATATTAAACTCAGAGGACTTATACAAAGTATTGTATGTTGTCCAAAGTCCATTAGGACAAAAGGGGTTGGTGCTCGTACTATATTCTATTTACTCATGACTTCTCTAGTTTTAGACAGGTATTTCATTGAAATACAAGGTCCGGATTTTGAGAAGTTATAGGTATAAGAATAAAGTAGAGAACCATATATTGCAAGTTTCAGGATTCTTCAGGGTGATCGAAGATGTAGATACTTGTGCTAGGTATTCGGTTGATAGTAATGGTTTTGAGAACTTGCTTCACTTTCAGGTTACTCATATATGGATGCACTCCTAGATGAGTAATGTTGTTTGGCCTCCTTCCACTTGATTGATATGCACTAGAGACAGCTGCATGTATATTGAATCTAGTTCGAATTAAATTAGTGCATTTGTTTCTATAAGGTATATAAAATGGATTCGTATCTTAACAATGTTAAGGTATAAGGAGTAGTCCAGCTGATGCTTAAAACCAAAATCTGGACGAACTCAAGGCACATTTCAGTAAGGGCAGTTTGTGGGTTATCTCGGGCTTTGACGAGGGTTAACTTTCTACCATCAGGAAGATCAATAGTTATATAGTTCTTGACTCGCCACCAGTTTTAGTAAAATAGATTCTTTTCAGAAAACATTTGTGGGAGTATGGTAGAACTGGAAGTGATTCCAGAACCACAAACGATTACTAAAAACTTAATGGAACCTGAGAATTCAATTAGTTTTGACATTCCATTAGCCACTCCGCAGATATGGTGGGTAACCTCAGGCACCCTAAAGGTACTTCAGTCTTTACAGAGACGGTGACAGGGAGGTTCTTGTTTACCCAGACTTGCCATTGCTACTGTTCTAGACTATAAGACCCGGTAGGAGGATGAGTATAATGTCGTTCTAAACTAGCTTTAGAAGTGCATGTGTATATGACTCTGCCAGAGGGTTGTTGTAGTCAGTGGGAGCAGCGGAAGTATAGTTGACAAGTAGCTTGTGCCTATTTATAAACTAAAGCAAGTATAGCGGAGATAGATCATCTATTTTTGATGTGACAGTCATAGGCTTTAACTTCATCAAAATAGAAGATGGATCTAGTAAGAAGGTAGTAGAGAGTGATGTCTAGGTATTTGGATGACATGCACTTGATAGGAAGTGATATTCCTATACTACAATCGATTATATACTGTAGTTGTCACAAGGAGTTTCTCCATATAGGATCTAGATATAATATCAAGCATTATGGTTACTAGATCTATGGTTTTAGATCTAGATTTGGGAAGTTTCCCAATTTTGGTACTTTGACACTATTCTAAAAGTGTTTTAGAATGGACGACTCCTGGCATGGTGGTGTACCTGCAGGTGATGGAGTCGCCCTCTCTAAAGGATGTCTTACAGACTAAAGAGGAGAGGGATTTGCATAATAGTATATCACTTTCTTAGGCAATTGAGTCAATCATAAGATGTCAAGTACAATGCCAGATATTGTTTTACACTAGCTGTAATAAGCATATATTAATCCAATCTTGGAGAAATGTTGGGAAGCAGTTTATGAACATAAGTGGATGTTCTAGGGATATGGTAATGACAGCTTCCATCTGGAGACGGTTATCAGTCCAGGCTTCCAAGGTGACCTGGATGACAGAGCGACTGCCAGAGTTATAGTTTTCCCTCACATGAGGGGCAGTAGTTTAGACAGGTGGTCTAAGCGGATACTAAGGAAGGCATGGCGCAGGATACTGATTAAATTCAGTGGACGATACAGTCTAAGAAGTTTGCTGGATTTGGAGTTCATTTGTGAACTGGGTCCCATCAGATATCCAGACATATTCTAAAATAGGTATTGCTCATTTCGGGAGATGGCTTTCTCCGCGAAGTTGAGATAAAGAGCGATATAGAAAGAAACATTGGAGTGGATCCACTCACTGAGGCTATTTCTCGAACGCAATAGTTTCGCAAACGAGCTTTGTGAAACTGATTAGTAGAAAAATTGGGTGTTCGGTATCACACGGGCTGTGAGTATGCTACACCGCAATAATTAACCTTAAGTGCAAGTGGGAGATTGTTGGCTATAGCGCCCTCAAGTCAATTATTGGATCGCAGGAATGCGATTGCTATGATTGAGGGGGGACCTATACGGATAAAACAGTCTTACTCGAGATGATAGTATGCTATCTGGTTTGTCTTTATCATCATGTACATGCTTTATGTAGTATTATAAATCACTTTTACATGTTGATAGAGCTCATATGATTCTTGCTTGACTACCAGCATTATGATAGCGATCATATACGTGGGAGTTGGGTGGTCTATAAGCATCTCCTTAAATGTCCCTAGTCGTAGGAGTATCGAGACTGGGCATCGATACTCCAGAGTAGACAAGTGTATATTGATCAAGACCCCGATGAAGGGAGGTGGCCAGGTCTCACAAGCCATTGGTGTTAGTTTGTTTACCAAAGATAGTATGCAGGTGCTCATTGGGTTATGAGTACACCGGACGGACTCGCCGGGAACATGCTAGTTGGTACTATACCTATTGTCAGATAGTAGTGCTAGGTTCGCTTAGTACCCCCGACGGTATTCGGTGCGCATCAAGTATGCTATTTTAAAAATTTTAGGGTGTCATGCGAGCCCGACCAAGGATCTAACTAGAGAATTAGGGTTTTTATAGCATGTAAACAAACTTTACACTAAGTGATATAAGAATACAACCTTTGTAGACTGGTCCTTCACTTCTAAAGCTCCGTGCAGTAGTCCCTTTGCTCCAAGTAGTGGTGTCTCGGACTCTCCTTAAACTCTACTAGGCGAAAGGAACGAGCTTGCTCAAAGATCTTCGAGGCCGAAAATGATCTACATCGAAGAATCGATAACTCAAGCTACCTCTTCACTAATTGATGAATTAGTGAAGAAAACAACCTATACTAAATAGCTAGTTTGGTATAGATTGATGAAGTAGGAATTTTTCTCACTTTAGAATTACTTTTCTCTTTTTCTTTTTCACCTCACTTGAAAGCTAGAAAGCAAAAGAAGGAGATGAAGAAGAAGCTCAAGTGATCAAGTTATCAACCATGGGTGAGAAAATATCTCATGTAAACTCATGTAGAGACTTAACCATGGTTAAAGATAATGGTTAGGTTAATAAATATTAATAGTAAAACAAAATTAGTGGACTTAAGTCAAGGCTTCTACATGCTTCCACAAGCATCTTAGCCATGCTAATTTCCACATAATTTTGATTTTTCCCTTAATATTTAAACACCCAAATTATCTTTACTTTGGTATGAGTCTCATACACCTAAGTCCGATGTATCATCTAGCATGACACATAAATAAATACATTAATATATATCATATATATATCTATGTATTTTGAGAAAACAATTTATTAATTAAGCCAATATTAGTTAATGTATATTAATATATCAAATATATAATTATACATTAAATTATTAAATCAACACTTAATTTAATAATCCGGCTATATCACATACAACCGACTAATATCATTTACATGTAAATCAAATATACATATAACAAATTATTGAATCAACCCTTGATTCAATAATTCGGTTATATCACATATAACCTATATCGCGAGATTAGAATACTATATCACATACACGTATCAATCTCGGTCCCGCACATATCACATATGTGCCCTACTTCATTTCGCATGAGCTAGAAAACCTCTGTGTAGGACTTTAAAGACTCGTCAATACGCTAGCAGTAGGTGATGATCATATCAGCCACCTACAAACCATCAGCGGTACTAGCCGGACGTAACGGCTATCCAGATATTGAGCGATCAGAAGATCAACAAGCAAGCTTGTTCATACTCCCGTGAATCCAATAAGTAACACTACCGTACAGTCCGGTCTCTTCGTCTGATATGTCATATATCGAGTATGGGTGTGGTAAACGTCAAACCCCAATAACTTGATAAGTCATGCCAATGTGAGGCTCATAACGGGTCGACAAACTACTGATAACACTTACCAGTAAATCTCAGTATCGGCACTGGCCAGGGACTTCCGGTCATGGCCAATCGAGCATAGCGCAACATCAACCCCCAATACTGAGAGAGACGAAACCCCTCTTATCGCTTATTGCCTCTATATCACTCGGGACTGTACCTAAAACCACCTGTTTGCACGCTCTCTTGAATGTGGCAGAGTGGAAATCAAAGCACAGTGGGAATCACACAAGACTCTATGACGATATCAAGTCTACAGACTAACCTGTACCAGTGTCACTAGAGAACTGCTATCTGACGTTATGTATAATACCATCTAGGAGTTCTCGGCGAGTCCTGTTCAGTGTACCCAGTCTCCACTGAGCACCCGTATACAATCTTTGATGTCAAACACCAATGGATATGGGATCATCCATCACCCATCAAATGGGTCAAGAAACGTATATGCTAGTCTACTCTGGAATATCGATGCCCCGTCTCGATACACCCATGACTAGGAACAATTAAAGGATGAACTTGCGGACTACCTTGGCCCCACTATCATGATCTGCATCATAATCCTGGTAGTCAAGTACACATCCTAAAGGCTTTACCAACATGTGAGAACAAGACAGTATCACAATACTAGTCTACATGTTAAGATAAAGAGTAACCAGATAGCATACTATTATGTCGAGCAAGAAAGTCCTCCCTATATATATCCAAGCATCCATTATAATATACAATCATGTACAATAATGGCCTCTAGGGCATACATACAACTAACAATCTCCCACTTGCATTAAGGCCAGTTGTTGTAGTATTTTATACCCAACATCCCAAAATCTCTCAAATTGTATCTGGGGTATGGCCTTGGTGAGTGGATCCGCCGTGTTATTCTACGTCTCAACTCTCCTGACCTCGATCGCCTGGAGATCAACCATCTCCCTGATCAGGTGATACTGCCTAAGAATATGTCTGGATCACTGATGGGACCGGGGTTCCTAGGCCAAAGCCACAACTCCATTGTTATCACAATACATAAGTATTGGATACAAAATGGTAGGAACCAAGTTCATCACATGAACACTTCATCCAGACAGCCTCTTTGGTAGCATCGTTAGTAGCGATGTATTCACCCTTTATCGTCGAGTCTTCTTCGGTATCTAGCTTGGAACTCTTCCAACATACCGTCCCTATACTGAGGGTAAAGAAAAAACTCGAGACTGTCTTACAGTCGTCCTTATCACTCTGGAAGCTCGAATCGGTAAAGGACTCCATTTAGAGTTCACTGTTACCATACACCAAGAACATTTCTTTAGTCCTTCTCAAGTACTTACGAATGTTCTTCACAACTGTCCGGTGATTCTCCCTAGGATCCGATTGATACCTGCTTACAATACTAAGTGCGTACACTACATTCGGTCGGGTACATAACATCGCATACATAATAGACCCGACCGCCGAAGCATAAGGTATGCCTTGCATGCGAGCCCTCTCCAAACCAGTCTTGGGGGACATCTCTTTGGAGAGAGTGATTCCCGAGTTCGTGGGCAAATTCCCACGCTTGGAATCTTCCATACTAAACCTCTTTAGTATGGTGTCTATGTACCTTGATTAGGACAATCCCAGCATCCGTTTAGATCTAACTCTTGTAACGTTTCAGAAATCGCTTAGGTGGATTTTCCATTAATCGGTAAATAATTTGTGTTTTCCGTAAAAACCGGAATATAATCATTTTTCAGTATAAACGTAAATGCACCTAGTTTAACTAGGAAATTGCTAGTATGCGGTATTTGGTTAGTCGCTTATAATTTTGAGTTCACTTAAATATTTTTCCTTAATTAGAATATTATTATAAGCTTTTAATTATACACTTAATTAGTGGTAATTACAAATTGGTTTGGGTTAATTATGCAAATGTTAACCATGCCAACTTATTACGAGATTAAGCATTGTTGTCTTCTTCTCAAAATATCTAAGTGTTCTAGATTTTTCTAGGGTTTAAAGTAAATTAGAAAAGAAAAAGGATTAAGAGGTGGCATGATGGGAGGTGCATTAATTAAGCCTTAATGATGTTATTAGCCTAGATTTTTCCACACACATCCACAACATTCTCTTTTCTTCCATCTTGGCCGAGCCCCCCCCCCCCCCGGCTGCCCCAACATTTTCCTCACTCTATTTCCACTTCTAAAAGCTTCAAAAATTCATCATAAATCAAAGAAAAATCCTACAAACTCTAAGTTAAATCCCTACCCATTAATAATTAGCCTGATCTAGCTTGGGTCATGAAGAAAGTTAGCAATCTGGAGGCTATTTTGAAAGTCTATTTGCAAGTTTAGAATCAAGTTGTGAGGTATAAAATCTAACCCTAAGTTTTAGTTGTTGTTTAAATGCTTTAATCTAGTTTATTAGATGTTTAATTATGGTTTTAATTAGCAAGTCTGGAAGTTCAAGAGGGGGTTATGAAGATCAAGTTAGGGTTTTGATTATTAGTAATGGTTAATGGAGTAGTTTAGACAAGGAAAACCAACTTAGTTGTGAGATTGTGAATTGTTATTTTCCTAATTGTCTAATTAAGGTTGATTGCAAACTAACTTTTACTAAATCTTATATGGGTGAAATTAAAATTGTAGTAAGGGTTTGTGTAGCTTAATTAAGCTATTATGTGATTATTGTGGCCACTAGAATTTTTTAAACTTCTAGATTTGTGCTAAAATGGTTAAAAAATGCTTACTAGGTTTTCGGTAAAATTAGACGTGAGTTTTATTTGACGTACTGATGAAATATATATTATCTTGTATGATATTTATTGTGTTGTGAATGATCGATTGGTATGATTGGGTTTAGGCTTGGCGGTTTTCACGAATAGCGACCCTAGTTAGGGTTTTGGCTATGTTTTCCGGTATTGGGATTCTTGGTTTTGAGACTTGATATTGTATTTGGTCGTTGAACGTTTGTACGTCAACGATGAGGGTTGTTTGGTTGTTTTTGCATGCGTAGGCTATAGGTTCTAACCTATGAGAGCACCGTGTGCCGTATCGATTTTCGGACTTGGTTTTTATAACATTGCGATATGTGTTGATTTGTAGGTACCCTCACGTGGATTCCGAGACGACGAAGCACATCGACTACGCCTGGATGAGGAGTTCCACAGGTGAGTAGATTTATATCTAGGGGGAAGTCGGGTGGATAGCATATAGCACCCCCGCAAATTATGAATGGAAACCGAGATATAGAATATAGTCGGAGAAACCTATATTAAAAAACTATAGATATGGTAAAAAGTTAGTTAGAGGTGATATGAATGATTGAATATATATATCGAGATATAAGGTGAAAGCTATAGGGACATGACTCCTTGACATGGTATGATAAAAATGATGTATCGAATTGATATATATAAGGATATGAAAAGTGAATGTAAATCACGATATATAAATATATAGTTGCACGAGATTAAGTATGAGAATTATAGTAGCATGACATGAGATTTATAAGATAGAATGTATATGTAAAATGACTTGATGTGAGAGATTGATGCGATCAAAAGATTATACGATGAAATATGATGACTTGGTTGATATGTCGTTATACAGATGCGAGTCGATATGGGATAATGGATACCTTTGTCGGTCCCCTGATATGAGATTGATACGGATGTGACCTGGAAGATGGGTATATAAATATATATAATGTTGTGAATCATGAGTGATATGTCGTACAAGACGTTAGGTCCGTAACCTCATTGTTGTATAGGTTGATAGAATCCCTAATTGGTTAATGCTGCCGTACGATGGATTGTACCGTACGTGATGTTGTGAGGCTGGATGCCGATTGATAGATTCACCGACTCGGATATATTATAGATACGTATACCTTTTAGCATTTTGCTTATGATGTACCTTATGCTACGTTCATGTCATTCTTATTGCATTACATATACCTGTGCTAGTACACCTACACCATTATCGATGATGCGTATGTTACACTTACACAGATTGGCCAGCTCACACACTTTATCATCGATAATTGCTATGTCACATACACAGTAGAATTGCAGCATCATGCTACTACTCTGGATTGTTCAGTATTGTCACACTACTATACTTGGTTGCATGGTATATTTGCTATGCTCACATCACTATCTTTGGTTGCATGATATACTTGATATGCTCACATTTCGGTGATATGTTGCATACATCATGCTTTATGATATTACGCATTGAGATGCTGTTTTCATAAGATTCTGGATTTGAGAACCGTGGTTATATTTCAAAGGAAAATATGTATTGTTTTAAAAACCCGGTTCCTATTGATATGATATTTCGATGCGTCCACCATGAGTTTTCTCAGTTCTGAGACTTATGTTAGAAACCCGATTCGAGGAGCGGGAGGCACCGTCTGCGGGTAAATGGTGGACCCGGTATGGTTCCCCGGGGCAAGAGGTGATTTTTGTGGTGTAGACGATGAGCCTGGCGGAGGGAGTACTACCTACCGGTGATTGTATAAAACTCGGAGGATGTCCGGAGGACCCCGTTTTGGAGATTGATATGAGATGGATATGAGGACCGATCTGAGGATGCGGCACCTGAGATATGAGGATTTACGTGTCGATGCTGGACACAGGTTTCATGATGTTTTGAGTGTCGGTGTTGGACACTCAGGTTCCATGATTTGATGTGTCATTGATGGATACACGTTCTTTGATATCCTCATATATTTACATGCATTGATTATATTGTTGGACGAGATCCACCTGCATACATGCATTGATTATATTGTTGGACAAGATCCACCTGCATACATGCATTGATTATATTATTGGACGAGATCCACATGCATACAGGCATTGATTACTATTGGCATATTTGTAGACACGGTCACCCTAGATATCATAGTATTACCTTTATGATATAATTGACGTAGGAAATCGTTGTTTTATTCGATTTCTACCTGCTGATGTTTTCTACTCACGAGTTGGCAACTCACCCCCGCTATGCCGCAATTCTTGTAGGTTGACCACATGGATCAGTAGCGGCATAGCCGGCATACAACTACATTCGGGTGATTTGCTTTTGGTAGGTTGTACACATTGGCTCGTGCCACTCTTATATTGTTATTCATATTGTATCTAGTCAACTCCATCAATCAGAAACTAGTGTTTGTATATGTAGTAAGACTTAGCAAGACTTGTAGTTGCGAGACTTAGAGTGATGGGTTATATGTTCGTTTGGTGGGTTTGATGTCTTGCTTTTCATTTTCCTTTGTGTTGATCTTCGCCGTTGGGCATAGTATACATATATATGCTTGTGGTGGTTGTTTCCGTCGTTGGGCGTGATTTGCTCTCGTTTGGGGATGCTTTCTTTATATTCTATATTGTACCCGTTTCAGGGCTAGTTTTTACAAAGAAGGTGCTGCCGAAATTTTTAAGAAAACAAGAGGAAAAAAATAAGTTTAAGGTTTTTTTTTACTTAAGGTTTCCAAATGTTTCATTACTTACTTCTTTTGAAGGGTTTAGATTTCTGGGCTTCGGCTTGCTTAAGTTACGTTACGCCTGTAGACGTTGCGTGATTTAAGTGCCGGTCATGAGCTAATATTTTTGGGTCATGACAAAGTTGGTATCAAAGCGTTAGGTTTAACCTTGGTTTGAGTTTAGGTTTGACTATGTGGAGTTTAGGGCGTAATTTATTTTGGAACCTAGGCTTGACCTTATGGAACTTAGACTGGAACAGGGGGGTATTAGACCCAAACTTTCGTTACATAGGCTGACCCTAATTGATGGAGTATGTAGCTTGAGTAGAGTAACGTACCGTGCGTATGTTCCACGGCATATTTACGATACGATACTCGACTTAAGAAACCTTAGGATGTACAGATCTTGAGATCTGTGATTCTCTTCGTTCCCTTGATCATACATCCATTTGAGATCCTTGGTTCTATTCATTTCCATGAGCATACTCTCACTGATTCCGTTCCTCCTTATGATCATGTATCCATTTTAGGATCTGTTGATTCTTATCATCCATTTGATTTATTTTCGTCGATACTTGCTTGAGGTTCCTGTCACCATGGTTTGAGCGCAGATTGAGCCGCTGCTAGTGATGCAGTCAGGGCGAGCTCGTCATGGACGAGGACTGACCATCGTGTTTTTCCTTGTGACAAAGGAACGTATCGATTTAGTGTTGGTATTGTGACCTCTCGTTGAGACGAGCGTTCGGTTTTGCACCGGATGATCGGGCCATTGTTAGAGGCTGCCTGTTGTGATAGGACTGTTGATGTACAACCTACCTCAAAGTTTGTGATGTCGTCTATCGTGCAGACAGATGACCCAGCTGTTGCTGAGATGGATATGGTGTTTCTTTCAGAGCTTACGAGCTGAGATCGCTGAAGCTTTCAGGCAGAGATGCGACAGAAAATAGCTAGTCTATCTTGAGTGGAGTTGAGAGACGAAGGTGATTCGTCAGATTTGATGCGCCGACGTAGGCCCAGTTGAGTTGAACATTTCCAGTGTGGAGAATCTTACTCAAATCTAGAGTAGATCGATCCAGAGATGATGTTGTTCGTTGGATGATCCGATAGGAGATCAATAAGATGACCAGTTACGAATAGAGGACCTCACCCAGATGCGTTGTGAGTTGATCGAGAACGGACGAATATAGAGTGTTCCTTCGATGATTGGGACGAGTTCCTGAGGATGTGTTTGGCTAGATATCTTCTATAGAGTGATGAAGATACCGAGTTCGCAATTTTGAGTCCGTGTGAGAGACTCTAGAATGACTGTAGCCGAGAACAATTGAAGTACGCAGATAGCGAGACGTGACGTCAAGGTTGATGAAAATAAAGACGAGTGGAACAAGAGGTTCGTGCGAGATGTTAACGAGCTATTGTTACTCCCCGTTGAGATTAGAGATCTGATATGTATACAGAGGCATTGGGATACGACCAGTTCCCGAGGAAATGTGTGCTGAGAACGCAGATGTCCAGAAAATGAGAAAAGATTATGAAAGAGTACCAGCCTCCATACAGTTGGGCATAGGGGAGATCGGAAGAAACCCCGAGCAGGTTCCTTCTAGGACACTGCTGCAATAAGATTTGCACTGAAGATCAATTGTGTCACATGTATTCAGAGGGCTAGAGGCCGACGCCAATGACTTGCTTTTTTACGAGTGGTCATGCAAATTGGCCGAGAGATGACCAGAGGAGTGCCAGAGCGGAATCGTTTCCGTTAGCACACCTAACCTAGCCGACGAGCCGATGGATTGCGAGATTGGTAATCTACAAAGAAATGAGGACCCAAAGATAGAGGACGCCAGACAGTGAGCAGGAGGCAAGCGGATGTTCTTGCTCTGCCAGTTTTGGGCGCACCAACATTTTTCGACATTGTAGGAGGCATACCTCAATGTCATTTGTTGCGATTTGCATTTGTGATCCGAGTATCACGCTTATATCGCTTCGATTTGAGTTTTGATGATTGAGTTTCATGATATTGTTTTCGTGCACCATGGCTGCACCTACTGGGTATTTACATTTTGTGCATAGTTATTGCACTTGATATACGTTTTATACACCGTTGTGTTGGGTTGCGATTTGTGCATATCTATTGCACTTGATTTTGATTTTGTGCCTTGGCTGCACGCATTTAAGATTTCATAGATTTCATACGGTTGATTTGATTTGTGCATGTGGTACGCACTCGATTTGATTTTTGCACTCGGTATAGCTCACATGTGCTTGCAGTACATTGATACGGATTTGTGCATATAGTTGCACACATTTTTGATTTTATACACCTTGATACACTCGGTGTTGTTTTTCTTTATACGCATTTGAGTTATTGATGCGTTTCCGTGCACTTGTTGCACTCGATTTGTATTTTGTGCATTTGTTGCACTAGATTGATATTTCGTGCATTGGTTGTACTAGATTTAAACTCCGTACCTTGGTCGCACCCGATTTATATCTTTGACCATTCGTTTTACAAGATTTATGTTTTTGTGCGCGTTTGCACTTGATGTTCGTTTTCGTGCATGCTACTCTACTAGATGCTTATTACGGACTTGACGCGCTCGGATTGGATTTTTGCGCATGTTAGGTGCTTGGTATTGGGTTTTGTGAGCTTCGATTCACTTGAGTTAGGTTTTATTCGTGCATACTGGATGCACTTGACCTAGATTTTATTCGTGCATATCGGTTGCACTTGATTTAGATTTCATTTGTGCATGACGGATGCACTTGATTTGGATTTTCATGCATGTTGGGCGCATGATATGAGACGTGATTTGTGCATACCGGGTGCACTCGATTGGGATTTTCATTCGTGCATGTTAGTTGCACTGGGTTGAGATTTTTATGTACTATAGATGCACTTGATATTATTGTCGTGCACATACGTGGCACTGGACAGATATTATTGTGCACACTCGTTGCACTTAGTTTGGTTTTGTGTACATTCATAGCACCTGTATTTGGCTTTGATTTTCGTGCGCACCAGACGCACGTGATTGTTGGATACGCCTTTTGAGGCTGATTTTGCTCTTGAGCACTTTGTTTTCATGATGGGCACTATATTACGTAGTAGCCAAACATGACTGATCTGAGGACAATACCTGAGTACTTTGCATGCATTAAAAATTTAACATGAGGTTTTCAAAAAGGAGCTATAGTCTCGTTATTTCCTACATGTCCGCGAGCGACACAAACGTTTATAAAGGAAAACCTTTTTGGGATATTTCAAAAACGACGGAACGTATATTTGAGCAAAACATATATAAGTATATTTACTATTTTACAATTGAGCGTCCGTCACTTGTGCCGTGAGTTACGCATCATACGACGACGCAGGAAAGATTTTGCATGTGTTTTATTCCGTTTTATGAGATTTTTTTAGGATGCGTACTATATATTTATTATAGTATTTGACTAGTGCATATTGGACTTCAGTAGTGGATTTCGAGATTTGTATCTCCATTATAACTCAAGTGATTGCGTTACGCTTGACGGAGTCCGATTTTGAGTTTCATACTCGTTTTCAGGCGCACACGAGGCGCTGTGGTATTTCTGTATCTTCCGTGATTTCGGAGCCCCGTTGATTTGAGCTGATTATTGAAATATTTTAGCATTTGGGGGTTTAAATTTAAATTCGGGGACCGAATTTCTTTAAGGGGGAAGATTGTAACGTTTCAGAAATCGTTTAGGCGGATTTTCCGTTAATCGGTAAATAATTTGTGTTTTCTGTAAAAACCGGAATATAATCATTTTTCAGTATAGACGTAAATGCACCTAGTTTAACTAGAAAATTGCTAGTATGCGGTATTTAGTTAGTCGCTTATAATTTTGAGTTCACTTAAATATTTTTCCTTAATTAAAATATTTTTATAAGCTTTTAATTATACACTTGATTAGTGGTAATTACAAATTGGTTTGGGTTAATTATGCAAATGTGAACCATGGCAACTTAATTACAAGATTAAGCATTGTTGTCTTCTTCTCAAAATATCTAAGTGTTCTAAATTATTTTAGGGTTTAAAGTAAATTAGAAAAGAAAAGGGATTAAGAGGTGGCATGATGTGAGGTGCATTAATTAAGCCTTAATGGTGTTATTAGCCTAGATTTTTCCACACACATCCACAACATTCTCTTTTCTTCCATCTAGGCCGAGCCCCCCTGGCTGCCCCAACATTTTCCCCACTCCATTTCCACTTCTAAAAGCTACAAAAATTCATCAAAAATCAAAGAAAAATCCCACAAATTCTAAATTAAATCCCTACCCATTATTCATTAACCTAATCTAGCTTGGTTCATGAAGAAAGTTAGCAATTTGGAGGCTATTTTGGAAGTCTATTTGCAAGTTTAGAATCAAGTTGTGAGGTATAAAATCCTAACCCTAAGTTTTAGTTCTTGTTCTAATGATTTAATATAGTTTATTAGATGTTTAATTATGGTTTAAATTAGCATGTTTGGAATTTCAAGAGGGGGCTATGAAGATCAAGTTAGGGTTTTGATTATTGGTAATGGTTAATTGAGTAGTTTAGACATGAAAAACCTAACCTAGTTATGAGATTGTGAATTGTTATTTTCCTAATTGTCTAATTAAGCTTGATTGCAAACTAACTTTTACTAAATCTTATATGGGTGATATTAAAATTGTAGCAAGGGTTTGTGTGGCTTAATAAAGCTATTATGTGATGATTGTGGCCACTAGAATTGTTTAAACTTCCAGATTTGTACTAAAATTGTTAAAAGATGCTTACTAGGTTTTCGGTAAAATTAGACGTGAGTTTTATTTGACGTAGTGATGAAATATATATTATCTTGTACGATATTTATTGTGTTGTGAATGAGCGATTGGTACGATTGGGTTTAGGCTTGGCAGTTTTCACGAATAGCGACCTTAGTTAGGGTTTTGGCTATGTTTTCCGGTATTGGGATTCTTCGTTTTGAGACTTAATATTGTATTTGGTCGTTGGACGTTTGTACGTCAACGACGAGAGTTGTTTGGTTGTTTTTGCATGCGTAGGCTATAGGTTCTAACCTATGAGCGCACCGTGTGCTGTATCGGTTTTCGGACTTAGTTTTCATAACATTGTGATATGTGTTGATTTGTAGGTACCGTCGCGTGGATTCCGAGATGACGAAGCACATCGACTACGCCTGGACGAGGAGTTCCACAGGTGAGTAGATTTATATCTACGGTGGAAGTAAGATGGATGGCGTATACCAACCCCGCAAATTATGATTGGAAACCGAGATATAGAATATAGTCGGAGAAACCTATATTAGAAAACTATAGATATGGTTAAAAAGTTAGTTAGAAGCGATATGAATGATTTAATATATATATCGAGATATAAGGTGAAGGCTATAGGGGCATGACTCCTTGACATGGTATGATAAAAATGATGTCTCGAACTGATATATATAAAGATATGAAAAGTGAATGTGAATCACGATATATAGTTGCACGAGATTAAGTATGAGAATTATAGTAGCATGACATTAGATTTATAAGATAGAATGTATATGTAAAATTACTTGATGTGAGAGATTGATGTGATGAAAAGAGTATACGATGAGATATGATGACTTGGTTGATATGTCGTTATACAGATGCGGGTCGATATGAGATAATGGATACCTTTGTCTGTTCCCTGATATAAGATTGATACGGATGTGACCTGGAAGATAGGTATATAAATATATAATGTTGTGAATCATGAGTGATATGTCGTACGAGACGTTAGGTCCGTACCCTCATTGTTGTATAGGTTGATAGAATCCCTAATTGGTTAATGCTGCCGTATGATGGATTGTACCGTACGTGATGTTGTGAGGCTGGATGCCGATTGATAGATTCACCGACTCGGATATATTATAGATACGTATACCTTTTAGCATTTCACTTACGATGTACCTTATGCTACGTTCATTTCATTCTCATTGCATTACATATACATGTGCTAGTACACCTACACCATTATCGATGATGCGTAGGTTACACTTACACAGATTGGCCGGCTCACACACTTTATCATCGATAATTGCTATGTCAATTACACAGTAGAATTGCAGCATCATGCTACTACTCTGGATTGTTCAGTATTGTCACGTCACTATACTTGGTTATGTGATATACTTGCTATGCTCACATCACTATACTTGGTTGCATGATATACTTGATATGCTCACATTTCAGTGATATATTGCATACATCATACTTTATGATATTATGCTTTGAGATGTTGTTTTAATGAGATTCTGGATTTGAGAACCATGGTTATATTTCAGAGGAAAATATGTATTTTTTTAAAAACCCGATTCCTCTTGATATGATATTTCGATGCGTCCACCATGAGTTTTCTCGGTTCTTAGACTTATGTTAGAAACCCGATTCGAGGTGCGGGAGGCACCGTCTGCAGGTACATGGTGGACCCGTTATGGTTCCCCTGGGCAAGAGGTGATTTTTGTGGTGTAGACGATGAGCCTGGCAGAGGGAGTACTACCTCCCAGTGATTGTTGGATATATATGCCCTAGAGGCCTTCATTGTATAGGATGCTAGGGATATGTATGTACATGACAATCTTGTTTGATATGATAGTACGCTATTTGGTTTGTCTTTATCTTAACGTGTGATATATTTTACTTTGTATTTATATACATGTTGATAAAACCGGTAGGGTGTTTGCCTGACTACCGGCGTTGTGATGGCAGTCATACTTGTGGGAGCTGGATAGTCAATAGGCACATCCTTAAATGTCCCAAGTTGCAGGAGTATTAAGACTGGGCATCGATGCTCCAAAGTAGACTAGTGTATACATATCTACACCCTGATGAGGGGCGATGGATTGGTCCCGCAGCCATTGGTGATGTGCACCTAAGATTGTATACAGATGCTCACTGAGTGTGAGTACACCGGACAGGACTCGCCGAGAACTGGCTGGATGGTATTATACCTGACGTCAGATAGCGGTTCTCAGGTGACATGTGTGCAGATAGTTTGTCGACTTGAGGTCGTCATTTGTCTCGTGTGAGTTCCCACTGTACTTTGATTACTACCCTACCACGGCTCAAAGGAGTCGTGCAAACAGGTTTTAGTTGGGTACAGTCCCTAGCCACATGGAGGCAGTGAGCGACTGTTAGGGATTCGTCTCTCCCGGTATAGGGAGTCGATATCGCACTGTGATCGGTTGGTCATTACCATAAGTCCCTGGCCAGGGATGATAGAGAATTACTGGTGGACTGACCAGTAGATTCTCGGATGGTCTTGAGCCACACCGGCACGACTTGTACGGTTGTTAGGGGTCTGACGTTTACCACCTCCCTAGACCATACATGTGATACTCTCAGACGAACAGACAGGACTACACGGATATTGTCACGGACATGCTCAGTAGGGGTTACGGATGAGTTCGATCGTCGGCCTCCTTTTCGACACGTACCTGGGTTGCCGTTACGTACAGCTAGTGCCACTGACGGACTTGTGGTTAAACCCACTGCCAGCGTACTGTCGAGTCTTTAGAGTCCCACACAGAGGGTATCCCTGGATCAGGCGAGACGATGTAGACGCCGTATGGTCTTAGGGCAGGGTTTCGACCGCATTCGTGTACTGGCTAATCAAATGAAAATCGGACGGATTATATTGGTAGGCTTTGGTTTAAGCCGGATACTAGTATTGTAGTATTGGATTATACTTATCTCGGTGTATCCGTATTTTTCGGAATACGGATACGGGTATGAAAATACGGAAAAAGGTCATGCTTGTAAATTCACAAGATTGACCTTCTAGAAGGAGACACCTCATTATTGTTTTATTCTTTTTCATTAAAGAATTAATGAGGTGGAAATTAAGAGTGTTTTGAGGCATGGGTTGAAAGCATGGCTAAGCATTTGTTTATTCACTTTATAGTTACTATTCAAGTAAGGTTGTAATTTGTGAGATTAAATAATTCCATGGTTGAATTATTATCAAAATACTTAGCCATTCTCACAACTCATTCTCTTCTCATTCTATCAAAAGCTTTCTCTCTCCTAGGTTTTCTTCTCTCCTTCTTCCTTAAGCTCATACACTTGCATGTGTTGCAAAACACGAGCTTCGAGATCAATTAATCCAATACACTCACTCTACATCAACTTAGTCTTCTCTCTTAGCAAGTTTGATCACTAAGTTATCTCATGGAGGTTGGAGCTTGACCATAGGTCCTCGGGTGGATCCATCTTCGACACAAAGGAGACCGGTGACCGATTTCGTTCAAGAAGCCAAAGCAAGGAGATCAAGAACAAGGAGCAAGGAACAACTTGAAGAACCGAAGGACTAGACACGAGGGTATAACTTCTTAACCTAGTAGTTAGCACTCTCTTGTAGTTCAATTTTGTTAGCTAAGGTTTAAACAAGATCCAAAAGTGGAACAAGTTCATGATGCAAACCTAAAACAAGTATTCTTTATGTAGTGAGAAAAACGTTTTTCAAGTATTCCGCTTCCCCGCAAGCCGTGGGGTGTGCATCATGGACTTACACTGGTATCAGAGCCTATTTAAACCTTAACTAACTTGTTAGCAAAGTGTTAAAATTCGATCGTCGAAAAAATCCCGAAATCGCGTCCGAAAAAGCAAGTTTCTGTCGATTTTGAAATCTAGTCGTAATTTTTTTTCAGAAGGCTTAAAAATACAGGCAGGTTTTTTTTAAGAACACAGTTGAAATTTAGGCTCCTGAATCGGTCAGACCACCACGGATCCGCGGCAGAACCCAGCGTTCCGCCGCGGATCCGCGGCCGAGTCGACTCCGATTCAGCCCAAATTTATTCTGTTATTCTTATTTTCTGGATTTATGATTTTTAGGATATTTTGATTCTGCCCAGATATTTTGTGTACTCTGTGGAACTTAGGGTAGACTCAAATTTGCTTAATCGATCGAAATTCTAATTGCTTTAGCTAATCGGTTCTTCTGTAATGTTATGTGTGTTTTGAAATGCCTGCTAATCGCTATACGACGATTAGTGGGGGTTGCACATATCTGTGATGATTGGTTTGTGTATATGAATCTTATTGGATTGTCGATGATGAATAGCCGGGGGTGTGAGACGAGTGTTTTCTTTTGTTTCATTCAATGTAATTTGTAAAATTGATGTAATATTATTTTTGCGGGGCACATTCGGGATGAGGTTGTAGCCACCGTTGTATTATTTCTTTTACTGTTTTTGCTTCTAGGATAGACCCAAGGAGGGGTGCACAAACTACCGGATATTTTGAAGTGCTTAGTGGCCTACTCACGTTGTTGAGGGAGACTGCTTCACTTCTGGTACTTGGCGGGTAGTTTGCCGCACCCGTAGGGGTCTAGGGTGGGGTTTTGGCTATTCATCACGACTGTGGAACCCGTCCTTCGTTATGGGCTTAAACAAAGTGCGGAATTCCTAATATATCCAATATGTTCATCTGTGATCTGGAATGCTTATTATTGCGTGTGACGAATGGATATATCTATATATGATATTTATTAGGCGTTGCTTATGTTTTACACCCGCGCTAGTCCAGCCCCCGCTCTGTCGTTAGTTAAGTAACCTAACGGGTGATGACAGGGCCCAGTGGCGAATGCGGATGGCATTGTAACGTTTTAACGACCCGAAAGTACGGAACGTGACCGGCATAAGCGTACGTTGTATTTTCGTTGTTTTCTGCAATGGTAGGATTAAATGATGGGACAGCATTAATTCATTAATGCAAAGAAAATAAACCAAAACTAAATCGTTGGAACAATTTCAAAACCACTCGGTTTTCTTCAAAAAGAAAATTTTAAATGCGGAGCTTAAACCACTCCTTTTAAAAAGCTATCTTGGTTCGTTCGATCATATCAAGTTCACTACGTTAACGGTTTCACCAAAAACCAGCCGTAACCCTCCGTCGTTTCAAATAAACAGCAGATCGTATTCATGCTATGTTTGTTGGCCTACGTCAAGGCATAGTGTATGGTAGCAATGTGTTGCTTATTTGTTGCATAGATAGATGCATTAGTTTAGGACAGTCGTACAGCCTTGTTGGCCTACGTCAAGGGCGAGTACGGATGGATCTAAATTAATCAGGACAACGACGGGTAGAACTTGACTTGCATCTTATGATTTGTTGGACTACGTCAAGATCATAAGAGCTTGGGGTAAAAATCACATCGGGAGTTTCAAACATAAAGGAAACTTGCAGATTTAGCATACCTTCTGGAGTGTGGTGACTAGAGCGGCTTCCATCTAGGGCATCATACGATGATAGTTGGATCCCGATCCCACTGATGAGTAGGATTACTCTCGGAAGATTTTCTCACTTAACAATCAATGCTATAAACCAAGTAGGTGTCTAGAAAGGTGTTAGTGGGGCTACGTCTCCACGGAAAAGAGATTATATAATTAAGGAATTTTGCGAAAGCGTTGGAAAACCTCCTTCGAAGTACCAACACTGGCCTGGCTGAAAGGTTAAGCAAATATTGTGACGTGTGATTAATCCTGACTAATTCTTCTTTTAGGGTTTAAAGAAGGATTTGAGGAAACAGTGGAAGCCATCCTGTTTAGATAAACTAATAAACCAATCTAAACTTGCAAAAGCATATGCTGAGTGTTTCATTTCTCTCTCTCTGGCAGCTACCATGACGGGGCTAAAACTATTACTTGAAAAGAATACACTGACCGGGCCAAACTATAAAGATTGGCTAAGGAACGTCAACATTGCACTGACTTATGAAAAAGTTGCATATGTTACCACCGCTGTTCCTCCCCCTATCCCAGGACCAGATTCCTCAGTTGCGGACAAGGAGGTTCGCAAAACTTAGGATCTAGACTGTGAGAGAGCTAAGTGTATCGTGCTGACGTCCATGAACAATGAACTCCAGAAACAGCACGAGAGTATGGATATTATGTCCATCTTTCTCCATTGCAAGGATATGTATGAAGAGCGCTCCCGTATCGCGAGGTACGGGACCTCAAGGAAACTGTTCCAGATGAGGTTAGCTCCAGGATCACCTGTAGGAGAGCACGTCCTGAAAATGATCAGCCTCATTGAGGAACTCGTAAACCTGGGATGCGTGCTAGAGAATAATTTGTACATCGACTTGATTTTGCAGTCCCTTCCCCACACCTTCTCTCAGTTCGTGCTGAACTTCAATATGCACGAAATGGAAGCTGATCTTCCAAAGCTCCTCAACATGCTGAGGGTAGAAGAGACCTCCTTGAAAAAAGAGAAGACCCCCGTTCTGTATGTTGGCCAATCATCCTCTTCTAAATCTAAAGCGAAAGCTAAAGGGAAGAAGAAGATGAAAGCCACCAAACCGAAAGGCGGGGTCAAGAAGGTACAGGGAACGAACAAGGCAGGAAGGGTGAAGGCGGATAAGAACGAATGCTACTATTGTCACAAGCAAGGGCACTTGAAGAAGGATTGCATGGCTTTCAAAGCCAAGGACACGAAGCAAGCTGCTGCTTCTACTTCAGGTGTGTTTGTAATCGAAAATTGTCTTTCAGTAAACTCTACATCATGGGTACTTGATACCGGTTCTGGTTCTCACATCTGTAATTCTTTGCAGGCTCTGAGAAACCGTGGAGCACTGAAGACAGGTGATATGACTCTCCGGATGGGCAATGGAATGCGCGTAGATGCTGTTGCAATGGGGGAATATCACCTGCGGTTGACTAGTGGGCACATTTTGGTGTTGTACAGCTGTTTTTGTATTCCCAGTATGCTGTATAATATTATATCAGTATCTTTATTATCTAATGAAGGATATAATTTTGCACTTGAAAGAAATGTCATGAACATTCTCCTAAATCAAGAAATGATTGGTTTTGGCACACTAGAAAATGGCATATACATACTTAATCAACCTCAAGTTTTCAATATTCAAAATACGCTTAAAAGGAAGGCTCCAGATTCAAACCAAGCCTTCCTATGGCATTGTAGACTTGGTCATATAAATGAAACAAGGTTGACTAAGTTATATAAAGATAGATATTTAGATTCGTTTGAATATTCATCGTATGCAACTTGTCAATCATGTATCAAAGGAAAGATGACCAAATCTCCGTTCATCGGACACGGAGAAAGAGCCACGGAACTCTTGGGACATGTACACAGTGATGTATGCGGTCCAATGTCAACACATGCACGAAGCGGTCATGCCTACTTCATCACTTTTACTGATGACTTCTCTAGGTATGGACATGTGTTTTTAATGAAGCATAAATCCGAGGCTTTTGAGAAGTTTAAGGAGTATAAAAATGAAGTAAAGAAACAGACTGGTAAAAGCGACAAGACACTTCGATCTGATCGAGGTGGAGAATACTTAAATACCAGTTTCCTTGAATGCTTAAGAGAGAATGGAATTCTCTCTTAGCTTACTCCACCATATACACCTCAGTATAATGGTGTATCAGAAAGGAGGAATCGCATGCTACTAGACATGGTGCGTTCAATGATGAGTAGTGCTGAGTTGCCACTTTCCTTCTGGGGTTTTGCGCTAGAATCGGCAGCATACCTATTGAATAGAGTTCCGACTAAGTCTGTGCCTACCACTCCATATGAAATATGGAGCGGGAAGAGACCATGTCTCAAGTATATCAAGATATGGGGGTGTCCGGCATTTGTTAAAAAGCATAATCTGGACAAGCTCGAGGCACGATAGGTTTTGTGCAAATTTGTGGGATACCCCAAGCACTCAAGGGGATATATTGCCTACCACACTGAAGAACAAAAGGTGTTTGTCGCTCGCCACATTGTCTTCTTAGAGAGCGAATTTCTTGCAAAAGAAATTAGTGGGAGCGTGGTAGAGCTGGAAGAAATTCCAGAACCTCAAACTACTGCCGAGAACTTAGTAGAACCTCAGGTTTCAATAGATCCCGACGAACCAACGCCGCTCCGCGGATTTGGTATGCTTTCTCGTCCTCCTAAAAGATACTATGGGTTTCTTGTAGATGGGGATCGAGAGGATTGCGTCATCGATGATGATGACCCTACTAATTTTCAGCAGGCTATCACGAGTAAAGACTCGGTGAAGTGGCTGGATGCTATGAGATCCGAAATGGAATCCATGTACACCAATAAAGTATGGACTTTAGAAGTTGCTCCTCATGGGGTGAAACCAGTTGGATGCAAATGGATCTTCAAAAAGAAGATTGGTGCATTTGGACAAGTGGAAACCTACAAAGCTAGACTCATTGCAAAAGGTTTCCGTCAAAGACCAGGATTGGACTATGATGAAACCTTTCCCCCAGTAGCTATGCTTAAATCCATTCGGATCCTTCTAGCCATTGCTACCTTCCATGACTATGAAATCTGGCAGATGGACGTAAAAACAGCTTTTCTAAATGGACATTTAGAAGAAAGTGTTTACATGGATCAACCAGAAGGTTTCTTAGACAGTGGGAGCAGCGGAAATGTGTGCAAGTTGCTTAAATCCATTTATGGATTAAAGTAAGCATCGTGGAGTTGGAACATCTGCTTTGATGAGACGGTCAAAGAATTTGACTTTATCAAAAATGTAGATGAACCATGCATTTATAGGAAGATTGTAGAAGGAGCAATAGTCTTCCTCGTTTTATAGGTCGACGACATACTACTGATAGGGAATGATGTCCCTATGCTACAATCAGTAAAACTCTTCTTGTCACAGAAATTCTCCATGAAAGACATGGGAGATGCATCCTATATTCTGGGCATTAAGATCTATCGTGATAGATCCAAAAGTATGTTGGGACTTTCACAGTCCGGGTATATTGACACTATACTAAAGAGATTTAGTATGGAAGATTCCAAGCGCGGTAATTTACCCTCTTGTCACGGGATCACCCTCTCCAAAGAGATGTCTCCAAAGACTGATGAAGAGAGGGCTCGCATGGGCATTATACACTACGCTTCGGCAGTAGGATCCATAATGTATGTGATATTATGTACCAGACCAGATGTAGCTTACTCACTTAGTGTGGTAAGCAGGTATCAGTCTGACCCAGGTGAGAAGTATTGAATAGCGGTAAAGAACATTCTCAAGTACCTGAGAAGGACTAAGGAGATGTTCTTGGTTTACGGTAATGGGGACCTCCAGGTCGAGGCTTTTACCGACTCCAGCTTCCAAAGTGACAAAGATGACTCTAAATCCATTTCGGGTTTTGTGTTTACCCTCAATGGAGGGGCGGTATGTTGGAGGAGCTCCAAACAGGATACGGTCGGAGACTCAACTATGGAGGCTGAGTATATAGCTGCTAACGATGCCGCAAAAGAGGCTGTCTGGATGAAGAAGTTCATCTCTGAACTTCAGGTGGTTCCTTCCATTGCCAATCCAATACCTTTGTATTGTGATAACAATGGGGCTATAGCATTAGCGAAGGAACCAAGGTACCATCAGAAATCCAGGCATATCTTAAGGTGGTATCACCTGATCAGGGAGATCGTGGATCGCTGGGAGATCGAGATGTGGAGAGTGGACACAAAAGACAACACGGCAGATCCATTCACCAAGGCCATCCCTCAAGTCTAGTTCGAGAGGCTGTTTGAGATGTTGGGCATGCGGTATGCCAGCAACTGGATCTAGTGCAGACAGTGGGTGCTCATTGCGCCAATTACAGGCCTTAGTGCAAGTGGGAGATTGTTGGATACATATGCCCTAGAGGCCTTCATTGTATAGGATGCTAGGGATATGTATGTACATGACAATCTTGCTTGATATGATAGTACGCTATTTGGTTTGTCTTTATCTTAACGTGTGATATATTTTACTTTGTATTTATATACATGTTGATAAAGCCCGTAGGGTGTTTGCCTGACTACCGCCGTTGTGATGGCAGTCATACTTGTAGGAGCTGGATAGTGAATAGGCACATCCTTAAATGTCCCTAGTTGCAGGAGTATCAAGACTGGGCATCGATGGTCCAGAGTAGACTAGTGTATACATATCTAAACCCTGACGAGGGGTGATGGATTGGTCCCGCAGCCATTGGTGATGTGCACCTAAGATTGTATACAGATGCTCACTGAGTGTGAGTACACCGGACAGGACTCGCCGAGAACTGGCTGGATGGTATTATACCTGACGTCAGATAGCAGTTCTCAGGTGACATGTGTGCAGATAGTTTGTCGACTTGAGGTCGTCATTTGTCTCGTGTGAGTTCCCACTGTACTTTGATTACTACCCTACCACGACTCAAAGGAGTCGTGCAAACAGGTTTCATGATTTAATGTGTTATTGATGGATACACGTTCTTTGATATCCTCATATGTTTACAAGCATTGATTATATTGTTAGACGAGATCCACCTGCATGCATGCATTGATTATATTGTTGGATGAGATCCACATGTATACAGGCATTGATTATTATTGGCATATATGTAGACACGGTCACCCTAAATATCATAGTATTACCTTTATGATATAATTGACCTAGAAAATCGTTGTTTTATTCGATTTCTACCTGCTGATTTTTTCTACTCACGAGTTGGCAACTCACCCCGTTGTGCCACAGTTCTTGCAGGTTGACCGCATGGATCAGTAGCAGCATCGCCGGCACACAGCTACATTCGGGTGATATGCTTTTGGTAGGTGCTACACATTGGCTCGTGCCACTCTTGTATTGTTATTCCTATTGTATCTAGTCAACTCCATTAATCAGAAACTAGTGTTTGTATATGGAGTAAGACTTAGCAAGACTTGTAGTTACGAGACTTAGAGCGATGGGTTATATGTTCGCTTAGTGGGTTTGATGTCTTACTTTTCATTTTCCTTTGTGTTGATCTTCGCCGTTGGGTGTCGTATACATATATATGCTTGTAGTGGTTGTTTCCTCCGTTGGGCGTGATTTGCTCCCATTTGGGGATGCTTTCTTTATATTCTATGTTGTACCCATTTCGGGGCTAGTTTTTACAAAGGAGGTGCTGCCGAAATTTTTAAGAAAACAAGAGGAAAAAAAATAAGTTTAAGGTTTTTTTTACTTAAGGTTTCCAAATGTTTCATTACTTACTTCTTTTAAAAGGTTTAGATTTCTGGGCTTCGGCTTACTTAAGTTAAGTTACTCCTGAATACGTTGCGTGATTTAAGTGCCGGTCATGAGCTAATATTTTCGAGTCGTGACATCTCTATAGATCTTAATCCCCAGGATGTAGGAGGCATCACCTAGATCCTTCATGGAGAATCTTTGTGATAAGAATAGCTAGACAGAGTGCAGCATAGGAACATTATTTCCTATCAAGAGTATGTCATCCACATACAATACGAGGAAGACGACCTTGTTAGTTATATGTATGCCCTAGAGGACATTACTGTACATACTATGTATATTGTAGTGGATGCTTGGACATATATATGGAGGACTTTCTTGCTCGACATGATAGTATGCTATCTGGTTGCTCTTTATCTTAACATGTACTCTGATTGTATCTATGTTACATGTTGATAAAACCCTTAGGATGAGTACTTGACTACCAGGACAATGATGCAGATCATACTAGTGGGGACAGAGTAGTCGCTAAGTACATCCTTCAAATGTTCCTAGTCGTAGGTGTATCGAGACAGGGCATCGATATACCAAAGTAGACTAGCGTATAGCTTCTCGACACTTGTAGATGGGCGATGGATGATCCCATATCCATTGGTGTTTGACATCAGAGACAGTACACGAGTGCTCAGTGGAGACTGGGTACACTGAACGAACTCGCCGAGAACTCCTAGATGTTATTATACCTATCGTCAGATAGCAGTTCTCTGGTGACACTGGTACAGGTTAGTCTGTAGACCCGAGATCGTCATAGGGTCTTGTGTGATTCCCACTGTGCTTTGATTTCCACCTTACTACGTTCAAGAGAACATGCAAAACGGTGGCTTTTGGGTACAGTCCTGAATCACATGGAGGTAATAAGCGATAGGAGGGGTTTCGTCACTCCCGGTATTGGGAGTTGATGTTGCGCTGTGCTCGATTAGCTATAACAGGAAGTCCCTGGCCAGAGCTGCTTCAGAGATATACTGGTAAGTGTTATCAGTAGTTTCTCGGCTCGTTATTGTAGGGTTCCTAGGCACACCCATGAGGTTCTATAACAGATCAAACTTGCCAAAATCAAAATTTTTCTATGTGCCAAGTAACCCTAAGCCAGATCGTAACTAGAGGATAGGCGAAACATGCAAGTTAACAACTTAACTAGATAGTGAAAGTGACTACAACCTTTGTAGATCCGGTCCTCCACCTCCATAGCTCCATGACGATGTCCCTTCGCTGCAATCATCGGATCCCGGACTCTAGCGATGGTTTCGTCGGAGAAATGATCGGGCTAGGTTGTCGACTTCGATGTCGAAGATGATCTACGTCGAGGCAACTCAAGATCAAGGTCCACCTTCACCAAGTCATGAAACTTGTGAAGAAAACACCCTATACTACATGGCAAGTGGTAGAGGATGAATAAATAGGAAGTGGGTTCACTTTGGATTTGGATTTCTCACTCTTTTTCTCAAGGCACCATTAAAGGTAGCAAGCTTTCATGAAGCTTGATGAAGATGAAGAAGAAGAAAGAATATGATAAGAATTATCAATAATAGAAAATAAAGTGATTCTTATCATTATGCAACCTTAGGTTAGTTTAACAAGTGTAGAGAATAAACTATGGTTAGGTGAATGGTAAGGTTTAGGAAAGAAACAAAAATGGTCAAAGCTTCATGAAGCTTCAACAAAAGAACAAAAGAAGCAACCATTTTGTTTCTTGCCCTAAAGTAAATAAATAAAATAAATAATTAAGAAAAGATAAAAAAAACCCTAACCATTCACTTAAACATGGTTTAAAGTAAACATACACCCAAGTTTGCATGTATCATCAAACATGATACAAACTAGTGCACAAAACTATATCATATATACAATGTGCACATCAAGTGAGAAAATCCATCTTTAAGTGAAAAAATACTAGTTAATGTAAAGTAATATATCTAATATATAATTATACATTAAATCATTAAATCAACACTTGATTTAACGATCCGGTCATATCTCATATGACCGACTAATATCCAATGTATCGACTTATCGAATCAATCCTCGATTCGATAACTAGGTTATATCTCATACAACCAATCGATACATTCATTGCGAGAATAGAATACGGTATCACATACACGCATTATTCTCGGTTCCGCACATATCTCATATGCACTCCTATTTCGTTTTGCTTGAGCCAGGAAACCTCTGTGTAGGACTCTAAAGACTCGTCAATACGCCGGCAGCAGGTGATGATCATATCAAACACCCACAAGCCGCAAGCGGCCTGCTAAACGTAACGGCCATCCGGGTATTGAGCGATCAGAAGATCAACGAGCAAGCCCGCTCACACTCCTGTGAATCCAACCAGCAACACTTACCGTAGAGTCCGGTCTGATCGTCAGATATGTCGCATATCTCGCCTAGGGGTGGTAGACGTCAGACCCCAATAGCTTGATAAGTCATGCCGATATAAGGTCCATAACATTCATGAAACTACTGATAACTCTTACCAGTATATCACTGCAACCCTGGCCAGGGATTTCCAGTTATGGCCAGTCGTGCATAGCGCAACATCAACCCCCAATACCGGGAGAGACGAATCCCCTCCTATCGCTCATTGCCTCCATGTGAATCGGGACTGTACCCAAAAACCACCTATTTGCACGACTCGGTAGAGCCGTGGTAGGGTGGAAATCAAAGCACAGTGGGAGATACACAAGACTCTATGACGATCTCGGGTCAACAGACTAAACTGTACCAGTGTCACCTGAGAACTGCCATCTGACGTGAGGTATAATACCATCTGGGAGTTCTCGGCGAGTCCGTTCAGTGTACCCAGTCTCCACTGAGCACCCGCATACCATCTCTGATGTCAAACACCAATGGATATGGGATCATCCATCGCCCATCACATGGGTCGAGAAGATATACGCTAGTCTACTCTGGAATATCGATGTCCCGTCTCGATATTCCCATGACTAGGAACATTGAAGGATGTACTCATGGACTATCCAGGACCCACTAGTATGATCTACATCATAGTCCTGGAAGTCGAGTACACATCCAAAGGGCTTTATCAACATGTAACAGAGAGACAGAATTATACATGTTAAGATAAAGAGCAACCAGATAGCATACTATCATGTCGAGCAAGAAAGTCCTACCTATATATGTCCCAGCATCCACTACAATATACATCCAATGTACAGTAATGGCCTCTAGGGCATACATATAACTAACAATCTCCCACTTGCACTAGGGCCATCTGTAGCAGTAGTTGTAGTATCTAATACACAACCATCCCCTAAAAGTCTCTCTTTGGGAACAAGGCCTTCGTGAGTGGATCCGCCGTGTTGTCCTCTGAGTCTACTCTCCTAACCTCGATCACCCTGGAGATCAACTATCTCCATGATCAGGTGATGCTGCCTCAGAATATGTCTGGGTCACTGATGGGACCAGGGTTCATGGGCCAAAGCCACATATCCATTGTCATACAATGGTAGGAACCTAGTTCAACTTATGAACCAATATACACCCAAACTGCCTCTTTGGTGGTATCTTTAATAGCGATGTTACCCGCCTTTATCGTCTAGTTTGCCACGGTATCTAGCTTGGAACTCTTCCAACATACCATCCCTTTACTGAGGGTAAAGACAATGCATGCGACTGACATTCAGTCGTCCTTATCACCCTGGAATCTTTCCAGTGATCCTCTCCTGGATCGATTGATACAATCTTACTACAGCTAGTGAGAATCCTAACATCCATTTAGATCTATCTCATAGATCCAAATCCCAGGATTTAGGAGGTATCACTTTGATCCTGTATGGAGAATCCTTGTGATAAGCGGAGATGGACCGAGCGTAGCATAGGAAACGCCTTTCCTATCAAGAGTATGTCATCCACGTACTCTACGAGGATCATCACCATACTCCATACTACCTTTTTGTACATACAAGGTTCATCTACCATTTTGATGAAGTCAAACTCTTTGACTACCACATCAAAACAGATGTTCCAACTCCGCGATGCCTGCTATATCTTGTAAAGCAACTTGCACACGTTTTCGCTGCTCCCACTATTTACGAAGCCCTCTGGCTGTGTTCTTATAGACGTTCTCTTCTAAATCATTATTTAGAAAAGCAGTCATGGCACCCAACCACCAGATATCGTATTCATGGTATGTAGCAATGGCAAGTAGGATCCGGATGGACTTAAACATAGCCACTGGAAAAGGTTTCATCATTTTCCACGCCTGGTCGATGACGAAAACCTTTAACTAGTCTAGCTTTGAAAATCTCAACTTTTTCATCTACACCAAGTAATCTTCTCAAGATATACTTGCTCCTGATGGGGATTTAACCCTTCAGATATAGCATCCAAAATCCATACTTTGTTGGTGTACATGGATTCCATCCCAGATCGCTAAGCATCCAGCCATTCTTACAGAGTCCCTACTCTAGATGGCCTGCTCGAAACCAGTTGGGTCATTATCTCATGATGCAATCCTCGCTCCCACTGTTATCGAGAAACCGAAGTACCTCTCAAGCAGATGAGGAACCCTACCAGATTGGTGGAGAGGCTGAGGTTCGTCGGGGACTATTGAATCCTCTTGTTCTGTCAAATCATTAGCTGTAGTTTGTATAGCTAGAACCTTTCTAGTTCTACAGAACTGACCTTGCCTCGATCTTGTCCGGATTTTTCTTTCGACATAGGCCGGACAATCCCAAATCTTAACTTACTTAAGAGATAGGCTCTTCCCATACCATATCTTATATGGAATGGTAGGCACTGATTTGATTCGAACCCTATTCAATAGGTATGCAACTTCTCAAGTGCATAACCCCCTAAAAGGAAATAGGTAACTCAGTAGTACTCACCATAGAGCACACCATATCTAATATGGTCTGATCGCTCCGCCCCGATACACCGTTGTGCTGAGGTATATTCAGAGGAGTAATACGGAGAGAGAATCTCATTCTCCTTTAGAATAGTCTAAGAATTCCATGCACAAGTATTCTCCTCCCTGATCTTATCATAGGACATAATACTTATACCCGATTTTTGGTTCTCTACTTCTAACTTATATTCTGTGAATATCTCAAAAGTTTCGGACTTATGTTTCAACAGGAACATATGGTTGAATCTTGAGAGATTATCAGAGAATGTAATGAAATACAAAGAACCGGTCTTGGCATGTGTAGACAGGGGACCTTACATATATCATCATGTATCAGTTCCAAGAGTTTACTAACACTTTCTCTGTTTCCAATAAACAGAGCTATGGTCATCTAATCTCTGTGACATGACTGGCAAGTTTCACAAGATGTAAATTCAAACTGATTTAAATATGCATCTAAAATGTAACTTCAGCCAGTCGGGTCGCATTGATGTGACCTAGTCTACAATGCCTCAAGAAGGATCCATTCATTTCTGAACTCTTCCTCTTGTGTGTGTTCTGTATACTAGAAACTGTAGTTTGATTTAGAACATCAATGCTTTTAGATAACGTTCCTGAACCGATCAACTTTTGAAATAGGAAATGTTCAAAACATTATCCAACAATACAAAATTTTATCATTTCTTTACTAATAAAGAGACTGATATGATTTTGTATATCAGGTTCGATATCTAATAACATTCGTTCAGAATCAATGTACTGGTAATACAGGGCGACAGTGACCAACAGACTTGGCTGCAACACTTGCCCCGTTTTCTGTCTCATGAAACTTATTACCCATTCTCAGTTCTCTGCCTTTCTTTAGCCCTATGTAATAGATTATATATCTGGGATCCTGATCCGGTATCAGATACCCAGGACGCAGAGGATATTGAGAAACAGTTCTGTGTGACGAACACACCCGAAGAAGATGCATCATATGCACTTTCTTCGTTTGGGCGGCATGGGAATCTTGGTATTCCCCTATCTCCTGCTCTGTCTTATAACAATTATAAGTTGGAGCGGGACCAACGTTCCCCAGCTAAGTATAACAAGCGGGTTCGGTCAATACATCCATATTATTATCTTGATTAAGGCGTGATATAGTCGCTACCTGGAGAGAGAGAAAAGAAAACTCTCTGCATGCGCTCTTGCAAGATTAGATTGGATATATATTTTATCTAATCATGATGGCTCCCACTGTTTTTATCAAATCTTCCTTCAAACCCTAAAAGGAAAGACTAGCCGGGATTAATTACACTCTACAAGTTCGCCAATTTTTCAGCCAGGCCAGTGTCGGTACTTTGAGGGAGGTTCCCCGTGCTTTCGCACGGACCTAATTACAGTAAACCTCGCTTTCCCAGAGGCGTAACCCCGTTGACACCTTTCTAGACACCTACTTGATCGGCTAATTGCAAAGTGCAAAACTCTCCCAGGAGTAACAATTACTCGCAGTGGGTATCGGGATCCAACTATCACATAGAAGGTATGCAATCTCATTGCAAATTTCAACACTTGAAACTCCCGATAAAGGTTTTTACCCCTAGCACCTATGACCTTAACTATGGTCAACAAATCATAAGCACTAGTCAAGTTCTACCCGTCATTTCGTGATTAATTAGACCCACCCACATGACCCTTAACTAAGGTCAACAAAGTCACGGGACTGTCCTAACTAATCGCATCATATGCGGTGTAGGAAGACATCACTTAGCTACCGTACACTGTGCCTTGACTATGGTCAACAAACACAGCACGAATACTAAGTACTCTACTTCCTAAAATGACGGAGGGTTGCGAATGGTTTTTATGAAAACCTTTAACGCTTTGAACTTGATCTCGTTGCGGAATCAAATGGTTTTTAAATGGAGTGTTTTTGAGGCTTTTCTAGTTTTGCTAAAGGGGTCACTCCCGGTGAAGGGATCGTCGGCCCTTTCCTCATCGAATAAGGTGCGGGATATATCATATATACCGCTGTGCAAAGCGAAAACTATAGAAGCAATCAAAAGACAAACTGAGGGTTGTAGCATCTGCCAGTTATTGCTAAAGGAGTCACTCCCGGTGAAGGGATCTCGGTCCTTTCCTTATCGAATAAGGTGCAGGATGTTCTACAAGGAACACCGCGACGCAAAGCAAGAACTGCAGCTACCTGTTTTTATTTTGAAATTCTATTCCACAACATCTTTTAGGTTTATTTTCTTTCATTAATCTCATTAATGAATGTCCCATCATTTAAGTCCACCTAAACATCACAGATAAATATAACGTACGCTTATGCCATCCGCATTCGCCTCGATGTCCCGTCTGCACCGTTAGGTTAGGTAACTAACGCCAGAGCGAGGCAGGGCTAGCGCGGGTGTAAAACATAAGCAACGTCTATATAATATATCATATATACTATATACAATATCTATCTGAACAAATCACATGATCACAGCACAGATATCGCAGCAGAAAATATCATATGAAATATTGGATATACTAGGACGTCCGTGTTTTTAATACGAGCCAGTATAAAATACGGATTCCACGGTCGTGATGAATAGCCAATCCCACACCCCTAGACCTCTACGAGAGCGGCAAGCAACCCTACCAATTCTAGGGTTAGGAGATCCGAACTCGACTCCTCGAGATGGTCTCCCACTGGACCCTAGAACCCGGTTACTTGTGCTCCCCTCCTTGGGTCTATCTTAATGCGGAAAAGTAAATAATATACATCAATGGTGACATCTTCCGCAACCTGGAAGATCCCCAATAAAAGAATATTACATACAAGTTTTTACATGAATGAAAATGAAAAAAACACTCATCTCACATAAAAAAACCCCGGCTATTCAAACACGACGATCCAATATAACATATCCAGCAACACATAACATCACATGTCATCAACGTAAGTAAACATGCGTATCCCAATTGTCGTTGACATATAGCAACGAAACCGGCGATATCGCATATTACACTTACGGTCGCAGAAAAGAAAGTGTAAAACTACAACAGTTGGAATCCGCAAACTCTTTAGACATCGCATGCCTAACCAAATGAATTCCTTAGACATCGCATGCCTAACAATTATAAACCCCGCATTTTAGTCTCAATATCGAAAACACTTTTCAATATAAAGTCGGGTAATTCAACAAGATTCCCGGCATCCAGAACGAATGCTCGTCGCAAACTTTAGTGGATGGCCGCACCCCCGATACCGTCGACGAAGTGCACTAAGGCGGAACACCGCTGCCGCGAGCACCCGAACGGATGCTTTCGGCGACGGGGTTCTCCTACAGTCACTTGGTCGGGGCTATGGGGTGTAGCTGTCTATTAAGTTTACCCAGCGAGTATCCGCGTACGCTACGTGATTGCGACGGACTTTTGATCGCATCAAAATTCCGTGGCAACCGATCAAGTGAGACTAAAGTGCTATGTTTATAACATCCAAATCAGTTATCTCATAACTACTTGTGGATTCCAAATATTGTATCGCATTCCAGATAAATAGAAAATGTTAAACTTTCAGATCAAACAATCAAACACCCAAGTTTTCCCGAAACAGCTCAACACATGAAATAAGTTCAAAAACATTCACTTCATGCCTCAGTATCAATGGTCCAGCCGTAGAAGGGTCAAGCCAACGCCTCACATGTGGCACGCCGTACTGCCCCAAACCCTAAGGTTCAAAGGGTAGTTCAAGACGGTCACATCATCGAGTTAAGGTTTGTTGTCTTCTAGAGGGTCCATCGCGTTACTTGCACTACTTAGAACGTCTTTAAACCACGGAAAAATCCAACACTTGGAAATTTTCCGGCAGGGAAAAAATTGGGTGTTTATATCCTGCCGAACTTTTTAACATATTCCAAAATTACCCGGAAAAACACACAGACATAATTTAGACAATCCGATCGAATCTACGAACTCCCAATACAACCCAGAAAACTCAACACCTGAGTACAATTTAAAAATTCCCAGAAAACTCATCAACTAAAGAAAGAAATTACTGTGCAGAAAAAGTGAAAAGATGCTCCTATATGGCTGCGGAACCGCCGCACATGCCATGCTCGTGCCGCGGTTCCGCGTCCACGTGGTCGAGTTACGCTCACGTGCTACACAGTAATTCTTGAAAAAGCCTGCAGATTTTTCTGCATATTTTTAATTCACAAAAATACCAGTTTTCAAAAATTGTACAGAGAAGGGTGAAATCTAGGGTTTCGGTGTTCGATCGGGTTTCTAACTTCGTCTACTCATCGCCTAAGGCTCTATCTAGGCTCTGATACCACTGTAGGGTTCCTAGGCACACCCATGAGGTTCTACAACAGATTAAACTTGCCAAAATCAAAATTTTTCTATGTGCCAAGTAACCATAAGCAAGATCGTAACTAGAGAATAGGCGAAACATACAAGTTAACAACTTAACTAGATAGTGAAAATGACTACAACCTTTGTTGATCCGTTCCTCCACCTCCATAGCTCCGTGACGATGTCCCTTCGCTGCGATCATCGGATCCCGGACTCTAGCGATGGTTTCGTCGGAGAAATGATCGGGCTAGGTCGTCGACTTCGATGCCGAAGATGATCTACGTCGAGGCAACTCAAGATCAAGCTCCACCTTCACCAAGTCATGAAACTTGTGAAGAAAACACCCTATACTACATGGCAAGTGGTAGAGGATGAAGAAATAGAAAGTGGGTTCACTTTGGATTTGGATTTCTCACTCTTTTTCTCAAGGCACCATTGAAGGTAGCAAGCTTTCATGAAGCTTGATGAAGATGATGAAGAAGAAAGAATATGATAAGAATTATCAATAATAGAAAATAAAGTGATTCTTATCATTATGCAACCTTGGGTTAGTTTAACAAGTGTAGAGAATAAACTAGGGTTAGGTGAATGGTTAGGTTTAGGAAAGAAACAAAAATGGTCAAAGCTTCATGAAGCTTCAACAAAAGAACAAAAGAAGCAACCATTTTGTTTCTTGCCCTAAGGTAAATAAATAAAATAAATAATTAAGAAAAGATAACAAAACCCTAACCATTCACTTAAACATGGTTTAAAGTAAATATACACCCAAGTTTGCATGTATCACCAAACATGATACAAACTAGTGCACAAAACTATATCATATATACAATGTGCACATCAAGTGAGAAAATCCATCTTTAAGTGAACAAATACTAGTTAATGTAAAGTAATATATCTAATATATAATTATACATTAAATCATTAAATCAACACTTGATTTAACGATGCGGTCATATCGCATATGACCGACTAATATCCAATGTATCGACTTATCGAATCAATCCTCGATTCGATAACTAGGTTATATCTCATACAACCAATCGATATATTCATTGCGAGAATAGAATACGGTATCACATACACGCATTATTCTCGGTTCCGCACATATCTCATATGCGCACCTATTTCGTTTTTCTTGAGCCAGGAAACCTCTGTGTAGGACTCTAAAGACTCGTCAATACGCCGGCAGCAGGTGATGATCATATCAAATACCCACAAGCCGCAAGAGGTCTGCTAAACGTAACGGCCACCCGGGTATTGAGCGATCAGAAGATCAACGAGCAAGCCCGCTCACACTCCTGTGAATCCAACCAGCAACACTTACCGTACAGTCCGGTCTGATCGTCTGATATGTCGCATATCTCGCCTAGGGGTGGTAAACGCCAGACCCTAATAGCTTGATAAGTCATGCCGATATAAGGTCCATAACATTCGTGAAACTACTGATAACTCTTACCAGTATATCACTGCAACCCTGGCCAGGGATTTCCAGTTTTGGCCAGTCGTGCATAGCGCAACGTCAACCCCCAATACCGGGAGAAACGAATCCCCTCCTATCGCTCATTGCCTCCATGTGAATCGGGACTGTACCTAATAACCACCTGTTTGCACGACTCGGTAGAGCCGTGGTAAGGTGGAAATCAAAGCACAGTGGGAGACACACAAGACTCTATGACGATCTCGGGTCAACAGACTAAGCTGTACCAGTGTCACCTGAGAACTGCCATCTGACATGAGGTATAATACCATCTGGGAGTTCTCGGCGAGTCCGTTCAGTGTACCCAGTCTCCACTGAGCACCTGCATACCATCTCTGATGTCAAACACCAATGGATATGGGATCATCCATCGCCCATCACATGGTTCGAGAAGATATACGCTAGTCTACTCTGGAATATCGATGCCCCGTCTCGATATTCCCACGACTAGGAACATTGAAGGATGTACTCATGGACTATCCAGGCCCCACTAGTATGATCTGCATCATAGTCCTGGAAGTTGAGTACACATCCTAAGGGCTTTATCAACATGTAACAGAGAGACAGAAAGTATACATGTTAAGATAAAGAGCAACCAGATAGCGTACTATCATGTCGAGCAAGAAAGTCCTACCTATATATGTCCCAGCATCCACTACAATATACATCCAATGTACAGTAATGGCCTCTAGGGCATACATATAACTAACAGTTATAAGCCTCATATTGACACGACTTATCGAGTTACTGGGGTCTAACGTTTACCACCCCTAGACGAGATATGCGACATATCATACGAAGAGACCGGACTGTACGGTAGTGTTACTGATTGGATTCGTAGGAGTATGAGCAGGCTTGCTTGTTGATCTTCTGATCGCTCAATACCCTGGTGGCCGTTACGTTTAGCAGACCGCTTGCGGCTTGTGGGTGTTTGATATGATCATCATCTACTGCCGGCGTATTGACGAGTCTTTAGAGTCCTACACAGGGGTTTCCTGGCTCAAGCGAAATGGAGTAGGAGCACATATGTGATATGTGCGGGACTGAGATTAATACGATATGAGATACCGTATTCTTTTCTCGTGATTTGTGACATTAGTCAGTTATATGCAATATAGCCGGGTTATCGGATCAAGTGTTGATTCGATAAGTTGTTACATATGATATTAGTCGGTTATATGTAATATAGTCGGATTATTAAATCAAGAGTTGATTTGATAATCTAATGTATAATTATATATTTGATATATTACATTACATTAACTAGAATTAGCTCACTTATGATTTCTTTTCTCACTTGATGTGCACATTGTATATATGTGATATGTATATTTGTGTACATGTATTGTGTCATGCTTGATGATACATGCAAGATGGGTGTATGAGACATATACTATGCTAGGGTTTATGTTTGGGTTTTATTTATCATTAAGTAATTCAAAAAACATTTGAATTAGTCATGGATAAGCTTGTAGAAGCTTATGGATACATTGACTTATTCAACTCTTTTGCCATTGCTTAAGATATTTGTTAACCCTACCCTTAACCTTAGCCCTTGGTTTATTCTCTACATGAGTTAGGCATGAGGTCTTAACTCACCCATGGTTGCAATTATTCATTTGGATAATTATTCATTCTCACTTGAATAATTTTCATATGAGTTCATTCTTCTTCTTCTTCCTCAAAGCTTTCTAACTTCAATGGAGGTATGAGAAAAAAATGTGAGAAAATCAAATCCAAAGTGAGCCCACTTCCTACTTCATCATCCTCTACTACTTGCCATTTAGTATAGGGTGTTTGCTTCACTAATTCCATAATTAGTGAAGAGATAGATTTGGTTAGTGTCTCCTCGACGTAGATCATCTTCGGCCTCGAAGACTTCGAAGCAAGCATGTTCGTTTCTTCATGGGAGCCTATCTAGAGTCTGGAGTTCATGATCACAGCGAAGGGACTACTACAAGAAGCTATTGAAGTGAAGGACCGGTCTACAAAGGTTGTATTCCTTTCTCACTAGACTTGCAATGTGTTTACATTTACATTTCCGTCGATTTCTAGTTAACGATTCTTAGTTAGGGTTAGCTAGAACGGCAAATTTTTGAATTTGGCATGGACGATGCCTCCCGAAACCTTGCTGCCGTGCTAGGTAATCCTGCTGTGGTATCAGAGCCATGCTAGAAATTTAGACGGATTTTGTTACGATTACGAAACCGAAATACTCCGAAACTTGAAACGCAAAAATCAAGTTTCTGTCGAATTTAAAATGTTGTCAAAATTTTTTTTAAACAAGTACATAATGATGTATGAGATATATCAAGAAAAACTTGAAAATTTCAGGAAAATCTATGATTTTTTGGGCCGGCCACCATACCCCCCATCTCGGCTAAATTCGAGCTCCCCCTTTGAAATTTTTTGTGTTTTCTAGTGACTTAGTTTTGATGTTTCAAATGTTGTTTGTTTTTGCTAATTTTACATGTGATGTAATCTTACACTATAAACAATTCGGAGCGTTTCGTATTCGTAGTTTTAACATTGTTTCGGGTTATTCGCATGTTTTCTATGCAAAGTTAAAAAGATCAATCGAATATCAAAAACCCATTTTTCCAAGTTTAACGTATTCGGAAAAACATGCAAGTAATCCTATGAACTCTCTAGAAGAATGAAACCCTAACTCGACTTTTTTGGATCGCGGAACCGCGATCATACCCTAAGGTTTTTCATAGTTCCGTGGCAACATGTGTGACGCTTGGGTTTGCCCTTCTACGGCTGGTGCATAGGTACTGTGGCATATTCTGGGTATTACTAAAACTGTGCCCAAGTGTTGAACTGTCGGGAAATTGTGGGACTTTGATGAATCGATCGAAAAGTTTAACGTTCGTCCGGATATTATGTGATGGGATACAATATTTGGAATCCACAAAAGTAGTTATGAGATAACTAATTTGAATGTTATAAATCTAGCAATTTAGTCTCATTTGATCGGTTGCCACGGGATTTTGATGTGATCAAAAGTCCGTCACAATCACGTAGCGTACGCGGATACTCGCCGGGTAACATTATATAGCCACGCCCCATAGCCTCGACCAAGTGACTGTAGGAGAACCCCGTCGCCAAAAGCATCCGTTCGGGTGCTCGCAGCAGCAGTGTTCCACCTTAGTGCACTTCGTCGACGGCATCGGGGGGTGCGGCTGTCTACTAAAGTTTTCGATGAGCATTCGATCAGGAAGTCGAGAATCTTGTTGAATTGCCCTACTAGATATTAAAAGGTGTTTTGAATATCGAGACTAAAATGTGGGGTTTATAATTGTTAGGCATGCGATGTCTAAGGAATTTAATTGGTTAGGCATGAAATCCAATATATGTGATATATTGGGTATATGATGTCTAAGGTGGTTGCGGATTCCAACTGTTGTAGTTTTTCACTTTCTTTTCTGCGACCGTAAGTGTAATATGTGGTGTATCACTGGTTTCGGTGCTATATGTCAACGACAATTGGGATACGCATATTTACTTACGTTGATGATATGTGATGTTATATGTTGCTGTGATATGTTATATTGGATCGTCGTGTTTGAATAGCCGGGGGTTTTATGTGAGATGAGAGTTTTTTATTTTCATTCATGTAAAATTCATTGTATGTAATATTCTTTTATTGGGGCACTTCCGGGTTGAGGATGATGTTACCATTGTATATTATTTACTTTTCCGCATTAGGATAGACCTAAGACAGGGAGCACAAGTAACCGGGTTCTAGGGTCCAGTGGGAGAACATCTCGAGGAGTCGAGACCGGGTCTCCTAACTCTAGAATTGGTAGGGTTGCTTTCCGCTCTCGTATATAGGGGTCTAGGGGTGGGGGATTGGCTATTCATCACGACCGTGGAATCCGTGTTTTATACAGGCTTAAAATAAAACCCGGAAATCCTAGTATATCCAATATTTCATATGTTGTTTTCTGCTGCGATATCTGTGATGTGATCATTTGATATATTGATGAGATAGATACTGGATTTAGTATATGTGATATATTATATAGACGTTTCTTATGTTTTACACCCGCGCTAGCACTGCCCCGCTCTGCCGTTATTTACCTAACCTAACGGTGCACGAGGGGACATCGAGGCAAATGCGGATGGCATAAGCGTACGTTGTATTTATTTGTGATGTTTAGGTAACTTAAAAATGATGGGACTTCATTAATGAGATTAATGAAAGAAAATAAACCTAAAGATGTTGTGGAATCGAATTTTCAAAAACAGGTAGCTCTAGTTGTTGCTTTGCATAGCGGTATTCCTTGTAGAATATCCAGCACCTTATTCGATAAAGAAAGAGCCGAGATCCCTTCACCGGGAGTGACCTCTTTAGCAATAACTGGAAGATGCTACAACACTCGGTTTGTCTTTTGATTGCTTCTATAGTTTTTGCTTTGCATAGTGGTATTTGTGAAATATCCTGCACTTTATTCGATAAGGAAAGAGCCGAGATCCCTTCACTGGGAGTGACCTCTTCAAAACTAGTAAAGGCCTCAAAAACACTCCATTTAAATCATTTGATTCTACAACGATATCAAGTTCATTACGCAAAGGGTTTTCATAAAAACCTGTCGTAGCCCTCCGTCATTTTAGGAAGTAGAGTATTTAGTATTCGTGTTGCGTTTGTTGACCTTAGTTAAGGCGCAGTGTGCGGTAGCTAAGTGATGTCTTCCTACATAGCATATGATGCGAATAATTAGGACAGTCATGTGACTTTGTTGACCATAGTTAAGGGTCATGTGGGTGGGTCTAATTAATCACGAATTGAACGGGTAGAACTTGACCAGTGCTTATGATTTGTTGACCATAGTTAAGGTCATAAGTCACTAGGGGTAAAATATTATCGGGAATTTCAAGTGTTGAAATTTGCAATGAGATTGCATACCTTCTATGAGATAGTTGGATCCCGATACCCACTGCGAGTAAGAGTTACTCCTCGTAGAGTTTTACACATTACAATTAGCCGATCAAGTTGGTGTCTAAAAAGGTGTCAATGGGGTTACACCCCTGGGAAAATGAGGTTTATTTTAATTAGGACCGTGCGAATGCACGGGGAACCTCCCTCAAAGTACCGGCACTGGCCTGGCTGAAAGATTGGCGAACTTGTAGGGTGTAATTAATCCCGGCTAGTCTTTCCTTTTAGGGTTTGAAGGAAGATTTGACTAAAACAGTGGGAGCCATCCTGATTAGATAAATTAATAACCAATCTAATCTTGCAAGAGCATACGCTGAGTGGTTTCTTCCCTCTCTCCAGGTAGAGACCGTGTCATGCCTTAATCAAGATAATAATACGGATGTATTGAACAAACCCGCTTGTTATACTGAGCTAAGGAACGTTTGTCCCGCTCCAACTTATAATTGTAATAAGACCGAGCAGGAAGTAGGGGATTACCAGGATCCCCGTGCCGCCCAAATGGAGAAAGTGCATGCTTATGCATCATCTTCAGGTGTGTTCATTACAGAGAACTATTTCTCAGAATCCTTTACGTCCTGGGTATGTGATACCGGATCAGGATCCCGCATATGTAATCAGTTACATGGGCTACAGATAGGTAGAGAATTGAGAATAGGTGATAAGTTTTATGAGTTAGAAACGGTGCAATTGTTGCAGCCAAGTCTGTTGGCAGTTATCATCCTGCATTACAGAATACATTGATTCTGAACGAATGTTGTTAGATACCGAACCTGATATACAATATTATATCAGTCTATTTATTTAGTAAAGAAGGATATAATTTTGTATTGTTGGGTAATGTTTTGAACATTTCTTATATCAAGAGTTGACCAGATCAGGCACGTTATTTAAAAGTATATACGTTCTAAATCAAACAATAGTTCTTAACATACCTATAACATTTCAGAAAATGTAAAATATTATTTTCGGAATTTAATATTAAAATAATATATTTCCCGAAAACTGCCCGATTTGCGAAATTGGGGTTTTCGAAAAAGGTTATAAATATACACCAATATTTGTGAAATAAATGAAAATTAAAATGTTTTATTCATTTAAAAATATATTTAACGAATTTGGCAATTTTAAAATTTATTATACGCAGTTTTGGTAAAAACCAGATTAGTGCACTGCTAATCGCGATTAAGCCAAATCCGCGTTTCTACAGTTTTCATGGTTAGTGCACCATGACATGTTTCATTTGGTTACATATTATTTCATTTGTGGTTTTATATGGGTGTATGTGTTTTTGGTGAGAAAAAGAAAAAGGAAAAAGAAAGAAAGGTCAAAAGGGGACAAAATGATTAGGTTAGGTAGGCTTTGGAGAGAGAGAGTGTGTGTAATTATGTGAGAGAGAGGGAGGGGGCTGCTGCCACATTTGAATCCCCCATCATTTTCATCTCCCTCTTCATTTTCCTCAACTCCATAACCCTCCACTTAAAACCCTAGATCTACCTCCAATAAATCCACAAAAGCCTAAACCCCTTTCACAAAAATTAATCCCCATCTCCTCCTCTACACGTTGAACCGAGCAAAGTAGGATTTTGACGACTTTGGGAAGTCAGTGCTGCCTAGGGGGACCAAACGAGGTATAATTTCTTCCCTTTAGATTAGTTTTGTGTGATATCATGTTTTGGATGTCGTTTTATGATGTTGCTGACCTGCTGTGACCCCGAGCATCCACTGGGAAAACAAACAATATCATAGTGTTGTACTGGTAACCCTAAGTGACCACCTGAAGAACGAGACCCTTCCCACCGGTTTTGGCCGGCGGCTATTAGAGAAATTCCGGCGACCCCCGGTTGGTAGAAGAGTTAGGGTGTGGGTTCTGTAGGGTAGTTACCTGAAAGTGTTTTAGGGGGTTTGGTTCTACTTGATTTTTCTGTAATGACTATAGGTGAATTCTGGGGACTTTGGTGAGTGTTTACATGACTTTGGTGACATGATTCCTGACCTGAGCCATAGACCTGAACCAGATGCACAAACTTTAGAATTGATCCATGTCGGTTTAGTGAGTATTTTGGGTGTGCAGGAGATCTGGAACAACCCAGGAAAATTCTGAGAGTAGCAAACAACACCAGGGACCCATTTTTGACCATAGGAAACCATCATGACAAAATGAAGTCCATAGGAGCCAAGGGGGCCGGCGAGGCCGGATTTTTTATGGTATGTGGCCGGCCACTTAGTGAGGGTAGAGGTCTAGGTTGGTCCAGTAGGTCATATATACTATACACATCACCCTAGACTTGTTTGCATAGATTTATCTGACCTGAGTCAAAATCTGGGAACACTTGTGTATGACTTAGGATATGTTTTCCGTATTTGAAATGATGAGTTTTGATATTTCGATTCGTTTTTGGATGTCGCATGTTTGTACATCGACAACAAGGGTTGTTTGATTGATTTTGTACGCATATGCTATAGGTTCTAACCTATGAGCAATGCACATGCCGTTTTGGTTTTCCTCCTTGATTTTAATATCGTTACGATATGTGTTGTTATTGTAGGTACCTTCGCGTGGATTCCGAAGTGACGGAGCGAGGCGTCATCGACTTCGGCGAGCGAGGACTACGGTGAGTAGATCTATATCTACCGGGAAAGTCGGGTGGATGGCGTATAGCACCCCCGCAACTTTTTGATGGAAAACCGATTTATAGAGTATGGTTAGGAAACCTAGATTAGGAAACTAGGGTTAGAATGAGATAGCTATGAAACTATATTAGAAAGTAGAGAATAGTTAGAAGTGATATGTTACTACTATCATAGAATGTCGTTTAGCGATATTGCCGTTTAGGATACTGTAGGACTAGATAGTTGATGTAGATGCGTCATCCGAACCATACCTTTTTCTAAACCGAAGAATCGCATGTATCTTTTAAACATATACCTTGAGGGAAGTTACGGATATTCAAATGATAGCTTTTTCTTAAAAACACCGTAATCCCTATTTTCAAAACTACGATTCACTTCTTTTAAAAATCTGATTGTATGGTTCGGATGTGTATGTTAGATTAAATACTTATACTTAGTGGAGATAGAATGTTTTTTTGTAAATTCGATTTGATATGTGATATAAATGCGGTGAAAGAATATAAGACTCATACGATGAGATGATGATATGATGGTATACGGATGCGAGTCGATCGAGATGATTTATACCCTGCCTGTCCCCTAATATGATATTATTGCGGATGTGAACCGGGACATAGGTACATAGATATACATACATATATAGAATGTTGTGAATCATGGATGATAGGTCGTATGTGATATTAAGCCGTACCCTCATTTGTCGTATAGGATGATTGGATCCCCATTAGTTTAATGCCACCGTACGATGATTTTCCGTGCGTGATGAGTTTGACTTGATGATTGATACTTACCCTTGACTAGAGGTTGTCGTACGATGGATTATACCATACGCGATGTTACTGGGTTAGATGCCGATTGATAGAATCACCGGCTCGGACATATGATAGTTACGTATACCTTATAGCTTTTAGCTGATGATTTACTTTGTGCTGCATTCATGATATTATTATTGCATCGCATATACCTGTGATAGTACACCTACACCATTATCGATGATGCATATGTTACACGTACATAGTTTATAGGCTCACACACTTCATCATCGATAATTGCCATGTCACTACACAGTAGTATTGCTGCATCATGATATGACTCTTCGCATAACCTGCTTGCACATATACATTGATACATCTATACTTGCGGATATACACACTTGTAAATCCATATTAGTGCACGTATACATTGATATATTCATACTTGCGCACATACATATTGTATATTCACATTTGTGCACACATACATTGGTACATCTATACTTGCGCATATACGTATTGTACCTACATAGATAACTGATTTTATTGGGAGATTGGGAACCGCATGTTATAATTTGAAAACTGGAATCATTTTAAAAGAGCGGTTTTCCCTTAATATGTCATATCACTGTTCCATGTTGCATGATACACGGATATGCTTACATTTCTATTATATGTCGCATACATCATGCTCTATGATTCTACGCATTGAGATATGATGTTTTCATGATATTTCTGGATTTGAGAACCGTGGACATTTTAAAAGAGATTATATGTTATTTTAAAAACCTGGTTTCTCTTGATATGATATTACAGTGTGTCCACCATGTGTTTTCTCGGTTCTGAGAGCAACATGTGAAACCGGATTCGAGGAGGCGGATGAGGCCGATTGTGGGTACATGGTGGACCCGGTATGGTACCCCGGGGCGAGAACGGATCGCTGTGCAGTAGACGGTGAGCCTGGCAGAGGGACTACTACCTACCGGTGATAGTATTTGGGCTCGGCGGATATCCAGAGGATACCAACCAGAGTCGAGAGATGATGTGGGCCGATCCGGACTGACGGAGCCCGTGGGCCGATCCGGACTAACGGAGCCCGATATATGAGGATTTACGTGCCGATGCTAGGCACGGTTTTCATGATGTTTTCGAGTGTCGATGCTAGGCACTCAGGTTCCATGATTTGATGTGTCGTGAGGGACACCGTTTATATATATATCCTCATACTTTCATGCACCCTCTTTTATGATATTTACATGCATGATGTTGTTGCGTCAGTGGTTGACGCGTGGACTAGATCCACATACAGACATACATACATCGATTTTACTATTGGAGGTTATACACATGCTTATAGACATTGATTTATGGGTGGACGAGATCCACATATCTACATACCTTGATTATGGTTGGACGAGATCCATATACATGCATTGATTATTACTATTGGATGTTATCCGCATGCATATAGGTTTGACTACCTTGTTGGCACATATACCGACCCGGTAACCCTAGATATCATAATATTACCTTTATGATATAGTTGACCTAGGAGTCGTTGTTTATTCGATTTCTACTTGTAGATGTATTTCTATTCACGAGTTGGCAACTCACCCCCATTGTGCCACAGTTCTTGCAGGTTGACCGCGTGAATCAGTAGCGGTATCGCTGGCACACAGTTTCTTTTTGGTGTTTTGCAGTGTTAGGTGGGACATTTGTATCGTACCCACCCTTGTATTACATTTCATATTGTATCTAGTTAACTCCATCAATCAATCAAAATTAGAATTTGTATAAGTAATGAGACTTAGTGGGATTGTGGTTGCGAGACTTAGAGTGAGGGGTTTTTCGCTACTTGTGATATTTATGTCTTGCTTCCTTTTATCTTTGTGGTGATCTTCGCCGTTGGGCGTCGTATACTTATTTATATTGTCTTGCGTGGTTGTGATCAGCCGTTTGGCGAAGAGCTAGCTCCCGCTTGGGGATGCCATTATTCTTATTATGTACTTATGGTTTTGGATCAAAATATACAAAGGAGGTGCTGCCAAAATTTTTAAAAGACGAAACATGTTTTCAAACTTGTAAATTTCACTTGCATCATTCATGTTCTTTCCCTATGCATTAAGAAAACTTGATTTCATTATACCTTTATTTCAAACCTTCACCTCCTTTATTTTACTTAAAAGGTTTAGATTTCTGGGTTTTAGCTTACTTGAATTACGTTACACCTTTAGACATTGCGTGATTTAAGTGCTGGTCACGAGTTAATATTTCGGGTCATGACAAAGTGTAGGGTTCCTAGGCACACACATGAGGTTCCACAACAGATCAAACATGCCAAAATCAAAAATTTTCTTGTGCCGAGAAACCCTAATGCGATCGTTGATTAGAGGTAAAGGCGATAACAAAAACGAGCAACTATATTGCTAAAGGAAAGTGACCACAACCTTTGTAGATCCGGTCCTCCACTTCCTTGGCTCCATGATGACGTCCCTCCACTGTACCCATCGGAACCCTAGACTCTCGCGGTGGTTCCATCGGAGAAAAGATCGGGCTAGGTCGTCGGCTTCGATGTCGAAGATGATCTACGTCGAGGCAACTCAAGATCAAGCTCCAACTTCACCAAGTCATGAAACTTATGAAGAAAACACCCTATACTACATGGCAAGTGGTAGAGGATGAAGAAATAGGTAGTGGGTTCACTTTAGAATTGGATTTCTCACTCTTTTTCTCAAGTCACCATTGAAACTAGCAAGCTTCTTTCTTCTTGAAGAAGAAGAAGAAGAAAAAGAATATGATAAGAATTATAGATAATAGAAAATAAAATGATTCTTATCATATTAGGAACCATGGTTAAGCGTAGAGAATGAACTAGGGTTTAGTTAAAGGGTTAGGGTTTAGGAAAGAAACAAAATGGTTTGACTTTCAAAACTTCATGAAGCTTCAAGTGAAATCCAAATAAAGTCACCATTTTATTTCATACCTAAATGAATAAATAAATAAATGAATAAGTAAATAAAGCAAATGATATGAAACCCTAACCATTTACTAAACATGGTTCAATTCAAACATACACCCAAGTTTGCATGTATCATCAAACATGATACAAACAAGTGCTCAAAACTATATCACATATACAATGTGCACATCAAGTGAGAAAATCCATCTTTAACTGAACAAATACTAGTTAATGTAAAGTAATATATCTAATATATAATTATACATTAAATCAATAAATCAACACTTGATTCAACGATCCGGTCATATCGCATAAGACTGACTAATATCCAATGTATCGTCTTATCGAATCAATCCTTGATTCGATAACTAGGTTATATAGTATACAACCAATCGATACATTCATCGCGATAATAGAATATGGTATCGCATACACGCATTATTCTCGGTCCCGCACATATCTCATATACGCTCCTATTTCGTTTTGCTTGAGCCAGGAAACCTCTGTGTTGGACTCTAAAGACTCGTCAATACGCCAGCAGCAGGTGATGATCATATCAAACACCCACAAGCCGCAAGCGGTCTGCTAAACGTAACGGCCACCCGGGTATTGAGCGATCAGAAGATCGACGAGCAAGCTCGCTCACACTCCTGTGAATCCAACCAGTAACACTTACCGTACAGTCCGGTCTGATCGTCTGATATGTCGCATATCTCGCCTAGGGGTGGTAAACGTCAGACCCCAGTAGCTCGATAAGTCGTGTCGATATGAGGTCTATAACAGTTTGAGAAACTACTGGTAACACTTATCAGTAAATCTCAGCAACGCTGGCCAGGGATTTCCGGTTATAGCCAATCGAACACAGCGCAACATCAACTCCCTATACCGGGAGAGACGAATCCCCTCCTATCGCTCATTGCCTCCATGTGATTCGGGACTGTACCCAAAAACCACCGTTTTCCACGCCCTCTTGGACGTGGTAAGGTGGAAATCAAAGCACAGTGGGAATCACACAAGACTCTATCACGATCTCGGGTCTACAGACTAACCTGTACCAGTGTCACTAGAGAACTGCCATCTGACGTGAGGTATAATACTATCTGGGAGTTCTCGGCGAGTCCGTCCAGTGTACCCAGTCTCCACTGAGCACCCGTATGTCATCTCTGATGTCAAACACCAATGGATATGGGATCATCCATCGCCCATCTGTATAGGTCGAGAAGGTATACGCTAGTCTACTCTGGTATATCGATGCCCCGTCTCGATATACCCTCGACTAGGGACCTTGAAGGATGTACTTATGGACTACCATGTCCCCACTAGTATGATCCGCATCATAGTCCAGGTAATCAAGTACACATCCTAAGGGCTTTACCAACATGTAACAGAGAGACAATCAGTGTACACGTTAAGGTAAAGTGCAACCAGATAGCATACTATCATGTCGAGCAAGAAAGTCCTCCCTATATATGTCCAAGCATTCACTACAATATACATCCTATGTATAGCAATGGACTCTAGGGCATACATATAACTAACAATCTCCCACTTGCACTAGGGCCATCTGATAGCAGTGGTTGTAGTATCCCATACTCAACCATCCCATAAAAGTCTCTCTCTGGGAAAAGGCCTTTGTGAGTGGATCCGCCGTGTTGTCCTCTGAGTCTGCTCTCCTAACCTCGATCTCCTTGGAAATCAACCATATCCATGATCAGGTAATACTGCCTTAGAATATGTCTGGATCACTGATGGGACGGACGTTCTTTGGCATAAGCCACAACTCCATTGTCACACAATGGGAGGAACTAAGTTCATCTCATGAACTAATATACACCCAGACAGCCTCTTTGGTAGCATCTTAAGTAGCGTTGTATCCAGCCTTTATCGTCTAGTATGCCACGGTATCTAGCTTGGAACTCTTCCAACATACCATCCCTCTACTGAGGGTAAAGACAATGCCTGTGACTGACATTCAGTCGTCCTTATCACCCTGGAACCTTTCCATTGATTTTCCCTTGGATCGTTTGATACCTTCTCACTACTACTAGTGAGAATCCTAACCACCAATTACATCTATCTCATAGATGAAAACTCAGGGATTAGGAGGTATCATTTTGATCCTATATGGAGAACCCTTGTGATAAGCGGAGATTGATCGAGCGTAGCATAGGAAACTCCTTCCCTATCAAGAGTATGTCATCAACGTACTCTATGAGGATCACTACCACACTCCCTACTAACTTTTTGTATATACAAGGTTCATCTACTATTTTGATGATGTCAAACTGTTTGACTAACTCATCAAAAAAGATGTTCCAACTCCGCGATGCCTGCTTCATCACATAAAACATCTTGCACACGTTTTCGCTGCTCCCACTGTCTACGAAGCCCTCTGGATGTGTACTTATAGACGCTCTCTTCTAAATCTTTATTTAGAAAAGCAGTCATGACACCCAACCGCCAGATATTGTAGTCATGGTATGTAGCCGTGGCAAGTAGGATCTGGATGGACTTAAGCATAGTTCCTTAGAAAAGGTTTCATCATGATCCATACCTGGTCAATGATGAAAACCTTTAACAAGCCTAGCTTTGAAAGTCTCAACTTTTCGATGTACACCAAGTAATCTTCTTAAGATATACTTGCTCCTGATGGGGATTTAACCCTTCAGATAAAGCAACCAAAGTCCATACTTTGTTGGTGTATAAGGATTCCATCTCAGATCGCTAAGCATCCAGCCATTCTTACAGAGTCCCAGTCCTGATGGCTAGCTCGAAATTAGTTGGGTCATCATCTCATGATGCAATCCTCGCTCCCACTGTCATAGAGGAACCGAAGTATCTCTCAGGTGGGTGAGGAACCCTACTAGATCGGCGGAGAGGCTGAGGTTCGTTGGTTACTATTGAATCCTTTGGCTCTATCAAATCATCATCTGCAGTTTGTATAGCTGGAACCATTCCAGTTCTACATAACAGACCTTGCCTCGAGCTTGTCCGGATTATGCTTTTAGACATAGCCCGGACAACCCCAAATCTTAACCAATTTAAGATATGGGCTCTTCCCTTTCCATATCACATAGGAAGCGGTAGGCAACTGTTTTGATTTGAACCCTATTCAATAGGTATGCAGCTTCTCAAGCGCATAACTCCCAAAAGGAAATAGGAAACTCAGTAGTACTCATCATAGAGCACACCATATCACATAGGGTGCTATTGCTCCGCCCCGATATACCATCATGCTATGGTGTATACGGAGGAGTAAAGCTGAAAGAGAATCTCATTCTCCTTTAGAATAGTCCAGGATTTCCGTGCTCAAGTATTCTCCTCCTCGATCACATCAAAGGACATAATACTTATACCCGTTTTGGTTCTCTATTTCTAACTTATATTCTATGAATATCTCAAAAGCTTTGGACTTGTGTTTCAACAGGAACATATGTCTGAATCTTGAGAGATTATTAGAGAATGTAATGAAATACAAAGAACCGGTCTTGGTATGTATTGACAGGGGACCTACTTACATCAACATGTATCATCCCAAGAGTTCACTAACTCTTTCTCTGTTTCCAATAAACAGAGCTATGGTCATCTTATCTCTGTGACATGACTGGCAAGTTTCACAATATGTAAATTCAAACTAATTTAAATATGCATCTATATGTAACTTCAGCTAGTCGGGTTGCATTGATATGACCTAGTCTACAATACCTCAAGAAGGATTCGTTCATTTCTGAACTCTTCCTCTTGAGTGTGTTCTGTATACTAAGAACTGTAGTTTGATTTAGAACGTCAATGCTTTTAGATAACGTGCCTGATCCGATCAACTTTTGATATAGGAAATGTTCAAAACATTATTCAACAATACAAAATTATATCCTTATTTAATAAATAAAGAGACTGATATGATTTTGCATATCAGATTCAGTATCTAAAAGCATTTGTTCAGAATCAATGTATTGGTAATACAGGGTGACAGTGACCAACAGACTTGGCTGCAACACTTGCACCGTTTTCTGTCTCATGAAACTTATCACCCGTTCTCAGTTCTCTACCTTTCTGTAGCCCATGTAACAAATTACATTTGCGGGATCCTGATCCGGTATCTAATATCCAGGACGTAAAGAATATTGAGAAAAAGTTCTGTATAACGAACACACCCGAAGATGATGCATCAGCATGCACTCTCTTCGTTTGGGCGGCACGGGAATTCTGGTATTCCCCAATTTCCTGCTCGGTCTTATAACAATTATAAGTTGGAGCGGGACCAACGTTCCCCAGCTCAGTATAACAAGCGGGTTCGGTCAATAATCCGTATTATTATCTTGATTAAGGCGTGATATGGTCGCTACCAGGAGAGAGAGAGAAGAAAACACTCAGCGTGCGCTCTTGCAAGATTAGATTGGTTATTATTTTATCTAATCAGGATGGCTCCTACTGTTTTTATCAAATCTTCCTTCAAACCCTAAAAGGAAAGACTAGCCGGGATTAATTACACGCTACAAGTTCGCCAATCTTTCAGCCAGGCCAGTGTCGGTACTTTGAGGGAGGTTCCCCGTGCTTTCGCACGGACCTAATTACAGAAAACCTCGTTTTCCCAGAGGCGTAACCACGTTGACACCTTTCTAGACACCTACTTGATCGGCTAATTGTAATGTGTAAAACTCTCCCAGGAGTAACTCTTACTTGCAGCGGGTATCGGGATCCAACTATCTCATAGAAGGTATGCAATCTCATTGCAAATTTCAACACTTGAAATTCCCGATAATATTTTGCCCCTAGCAGCTATATGACTTTAACATAGTCAGCAAATCATAAGTGCTAGTCAAGTTCAACCCGTCATTTCCCGATTGAATTAAACCCACCCGCACGACCCTTAACATAGTCAACAAAGTCGCACGACTACCCTAATCCAATCACATCATATGCTTATACATATAAGCTCTAATTATCTACCGCACACTACGCCTTAACATAGTCAACAAACGTTGCACGAATACTAACTAGTACTTATCTGAAATGACGGAGGGCTACGGCAGGTTTTTCTGAAAACCTATTACGTAATGAACTTGATATCGTTGTAGAATCAAATGATTTTAAAATGGAGTGTTTTTTAGGCTTTTCTAGTTTTGCTAAAGGGGTCACTTCCGGTGAAGGGATCGTCGGCCCTTTCCTCGTCGAATGAGGTGCGGGATATATCATATATATCACTGTGCAAAGCAGAAACTATAGAAGCAATCAAAAGACAAACCGAGTGTGTAGCATCTGCCAGTTATTGCTAAAGGGGTCACTCCCGGTGAAGGGATCTCGGCCCTTTCCTCATCGAATAAGGTGCAGGATGTTCTACAAGGAATACCGCGATGCAAAGCAAGAACTGTAGCTACCTGTTTTTTTTTTTAAAATTCGATTCCACAACATCTTAGGTTTCTTTTCTTTCATTAATCACATTAATGAAGTCCCATCATTTAAGCACCTAAACATCACAGATAAATACAACGTATGCTTATGCCATCCGCATTCGCCTCGATGTCCCGTCTGCACCGTTAGGTTAGGAAACTAACGCCAGAGCGGGGCAGGGCTAGCGCGGGTGTAAAACATATGCAACGTCTATATAATATATCATATATACTATATACAGTATTTATCACAGAACATATCACATGATCACATCACAGATATCGCAGCAGAAGAAACATATGAAACATTGGATATACTAGGACGTCCGTGTTTTTAATACGAGCCAATATAAAACACGGATTCCACGGTCGCGATGAATAGCCAAACCCACACCCCTAGACCCCTACGAGAGCGGCAAGCAACCCTACCAATTCTAGAGTTAGGAGACCCGGACTCGACTCCTCGAGTTGGTCTCCCACTGGACTCCAGAACCCGGTTACTTGTGCCCTCCTCCTTGGGTCTATCCTAGTGCGGAAAAGTAAATAATATAAAAATGGTGACATCTTCCGCAACCTGGAAGTGCCCCAATAAAAGAATATTACATACAAGCTTTTACATGAATGAAAATGAAAAACATTCATCTCACATAAAAAAAACCCGGCTATTCAAACACGACGATCCAATATAACATATCCAGCAACTCATAACATCACATGTCATCAACGTAAGTAAACATGCGCATCCCAATTGTCGTTGACATATAGCAACGAAACCGGCGATATCACATATTACACTTACGGTCACAGAAAAGAAAGTGTAAAACTACAACAGTTGGAATCCGCAAACTCTTTAGACATCACATGCCTAACCAAATGAATTCCTTAGACATCGCATGCCTAACAATTATAAACCCCGCATTTTAGTCTCATTATCGAAAACACTTTTCAATATCAAGTCGGGCAATTCAACAAGATTCCCGACATCCTGATCGGGTGCTCGTCACAAACTTTAGTAGGCGGCCGCACCCCCGATACCGTCGACGAAGTGCACTAAGGCAGAACACCGCTATCGCGAGCACCCAAACGGATGCTTTCGGCGACGGGGTTCTCCTACAGTCACTTGGTCGGGGCTATGGGGTGTAGCTGTCTATTAAGTTTATCCGGCGAGTATCCGCGTACGCTACGTGATTGCGACAGACTTTTGATCACATCAAAATCCCGTGGCAACCGATCAAGTGAGACTAAAGTGCTATGTTTATAACATTCATATTAGTTATCTCATAACTACTTGTGAATTCCAAATATTGTATTACATTCCAGATAAATAGAAAATGTTAAACTTTCCGATCGAACAATCAAACACCCAAGTTTTCCCGAAACAGCTCAACACATGAAATAAGTTTAAAAACACTCACTTCATGCCTCAGTACCAACGGTCCAGCCGTAGAAGGGTCAAGCCAACGCCTCACATGTGGCACGCCGTACTGCCCCAAACCCTAAGGTTCAAAGGGCAGTTCAAGACGGTCACATAATCGAGTTAAGGTTTGTTGTCTTCTAGAGGGACCATCGCGTTACTTGCACTACTTAGAACGTCATTAAACTACGGAAAAATCCAACAATTGGAAATTTCCCGGCAGGGGAAAAATTGGGTATTTATATCCGGTCGAACTTTTAACATATTCTAAAATTACCCGGAAAAACATATAGACAAAGTTTGATAATCCGATCGAATCTACGAACTCCCAATACAACCCAGAAAACTCAAATCTTGAGTAAACATTAAAATATCCCAGAAAATACAGCACTAAAATATAGGAATTACTGTGCAAAATCTATGACAAGATGCCCCTTTATAGCTGCGGAACCGCCGCACATGCCATGCTCGTGCCGCGGTTCCGCGGCCACTTGGTCGATTCATGCTCACGTGCTTCACAGTAATTCTTACAAAAGCCTGCTTAATTTTCTGCATATTTTAATTCACAAAAATCCACAATTTTCAAAAATGTACAGAGAGTGGATTTTGCATTAGGGTTTCGGTTCGATCGGACTTCTAACTCCGTCTACACATCGCCTAAGGCTCTAGCTAGGCTCTGATACCACTGTAGGGTTCCTAGGCACACACATGAGGTTCCACAACAGATCAAACATGCCAAAATCAAAAATTTTCTTGTGCCGAGAAACCCTAATGCGATCGTTGACTAGAGGTAAAGGCGATAACAAAAACGAGCAACTATATTGCTAAAGGAAAGTGACTACAACCTTTGTAGATCTGGTCCTCCACTTCCTTGGCTCTGTGATGACGTCCCTCCGCTGTACCCATCGGAACCCTAGACTCTCGCGGTGGTTCCATCGGAGAAAAGATCGGGCTAGGTCGTCGACTTCGATGCCGAAGATGATCTACGTCGAGGCAACTCAAGATCAAGCTCCAACTTCACCAAGTCATGAAACTTGTGAAGAAAATAACCTATACTACATGGCAAGTGGTAGAGGATGAAGAAATAGGAAGTGGGTTCACTTTAGAATTGGATTTCTCACTCTTTTTCTCAAGTCACCATTGAAGCTAGAAAGCTTCTTTCTTCTTGAAGAAGAAGAAGAAGAAGAAAAAGAATATGATAAGAATTATAGATAATAGAAAATAAAATGATTCTTATCATATTAGGAACCATGGTTAAGTGTAGAGAATGAACTAGGGTTTAGTTAAAGGGTTAGGGTTTAGGAAAGAAACAAAATGGTTTGACTTTCAAAACTTCATGAAGCTTCAAGTGAAATCCAAATAAAGTCACCATTTTATTTCATACCTAAATGAATAAATAAATAAATGAATAAGTAAATAAAGCAAATGATATGAAACCCTAACCATTTACTAAACATGGTTCAATTCAAACATACACCCAAGTTTGCATGTATAATCAAACATGATACAAACAAGTGCACAAAACTATATCACATATACAATGTGCACATCAAGTGAGAAAATCCATCTTTAAGTGAAAAAATACTAGTTAATGTAAAGTAATATATCTAATATATAATTATACATTAAATCATTAAATTAACACTTGATTTAACGATCCGGTCATATCGCATAAGACCGACTAATATCCAATGTATCGTCTTATCGAATCAATCCTTGATTCGATAACTAGGTTATATCGCATACAACCAATCGATACATTCATCGCGAGAATAGAATACAGTATCACATACACGCATTATTCTCGGTCCCACACATATCTCATATGTGCTCCTATTTCGTTTTGCTTGAGCTAGGAAACCTCTGTGTAGGACTCTAAAGACTCATCAATACGCCGGCAGCAGGTGATGATCATATCAAACACCCACAAGCCGCAAGCGGTCTGCTAAACATAACGGCCACGCGGATATTGAGCGATCAGAAGATCGACGAGCAAGCCCGCTCACACTCCTGTGAATCCAACTAGTAACACTTACCGTACAGTCCGGTCTGATCGTCTGATATGTCGCATATCTCGCCTACGGGTGGTAAACGTCAGAACCCAGTAGCTCGATAAGTCGTGTCGATATGAGGTCTTTAACAGTTCGAGAAACTACTGGTAACACTTACCAGTAAATCTCAGCAACCCTGGCCAGGGATTTCCGCTTATAGCCAATCGAACACAGCGCAACATCAACTCCCTATACCGGGAGAGACGAATCCCCTCCTATCGCTCATTGCCTCCATGTGATTCGGGACTGTACTCAAAAACCACCGTTTTGCACGCCCTCTTGGACGTGGTAAGGTGGAAATCAAAGCACAGTGGGAATCACACAAGACTCTATGACGATCTCGGGTCTACAGACTAACCTGTACCAGTGTCACCAGAGAACTGCCATCTGACGTGAGGTATAATACCATCTGGGAGTTCTCGGCGAGTCCGTCCTGTATACCCAGTCTCCACTGAGCACCCGTATATCATCTCTGATGTCAAACACCAATGGATATGGGATCATCCATCGCCCATCTGTATGGGTCGAGAAGGTATACGCTAGTCTACTCTGGTATATCGATGCCCCGTCTCGATATACCCTCGACTAGGGACCTTGAAGGATGTACTTATGGACTACCATGTCCCCACTAGTATGATCCGCATCATAGTCCAGGTAATCAAGTACACATCCTAAGGGCTTTACCAACATGTAACAGAGAGACAATCAGTGTACACGTTAAGGTAAAGTGCAACCAGATAGCATACTATCATGTCGAGCAAGAAAGTCCTCCCTATATATGTCCAAGCATCCACTACAATATACATCCTATGTATAGCAATGGCCTCTAGGGCATACATATAACTAACACAAAGTTGGTATCAGAGCTCTAGGTTTAACCTTGTTCGAGTCTATATTTGACTATGCGGAGTCTAGGGCGGGCATGTATTTCGGAACCTAGGCTTTACCTTACGGAACTTAGACTTGAACGGGGGGTATTAGACTCGATCTTTCGTTTCATAGGCTGACCCTGATTGATGGAGTATGTAGCTTGAGTAGAATGACGTACCGTACGTATGTTCCGCGGCATATTTACGATACGATACTCCACTTAAGAAATCTTAGGATGTACATATTTTGGAGATCTATGATTCTCTTCGTATCCATGATTATACATCCATTTGAGATCCTTGATTCTATTTGTTTCCATGATCATACTTTCATTGAAACCGTTCCTTCTTATGATCATGTATCCATTCTGGATCTGTCGTTTCCTCTCATGCCGTTGATCTGCCTTCTTCGATACTCGATTGAGGTTCCTGTCACCATAGTTTGAGCGCAGTTTGAGCTGCCGCTAGTGTTGCGGTCAGGGCGAGCTCGTCGGGTACGAGCACTGACCATTGTGTTTCCTGGTGACATGAGAACGTCTCGAGTTAATATTTTATGTTGTGACCTCTTATGGAGGCGAGTGGTTGGTTTTACACCGGATGATCGGGCCATTGACAGAGGCTGCCAGTTGTGAGAGGACTGTTGATGTACAGCATACCTCAGAGATTTTGATGTCGCCTACCGTGCAGACGGGTGACCCGGCTGTTGCTGAGATGATGGGATGTCGCTTCCAGAGCTTACGAGCTAAGATCGCCGGAGCTTCCAGGCAGAAATGCGACAGATGATAGCTAGTCTACCCCGATTTGAGAGACGAAGGTGATTCGTCAGATTGATGCGCCGACGTAGGCCCAGTTGAGTTGAAGATTTTCAGTGTGGAGAGTCTTATTCAGATCTAGAGCAGACCAATCCAGAGACGACCGCCGATGTATCGCCTTTCCTGGAGGATTGAACCTTTGTTTAGCATGCGGGCGAAGAATATTCATATGTTTTATTGGCGAAGCTAAAAAGTTCGAACAAGTGCCAGGAACCCATTTTCCCAAGTTTAAAGTGTTCGGAGGAACATGCAGGTAATTCTGTGGACCCTCTAGAAGAATGAAACCCTAACTCGACATGATGACCATGGAACCGCTTTGAACCTTAGGGTTTGTGGCAGTTTAGCGGTGCCATCAGTGAGTCTTGGGTTTGCCCTTCTACGGTTGGTCCAGAGGTGCTGTGGTATATACCAGATATTTTTAGACCGCGCTCAGGTGTTGAGCCTTTGGGAAATTTTGGGACCTCGATGACTCGATCGAAAAGTTTGACGTCGTCCAGATACCATGTGATAAGAGATCAGTAAGCTGACCAGCTTCGGATAGAGGACCTCACCTAGATGCGTTGTGAGTTGATCGAGAGCGGGCGAGTATAGGGTATTCCTCCGATGGTTGGGGAGAGCACCCGAGGACGTGTTCGGACAGATATCTTCTACCGAGTGATTAAGATACCGAGTTTGTGACTTTGAGTCCGTGCGAAAGACTTCGGATTGACCGTGGCGGAGAACAGTTGTAGTGCACAGATAGCATGGCGTGACGTCATAGTGGATGACGATAAAGACAAGGGGAGCCAGAGGTTCATCTGAGATGCTAACGAGCTGTTGCTACTCCGCATCGAGATCAAAGACCTGATATTCTTACAGAGGCATTGGGATACGGCCAGTTTCCGAAGGAATGTGTGCGGAACACGCAGATGTCCAGAAAATGAGAAAAGATTATGTAGGAGTACCAGCCTCCGTACAGTCAGCATAGGCAAGATCGGAAGAGACCCTGAGCAGGATTCCTTCCAGGACACTGCTGCAATGAGATTTGCACCTAGGATCAGATGTGTCACGTGTATTCAAAGGACCAGAGGCTGACGCCAGTGAAGTGCTACACTACGAGTGGTGGCGATGATTGACCGGGAGATGACCAGAGAAGTGCCAGAACGGAATCGTCCCCGTTACCACACCTGACAGGGCCGATGAGCTAATGGATTGCGAGAGTGGTAATCCACAGAGAAACGAAGACCCAGAGACATAAGACGCCAGACTGTGAGCATGAGGCGAGCGGATATTCTTGTTCTGCCGGTCTTAGGCGCACCGATTCATTTTCGACATTGCAGGAGGTGTACCTCAATGTCCTTTGTTGCGATTTGAGTTTTGAGTTTCATGATATTGTTTACATGCACCATGGTTGCACCTACTGGGTATTTACGTTTTTGCGCATAGTTTTCACACATGACATATATTTTATACACCATCGTGTAAATTTGCGATTTGTGCATGCCTATTGCGTTTGATGTTGATTTTGTACCTCCGTATCATGTGTTTATGATTTCGTGGATTTCATACGGATGATTTGATTTTTGCACTCGGTATAGCTTATATGTGCTTGTAGTGCATTGATACGCATTTTGTGCACCACGGTTGCACCTGACTTCATTTGATGTCATTTGAGATACTTATTGTGATTTCATGCCTAGGGCATGCATATGATTTGATTTATACTTTCGTCATAGTTTTCATGCACTTTTAGTATTTGAATTGCTTTTGTGCACGTTGATGCACATGGTTGTGCGATTATATACCACGGTATATCTGATTGGATTTAGATTGAAATGCGTTGTATACCATCGATTCGATTTTGATACTCGATATTGTTTTGTGCACTTTGTGGCACCTATATTTGGATTTGATTTCCATGCACACCAGACACATGTGATTATTGGATACGCCTTTTGAGGCTGATTTTGCTTTTGAGCACTTTGTTTTCATGTTGGGCACTATATTGTGTAGTGGCCAAACATGACTGATCTGAGGACAGTACCTGAGTACTCTGCATGAATTAAAAGATTACCAAAAGGGTTTTCAAGAGGAGCTATAGTCTCGCTATTTTCCTACGTGTCCGTGGGCGACGCGAATATTTATAAAGGAAAACCTTTTGGGATATTTTCAAAACGACGGAACGTATATTTAGCAAAATGTATATGGACATATATTATTATTTTAAAATGAGAGTCCGTCACTTATGTCGTGAGTTACGCATCATACGGCAATTTAGAAATGATTTTTTCATGTATTTTATTCAGATTTTAGAGTTTTCAAAGATGCGTACTATACACGTATTACAGTATTTGACTAGTGTGTATTGGATTTCAGATTCTAAGATCTACGTCTCTATTGTAACTCCGAGGATGTGGGTGCAAATCCGATAATTTGCATGACGCTTGACGGAGTTGATTTTGAGTTTTTGTACTCGTTTTCATGCGCACTTGGTGCGTTATGTTATTTCTGTGGTTTTCATGATTTCGGAGCCCCGTTGATTTGAGCTGATTATTGAAATGTTTTAAGTTTTGGAGGTTTAAATTTAAATTCGGAGACCGAATTTATTTAAGGGGGGAAGATTGTAACATTTCAGAAAATGTAAAATATTATTTTCGGAATTTAATATTAAAATAATATATTTCCCGAAAACTGCCCGATTTGCGAAATTGGGGTTTTCGAAAAAGGGTAAAAATATATACCAATATTTGTGAAATAAATGAAAATTAAAATTTTTTATTCATTTAAAAATATATTTAACGGATTTGGCAATTTTAAAATTTATTATAAGCAGTTTTGGTAAAAACCCGATTAGTGCACAGCTAATCGTGATTAAGCCAAATCCGCGTTTCTACAGTTTTCATGGTTAGTGCACCATGACATGTTTCATTTGGTTACATTTTATTTCATTTGTGGTTTTATATGGGTGTATGTGTTTTTGTGAGAAAAAGAAAAAGGAAAAGAAAGAAAAGTCAAAAGGGGGCAAAATGATTAGGTTAGGTAGGCTTTGGAGAGAGAGAGTGTGTATGATTATGTGAGGGAGAGGGAGGGGGCTGCTGCCTCATTTGAATCCCTCATCATTTTCATCTCCCTCTTCATCTTCCTCAACTCCATAACCCTCCACTTGAAACCCTAGATTTACCTCCAATAAATCCCTAAAAGCCTAAACCCCTTTCACAAAAATTAATCCCTATCTCCTCCTCTACACGTTGAACCGAGCAAAGTAAGATTTTGACGACTTTGGGAAGTTAGTGCTGCCTAGGGGGACCAAATGAGGTATAATTTCTTCCCTTTAGATTAGTTTTCTGTGATATCGTGTTTTGGATGTCGTTTTATGATGTTGCTGACCTGCTGTGATCCCGAGCATCCACTGGGAAAACAAACAGTATCATGGTGTTGTACTGGTAACCCTAAATGACCACCTGAAGAACGAGACCCTTCCCACAGGTTTTGGCTGGTGGCTATTGGAGAAATTCCGGCGACCCCGGGTTGGTAGAAGAGTTAGGGTGTGGGTTCTGTAGGGTAGTTACCTGAAGGTGTTTAAGGGGGTTTGGTTCTACTTGATTTTTCTGTAATGACTATAGGTGAATTCTGGGAACTTTGGTAAGTGTTTACATGACCTTGGTGACACGATTCCTGACCTGAGCCATAGACCTGAACCATATGCACAAACTTTAGAAATGATCCATGTCGGTTTAGTGAGTATTTTGGGTGTGCAGGGAGATCTGGAACAACCCAGGAAAATTCTGAGAGTAGAAAACAACACCAGGGACCCATTTTTGACCATAGGAGACCATCATGACAAAATGAAACCCATAGGAGCCAAGGGGGCCGGCGAGGCCGGATTTTTTATGGTATGTGGCCGGCCACTTGGTGAGGGTAGAGGTCTAGGTTGGTCCAGTAGGTCATATATACTATACACATCACCCTAGACTTGTTTGCTTAGATTTATCTGACCTGAGTCAAAATCTGGGAACACTTGTGTATGACTTAGGATATGCTTTCCGTATTTGAAATGATGAGTTTTGATATTTGGATTCGTTTTTGGTTGTCGCATGTTTGTACATCGACAATAAGGGTTGTTTGATTGATTTTGTACGCATATGCCATAGGTTCTAACCTACGAGCAATGCGCGTGCCGTTTTGGTTTTCCTCCTTGATTTTAATATCGTTACGATATGTGTTGTTATTGTAGGTACCTTCGCGTGGATTCCGAAGCGACAGAGCGAGGCGTCATCGATTTCGGCGAGCGAGGACTACGGTGAGTAAATCTATATCTACCGGGGAAGTCGGGTGGATGGTGTATAGCACCCCCGCAACTTTTTGATGGAAAACCGATTTATAGAGTATGGTTAGGAAAACTAGATTAGGAAACTAGGGTTAGAATGAGATAGCTATGAAATCATATTAGAAACTAGAGAATAGTTAGAAGTGATATTTTACTACTATCGTAGAATGTCGTTAAGCAATATTGCCTTTTGGGATACTGTAGGACTAGATAGTCGATGTAGATGCGTCATCCGAACCATACCTTTTTCTAAACCAAAGAATCGTATGTATCTTTTAAACATATACCTTGAGGGAAGTTACGGATATTCAAATGATAGCTTTTCCTTAAAAACACCGTAACCCCTATTTTCAAAACTACGATTCACTTCGTTTAAAAATATGATTGTATAGTTCAGATGTGTATGTTAGATTAGATACTTATACTTAGTGGAGATAGAATGTTTTTGTAAATTTGATTTGATATGTGATATAAATGCGATGAAAGAATATAAGACTGATACGATGAGATGATGATATGATGGTATACGGATGCGAGTCGATCAAGATGGTTTATACCCTGCCTGTCCCCTAATATAAGATTATTGCGGATGTGAACCGGGATATAGGTACATAGATATACATACATATATAGAATGTTGTGAATCATGGATGATAGGCCGTATGTGATATTAGGCCGACCCTCATATGTCGTATAGGATGATAGGATCCCCATTAGTTTAATGCCGCCGTACGATGATTTTCCGTGTGTGATGAGTTTAACTTGATAATTGATCCTTACCCTTGACTAGAGGTTGCCGTACGATGGATTATACCGTACGCGATGTTACTGGGCTAGATGTCGATTGATAGATTCACCGACTCGGACATATGATAGTTACGTATACCTTATAGCTTTTAGCTGATGATTTACTTTGTGCTACATTCATGATATTATTATTGCATCGCATATACCTTTGATAGTACACCTACACCATTATCGATGATGCGTATGTTACACGTACATAGTTTATAGGCTCACACACTTCATCATCGATAATTGCCATGTCACTACACAGTAGGATTGCTGCATCATGATATGACTCTTCGTATAACCTGCTTGCACATATACTTTGAAACATCTATACTTGCGGATATACACACTTGTAAATCCATATCAGTGCACGTATACATTGATATATTCATACTTGAACACATACATATTGTATATTCACATTTGTGCACACATACATTGGTACATCTATACTTGCGCATATACGTATTGTACCTACATAGATAACTGATTTTATTGGGAGATTGGGAACCGCATGTTATAATTTGAAAACTGGAATCATTTTAAAAGAGCGGTTTTCTCTTAATATGTCATATCACTGTTCCATGTTGCATGATACACGGATATGCTTACATTTCTATTATATGCCGCATACATCATGCTCTATGATTCTACGCATTGAGATATGTTGTTTTCATGATATTTCTGGATTTGAGAACCGTGGACATTTTAAAAGAGATTATGTGTTATTTTAAAAACCCGGTTTCTCTTGATATGATATTTTAGTGCGTCCACCATGTGTTTTCTCGGTTCTGAGAGCAACATGTGAAACCCGATTCGAGGAGGCGCATGAGGCCGATTGCGGGTACATGGTGGACCCGGTATGGTACCCCAGGGTGAGAACGGATCGCTGTGCAGTAGACGGTGTGCCTGGCAGAGGGACTACTACCTACCGCTGATAGTATTTGGGCTCGTCGGATATCCAGAGGATACCGACCGGATTCGAGAGATGATGTGGGCCGATCCGGACTGACGGAGCCCGTGGGCCGATCCGGACTGACGGAGCCCGATATATGAGGATTTACGTGCCGATGCTAGGCACGGTTTTCATGATGTTTTCGAGTGTCGATGCTAGGCACTCAGGTTCCATGATTTTGATGTGTCGTGAGGGACACCGTTTATATATATATCCTCATACTTTCATGCACTCTCTTTTATGATATTTGCATGCATGATGTTGTTGCGTCAGTGGTTGACGTGTGGACTAGATACCCATACATGCATACATTCATCGATTTTACTATTGGAGGTTATACACATGCTTATAGACATTGATTTATGGGTGGACGAGATCCACATATCTGCATACCTTGATTATGGTTGGACGAGATCCATATACATGCTTTGATTATTACTGTTGGATGTTATCCGCATGCATATAGGTTTGACTACCTTGTTGGCACATATACCGACCCAGTCACCCTAAATATCATAGTATTAGCTTTATGATATAGTTGACCTTGGAGTCATTGTTTATTCGATTTCTACTTGTAGATGTATTTCTATTCACGAGTTGGCAATTCAACCCCGTTGTGCCATAGTTCTTGTAGGTTGACCGCGTGGATGAGTAGCGGCATCGCTGGCATACAGTTTCTTTTGGGTGTTTTGCAGTGGTAGGTGGAACATTTGTATCGTACCCACCCTTGTATTACATTTCATATTGTATCTAGTTTACTGCATTAATCAATCAAAATTAGAATTTCTATAAGTAATGAAACTTAGTGGGATTGTGGTTGCGAGACTTAGAGCGAGGGGTTTTTCGCTACTTGTGATATTTATGTCTTGCTTCCTTTTATCTTTGTGGTGATCTTCGCCATTTAGCGTCGTATACTTATTTATATTTTCTAGCGTGGTTGTGATCCGCCGTTTGGCGAAGAGCTAGCTCCCGCTTGGTGATGTCATTATTCTTATTATGTACTTGTGGTTTTGGATCAAAATATACAAAGGAGGTGCTGCCAAAATTTTTAAAAGACGAAACATGTTTTCAAACTAGTAAATTTCACTTGCATCATTCACGTTCTTTGCCTATGCATTAAGAAAACTTGATTTCATTATACCTTTATTTTAAAACTTCACCTCTATTATTTTACTTAAAAGGTTTAGATTTCTGGGTTTCAGCTTACTTGAATTATGTTACGCCTTTAGACGTTGCGTGATTTAAGTGCTGATCACGAGCTAATATTTTTGGGTCGTGACAATACCGAACACACACAAGAGGAAGAGTTCAGAAATGAATAAATCCTTCTTGAAGCATGATTGATAATCGATTTCGATGTCGTGTTTAGAAAAGTGTAAAGATCACAACCAAAGAAATTTGTAAACCGCAATCAATAACGGTGGCAATTGTAGGTTCGTTAGCGAGTGCGGATTGTCCACAGGGAAAGTGTTATTTGATCGATCTGCTTTAGTTGAGTTGAAAATTAAAGGGGAAAAGAAAATGATTCGATAAAATGTGAAATTTAGTTTCAAGAATCTTCAAGAAAATAAAGATCAAGAATCAAGAATTGTTAAGATGATATCCAAATCGAATGATTTATCAAGATTTGTAAAGAGGCTCGTAGGAATCGATCCAATCGATAGTGATGAAGAAGAATTAGGATCACAAATTCCTATCTATTGATGATTTGTTGCTAGATCGATGACGATAAACGAGAATTAGGGATCTATTGAAGAAACTATGGTTTCTTCATCATCATCCCTTGTCCTTTCGTTGATTATCATTCAAATTCTAGCCTATAGGAAATTCAATCATCGATTGTTGATCTCTAATTAGGAGCGAAAACATTCAAGAAAGCATCTCGCTCAAAACTAGGTTGTCGATGATTCAATTTCCTAAAGTTTACAAAACTCATAGGACTTAAGAATCGTTCAAGAATTTAATCATCGTCATCTATCTATTTTCTCGATTCCTCCACGAGCGGAGTTTTCACTCAAACATCATGAAAAAGAAAACAATCAAGAATTGATAACTCTTCAAAATGCTCAAATGTAAAGAAAAGCAAGATCAAGAATTTTCACATTTTATTATTCAACGTTTCGTTACAATTCACTCAAAGACTACAAGAATTGAGGAGAAAACTCGATCGTCGAATTAGCTTCACATCGTCTTCGTGAGTCGTGGATCGTCGTGGATCACTTGCTCGGATGAAGATCAACGTCGCTTCAAAAAGGCTCGATGGATTCTTGCTTGATTTTGTACTCGATGAATCTTGATTTGGATTTTGAATTGTATTTGGGCTAGGGTTTGGATGCACAAGTTGTGTCACTCAACTTGTGTTTGGAATTGTTGAACAACCTTTGTAATGAAGCCTTGGGTCTCTTTATATAGCCTTCTCCTTTAGCTTCCCCTAGAAGCTTGAACTAGCTTCCTTTAGAAGCTAAGCTAGGTTTAGCTTCCTTTGCAAGCTTGGTAGTTGAGTAGAAGCTTCTAGATTGAGTTAGTTATTTGGCTTGCTTGAGAAGCTTGGTTGTTGAGGAGAACCTTATAGATTTTGCTAGCTTGCTTGAGAAGCTTGGAGGTATTAGGCTTGTACAAAAAGCTTGGCTGTTAGGAAAGAAGCTTCTGGAGATATCTGGAGACCGAAGTGTCTTGAAGAAGTTTGGTTACTGAAAGGAAAAGCCTGAAAATGTAATCTGCCGATGAGGTGTCCATGTGGCCGCGGATCAGCCGCGAATAGGCCCATTCGGCCGCGGATCCGCGACCGTTTGGAGAGCTTGGTGCATGGAACTTCTAGGGTGATTTGGTGCTGACTTTTGAGATGTTTTCTAATGTCTGGAATCTTATAAATCTTTCTTGTTTACTGGCAGATCACAAGTCTTGGACTTGACGTATTTTTATCAGCACTTTTAGCAGTTCCGGTTCTTTTTCCTGGAATTTTCTACACAATCTCGAAACAAGTGTTGCGATATACAAAGATCATGCGTGCAATAATAAACACTCAATTTCCCTCAAAGGGCCGGTTATAATGTATAACACAAGTTATTTGGTATTTTGCAGACGAATTGCTAATATGTGCTATATTCATACCGAACACGTTTAGATGGTTGCAAATAGTAGGGAAATTGATGTGTTAAAAATGCAATATTTTTGACTGATCAAATTCCCCCAAACTTATTTTTGGTCGTCTCGAGCAAACTTGTTTTATTAAAAAGAGAAGGAGAAAATAAAGAAAAAGAAAAACTAACTAACACACTTTCGTAGGCTACACGATTGCACCGAGCATGTGCAACAAGCCTTTAAACCTCTAGGTGTCCCTAGTAGAAGGAGTGTTGTCTCCTGAGGGTTTTTAGTGGATTGCACCCATAAAATCCCATTATAAAAGGAAGACCGTGAAAATTACATATAAAGATAAGAATTGTAAAACAAAGACTTTGAAAATTAGAGTTTCCAACTATACTAGCTTTTCGGTTGTCATGAGCCCTATCTTAATAGTCATGAAAAGATGTTAGAAATCACATCATCCCTCAATAAAATATCGTCTTTATTCTTCATTCCTACCTTTCTTCCAAACATCGATCATATACCCCTACGTGTGTGTAAAAGACATCCCTACACTCGGAGAATTCAATTCAAGCTATCATACTCTTGTCCATCTACCTCAGTACTTTTTAATCGATATTTAGATGGATTTGCTCACACATTTTTCATGCGACCGTTAATACTTCTTGAGGTACTAACCAACCAATTAATCATGTGCTTGCATATACGGTGTATTAGTATTTTCCTCGTCTTGCACCACCTAAGGCTTAGCAGTGACTCCCAGACCAGTTTGTCTAAGGCACTAGGTGATGAAGCACCCTCGCTATATTTTTTTATTGCTGCCTTGGCGATAACAAAACCAGTGTTCATTTTTTTCTTCACCATTTTTATATTTTCTTCATTTTTTTATTTCCTTCATACTTTGGCTTTTAGACAAGAGCATTTCAAGGTATCCTCTACTATCCTGAGTTTCAAGACGTGTGTAAGTGCGTATAGTAAGGTATCAGCATTCAAAGTTTGCCTTCCAGAATAGGAACTATTTTTCAGACTTATTTTTATCCTCAGATTAGTGACTTCTTTCATCTTACTAACCCTTGGGACAACGGCTCATAACTACTTATTACTAATTAGTTTAAGAAAACTTCTAATTTTCTAGGTTTTCTTAAATTTTTCTAATCTTTTGGATGTAATTTTTCACTATCTAATCTTTTCTTATAAAATTAAATATTAAATATTTTTATCTTTTGAATTTTTTTTTTAATTTTTATATGTTTTAAATGATTTATGCTTATGCAAAGTATGATGCATATGATGCTTAAATAAGCACAAACCTCCCCCAAACTTGTTTTCAACAGTGTCCTCACTGTTGCCATCCGCTAGATCACAAAAACCTGTAAGCTTGGGAGGAAATTTATTAATGGGGCAATAAATATGATCATGAAAATCCTCCCCCAAACTTATTCTTTTCACTCACCTCCATTCTAAAGATGATATAGTAATTTACAGGACATGGAGGTGAGACGGAGGAATTTTAATCAAGATAAAGTTGCTCCTGTAAAAACAGGAGCTCCTCCATGGGGTCAGTGGAAAAATACGGCTTTAATCTATGTCCATTTACTTTGAAAAATGTACCATTTTCAACATCTCTAACATCAACTGCCCCGTGCGGGTATATAAACCGCACAACAAAAGGTCCTTTCCACCGAGATTTTAGCTTACCCGAATGAAGATGGAGTCTTGAATCATAAAGAAGGACTTGTTGTTTGGTCCACGTTACCTCTCCCGGTACTTTCGGGGTTGCGGAAACGGTAAAACAAAATTTTTTGTAAACTTGGTAACATGGACCGTAAAAGCCGGATATTTGCTAAACAACACACTAATATCCTAACTAGAGATTTATCTACTCGGTTAGGGGCTATACCTCAACTTGATCTCCTTCTCTTCTTGTTGTTCTTCTCTTTGCTTGCTCCGAGGCTTGATCCGGACTTTGGTCACCTTCGCGGCCTCCTTGAGTCGAAGACGATCCACCCGAGAGATGTACACCGAGCTCCACCTCGAGCCGAGGTAACTAGGGCAAAGAGATTGCTAATCTAGAAGCCCTAGGTAGTGTAGAAGTGATAAAGGGATGGTTATGTCTTTGTGGGATCTTTATCTCTCAACACATGAGATCAAAAGATGAATCAAGAGGAGGAAGAAGAAGGAGGAGCTAGCAATCATGGTTCATTTCCTTTTTCTTCTCACTTGAAAAGGCAAGAGAGAGAATGAGAAAGAAATTATGAACTAAAGAAATTAACCATGGTTCCAATAATGCACTAAAACCATCATTACAAATCCTATCAAGATAAAGTTGATGGCTACATTGAAATGACCATTATCATAATCCAAAAGAGAAAGAAAAAGAAAAGAAGAGTGTAGATCCCTTTTGTAAGTCAATGGTCAACACGGTCAACCGGTCAACAAAGTCAAGAGAGGTCAACGGGGTCAAATGGTCAATGCAATTAGCCATCATAAAATTATCACTAAAAGGATTAGTAAATGATGTCCGCGGCTCATAATGGTTTTGACTAAACGAACTGTCAAAACCCTAATGAGTCCGCCTCAAAATGGTTTTGACCGAATCAACTGTCAAAACCCTAATGAGCTTGCCACATAACTGTTTTGGCCGAACCAACTGCCAAAACCCTGATGAGGCACCTCCTCCTTCATCGCTCCGGAAAACTGTGTATACACACCTGCATCCGCATTCCGTAGAATGCGGATGCGCAGAAGACAAAACAAATCCATCCGTGCAATACTAGGATCCGACTTAAACCAAAGCCCACTAGTATTGCCTGCTCGAACACCGCACGCACACAAGTGTACGTAAGTGATCGCAGCCCTGCCGTAAAACCATACGGTCTCTACACGTTTCGCTCAGTGCAGGGAAACTCTCTGTGTGGCACTCTAAAGACTCGATACTACGCTAGCAGTGGGTTTAACCACAGACTGCAAGCGGCACTAGCTGTACGTAACGGTCCCCAGGTAGATGTGGATAAGAAGGCCGATGAGGTGAACCCATCCGAACTCCTACTGAGCCTGTATGTGACAATCTCCGTACAGTCCGGTCTGTTCGTCTGATACATCGCATGGCGGGCCTAGGGGGGCGGTAAACGTCAGTCCCCTAATAGCGGTACAAGTCGTGTCGGAGTGAAGCCCAGAACACCCTGAGATAACACTGGAAACCTACCAGTATATCTCGCTTGCCCTGGCCAGGGACTACTCGTGTAATGGCTCTCCTAGACACAGCGCGATGTCAACCCCCAATACCGGGAGAGACGAATCATGTCTAACCGTCACTGCCTCCAAGTGCTTCGGGACTGCACCCAACTACTACCTGTTTGCACGACTCAGTAGAGCCTTGGTAGGGTAGTAATCAAAGAACAGTGGGAACACACTCGAGGCGAAGTGACAGTGTCAAGTCAGCGGACTAAGCTGTACTCATGTCACCTGGGAACTGATAACTGACGATAGGTATAATACCAACCATCAGTTCCCGACGAGTCCTGTCCAGTGTACTCGTAACCTAACGAGCACCAGCATACTATCTCAAGTACGACATACTGACGGCTGTGGGACAGACCGGCTCCCGTGCTGGGATGAGATGCGCATACGCTAGTCTACTCTGGAGTATCGATGCCCAGTCTCGATAATCCCACGACTAGGGACGTGCATAAGGATGTGCTTGTAGATTACCCAGCCCCCACGAGTGTGATCGCCATCACAACGCCGGTAATCAAGCAAAGATCCTAAGGTCTATACTAATGCGTATAGGTGATATAATAAAGAAACACACATGTACACATTAAAGCAGAGACAAACCAAGTAGCATACTACTATATCGAGCAAGATTGTCTGTACAACTGTGAATATCCCAAGCTTCCATCAAGTAATATACATACTAGTATGATACAGTAATGGCCTCTAAGGCATAAACACTAACAATCTCCCACTTGCACTAAGGCCATGTACTGGCGTATCGAAGACCTATCATCTCGATCAGCCGCTCAAACTGAGTCTGGGGTAAGGCCTTCATGAATGGGTCTGCTGTGTTGTCCTTTGTGTCCACTCTCCGCACCTCGATCTCCTGGCGATCAATGATCTCCCTGATCAGGTGATACCGCCTTAAGATGTGCCTGGATTTCTGATGGGACCTTGGTTCCTTCGCTAAAGCTATAGCCCCATTGTTATCACAATACAGAGGTATTGGGTCAACAATGGACGGAACCACCTGAAGTTCACTAATGAACTTCTTCATCCAGACTGCCTCTTTTGCGGCATCGCTTGCAGCAATGTATTCATCCTCCATCGTCGAGTCTGCGACGGTATCCTGTTTGGAACTCCTCCAACATACCGCCCCTCCGTTGAGGGTAAACACAAAACCCGAGACAGACTTGCTGTCATCTTTGTCACTCTGGAAGCTTGAATCAGTAAAGGACTCGACCCTGAGGTCTCTATTACCGTAAACCAGGAACATCTCCTTAGTCCTTCTCAGGTACTTGAGAATGTTCTTCACTGCTGTCCAGTGGTCCTCACCTGGGTCTGACTGATACCGGCTTACCGCGCTCAGCGCGTAAGCTACATCTGGTCTTGTACATAGCATCGCATACATTATAGATCCTACCGCCGAAGCGTAGGGTATAGTGCTCATGCGAACCCTCTCCTCGTCAGTCTTAGGAGACATCTTCTTGGAGAGGGTAATTCCGTGCAATGCGGGTATGTTACCGAACTTGGAATCCTCCATACTAAATCTCTTTAGTACGGTCTCTATGTACCTGGACTGCGAAAGTCCCAGTAGTCTCTTGGATCTATCTCTATAGATCTTGATCCCCAGAATGTACGAGGCATCCCCCAGGTCCTTCATGGAGAACCGTTGTGACAAAAATAGCTTGACCGATTGTAGCATAGGAATGTCATTTCCTATCAAAAGAATGTCGTCCACGTACAAGACTAGGAATACGACAGTTCGTCCTACAATCTTCTTATAGACACAAGGTTCATCTTCGTTCTTGATGAAATCAAATTCCTTGATTGCCTCATCAAAACAGATGTTCCAGCTCCGCGATGCCTGCTTTAATCCATAAATGGATTTAAGCAACTTGCACACCTTCCCTCTGCTCCCACTGTCTACGAAACCTTCTGGCTGATCCTGTTGGAGATAGTGCCCTCATAGTCAATTATTGGATCACAGGTACGTGATTGCAATGATTGCGGAGGACCTATACCGGTAGGACAGTCTTACTCAAAATGATAGTATGCTATCTGGTTTGCCTTTATCAGTCGTGTACATGTTCAGGTGACTGATTGCATGTTACACTTTGATAGAGCCCTTAGGATCTTGCTTTACTACCAACAGTATGATGGCGATCATATACGTGAGAGTTGGGTAGTTTATACGCATATCCTTAATTGTGGTCCCTAGTCGTGGGAGTTTCGAGACAGGGCATCGATACTCCGGAGTAGACTAGTGTGTACAGTCGAGACCCCGATGAGGGGCGGTGGCCGGTCTCACAAGCCACTGGTGTCAGTTGGATCACCTAAGATGTATACAGGTGCTCATTGGGTTATGAGTACACCGGACAGGACTCGCCAGGAATCTGCTAGTTAGTATTATATCTACCGTCAGATAGCAGTTCCCTGGTGACATGTGTACATGTTAGTTCATCGACCTGAGGTCGTCATTTGTCTCGTGTGAGTTCCCACTGTGCTTTGATTTCTACCCTAACACGGCTCAAAGGAGTCGTGCAAACAGGTAGCTTTTGGGTACAGTCCCGAGCCATATGGAGGCACGTGAGCGGATCGGCAGGGGATTCGTCTCTCCCGGTATTGGGGGCGAGATCGTGCTGTGTCTAGGAGAGCCATTACACAAATCCATGGCCATGGTAGGAGATTTACTGGTAGGTACTCCAGTAGTATCTCAGGGTGTATTTGGGCTTCACTCCGACACGACTTATACTGCTATTGGGGGTCTGACATTACTAGCCCCCTAGGCAGATATGCGATACTCATTGACGAACGGACCGGACTGTATATACATTGTCACTATTAGGCTCAGTAGGGTTTCTGGATGAGTTCACTCATCGGCCTCCCTTGAGTTCGCTCATCAGCCTCCCTTGAGGTTAGTCTATGGGCAGCCGTTACGCATAGCCAGTGCCGCTGAAGGTTTGTGGTTAAACCCACTGCCAGGATACTGACGAGTCATTAGAGTCCCCCACAGACAGTTTCCCAAGTTCGGGCGAAACGTTGTAGAGGCCGTATGGTTTTATGGCAGGGTTCGGAAAATGCACGTGCGTTTACGCACGTGTCAGTTTTCGGGCAGATGATACTGGTCGGCTTTGGTTTAAGCCGAATCCGAGTATTATATTGAGTAGGTATAATATCTTTGTCTCAGTTGCATTTGTATTCGGTCGTAATACAAATGCGGGTATATTTATACAGTTTCGGGGTTATCCTGAAAGTCGTTTCAGGATCACTTTTGGAAGTTGCCAGTTTCCAGTTTTCTATCAGCCGTCTTTTAACATTCGGTTAAAGACGGATTTATCTTTTCTTCAGATGAGGTGAGTCAGTGTTCTAGAAGGTTCTAGATGAGGTGACTAGGATTAATTGGTGTTGAGTTTTCATTGGATGCATTAAAGGCTTGATGATGTGTTTAGTGATTCATGCCTTTTCATTAAAGCTTTTTGTTTTCCTTAGGATATTTTGAAGTGAGAAGCTTTCTCTTGTGGTCACCCCCCCTCTCCTACGGTCACCTCCCTCTTGCTATATATGTCCGGCCCTCTCTCTCCTCTCTCTCACTCTCACTTGATGTTTCATTTTGGTTAGAAAAGATTATGATAGTATTCGGGGTGTATGGAATTTTACAGTTCATTTCATTCCATCACCCAATTCCCTCGGCAACTTCATTAACCGATCGTCCACGGATTTGGACGAAGTGAGACAAAGTCATCTACTCATTCTCTACATCAATCTTGGTCGTCTCTTTTAGCAAACTTGACGATCGAGTTGCCTCAAGTCAGAGGCGGGAGCCCGTTTAAAGAATCGATCATGTGGTGCCACCTCGACGAGGATATCGGAGATCGACGAGATCGGAGCAGCCGCAACGGAGCGTGGGATGATGGTTGAAGAACGAAGGACTTGGATCGTTCGGTATAACCTTTCTACACTCTTTACAGTTTGTTAGTTTAGCAATAATGGCAGATCCGGGTTAAAGTATACGATAGCGCCAGTTTAAAAGTTTTTGTTCCGCATTTGGCGTCTGTAGACGGCCGGGGCGCTAGCGTAGACTTACAGTGGTATCAGAGCCTCACCATTTTGCTATACTAACTTGTGCTAACGCGTTTAATGTTAGTGTTTATGCCCTAGAAGGCCATTACTGTATCATACTAGCTTGTATATTACTTAATGGAAGCTTGGGATATTCACATGTATATAACAGTCTTGCTAAACATGGTAGTATGCTACTTGGTTTTTCTATCTTAATATGTGAGTATACGTATTGATAGAGCTCTTAGGATCTTGCTTGTCTACCAGCGTTGTGATGGCAGTCACACTTGTGGGGGCTGGGTAGTCTACAAGCACATCCTTTTTCAGGTCCCTGGTCGTTGGATTATCGAGACAGAGCATCGATACTCCGGAGTAGACTGGTGTGTACGCTTCTCATCCCAGTTGGGGAGATGGTCTGTCCCACAGCCGTCAGTACGTCGTACTGGAGATAGTATACAGGTGCTCGTTAGGTTACGGGTACACCGGACAGGACTCACAGGGAACTGTTGGTTGGTTTGATACCAGTCGTCAGTGAACAGTTCCCAGGTGACATGAGTACAGCGTAGTCCGCAGACTTGACACTGCTACTTCGCCTCAAGTGTGTCCCACTGTTCTTAGATTGCTACCCTACCACGGCTCAAAGGAGTCGTGCAAACAGGTAGCAGTTGGGTGCAGTCCCGAGCACTTGGAGGCAGTGGCGGTTAGACAGGATTCGTCCCTCCCGGTATTGGGAGTAGATATCGTGCTGTGTCAGAGAGCCATTACGCAAAGTCCCTGGCCAGGGCAAGCGAGATTTGCTGGTAGGTTCCAGCAGTTTCTCAGGGTGTAATGGGCTTCACTCCGACACGACTTATACCGCTATTAGGGGACTGACGCTTGCCGCCCCCCTAGGCCCGATATGCGATAGTCATGGACGAACGGACCGGACTGTATGGAGATTGTCACATCAGACTCAGTAGGAGTTCGGATGGGTTTACTCATCGGCCTTCTTATCGACAACTACCTGGGGACCGTTACGTACAGCTAGTGCCGCTTGCGGTCTGTGGTTAAACCCACTGCCAGCGTAGTAGTCGAGTCTCTAGAGTCCCACACAGAGAGTTTCCTACTCCAGGCGAAACGATATAGAGGTTGCATGGTTTTGCGACAAAGGGTTCGGACGCATACGTGCGTTTACGCGCGTACGACTTTCGGACAGATTTTACCAGTCGGCTTTGGTTTAAGCCAGTTACTGGTATCCGGTTATTGGATTTTTACAGTCTAAAGTTTTTCCGTATTTTTGCGGATCGGAGGGGCGTTCTCGTAATTACTCGAGAAGCTTCTAGAAGTGGTGACTAAGGAGGTTTAGGTGTCATTTGCATTAAATGAGTTTAGTGAGTCATGAGGGTGATTCATGCATATCATTAATGCATGATAAATGCTTAATGAGTCATGGTTATGAATCACCACTAGATATTTATGAAACTTCATTATTCATCATTTTAGTTTTCTTTTATGAATGAATATTAAAGGTTCATATATATTATGATAGATTTACTATTCTCATTACAATCATTCTCACCTTCTCTCTCCTCAAGCTCTCTCTCTTCAAAAGACTAATCCTCACCCTCATGTGTTGAGATCTAGGATTAGTAAGACTAATCAATCCATAACCATCTCTATATTACACCTAGCTTCTTTGATTAGCAATCAAAGTTGGTTAGTTACCTCAAGTTAGAGGTTTAGCTTGGAGTTTCGCTCTCGGGTGGATCGTCTACTACCTAGAGAAGGCCGAGGAGAACCAAGGAGGACATAAAGAAGAAGGACCGGTTCATTAGGTATAATCCCTAATCTCTTATGTAAAGAAACTCATAAGAATACGGTTATTTAGAGTTTAGCTTCGATTCAAGCGGTTAGTCGATGTTCGTTGTTTAAACTTGATAAGTTTTTGTAAATTCCGCCTCCCCATAAGTACTGGGGTGTACTACATCGACTTACAGTGGTATCAGAGCCTCGCTAAACACTAAATAACTTAATCGCAAATTTGTACGAATTTCGAACGAAAAAACGATCCCCGAAAACCCTAGTTCTGTATAGTTTCTGTCGAACTGAAAATGAAGTCCTAAAATTTTTCTGGAGTGTTCAGAGAGCTAGAAAGGGGTCCAGGAGAACACCCAAGAAATTCGAGCCCATGAATCGGCAACTCGGCCGCGGAACCGCGGCGGATCGGTGGGATCTGCCGCGCTTCCGCGGCGCTTTGGCCGAGTCATGGACTCGTCTTTCTTGTGTGGGTCCCCTGTGACATTTGGGGTTTTCTGGAATATTTAATTATTGCTCAGGTTACTGTTTAACAGAGCAGATTTTGGAGCAATTTTGAAGTTGTTTATTCGATCGAAAAATACAGTATTTGCGTATTGGATTATATCTGTGATTGTTTGATGTGTTCGTAAACCTCCCCCAACTGCTAGTATGTCGGTTGGCAGGGGGTTGCACATTTCTGAAATGGTTATATCTGTTTGTGCATATAAACTGTATTGGACTGTTGTGGTGTATAGCCGGGGTTAACAATGGTTTATTGATTTATTCATTTGTTGTAAATGTAATTTGTTGTAATATTATTTTCGCGGGGCACTTCCAGGTTGCGGTTGTAGCCACCGTTGTATTATTTCATTTTACTGTTTTTGCTCCTAGGACTGACCCAAGGTGGGGTACACAGACTGCCGGGTGGGTAGTTTGCCGTACCCGTAGGGGTCGAGGGTGGGGTAAACGGCTATTCATCACAACTGTGTAATCTGTCTTTTCTTGCAGGCTCAAAAGAAATACAGATTGCTTGTAAATCCAATATTGTTTATCTGTGTTCTGGAATGAATATCATTGCGTCAGACGAATGTAAAATATCTATATTATGATAGCTATTTAGACGCCACTTATGTTTTACACCCGCGCTAGCCCAGCCCCCGCTCTGTCGTTAGTTAAGTAACCTAACGGGTGATGACGGGACCCCGTGGCGAATGCGGATGGCATAAGAGGACGTTGTATTTTCGTTGTTTTCTGCAATGATAGGTTAATGATGGGACGCATTATCTATAATGCAAAGTAAAACAAACCAAAGTTTAAATCGTTGGAACAATTTAAAAGAAACCACTCGGTTATTTTTAAAAAACAGATATTTTTAAATGCGGAGATTTAACCACTCCTTTTAAAAGCTATCAGGTTCCTTCGGTTATATCAAGTTCACTACGTTCACGGTTTCGCCAAAACCAGTCGTAGCCCTCCGTCATTTCTTATGGATAGTCAGTAGTATTCAAGCTATGTTTGTTGGCTTTCGTCAAGACATAGTGTTTGGTAGCTGCTGGGGTATTCATTTGTTACATAGATAGATGTGTTGGTTTGGGACAGTCGCATTACCTTGTTGGCTTTCGTCAAGGGTATATACGGGTGGGTTCAAATTAACAAGATAATGATGGGCAGAACTTGACATGTGACTTATGATTTGTTGGCTTTCGTCAAGGTCATAAGAGCATGGGGTAAAAACTTATATCGGGAATTTCTAAAGAAACTGAAATTTGCAAAGAGATGCATACCATTTGGAGTTTGATGAATGTTGGTAGGATTCCTTCAACATTATCATACGATGATATTTGGATCCCGATCCTACTGTGAGTATATGCTACTTATCAGGATATTCGTCGCTTAACGATCAATGCTATAAACCTAGTAGGTGTCCAGAAAAGTGTCAGCGGGGTTACGCCCCCAGAGAAAAGAGGTTCTTTAATTAAGGAACTTCGCGAAAGCGTTGGAAAACCTCCCTCGAAGTATCGACACCGGCCTGGCTGAACGGTTAAGCAAGTATTGTACGGTGAGAATAGTCTTGGCTAATTCTTCTTTTATGGTTTGAGGAAGGATTCGAGAAACAGTGGGAGCCATCCAGTTTAGATAAACTAAAAACCACTCTAAACTTGCAAGAGCATCATGCTAAAGAGTTTTCTTCTCTCTCTCCTAATTGCAGCGACCCTGAAAATGACTGGACTTAAGTTACTTTTAGAGAAAAATATACTGACGGGGCCAAACTATAAAGATTGGCTGCGGAATGTCAAGATGGCCTTGACCTACGACAAATTGGGGTACGTCCTCACCGCTACAGCACCTGCTGTCCTTGGTCCCAAATCCAGCAATGCGGATAAGGAAATCCGTAAAACCTGGGATTTAGATTGCGCGAGAGCCAAGTGCATCGTGCTTGCCTCGATGAACAATGAACATCAGAGGAGGCACGAGGATATGTCCCTAGATGGCATATTTCTCCATACAAAGGAACTTTATGGAGAGCAATCTCGTATAGCAAGATACGAGACCTCTAAGAAACTGTTTCGAGCGAGGTTGGCTGTCGGGTCATCAGTAGGTGAACATGTCCTACAGATGATCGGCTATATTGAAGAGCTCGCGGACCTTGGGACGACTTTGGATAATGAGCTCTATACAGACCTTGTTCTCCAGTCCCTTCCTCCCACCTACGCCCAGTTTATCCTCAACTTCAATCTTCAAGGAAAAGAAGTTAAACTTGCGGAACTCCTGAACATGTTAAGGAGTGCAGAGGGCACCTTGCAGAAGGCAAGGGAAACACCCGCTATGTTTGTTGGCGGATCATCTTCTTCCGGGTCCAAGGCTAGGGCCAAAGGAAGGAAGAAGAAGGCCGCACCCAGACCTAGAGGAGGTGTTAGTAAGGTGGGAAAGAAGGGAAAGAAAAAGTTTACAGCACCAGTAGTTGGCCTGGATGAGTGCTTCCATTGTCACAGGAAAGGGCACTGGAAGAAGGATTGCAAGGCGTGGAACGCCAAGAACCAGGAACCGAAGCAAGCTGTGGCTTCGACTTCAGGTGTGTTTGTAATTGAGAATTGTCTGTCGATCAACTCTACTTCCTGGGTATTGGATACCGGGTCAGGATCTCATATTTGCAATTCATTGCAGGCACTGAGAAACCGTAGAGTGCTGAAGGAAGGTGATATGATCCTCAGGGTTGCTAACGGAGCTAGCGTGGGAGCTGCGTCCGTCGGGGATTATCACCTAGGATTGACGAGTGGACACATTTTGGTTTTACATAACTGTTATTTTGTACCCAGCTTAACGTGTAATATCATATCAGTTTCCTTGTTATCAAATAAAGGTTATGATTTCACGTTTGTAAGAGATGTTGTCAACATCCACCTTAATCATGGTTTGATTGGGTCCGGTACTCTAAATAACGGCATATATGTGTTAAACCAACTCCAAATTTTCAATGTCCAGAACACACTAAAAAGAAAGTCTCCAGATTTAAATAAAGCTTTCTTATGGCATTGTAGACTGGGTCACATCAATGAGAGAAGGTTGACTAAGTTGCATAGAGAAGGATATTTGGACACGTTCGAATATCAAACTTATGACACTTGTCAATCTTGTCTCAAAGGAAAGATGACAAAGACTCCATTCACTGGACAAGGAGTAAGAGCGAGCGAGCTCTTAGGACTCATACACAGCGATGTATGCGGGCCAATGTCTACACATGCGAGAGGTGGTTATTCCTATTTCATTACTTTCACGGATGATTACTCAAGATACGGATTCATTTATCTGATGAAACATAAATCCGAGGCTTTTGAGAAATTCCAAGAGTATAAGAATGAAGTAGAAAACCAAACCGGCAAAAGTATAAAAACACTTAGATCTGATCGAGGTGGTGAATACTTGAGTGCCGAGTTCCTAGGTTACCTAAAAGAGAAAGGAATTCTCTCTCAGCTTACTCCTCCATACACTCCACAGCATAACGGTGTATCGGAGAGACGGAATCGAACCCTATTGGATATGGTACGATCCATGATGAGTAATGCTGAGTTACCGCGATCTTTCTGGGGTTATGCGCTAGAATCGGCGGCATATCTTTTGAACAAAGTTCCAACCAAGACTGTGCCTACCACACCATATCAGATATGGAGTGGGAAGAAACCCTGTCTTCAGTACCTGAAAACATGGGGATGTCCAGCTTTTGTTAAAAAGCAGCATGTGGACAAGCTCGAGGCACGCTCAGTAGAGTGTAAGTTTGTGGGATATCCAAAGAACTCTATGGGATATTATTTCTATTACGCAGAGGAACAAAAGGTTTTTGTTTCTCGTCATGCCCGCTTCTTAGAAACTGAATTTTTGGAAAATCAGAAGAGTGGGAGCGTAGTAGAACTGGAAGAAATTCCAGAACCACAAACTGCTACTGAAAGTTTGGTAGAACCAGAGGTTCAAGAAGAACAGAACATTCCCGCACCCCTCCGCAGGAGTAGTAGGCCGTCTCGTCCGCCTGAGAGATACTACGGTTTTCTCATAGATGGGGATAGAGAGGATTGCATCATAGATGATGATGAACCTACTGACTTCAGGCAGGCCATCCAGAGCGGCGACTCGGTACGATGGCTAGATGCAATGCGGACCGAAATGGAGTCCATGTACACCAACAAAGTATGGACTTTGGACTTTGCTCCAGATGGGGTAAAACCCATAGGATGCAAATGGATCTTCAAGAAAAAGATTGGTGTAGATGGACAGGTGGAAACCTATAAGGCTAGACTTGTTGCAAAGGGTTTTCGTCAAAGACCTGGTTTGGACTATGACGAAACTTTTTCTCCAGTAGCTATGCTCAAATCCATTCGGGTCCTTCTTGCTATTGCTGCCTTCCATGATTATGAAATCTGGCAGATGGACGTAAAGACGGCTTTTCTGAATGGAAATTTAGAAGAGAGCGTCTATATGGATCAGCCAGAGGGTTTCAATCAGAGTGGGAGCAGCGGGAAAGTATGCAAGCTGCTTAAATCCATTTATGGACTAAAGCAGGCATCGCGGAGTTGGAACATCTGTTTTGATGAGACAGTCAAAGAATATGACTTTATCAAAAATCCAGATGAACCGTGCATATATAGTAAAGTTGTGGCCAGAAGTGTCGTATTCCTCGTCTTGTACGTGGATGACATTCTATTGATAGGAAATGACATTCCTATGCTACAATCTGTCAAAGGATTCTTGTCACACAGGTTCTCCATGAAAGACCTGGGTGATGCCTCTTACATTCTGGGGATCCGGATCTATCGTGATAGATCCAAGAGGATGTTGGGACTTTCGCAGTCCAGGTATATCGACACTGTACTGAAAAGATTCAGTATGGAAGATTCTAAGCGCGGTAATCTACCGGCTTGTCACGGAATCACCCTCTCCAAAGAGATGTCTCCCAAGACTGATTTGGAAAGGGAACGCATGTCTATTATACCCTACGCTTCTGCGGTAGGCTCTATAATGTATGCGATGTTGTGTACCAGACCAGATGTAGCTTACGCACTAAGCGTGGTAAGCCGGTATCAGTCAGACCCAGGGGAGAAGCACTGGATAGCAGTAAAGAACATTCTCAAGTACCTGAGGAGGACTAAGGAGATGTTCTTGGTTTACGGCGGAAAAGACCTCAGGTTGGAGGCCTTTGCTGATTCCGGCTTCCAGAGTGATAAGGACGATTCCAAGTCCATGTCGGGTTATGTCTTTACCCTCAATGGAGGGGCGGTGTGCTGGAAGAGCTCCAAGCAGGACACCGTTGCTGACTCGACGATGGAAGCGGAGTATATAGCTGCTTGCGATGCCGCAAAAGAAGCAGTCTGGATGAAGAAGTTCCTAACAGAACTTCAGGTGGTTCCTACCATAGTTGATCCAATACCTCTGTATTGCGACAACAACGGAGCTATAGCTTTAGCGAAGGAACCAAGGTCCCATCAGAAGTCCAGACACATCTTAAGGCGGTATCACCTGATCAGGGAGATCATTGATCGTCAGGAGATCGAGGTTCGGAGAGTTGCTTCAGAAGAGAACATTGCTGATCCATTCACGAAGGCCCTTCCTCAGATTCAGTTCGAGAGGCTGCTCGAGATCATTGGTCTGCGATATGCCAGTACATGGCCCTAGTGCAAGTGGGAGATTGTTAGTGTTTATGCCCTAGAAGGCCATTACTGTATCATACTAGCTTGTATATTACTTAATGGAAGCTTGGGATATTCACATGTATATAACAGTCTTGCTAAACATGGTAGTATGCTACTTGGTTTTTCTATCTTAATATGTGAGTATACGTATTGATAGAGCTCTTAGGATCTTGCTTGTCTACCAGCGTTGTGATGGCAGTCACACTTGTGGGGGCTGGGTAGTCTACAAGCACATCCTTTTTCAGGTCCCTGGTCGTTGGATTATCGAGACAGAGCATCGATACTCCGGAGTAGACTGGTGTGTACGCTTCTCATCCCAGTTGGGGAGATGGTCTGTCCCACAGCCGTCAGTACGTCGTACTGGAGATAGTATACAGGTGCTCGTTAGGTTACGGGTACACCGGACAGGACTCACAGGGAACTGTTGGTTGGTTTGATACCAGTCGTCAGTGAACAGTTCCCAGGTGACATGAGTACAGCGTAGTCCGCAGACTTGACACTGCTACTTCGCCTCAAGTGTGTCCCACTGTTCTTAGATTGCTACCCTACCACGGCTCAAAGGAGTCGTGCAAACAGGTAGCAGTTGGGTGCAGTCCCGAGCACTTGGAGGCAGTGGCGGTTAGACAGGATTCGTCCCTCCCGGTATTGGGAGTAGATATCGTGCTGTGTCAGAGAGCCATTACGCAAAGTCCCTGGCCAGGGCAAGCGAGATTTGCTGGTAGGTTCCAGCAGTTTCTCAGGGTGTAATGGGCTTCACTCCGACACGACTTATACCGCTATTAGGGGACTGACGCTTGCCGCCCCCCTAGGCCCGATATGCGATAGTCATGGACGAACGGACCGGACTGTATGGAGATTGTCACATCAGACTCAGTAGGAGTTCGGATGGGTTTACTCATCGGCCTTCTTATCGACAACTACCTGGGGACCGTTACGTACAGCTAGTGCCGCTTGCGGTCTGTGGTTAAACCCACTGCCAGCGTAGTAGTCGAGTCTCTAGAGTCCCACACAGAGAGTTTCCTACTCCAGGCGAAACGATATAGAGGTTGCATGGTTTTGCGACAAAGGGTTCGGACGCATACGTGCGTTTACGCGCGTACGACTTTCGGACAGATTTTACCAGTCGGCTTTGGTTTAAGCCAGTTACTGGTATCCGGTTATTGGATTTTTACAGTCTAAAGTTTTTCCGTATTTTTGCGGATCGGAGGGGCGTTCTCGTAATTACTCGAGAAGCTTCTAGAAGTGGTGACTAAGGAGGTTTAGGTGTCATTTGCATTAAATGAGTTTAGTGAGTCATGAGGGTGATTCATGCATATCATTAATGCATGATAAATGCTTAATGAGTCATGGTTATGAATCACCACTAGATATTTATGAAACTTCATTATTCATCATTTTAGTTTTCTTTTATGAATGAATATTAAAGGTTCATATATATTATGATAGATTTACTATTCTCATTACAATCATTCTCACCTTCTCTCTCCTCAAGCTCTCTCTCTTCAAAAGACTAATCCTCACCCTCATGTGTTGAGATCTAGGATTAGTAAGACTAATCAATCCATAACCATCTCTATATTACACCTAGCTTCTTTGATTAGCAATCAAAGTTGGTTAGTTACCTCAAGTTAGAGGTTTAGCTTGGAGTTTCGCTCTCGGGTGGATCGTCTACTACCTAGAGAAGGCCGAGGAGAACCAAGGAGGACATAAAGAAGAAGGACCGGTTCATTAGGTATAATCCCTAATCTCTTATGTAAAGAAACTCATAAGAATACGGTTATTTAGAGTTTAGCTTCGATTCAAGCGGTTAGTCGATGTTCGTTGTTTAAACTTGATAAGTTTTTGTAAATTCCGCCTCCCCATAAGTACTGGGGTGTACTACATCGACTTACATTTAAAACATCGATCGAACCGAAAAACAAAAATCGCATTTTTCTTGCTTGACAGTTTCTGTTGATTTTAAACGGTGTCCTAAAAATATTTCACACATCTCAGAATACTGTGCAGGGATTTCTAAGAACGTCGTACAAATTTGAGCATGTCAGTCGACAAGACAGCCGCGTATCCGCGGCAGTTCTGGGCGATCATGCCCCCAAATTTGCACAGTGTGTTCCCCTCTGGAAATTGTGATTTTTGGTATATATTTTTTTGGCTCAGGTTTTGTTACTGTTCACCAGTAAGTCGTGGGGCCCACTTTTTGATATTTGGTCTTTGGTCGATCGAAATTTAAACACGTTAGTTTACAGTGCTTACATTATATCTCCGACCGGGAATGTCATTTGATCGGTAAACCGCGTTTAATTGCTATAGTTCTTTTAGACGGGTTTGCGAACGTGACATTCGCGTTGATGTTCTGTGTTGTGCTGTGATGTTGCGGATTTGTCGTGGTGGATAGCAGTGTGCAATGGTAGTACAGGTTGAGTTTATTTGTACATTTGATATTGCGGGGCGAGCGTCCAACTTGTGGACTGCCGTCACTGCCTGTTGTATAATATTCTTTTGGGGCACGACCAGGTTGCGGTCGATGTACCTATTGTACTATTTTTCATTACTGTACTAGGTTTTACCCCGCGACGGAGTGCACAGATAGCCGGGTTCTGGGGGGCAACGGGTCCGCATCTCATGGCTTTGAGAGGCAGAGGGTTCCCACTCTAGAATTGGCAGACTATTCGCCGCACTCGTAGAGGGTATAGGTTGACCCAAGGAGGGGTGCTCAAGCTACCGGATTCCGTGAAGTGCTAGGTGGTCCATTCACTATGTTGTAGGGGGCTGCCTCGCTTCAGGTTTTGGCGGGTAACTTGCCGCACCCGTAGGGGTCTAGGTTTCATTGCACAGGCTATCCACACGACAAGGGAACGTCGAGTTTCAGCAGCGGCTCTGTGAAACTCAGGGATCCCAGATTATCTGTATTGTTATGTGATGCTTATTACTTTTCTGTAATGTTGCATACTATCACGCCTGGAGCGATTATTGTATATTGGTTTATATACTATTAGATGTTGTATATGTTTTACACCTGCGCTAGTCCAGTCCCCGCTCTGTCGTTAGTTAAGTAACCTAACGGGTGATGATGGGACCCAGTGACGAATGCGGATGGCATATACGTACATTTTATTTTCGTTCTTTTCTGGTGTGATTGATTGATGGGACTGCGTTGATTCTGATCAATGCAAAGTAAAGCAAACCTGTTTACAGTTGTTGGAACAAATTTAAAATGTGTTGTTACAAAGACGTTTCCTTTTGTTATGCATAGCGGTATTCAGTGGAATATCCTGCACCTCATTCGACGGGGCAAGGGCCGATATCCCTTCACCGGGACTGACCCCTTGGGCAGAAGTTTGCGTCAGCGTAATATCTTCACTATAGTCGATTACAAGTTGCTTTGCATAGCGGTATTCAGTGGAATATCCTGCACCTCATTCCACGAGGAAAGAGCCGAGATCCCTTTACCGGGAGTGACCTCTTTAGCAAAAGGTTTTCGCCACTATATTTTAAAAAGCTATCAGGTTCCTTCAGCGATATCAAGTTCACTACGTTAAAGGTTTTTTCGCCAAAAACCAGCCGTAGCCCTCCGTCATTTCATTTGAATGGTCAGTAGTATTCAAGCTATGTTGGTCTAGCCCTTAGCTAGGACATAGTGATTGGTAGCTGCTGGGGTGTTCATATGTTGCATAGATAGATGCGTTGGTTTGGGACAGTCGTACAGCTTTGTTGGCCCTTAGTCAAGGGCGAGTACGGGTGGGTTCAAATTAACAAGATAATGATGGGAAGAACTTGACATGTGACTTATGGTGGGCTGGCCCTTAGTCACGATCATAAGAGCATGGGGCAAAAATCATATCGGGAGTTTCTAAAGAAACTGAAACTTGCCAAGTATGCGCATACCTTCTGGAGTATGAGTAACGTGGATGCATTCCATCACGTTATCATGCGATGAGAGTTGGATCCCGATTCCCACTGATGAGTTGGTTTACTTTTCGGGTGATCCCGATTGATTCTTCTTTAGGTTTGGGGGAGAATTTGACAGGACAGTGGGAGGTTTCCGGATTAGATAAAGTGATGACCATTCTGATCTAGGTTAGAGTGCACGCATAGTGTTACTTTTCTCTCTCTCTCTTTGGCAGCGACCTTTGACCGACCCTTGACTATGACTCAGTGACCAGGTTGACCGAACCTTCTTAAAATACTGGCTTTTGGATTGTCTATGTTGCATAAGTCATTGCCACTCCTTCTTTTACCCTTTGAATTTCTCAGAACACCCGTATTACTACGGATATCCACTTCCATTGGATAGATCCATCGTATGGTTATATACGAACTCGAAGGGACTTCTTCGAGGATGGATCCAGGTTCAGGAGAAATAGAATTGGTTTATTCAGTTGTCTTTTATTATCACCTTCTCTCAGGTTGCGAGAGCTCCTTGGTTTAGGAAAGTACACCTATTACGCTTATTGGATAGTCTTATTCCAAACCATAGGCTGGTGCCGAAAGGTAGGGAATGAAGAAAACCAATTAGCCTAAGTAGGGTGTGCAGAAGGTAATATGTAAAGACAAAATAAAGGGATTAGAAAGAGGGCAAAGTAAATTGCGACTGATATCATTCACGACCAAAACCACGTACTTCATCGCCACTCCTATTTCACCTTTAAAAGAATAAGGTATTATTCAGTTGTCTTTTATCATCACCTTCTCTCGAGTTGCGAGTACTCCTTGGTTTAGGAGGGTACACCTATTATGCTTACTGGATAGTCTTCTTCCAAACCATAGGCTGGTGCCGAACGGTAGGGAAGGAAGAAAACCATTTAGCCTAACGATGGTGTATAGAAGGTAACGACTAAAGACAAATAAAGGGATTTGGAGAGACGACAATAAAATATACGGTTGAAGTCATGAATTGGATTATGGAAGAGGCATTGCTATGAATACCAGGATACCCCTACGAAACATTTTCATGTTTCAGTGCATTGTTAAAGGAAAAACTATTTTCCCGATTAGACACTTACTCCAAGGGTATGTATTTACCAGGTTTCATTCTCATATCTGTATGGTTTTTCAGATGATGAGTGGGAGTAAGATATTGGGAATTAGGTGATTATCCTCATTATATCGGAATTCGTTGAAATTGGTGATATTTGAGGAAATCGCCAGGGTACAGTTTTCCACCTACAACGCACAGGTTTTGAGTTGTTTAACTCAGCGGACTTATACAGAGTATTGTATGTTGTCCAGTGTCCATCAGGACAAAGGGGTAGGTCCTCGTACTATGTTCTGTTTACTTATAACTTTTCTAGTATTTAGACGAGTGTTTCGCAGAAATACAAGGTCTAAGTTTTGAGAAGTTGTGGGTATAAGAATAAAGTAGAGAACCAGGTATCACAAGTATCGGGATTCTTCAAAGAGATCGAAGATGTAGATTCTTGTGATTGGTATTCAGATGATAGTGATGGTTTTGAGAAACGTGTTTCTCTTTCAGGTTACTCATAATTGGATGGATTCCTAAGTTGAGCAATGCTGATTAGCCTCTTTCCATTAAAGTTGATATGCACTGGAGACAGCTGCATGATTTGAATATGGTTCCAATTAAATTAGTGCCAAAGTTTCTGTATTGGATATAGAATGGATCGTACCTTAAAAGATATTAAGGTACGGGGAGTTGTCCAGCTTATGCTTAAAACCAGACTTTGGATAACTCAGGGCACGTTTCTGTAATGGCTGTTTGTGGGTTGACCCTGGCTATGACGAGGGTTGATATTCTACCATTTGGAAGATCAATAGTGATATTATTCTTGACTCGCCACAGTTTTAGTAAAATAGATCTTTTTCAGAAAACAGTAGTGGGAGTATGGTAGAACTGGAAGTGATTCCAGAACCACGAACGATTACGGAAAATTTAATAGGACCTATACATTCAATCGGGTTTGACATTCCAATAGCCACTCCGCAGGCATGGTAGGTAACCTCAGACGCCCGAGAGGTACTTCGGTAGCCTCAGAGATGGTGACAGGGAGGTTCTTATCTACCAAGACTTGACACTACTGTTGTTCCAGGATATGAGACCCGGTAGGAGGGTTGTCGTAGTCAGTGGGAGCAGCGGAAGCGTAGTGGGCAAGTAGCTTATATCTATTTATAGACTTGAGCAGTTATAGCGGAGATAGATCATCTAATTTTGATGTGAAAGTCATGGGTTTGACTTCAATCAGAATAAGGGATGGATCTGTTAAGAAGGTAGTAGGGTATGATGTCATGGTATCTGGATGACACACACAGAGTAGGAAGTAAAATTCCTATACTACGATCGGTTGTACTATGGTCGTCACACAGTTGTTTCTCCAGACAGGATATGGATATAATATTTGACATTCTGGTTTCTGGATCTATGGTTTTAGATCTGGATTTGGGTAGTTTCCCAATGTGGGTACTTTGACAGATATTCTAATGGTTTTTGGAATAGTTGACTCCTAGCATGGTGGTGTACCTGCAGGTGATGGAGTCACCCTCTCTAAAGGTGTCGTATAGACTAAAGGGGAGAGGGATGTACATGATTGGCAGATCACTTGCTTAGGCAATTGAGTCAATCATGAGATGTCAAGTACCACACCAAATGTTGGTTTCGCACTAGATGCAATAAGTTTGTATTAATCCAATCCTGGAGAAACATAAGGAAGCAGTTTTAGAACATAAGTACATGTTCTACGGATTTGATGACGGCAGCCTCCTTCGGGAGACGATTATCATTCCAGGCTTCAAAGGTGACATGGATGACAGAGTGATTGTCAGAGTTATAGTTTTCCCTCTGACGAAGAGGGACAGTATTATGGACAGGTGGTCCAAGAGGATACTGTGGGAGGCATGGTGCCGGATACTGATTAGGTTCAGTGATCGATACAGTCTAAGAAGTTTGGATTTGGAGTTCATTTATGAACTAGGTCCCATCAGATATCCAGACATATTCTAAGACAGGTATTACTCAATTCGGGAGATGGCTTTCTCCATGACCTTGAGATTAAGAGAGATATAGAAAGAAACTTTTAGGCGGATCCACTCACTAAGGCTATTTCTCGAACACAATAGTTTTACAAACGGGCTTTGTGAAACTGATTAGTAGAGGAGTTGGGTGTTGGTTTCACACGGGCTGTGAGTACGCAACATCGCAATAATTAGCCTTGAGTGCAAGTGGGAGATTGTTGGAGATAGTGCCCTCATAGTCAATTATTGGATCACAGGTACGTGATTGCAATGATTGCGGAGGACCTATACCGGTAGGACAGTCTTACTCAAAATGATAGTATGCTATCTGGTTTGCCTTTATCAGTCGTGTACATGTTCAGGTGACTGATTGCATGTTACACTTTGATAGAGCCCTTAGGATCTTGCTTTACTACCAACAGTATGATGGCGATCATATACGTGAGAGTTGGGTAGTTTATACGCATATCCTTAATTGTGGTCCCTAGTCGTGGGAGTTTCGAGACAGGGCATCGATACTCCGGAGTAGACTAGTGTGTACAGTCGAGACCCCGACGAGGGGCGGTGGCCGGTCTCACAGGCCACTGGTGTCAGTTGGATCACCTAAGATGTATACAGGTGCTCATTGGGTTATGAGTACACCGGACAGGACTCGCCGGGAATCTGCTAGTTAGTATTATATCTACCGTCAGATAGCAGTTCCCTGGTGACATGTGTACATGTTAGTTCATCGACCTGAGGTCGTCATTTGTCTCGTGTGAGTTCCCACTGTGCTTTGATTTCTACCCTAACACGGCTCAAAGGAGTCGTGCAAACAGGTAGCTTTTGGGTACAGTCCCGAGCCATATGGAGGCACGTGAGCGGATCGGCAGGGGATTCGTCTCTCCCGGTATTGGGGGCGAGATCGTGCTGTGTCTAGGAGAGCCATTACACAAATCCATGGCCATGGTAGAAGATTTACTGGTAGGTACTCCAGTAGTATCTCAGGGTGTATTTGGGCTTCACTCCGACACGACTTATATTGCTATTGGGGGTCTGACATTACTAGCCCCCTAGGCAGATATGCGATACTCATTGACGAACAGACCGGACTGTATATACATTGTCACTGTTAGGCTCAGTAGGGTTTCTGGATGAGTTCTCTCATCGGCCTCCCTTGAGTTCGCTCATCAGCCTCCCTTGAGGTCAGTCCATGGGCAGCCGTTACGCATAGCTAGTGCCGCTGACGGTTTGTGGTTAAACCCACTGCCAGGGTACTGACGAGTCATTAGAGTCCCCCACAGACAGTTTCCCAAGTTCGGGCGAAACGTTGTAGAGGCCGTATGGTTTTATGGCAGGGTTCGGAAAATGCACGTGCGTTTACGCACGTGTCAGTTTTCGGGCAGATGATACTGGTCGGCTTTGGTTTAAGCCGAATCCGAGTATTATATTGAGTAGGTATAATATCTTTGTCTCAGTTGCATTTGTATTCGGTCGTAATACAAATGCGGGTATATTTATACAGTTTCGGGGTTATCCTGAAAGTCGTTTCAGGATCACTTTTGGAAGTTGCCAGTTTCCAGTTTTCTATCAGCCGTCTTTTAACATTCGGTTAAAGACGGATTTATCTTTTCTTCAGATGAGGTGAGTCAGTGTTCTAGAAGGTTCTAGATGAGGTGACTAGGATTAATTGGTGTTGAGTTTTCATTGGATGCATTAAAGCCTTGATGATGTGTTTAGTGATTCATGCTTTTTCATTAAAGCTTTTTGTTTTCCTTAGGATATTTTGAAGTGAGAAGCTTTCTCTTGTGGTCACCCCCCCTCTCCTACGGTCACCTCCCTCTTGCTATATATGGCCGGCCCTCTCTCTCCTCTCTCTCACTCTCACTTGATGTTTCATTTTGGTTAGAAAAGACTATGATAGTATTCGGGGTGTATGGAATTTTACAGTTCATTTCATTCCATCACCCAATTCCCTCGGCAACTTCATTAACCGATCGTCCACGGATTTGGACGAAGTGAGACAAAGTCATCTACTCATTCTCTACATCAATCTTGGTCGTCTCTTTTAGCAAACTTGACGATCGAGTTACCTCAAGTCAGAGGCGGGAGCCCGTTTAAAGAATCGATCATGTGGTGCCACCTCGACGAGGATATCGGAGATCGACGAGATCGGAGCAGCCGCAACGGAGCGTGGGATGATGGTTGAAGAACGAAGGACTCGGATCGTTCGGTATAACCTTTCTACACTCTTTACAGTTTGTTAGTTTAGCAATAATGGCAGATCCGGGTTAAAGTATACGATAGCGCCAGTTTAAAAGTTTTTGTTCCGCATTTGGCGTCTGTAGACGGCCGGGGCGCTAGCGTAGACTTACAGATCCATGTAAACGCACTCTTCCAAACTACCGTTTAGGAAAGCCGTTTTAACATCCATCTGCCAGATTTCATAGTCATGGAAGGCAGCAATGGCAAGTAGGATCCGAATGGATTTGAGCATAGCCACCGGAGAAAAAGTTTCGTCATAGTCCAAACCAGGTCTTTGACGAAAACCTTTTGCAACGAGTCTAGCCTTATAGGTTTCCACCTGCCTATCTAAACTAAGTTTCCTTTTGTAGATCCATTTGCATCTAACGGGTTTTACCCCAGGTGGAGAAATATCCAAGGTCCACACTTTATTGGCGTACATGGACTCCATTTCGGATTGCATTGCTTCCTGCCACTTATCAGAGTCCCTACTGATAATGGCCTGCCTGAAACTGGTAGGGTCATCTTCTTCCAAGATGCAATCCTCTTGATCCCCGTCTATGAGAAAACCGTAGTATCTCTCGGGCGGATGAGAAATCCTACCAGATCTGCGGAGTGGCTGAGGTTCGTCTGGGGTTATTGAATTCTGAGGTTCTGTCAAATCTTCAGTTTCATTTTGTGGTCGCTGAATTTCTTCCAGTTCTACCGAACTCCCACTTGTTTCTTTTGCAAGAAATTGCCACTCTAAAAAGGTGGCGTGGCGAGATACAAACACCTTCTGTTCCTCGGTGTGGTAGAACAGATATCCTGTGGAGTTTTTAGGATATCCCACAAATTTACATAGAACTGAACGTGCCTGAAGTTTGTCCGGATTTTGTACTTTTACATAGGCCGGACAACCCCATATCTTAATACGTTTAAGATACGGCTTTTTACCATTCCATATCTCGAACGGTGTTTTAGGCACAGATTTAGACGGAACATCGTTCAATAGATATGCTGCTGTCAACAGCGCATGTCCCCAAGATGAAAGAGGTAACTCGGCATTACTCATCATGGAGCGAACCATATCCAGTAGGGTACGATTCCTCCGCTCCGATACACCGTTGTGCTGTGGTGTATAAGGTGGTGTAAGCTGAGAGAGAATACCATTCTCTTTTAAGTAATCTTGGAATTCCGTTCTTAACTACTCCCCTCCTCTATCAGACCGGAGGATCTTGATACTTTTGCCAGTCTGGTTCTCTACTTCGTTTCTGAATTCCTTGAATTTCTCAAAAGCTTCAGATTTGTGTTTCATCAGATACACATATCCGAACCTAGAGAGATCAGATCGTCAGTGAATGTGATGAAGTACGAGAACCCACCCCTTGCATGTATAAACATCGGACCAAATACATCACTATGTACGAGTCCCAAGAGCTCTGCTGCTCTTTCTCCATGTCCAGTGAACGGAGATTTGGTCATCTTCCCTTTGAGACAAGACTGACAAGTTTCATAAGATGAAAACTCGAACGCATACAAGAGTCCATCTTTATGCAACTTACTCAGTCTTTTCTCTCCGATATGACCAAGTCTACAATGCCACAACTAGGATTCATTCGTATCTGAATTCTTCCTCTTGCGTGTGCTTTGTACATTGAGAACTGTATTCTGATTTAGAACGTAGATACCATTACACAGTGTACCTTCTACAACCAGTACCTTATGAAGGTAAATGTTCATGATATTTCTATCAAGAACAAAGTTATATCCATCTTTATCGAGTAAAGAAACTGATATGATGTTGCAAACCATGGAAGGTACATAGTAGCAATCTTTCAAAATCATAGTCTTGCCATTTGGCAATACTAGGTGATATTCACCGACGGCTGCCGCATTAACTTGTGCTCCGTTCACTACTCTGAGCGACATATCACCCGGTGCAACTTTCCTACTTTTTCTCAGTCCCTGCAATAAATTACAGATATGAGATCCTGATCCGGTATCAAGTACCCAGGAGGTTGGGCTGACCGTAAAACAGTTCTCAATTACAAGAACACCTGAAGTAGATGCAAAACCATGCTTCTTCTTCAACTGGGTATCCTGGGAATCCATGCAATCCCCTTTCCCTTGCTCATACTTATGACTGTTGTCACAAGTTAGAGCGGAACCAACGTTCCCCAGCCCCGAATAAGAATTCGGATGGGTCAAGCGATACATTTTATTATCTTGATTAGGGCGTGAAAAGGTTGCTACCTGGAGAGAGAGAAAAGAAACACTCAGCGTGCGCTCTTGCAAGATTAGATTGGTTTATTAATTTATCTAACCAGGATGTCTCCCACTGTTTTCTCAAATTCTTTCTTAAAACCTTTTAAAAGAAGAACTAGCCGGGATTTAATTTACGTCACAATACTTGCTTAACCTTTCAGCCAGGCTAGTGTCGGTACTTCGAGGGAGGTTTTCCAACGCTTTCGCGAAGTTCCTTAATTTAAGAACCTCTTTTCCCTGGGGGCAGAGCCCCGCTAACACCTTTCTAGACACCTACTAGGTTTATAGCATTGATTGTTAAGTGAAATAATCTCCCGAGAGTAATCCAACTCATCAGTGGGATCGGGATCCAACTATCATTGTATGATGATCTAGATGGAATCCACTCTAGTCACCACACTCCAGAAGGTATGCTAAATCTGCAAGTTTCAGTACTTTTGAAACTCCCGATGTGGTTTTTGCCCCTAGGACCCAAGTGACCTTGACTGAGCCAACATATCAAAGGATCCTCGTCAAGTTCAACCCGTCATTATCTTGACTGCATTAGACCCACCCGTACGAGTCCTTGACTGAGCCAAAATGACCGCACGACTGTCCTAACCAATCACTTTGTATCCTACGGAAAAATATTACATAGCTACCGTACACTACGCCTCGGCTGAGCACGAAATACGTAGCACGAATACTAAGCAATATCAATCCAAAACGACGGAGGGCTACGACTGGGTTTTGGCGAAAACCCGTTAACGTAATGAACTTGATATCATTGAAGGAACGTGATACAGTTTTTGAAAATATAGTGGCGAAAACTTTTGCTAAAGAGATCACTCCCTGTGAAGGGATCTCGTCTCTTTCCTCGTCGAATGAGGTGCAGGATATTCCAAACTGAATACCTCGATGCAAAGCAAGAATAATCGACTATAGTGAAATTATTGCCCTAACGCAAACTTTTGTCCAAGGGGTCACTCCCGATGAAGGGATCTCGGCCCTTGCCTCGTCGACTGAGGTGCTGGGCATTCATAACCGAATACTTCGATGCAAAACAAAAGTGAACGTCCCTGTAATAACAGCTTTTTGAAAAATTGTTCCAACAACGTCTTTTAGGTTTATTTTCTTGCATTAGTTCTTTTAATGCGTCCCATCATTTAAATCCTACCATTGCAGAAAACAACCAAAATATGACGTACGTTTATGCCATTCGCATTCGCCACGGGGCCCCGTCATCACCCGTTAGGTTACTTAACTAACGACAGAGCGGGGGTTGGGCTAGCGCGGCTGTAAAACATAAGCAACGCCTAAATAGTTATTATATATAGATATATAGTAATGATAGCCAATCCAGATCACAGATGAACACTTTGGATATATTAGGAACCCGCGATTCATTCGAGCCTGCAACGAAAAGCGGATTACACGGTCGCGGTGAATAGCCAATACCCCACCCAAGACCCCTACGGGTGCGGCAAACTACCCGCCAAGTACCCGAAGCGAAGCAACCTCCCTCAACGCCGTGAGTAGTCCACTCGGCACTTCGAGATACCCGGTAGTTTGTGCACCCCCTCCATGGGTCTATCCTAGGAGCAAAAACAGTAAAAAGAATTATACAATGACGGCTACAACCCCGACCCGGTTGTGCGGCCATACAAATAATATTACATCAATTTACAAATTTATTACATGAATGAAAGAAAAAGAAACTCTCATCTCACATCCACCCCGGCTATTCATCCGCGACAATCCAACGAGTTCATATACACAAACCATCAACAACACAGATCACAAATATGTACAACGCCCACTAATCGACATATAGCGATTAGTAGACGTTCAATACACATATAACATCACAGATATAATCAATAGCCAAAGTCTATAGAACATCGACCAAAAATACGGATTTTTAAGCCCCAAAAACAAATTTTGCTTTCTGGAAAATCTGGGCAGAAAAATCATATTCCAAAAATCCCAAAATACCCAAATGAGAACACTGCAGGAAACCCCAACCGAGTTGAATCGGCCGCGGTTCCGCGGCATAAGCAAGCTTATGCCGCGGTTCCGCGGCGCTTTAGCCGAGTTAGGGTGTCGTTTTTCTCCAGTGTTCTCTAAAAAGCCTGAGCCGATTTTTGGTGCATGATTTATTAATTTTTTAACAGAAAAAAAATCGGCAGAAACTTGAAATATCCGGGGTGTTTTGCGGTTTTTCGTCCGGTCGAAATTCTAAACACTTTGCTAACATGCTAGGGTGTGTTTAGTTAGGCTCTGATACCACTGTTTGGTCCACGTTATCTCTCCCGGTACTTTCGGGGTTGCGGAAACGGTAAAACAAATTTTTTTCTAAACTTGGTAACATGGACCGTAAAAGCCGGATCTTTGCTAAACAACACACTAACATCCTAACTAGAGATTTATCTACTCGGTTAGGGGTTATACCTCAACTTGATCTCCTTCTCTTCTTGTTGTTCTTCTCTTTGCTTGCTCCGAGGCTTGATCCGGACTTTGGTCACCTTCGCGGCCTCCTTGAGTCGAAGACGATCCACCCGAGAGATGTACACCGAGCTCCACCTCGAGCCGAGGTAACTAGGGCAAAGAGATTGCTAATCTAGAAGCCCTAGGTAGTGTAGAAGTGATAAAGGGATGGTTATGTCTTTGTGGGATCTTTATCTCTCAACACATGAGATCAAAAGATGAATCAAGAGGAGGAAGAAGAAGGAGGAGCTAGCAACCATGGTTCATTTCCTTTTTCTTCTCACTTGAAAAGGCAAGAGAGAGAATGAGAAAGAAATTATGAACTAAAGAAATTAACCATGGTTCCAATAATGCACTAAAACCATCATTACAAATCCTATCAAGATAAAGTTGATGGCTACATTGAAATGACCATTATCATAATCCAAAAGAAAAAGAAAAAGAAAAGAAAAATGTAGATCCCTCTTGAAAGTCAATGGTCAACACGGTCAACCGGTCAACAAAGTCAAGAGAGGTCAACGGGGTTAAATGGTCAATGCAATTAGCCATCATAAAATTATCACTAAAAGGATTAGTAAATGATGTCCGCGGCTCATAATGGTTTTGACCAAACGAACTGTCAAAACCCTAATGAGTCCGCCTCAAAATGGTTTTGACCGAATCAACTGTCAAAACCCTAATGAGCTTGCCACATAACGGTTTTGGCCGAACCAACTGCCAAAACCCTGATGAGGCACCTCCTCCTTCATCGCTCCGGAAAACTGTGCATACACACCTGCATCCGCATTCCGTAGAATGCGGATGCGCAGAAGACAAAACAAATCCATCCGTGCAATACTAGGATCCGGCTTAAACCAAAGCACACTAGTATTGCCTGCCCGAACACCGCACGCACACAAGTGTACGTAAGTGATCGCAGCCCTGCTGTAAAACCATACGGCCTCTACACGTTTCGCTCAGTGCAGGGAAACTCTCTGTGTGGGACTCTAAAGACTCGACACTACACTGGCAGTGGGTTTAACCACAGACCGCAAGCGGCACTAGCTGTACGTAACGGTCCCCAGGTAGATGTCGATAAGAAGGCCGATGAGGTGAACCCATCCGAACTCCTACTGAGCCTGTATGTGACAATCTCCGTACAATCCGGTCTGTTCATCTGATACATCGCATGGCGGGCCTAGGGGGCGGTAAACATCAGTCCCCTAATAGCGGTACAAGTCGTGTCGGAGTGAATCCCAGAACACCCTGAGATAACACTGGAAACCTACCAGTATATCTCGCTTGCCCTGGCCAGGGACTACTCGTGTAATGGCTCTCCTAGACACAGCGCGATGTCAACCCCCAATACCGGGAGAGACGAATCATGTCTAACCGTCACTGCCTCCAAGTGCTTCGGGACTGCACCCAACTACTACCTGTTTGCACGACTCAGTAGAGCCGTGGTTGGGTAGTAATCAAAGAACAGTGGGAACACACTCGAGGCGAAGTGACAGTGTCAAGTCAGTGGACTAAGCTGTACTCATGTCACCTGGGAATTGATAACTGACGATAGGTATAATACCAACCATTAGTTCCCGACGAGTCCTGTCCAGTGTACTCGTAACCTAACGAGCACCCGCATACTATCTCAAGTACGATGTACTGACGGCTGTGGGACAGACCATCTCCCGTGCTGGGATGGGAAGTGCATACGCTAGTCTACTCCGGAGTATCGATGCCCTGTCTCGATAATCCCACGACTAGGGACGTGTATAAGGATGTGCTTGTGGATTACCCAGCCCCCACGAGTGTGATCGCCATCACAACGCCGGTAATCAAGCAAAGATCCTAAGGGCTCTACTAATGCGTATAGGTGATATAATAAAGAAACACACATGTACACATTAAAGCAGAGACAAACCAAGTAGCATACTACTATATCGAGCAAGATTGTCTGTACAACTGTGAATATCCCAAGCTTCTATCAAGTAATATACATACTAGTATGATACAGTAATGGCCTCTAGGTCATAAACACTAAGACTTGTTGACCAGGTGTAAAAGTTTTTCTCAAAATGTTTTTATCGTGAAATACCTTAGTCCGGTTCTTTACAATTACAGTATTATCATAAGCTTCATCGTGGAGTTCGCTTAGCTCATTTAATTGCAGCTTCCGAAAGTTGCAGACTTGATTTAAGTCAAAGTTGATTTCTCTAATGGCCCACATTGCTTTGTGCTCAATCTCGACCGGAAGGTGACAAGCCTTTCCAAACACTAACCTGTAAAGAGACATACCTAGATCGGTTTTTTATGCAGTTCGGAACGCCCAAAAAGCATCCGTCAATTTGGTTGACCAATCTTTTCGATTTTTAGAAACAGTTTTCTCAAGAATTTGTTTGATTTGTCTGTTTGAAATCTCAGCCTGCCCGCTCGTTTGGGGATGATAGGGTGTGGAAAGTTCGTGGTTGACTGCATATTTCCGCATCAAAGTCTCGAAAGACTGATTGCGAAAATGTGTCCCGTTATCGCTAATGATAGCGTGTGGGTGTCCGAATCACAAAAAGATGTTTTCTTTTAAGAACTTAATGACAACCTTTTTGTCATTAGTGCGACAAGGAATGGCTTCAACCCACTTCGAGACGTAATCAACCGCAAGCAATATGTACAGATTCCCAAAGGAGTTGGGAAAAGGACCCATAAATTCAATACCCCAAACGTCGAAAATTTCAACCACTAAGATGGGTTGTTGTGGCATCTCATTTCTCCGGGAAATCCTACCGGTGTGTTGACACTGTACATAGGTTTTGCAATGATTAAATGCATCTTTGAACAAAGTCGGCCAATAGAAACCGCATTGCAAAACCTTTTCCTCCGTCTTTCGAGGACTGAAATGACCCCCACATGCCTGATCATGACTAAAAGATAGAACACTCTTGAATTCATCATTAGGGACACATCGGCGAATGATCTGGTCAGGACAATACTTAAACAGATAGGGTTCATCCCAGTAAAAGTGTTTTACTTAGGATAGAAATCGATGTTTGTCCTGTTTTGACCATTCGCGGGGAATAAGTCTCGTGGCAAGATAATTCACAATATCCCTGAACCAAGATTCTTCGGATACATTCAAGAGTTGTTCGTCCGGAAAAGAATCATTGATCGGCAGGGTCACAGGTGAAGAAGAGATGCACAAAAGATGGTCGGCTACAACGTTTTCACATCCTTTCTTATCTTTAATAATAAGATGAAATTCTTGTAATAGAAGGATCCAACGTATTAGCCTACCTTTAGCATCTTTCTTCGCCAGAAGATGTTTCAAGGCGGAGTGGTCAGTATACACAACAATAGGTAGTTGTATAATTAATTTGAGTGTCGTTCAGGGTCTTACTTGCATAATAGATCACGTGTGGCATCTTTTCAATGTGCTGTCCTAAGACTGCACCAACTGCAAAATCTGATGCATCACACATAAGCTCAAACGGGTGGTTCCAATCTGGAGATGATAGAACGGGGGCTATGGTGAAAGAGTGTCTGAGTGAGTCGAATGCTGCCTCACAATCGGAGTCAAAGTGAAAGGTTGTGTTCTTGGCCAAGAGAAGGGTTAAGGGCCTAGAAATTTTGCTAAAATCCTTAATGAATCTCCGATAAAAGCCTGCATGGCCAAGAAAAGATCGTATATCCTTGACGCATTTGGGATGTGGAAGGTTTTGAATGACATCAATTTTAGCTTTGTCGGCCTCAATGCCTTTTTGTGAAATAACATGTCCAAGCACAATTCCCTCTTGGACCATGAAATGGCATTTTTCCCAATTCAAAGTTAAGTTCTTCTCTTTACAACGAGTAAGAACTGCGTCAAGATGAGATAGGCAGTCAGAAAAAGAATCTCCGAATATCGACAAATCGTCTATGAAAATCTCCAGAAAATTCTCGACCATGTCCGAGAATATCCCTGTCATACACCGCTGAAATGTAGAGGGAGCATTGCATAACCCAAAGGGCATGCGTCTATAAGCAAAGGTACAAAAAGGACAAGTAAATGTGGTTTTGTCTTGATCCTTTTTGGCAATAGGGAACTGGTTATAGCCAGAGTATCCGTCCATAAAGCAATAGTATTCATGTCCAGCTAAGCGTTCTAGCATCTGGTCAATGAAAGGTAGAGGAAAGTGGTCTTTCCTCGTTGTGGCATTGAATTTTCTATAATCAATACATACACGCCACCCAGTTTGAGCGCGTGCCTGGATTAACTCATTTGCCTCATTTGTAATGACTGTGATGCCAGATTTCTTAGGGACTACATGAATTGGACTCACCCATTGGCTATCGGAGATTGGGTAAATGATACCATTGTCAAGGCATTTGACGATTTCTTTCTTCACCGCATCCTTCATGACGAGGTTTAACCGTCTCTGTGGTTCTCGGGTTGGCTTGGCTTCATCCATCAGATGTATATGATGTTCTACAATCAAGGGACTAATCCCTTTGATGTCAGCCATCGTCCAACCAAACGCCTGCCTATTAGATCTCAATACCTTCAAAAGCGCATTCTCTTGCTCTGAGGCTAGAGAAGCAGATATGATAACAGGTAACGACTCGTTCTAACCTAAGTATGCATACTTAAGATGAGAAGGTAAAAGTTTGAGATCTAATGCTGGCGGAGAATTTATAGAAGGTGTGATCATCGAATGATTTTCGGAGTCACAAAAAAGCTCATAGCCTGCAAAAGATATAGACTCGGAAGGTGATGAGTCAAGAGTGTCAGACTCAAGAGTGGAAAATGTGGCCTCACTAAAATGTGAAAGATCAAACATTGATGTGCTAGTGTCATCGAGATCTTCAAAGCAAAGTTCATCAACTTCGCAACTTTCGGGAGCAATCTCGTGGACAGAACAGACATCAAGTATATGAGCAGAGGGTTCAGATAGCTAACTTCCAATTTTGTAGATGATCAGTTCAATTATCATTTTTCCAAAAGATAGGTTCATTGAACCGTTTCGACAGTTAATGACAGCATTGGAAGTGGCAAGGAATGGTCGACCTAAAATCACCGGAATTTGGTTCCATGGGTTTGCTACAGGTTGTGTATCGAGAACAATAAAATCCACAGGGAATAAAAATTCCCCGACTTTTATCAACACATCCTCCAGTTCACCCCTAGGTTTGGTGATTGAACGGTCTGCCATTTGGAGAGTGCAATGAGTTGGTTTCAACTCTCCAATCCCTAACTGCTCGTAAACCGAATATGGAAGCAGGTTAACACTTGCGCCAAGGTCAAGTAAAGCACGGTTAATGTTTTTACCCCCAATAGAAATCGATATTGTAGGACATCCTGGGTCCATATGTTTCTTGGCAACTGTGGGGTAAAGGCAGTGCTAACATTATTAGTCATGAAGACCTTTTTGGGCACTTGAGTCTTCCTCTTCCTAGTGCACAAGTCTTTGAGAATTTTCGCATAAGCGGGGACTTGTTGAATAGCATCTAGGAGAGAGATGTTGATGTTAACCTATTTAAACAATTCCATAATCTTCTCCATATGTGGACTCGATTTGTTACCCCTTAACCAATTAGGATAAGGAGCTTTAGCAATAAGAGCTGGGTCCATCATTGGAGAAGGTGGTGTGTGTGGACGTGATCCCAGAATAGTAGTGGGGATCGTCTTTGGTGGACTAGAAGAGGTTTGCTGAGGTGTCAAGCCTTGGGGAAAATGAAGAATAGGCTCGTAAGAAGGTGGTGGGGTAGATGAACAAGGATCAGAAGTAGAAGTGTGTATGGAAGAAAAGGTCTCAGCCGAGGTATTATTGATAAATTTTTCATGATCATCAATTTCTTCCCCAACATGATTGTTCAGCACTCTTCCTGATCTCAACATTGTGATGGCATTCACATTGTAATGCCCAGGATTTGGTAAGGGTTGAGACGGAAGTTTCCCTTTCTCTCTCGCACTCCTCTCGGCTTTTAATTGTGCAATTTTTGCTTCCATCGATTTTATACTCTCAGCTTGGGAGGTGGAGTTTTTATTTATATCATCGACAGAAGACTGAATCTTAGCCGACACTTGCATGAAATTTTTCAGAATCAAATTCATGGTTTGTGCGAGTGAAGAGGATTCATCAGAACCGGTCAACTGCAAAGGATTATTCGGTGCAGGTGTGTTGACCTGGTTTTGAAAGTTTTGTGATTGGTAGGGGTGCTGACTCAGTTGAAGTGGTTGCTGTTGTGGTGAATGAGCCCTTTAGAAATTATTTTGATTTGGAACCGTGTTTTGATTTTGTTGTTGGTTCCAAGCAAAGTTAGGGTGATTCCTCCAACCTTGATTATACGTGGAAGAATACGGATCGTTTCTAGGTCTTTGTTGGAAAGCAGCATTGGTATACTCTTGACCTTGAAATGGAGAATTTAAAGGACATTCGTCCGTAAGATGTGATGGATCAGAACAGCATCCACATACAGTTTTGGGGAGTGACATCTGATTTAGGGAGGCTGCTAAAATTTTTTGTTCTATAGCTTCGAGCTTCTTTTGCATTGCTGCCATTTCAGCTCTAACTCCTATGGAAACATCATTTTGGTGAATGCCACCCCTAGACGATGACCGGTTTACACTCTCCCACTGTAAATATTTTTCAGCGAAATCTTCTAAGAATCTCCATGCTTCACCATCATCTTTAGTCATGAAGGTGCCTTGACATATGGATTCAAGGTTCTGTTTTTTTGTAGGATTAATGCCCTCATATATGATTCTGCAAAGATCCCATCTAGGAATTCCGTGATGTGGACATTGAACTAACAGATCCTTGAAGCGTTCAAAACACTTTGAGAATGGTTCATTTGGAAGCTGGGTAAATTGATTTATTTCGCTACGGACTCGAGCTGTCTTATGATTGGGGTAGAATTTCTTTAGGAAAGCTGTGACGAATTCATCCCAGTTTGAAATAGAATGTGCGGCTGTGTTATAAAGACACTTCTCGGCTATATCGCACAAGGTAAATGGGAGAAGACGTAGACGCATAGCATCCACAGAAAGCTGTGAAGTACCCATCATAGCGCATACATTTTTAAATTTGGTAATAAAGACATATGCGTCTTCAGACTCGAGACCATGATATTTTGTTAGAATATTGATGTATTGGGGTTTTATTTCAAAATTGTCCCTATTAGCTGGTGGAATGGTGAGACAGGTCGAAAGAGGACCTCGCATAGGGTAACATCTCTCTTGGAGAGAGATGCGGGGTGGATTCTGCGCACCTGCGGACGGCGACAGAGTAGTGTTAAAGAAGTTCGATGGAGAATTGTCCATCGAAGTGGGTGTGGTGGTGGTTAAAGAAAAAGTAGACATAGAAATACCGACTTCGGAGTCGATAGGGGAAACGCGGACAAGACGGGCACTAGAATCCCGTGTCCAGCCGAGCATGCACTAAATAGTTTAGCACAAGTGGCAGCGTTGTGATAATTAAGGAAAATGAGGATTGGTGTTTGTTTTGAAAAAGATACGGATTTTTGAAAAATGCAAATCACAAACAATGCACAAGCAACCCTAAATCTAGTGGTCACCTAGATCAAGTCTCTAGACCGCTCCTAGACTTCCAGAGGACAAGTCGCAAGACAAATCCTCTACTGCCTCTTTGTCTCTCCTGTGGCCAGGTAAGTGCCAGGTAAGTGGGAGGTTCTCCACTACGTAAGTAGTGGGCCTAATTAAGTAACCACTTGCCTTAGACACACTTGCCTTAGACACCACAAAAGAAACGCGGATAAGCAATAGATTACCCATGACCTTCTCCTGTCCTAAGTGAGCGCGACGGTCCTTAGAGTCATGTCTAGATATTTTTTAGTTAATGAGGGTAATGTGGATGCAGTTTTGTGATTTTTAGGGCTTAGGAAGGGTAATGAACTCCCCACCTAATCTTAATTTGGTCTTTGCCCCTTAATTTCCGTATTAAAAATGCAAACAACCAAGATCAAATACGCAACAAATTTTTCTTTTTGCGGCGCTGCGAATTTTTTGCAAAGAAACCTGCAGAAATTGGTTAGTGGACAGAGCAGGGAGGAGATAAGAAAGTAAGAAATTCACCGAGAAATTTTGGTGCAGCGAAACTTTCAATCCACCGCGGATCCGCCGCGGTATGCAACTAACGGTCGCGGTTCAGCGGTCTGGTGACGAGATCACTGCACAAAACTTTCAGGAACTGTTCCTGTTCACTCACTGAGCTACCTGAAATATTCAGAAATTTTTTCCTCTCGCTCCACAGATTCCAGATCTCCTTGCAACAAATCACAACGAATCGTTTAGTGTTTGTGTAAATTTTGATCTAAAAATTCTGATGGATTAATAAATCTTTTAACTCAAATTTCAAAAACGAACAAATTAGCACACTATCCCCGGCAACGGCGCCATTTGATTGATAATCAATTTCGATGTCGTGTTTAGAAAAGTGTAAAGATCGCAACCAATGAAATTTGTAAACTGCAATCAATAACGGTGTCAATTGTAGGTTCGTTAGCGAGTGCGGATCGTCCACAGGGAAAGTGTGATTTGATCGATCTTGTTTTAGTTGAGTTGAAAATTAAAGGAGAAAAGAAAATGATTCGATAAAATGTGAAATTTAGTTTCAAGAATCTTCAAGAAAATAAAGATCAAGAATCAAGAATTGTTAAGATGATATCCAAATCGAATGAATTATCAAGATTTGTAAAGTGGCTCGTAGGAATTGATCCAATCGATAGTGATGATGAAGAATTAGGATCACAAATTCTTATCTATTGATGATTTGTTGCTAGATCGATGACAATCAACGAGAATTAGGGATCTATTGAAGAAACTAGGATTTCTTCATCATCATCCCTTATCCTTTCGTTGATTATCATTCAAAATCTAGCCTCTAGGAAATTCAATCATCGATCGTTGATCTCTAATTAGGAGCGAAAACATTCAAGAAAGCATCTCGCTCAAAACCAGGTTGTCGATGATTCAATTTCCTCAAATTTAACTAATAAGACTTAAGAATCGTTCAAGAATTTAATCATCGTCATCTATCTATTTTCTCGATTCCTCCACGAGCGGAGTTTTCACTCAAATATCATAAAAAAGAAAACAATCAAGAATTGAGAACTCTTCATAATGCTTAAATGTAAAGAAAAGCAAGATCAAGAATTTTCACATTTTATTATTCAACGCTTCGTTACAATTCACTCAAAGACTACAAAAATTGAGGAGAGAACTCGATCGTTGAATTAGCTTCGCATCGTCTTCGTGAGTCGCGGATCGTCGTGGATCACTTGCTCGGATGAAGATCAGCGTCGCTTCAAAAAGGCTCGATGGATTCTTGCTTAATTTTGTACTCGATGAATCTTGATTTGGATTTTGAATTGTATTTGGGCTAGGGTTTGGATGCACAAGTTGTGTCACTCAACTTGTGTTTGGAATTGTTAAACAACCTTTGTAATGAAGCCTTGGGTCCCTTTATATAGCCTTCTCCTTTAGCTTCCCCTAGAAGCTTGAACTAGCTTCCTTTAGAAGCTAAGCTAGGTTTAGCTTCCTTTGCAAGCTTGGTAGTTGAATAGAAGCTTCTAGATTGAATTAGTTATTTGGCTTGCTTGAGAAGCTTGGTTGTTGAGGAGAACCTTCTAGATTTTGCTAGCTTGCTTGCGAAGCTTGGAGGTATTAGGCTTGTACAAGAAGCTTGGCTGTCAGGAAAGAAACTTCTGGAGATATCTGGTGACCGAAGTGTCTTGAAGAAGTTTTGTTACTGAAAGGAAAAGCCTAAAAATGTAATCTGCCGATGAGGTATCCACGTGGCCGCGGATCCGCCGCGAATAGGCCCATTCGGCCGCGAATCCGCGGTCGTTTGAAGAGCGTGGTGCATGGAACTTCCAGGATGATTTGGTGCTGACTTTTGAGATGTTTTCTGATGTCTGGAATCTTATAAATTTTTCTTGTTTACCGCCAGAACATAAGTCTTGGACTTGGCGTATTTTTATCAGCACTTTTAGCAGTTCCGGTTCTTTTTCTTGGAATTTCCTGCACACAATCTCGAGACAAGTGTTGCGATATACAAAGATCATGCGTGCAATAATAAACACTCAATTTCCCTCAAAATGCCGGTTATAATGTATAACACAAGTTATTTGGTATTTTGCAGATGAATTTCTAATATGTACTATATTCATACCGAACACCTTTAGATGGTTGCAAATAGTAGGGAAATTGATGTGTTAAAAATGAAATATTTTCGACTGATCAAGGCATTGTAGAATAGGTCATATCAATGCGACCCGACTAGCTAAGTTCCATTACGATGCATATTTAAATCAGTTTGAATTTACATCTTGTGAAACTTGCCAGTCATGTCACAAAGATAAAATGACCATAGCTCCGTTTACTGGAAACAGAGAAAGAGTTAGTAAACTCTTGGGATTGATACATGATGATGTATGTAAGTCCCCTGTCTACACATGCCAGGACCGGTTCTTTGTGCTTCATTACATTCACTGATGATCTCTCAAGATTCGCACATGTGTTCATGTTGAAACACAAGTCTAAACCTTTTGAGAAATTCAAAGAATATAAGTTAGAAGTAGAGAACCAAAAACTGGGTATATGATTGATGTGAAAATTTGTGTTTGTAGTTAACCGCAATCAATAACGGTGTCGCGCGTAGCTAGACCGAGATGAGTACGGGTCGTCCTCTGGGAAACGTGGAACCTTTTATTTTTACTTTAGATGTGTTGAGAAAGAGAGGAGGAATAAAGAATTTTATGAAAATTTTCTAGATCTACTTTAAACAAGAATGTTAAATATAGATCTAGATTATTTTAGAGATTTAAATAATATAATAATAGGGCTTGTAGGGTTCGTTAGGATTTAGTAGTTATGGAAGATTAATTAAAAGTTACCCTTTTTATCTATTAATAGATTTAGAACTAGAACGACGGTGATGCGTGTAGATTAGGGTTTCTGGAGGGAAAAGGAATCCCACTCGTAACCCTTATCTCGACACGGAACTCCGTTCATTATCTAGCCTTTACTAAAACAATCATTAATCTAATCTCTAATCGTGGTCGGAACTAGCAAGGAATTGCTAGCGCGCCCGATTAGGATGTTAATGATTATTTTAATAAAGTTCCTAAACTTTATAGGACTTAAAAAGGGTTTAATTATTTTCATCCCCCATTAACCTACCCTAATCCTACGAACCCTAACAAGCGGAGAATTACTCGCGCATGTTGGGAGAAGAAGATGAAAAGAAAAAGAGGGAAAACATAATGCAAAATAATTAAATAAAATAACTACCTTTATTAATCAACTTGAACAATCTACACTTTGATTCCTTAGAAAATGATTACAAAGACTAGTTTGCTTCTCGATCTCTTCCAAGGAGGTAGACAAACTGTTGATGATCAGCCTGGATGCGTGAGCCATCTTGGACTTCGTGATCTCTTCGGCTTGATAGCTTTTCCAAGAGGCTCTCGGTGTCTTTATATAGTGCAAACCCAGAATATTATTGTTGAGAAGTTGGTAAAATTCAGCATTTGAAAATCTCCCAAAATATTGCATTCTCTCTCCTCATCATTGCGGCGGATCCGCGGCCCCAGGGTGGATTTGGCCGCGGATCCGCGGCCCTCTAATCTCCATCGTTGATGATTTTTCTGGGGCTCTCTGATGGTGACATTTGTCAATCCTAGGCATCTTCAGAATCTGAAAATATTTTCTCGGTTGCTTCCAGACTTAGTCTCCAAGTTTGCTCTTTAATTTGGAAAGTATTCTTCAACAAATTGATTTGTTTGTTAAATCCTTCATAACAACTTGGAAATAATCTGCACAACAACTCATATAAGATTTTAGTAGACTTTGTTCTACTAGGATTAGACCAATAATATTATTTGCATACATTTTCCTACCAAATGATAATTAAAATATATTAACACATGGAAAATAATGTTTTTACACATAAACCCTCATATGTATAATATATTATAATAAAGTCCTTTTTTAATATAAAAATGGTAGGAAAAATGTAATACAAATGTGCAGTTTTATCAACTGAACAAATACCCCCAAACTTATCTTTGATCGTCCCGAGCAAACTAGTTTATTTAAGAGAAGAAAAAAAGAAAGGAGAAAACTAATCACACTCTCGTAGGCAGACACGATTGCACTGAGCACGTGCAACAAGCCGTTAAACCTCTAGGTGTCCCTAGTAGGAGGAGTGTTGTCTCCTGAGGGTTTTCAGCGGATTACACCCACAAAATCCTATAACAAAAGAAAGATGGTGAAATTTACATATAAAGATAAGAACCATAAAAGAAATACTTTGAAAAGAAGAGTTTCCAACTATACTAGTTTTTCAGTTGTCATGAGCCCTATCTTAATAGTCATGAAAAAATGTTAGAAATCACATCATCCCTCAATAAAACATCGTCTTTATTCTTCATTCCTACCTTTTATCCAAACATTGATCATATAACCCCACGTGTGTGTAAAGAACATCCCTACACTCAGAGAATTCAATTCAAGCTATCATACTCCTGTCTATCTACCTTAGTACTTTTTACTTTGATGAATACTTAGAATTGCTTACACATTTTCATGCGACCGTTAATACTTCTTGAGGTACTAACCGACCGATTACTCATGTGCTTGCAGATTTGGTGATAATATTTTCCTTGTCTTGCACCACCTAAGGCTAAGCAGTGACTCCCAGACCAGTTGGCCTTAGGGCACTAGGTGAAGAGGCACCCTCGCTATATTTTTTTTATTGCTACCTTGGCGATACAAAACCAGTGTTCATTTTTTTTTTCTTTTCACCATTTTATATTTTCTTCATCATTTCCTTCATACTATGGCTTTTAGACAAGAGCATTTCAAGGTATCCTCTACTATCCCGAGTTTCAAGACGTGTGTAGGTGCATATTGTAGGGTATCAACATTCAAATGTTTGGCTTCCAGAATAGAAACTATTTTTCAGACTTATGTTTATCCTCAGATTAGTGACTTCCTTCATCTTACTAACCCTTGGGACAACAGCTCATAACTACTTATTACTAGTTCGTATAAGAAAACTTCTAATTTTCTTGGTTTTCTTAAATTATTCCTATCTTTTGGATGTAATGTTTCACTTTCTATTCTTTTGTTAAAATTTTTTTTTTTTATTTTAAATGCCCGGTGTCAAAGATAATTCAGTGAATACAAACCTCCCCCCAAACCTGTTTTCAGCAGTGTCCTCACTGATGTAGCCTTTTGAGAACATGGACCTGTATACTAAGGGAGAGATACAAGGGGTAAAATAATAGTTAAATGATAAATTCCCCCAAACTTATTCTTTGACACGCACAGATATTCAATCAAATCCATTTTTACTCACCTCCATTCTTAAAATGAGAAAATGTTTTAAAAAAATATGGAGGTGAGGCGGAGGAAATTTAGTTTTGATAAAGCGGCTCCTGTAAAAACAGGAGCTCCTCCGCGGGGTCAGTAGAAAAATACGGTTTTAATCTATGCCCGTTTACTTTAAAAATCGAACCATTTTTCAAATTTTCGACTTCAACTGCCCCGTGCGGGTGTACATACCGCACCACAAAAGGTCCTTTCCAACGAGATTTAAGCTTACCCAGATGAAGATGGAGACGTGAATCATAAAGAAGGACTTGTTGCCCCGATGTGAAGGTTTTTCTAGAAAGATTTTTATCGTGAAACACTTTAGTCCTATTCTTTACTATCACCGCATTATCGTAAGCTTCATCGTGGAGTTCGCTTAGCTCATTCAATTTCAGCTTCCGATAGCTGCCTGCATGATCAAGATCAAAATTAAGCTCTTTAATAGCCCACATTGCCTTATGTTCAATCTCGACAGGGAGGTGACATGCCTTCCCAAGCACAAGGCGGTATGGAGACATACCAAGATCGGTCTTATAAGCGGTGCGGAATGCCCAAAGAGCATCCGTCAATTTGGTTGACCAATCTTTACGGTTCTTAGAAACCGTCTTCTCCGAAATCTGCTTGATCTGCCTATTTGAGATCTCAGCCTGCCCGCTTGTTTGGGGATGATAGGGCGTAGAAAGCTTGTGAGTGATTGAATATTTCCGCATCAAGGCCTCGAAAGACCTATTGCAGAAATGTGTCCCATTGTCGCTAATGATAGCGCGAGGGTGTCCGAATCGCGAGAAGATATTTTCTTTAAGGAACTTAATGACAACTTTGTTGTCATTAGTGCGACACGGTATAGCTTCCACCCACTTCGAGACATAATCAACCGCTAACAAGATATATAGATTCCCAAAGGAGTTGGGAAAAGGGCCCATAAAATCAATACCCCAAACATCAAATATTTCCACAACCAATATAGGTTGGAGCGGCATCTCATTCCTTCGTGAAATCCGACCCAAATGCTGACATCGCGGACAAGTTTTGCAATGTTCAAATGCATTTTTAAATAATGTTGGCCAATAAAAGCCATATTGCAAAACTTTCTCCGCCATTTTTCGAGGTCCAAAGTGACCGCCGCATGCCTGATCATGACAAAATGATAACACGCTCTTGAATTCATCGTTAGGGACACACCTACGAATGATTTGATCGGAACAATACTTGAATAGATATGGTTCATCCCAGTAAAAATATTTTACTTGGGATAAAAACCGAAGTTTGTCTTGTTTCGACCAATCACTAGGTATAAGTCCCGTCGCAAGATAGTTCACGATATCCACGAACCAAGGTTCGTAGGATACATTCAAGAGCTGTTCGTCGGGAAATGAGTCATTTATCGGCACGGTCACAGTTGGCGAAGAAGTGATGCGTGAAAGATGGTCTGCTACTACGTTTTCACATCCACTCTTGTCTTTGATAACAAGATCAAATTCTTGTAACAATAGGATCCAACGTATTACCCTGGCCTTTGCATCCTTCTTCGTTAAAAGATGTCGTAGGGCGGAGTGATCTGTGTAAACCACAATAGGCGAGCCAATCAAGTAGGGCCTGAACTTCTCTAATGCAAATACAACTGCCAAGAGTTCTTTCTCGGTAGTTGTGTAATTTATTTGTGCATCATTCAAGGTCCTACTTGCATAGTAAATTACATGTGGCATCTTATCAATATGCTGTCCCAAGACAGCACCAATAGCAAAATCTGATGCGTCACACATAAGCTCGAACGGGTGGTTCCAATCCGGAGATGAAAGAACGGGGGATGTAGTGAGTGATTCTTTAAGTGATTCAAAAGCAGCCTCACAATCCAAATTGAAGTGAAAAGTAGTGTCCTTGGCCAATAGAAGGGTTAAGGTTCTAGCAATTTTGCTAAAGTCCTTAATAAATCTCCTATAAAATCCTGCATGACCAAGGAAGGATCATATATCTTTGACGCAATTGGGACGAGGGAGGTTTTGAATGACATCTATTTTAGCTCTGTCGACCTCAATGCCTTTATGTGAAATTATATGTCCAAGTACAATACCTTCTTGAACCATAAAATGGCATTTTTCCCAATTCAAAGTCAAGTTCTTATCCTTACAGCGGGTAAGAACATCGTCAAGATTACGAAGGCGGTCCTCAAAGGAGTCCCCAAAAATGGAGAAATCGTCCATAAAAATTTCTAGAAAATTTTCCACCATATCTGAAAATATCCCCATCATACACCGCTGAAATGAAGCGGGAGCGTTGCATAACCCAAAGGGCATGCGTCTATAAGCAAAAGTTCCGAAAGGACAAGTAAAAGTGGTTTTATCTTGATCCTTTTCGGCGATGGGGACCTGGTTGTAACCAGAGTATCCGTCCAAGAAACAGTAGTATTCGTGTCCCGCTAATCGTTCTAACATCTGGTCAATGAAAGGTAGAGGGAAGTGATCTTTCCACGTCGCGGCATTGAGTTTCCTGTAATCGATACATACGCGCCACCCAGTTTGGGTGCGTGTTTGGATTAACTCATTAGCCTCGTTAGTGATGATCGTGATGCCAGACTTTTTAGGGACCACATGAATTGGACTTACCCATTGACTATCAGATATGGGGTAAATTATTCCACTATCAAGGCACTTGACGATTTCTTTCTTTACCGCCTCCTTCATAACGGGATTTAACCGTCTTTGTGGGTCTCGGGTTGGTTTGGCTTCATCCATCAGATGTATGTGATGTTCAACAATTAAGGGACTAATCCCTTTGATGTCGGCCATTGTCCAACCAAATGCTTCCCGATTCGATCTCAACACTGCCAAAAGTGCATTCTCTTGCTCTAAGGCTAGAGAAGCGGAAATAATCACTGGCAAAGTCTCATTCTCTCCTAAATATGCATATTTAAGATGAGAAGGTAGCGGTTTGAGATCAAGAATTGGCGGAGAGACAATAGAAGGAGGGGTAACGGAATGATATTCGGACTCCTTAAGAGGTTCAAAACTTGCATAAGATATTGACTCGGAAAGTGTTGCTGACTTTTGCAACGAGTCAACGGGTTCAATCTCAAGGTCGGACTCATTGAACGTATCCTCACTGTGAAGTGGTGCAAGATCAAACGATGTCTCATTAGTGTTGTCGAGAACATCAAAGCAAAGTTCCTCATCCATGCAGCTTTCGGGAGCTATCTCGTGGATGGAACAAACATCCAGCAAATGAGCAGAAGGTTCTGATGGCTGACTTCCTAGCTTGTAAATATTAAGCTCAATTGTCATTTTCCCGAAGGATAAGTTCATAGAACCGTTACGACAATTAATCACAGCGTTAGAAGTTGCTAGGAAGGGTCGACCAAGTATCACCGGGATTTGATTGCGTGGGTTTGCCACAGGTTGTGTATCTAAAACAATAAAGTTCACGGGAAATATGAATTCCCCGACTTTAATTAACACATCCTCTAGTTCGCCCCGAGGTTTGGTGATAGATCGATCAGCCATTTGGAGAGTACAATGGGCGGGTTTTAATTCTCCAATTCCTAACTGCTCGTATACTGAATAAGGAAGCAAGTTGACGCTAGCGCCTAGATCGAGTAAAGCACGATTTATATTTTTACCCCCAATAGAAATAGAGATTGTAGGACAGCCGGGGTCCTTACGTTTCTTTGGTATTTGTTGGGTAAAAGCTGTGCTAACATTACTCGTCATGAAAACCTTTTTAGGAACTTGAGTTTTTCTCTTCCTAGTGCACAAGTCTTTAAGGATTCTTGCATAAGATGGGACTTGTTGAATAGCATCTAGGAGAGGAATATTCACGCTAACTTGCTTAAACATTTCCACAATCTTCTCCATTTGCGGGTTAGGTCGGTTGGCCCTTAATCGGTTTGGAAATGGAGCACGATCAATAAGTTTTGGGTCCAACATTTGTGGAGAAGACTGTGGCGACGGATTCGATCCCAAAATTGGAGTGGGAATCGACTTAGATAGATTTGGTGAAATGTTTGAGCCTTGGGGAAAACGGAGAATAGGCTCGGATGAAGGTGGGAGACTAGACGAGTTAGGGGAAGAAGAAGAAGAAGGGGTATCAAATGTGTCACTATCATCAACCTGCTCACCCACTTGGTTGTTCAGCACTCTCCCCGATCTCAACGTAGTGACGGCATTCACATTATGACTTTGTGAATGGCCAGGATTAGGTAGGGGTTGAGATGGGAGTTTCCCTTTCTCTCTCGCACTCATTGCGGCGTTTAACTGTGCGATTTGGTTTTCTATTGATTTAATACTCTCACCATGGGAGGAGGAGTTTTTCGTTAGGGCATCAATAGAAGACCTCATATCAGCCGAATTTTGCATGGATTGTTTCATGAACATATCCAAAGTTTGTGCAAGTGAGTTGTCAATACCGGCCACTTGTGGTATAGAAATGTTGGCCGGATTTTGGAAATTCTGTGACTGAAAGGGGGGCTGATTCTGTGGTTGTGGTTGCTGTGGAGGAGGTCTTTGATAATTACTTTGTTGGTTTTGATTCCAAGCAAAGTTAGGATGATTCCTCCATCCTTGATTATATGTGGAAGAATAAGGGTCATTTCTAGGTCGCTGCGGAAAAGCAGCAGTAGCTTGAAACGATGCATTCATAGGACATTCTTCCGTTAAGTGTGAAGGATCCGAACAGCAACCACAGACGGTCTTAGGAAGCGTAACCTGATTTAGGGAGAATGATGAAAATTTGTTCTCCATAGCATCGAGTTTCTTCTGCATCGCTGCCATTTCGGCTTTTACTGCGATGGAAACATCGAGTTGGTGAATACCTCCCTTAGTTGAAGGTGGTCTTACGCTTTCCCACTGCAACGTGTGTTCAGCGAGATCTTCCAGATATTTCCATGCTTCACCGTCATCTTTAGACATGAAATTGCATTGACACATTGTTTCAAGCATCTGCTTTGTCGCTGGATTAATGCCCTCATAAATAATCCGACATAAATCCCATCTTTGTATCCCGTGATGGGGGCATTGGACAAGCAGATCTTTGAAACGTTCAAAGCACTTCCAAAATGGTTCATTGGGAAGCTGGGTGAACTGGTTAATCTCACTCCTAACATGTGCAGTCTTATGATTTGGGTAAAACTTCTTAAGAAATGCTACGACGAATTCATCCCAATTAGCGATAGAGTGTGCGGCAGTATTATAAAGCCATTTTTCTGCCAAGTCGCACAGTGTGAATGGGAGAAGACGTAAGCGGATAGCATCTAAAGTCAATTGTGAAGTACCCATCATTGCGCATACGTTTTCGAATTTGGTGATGAAAACGTACGCGTCTTCTGACTCAAGCCCGTGAAATTTGGGCAGCAGATTGATGTAGTGGGGTTTAATTTCGAAATTATCCCCGTTAGGTGGTGGAAGAGATAGACAAGTAGGAAGGGGACCACGAATAGGATAGCATCTATCTTGGAGAGAGATGCGTGGTGGATTCTGCGCACCTGCGGGCGGTGGCGGCGTGGTGTTATACTCTGATGGAGTGCCGTCCATCTCGGTCGATGTGGTGTGTGGTGGGGGAAAAGAAGATGAAGAAGTACCGACTTCGGTGTCGATAGCAGGAACGCGGACAAGACGGGCACTAGGATCCCGTGTCCAGCCGAGCATGCACTAAGCGGGTTTAGTGCAAGTGGCAGCGTGTGTGTGATTTTAAAAATTGGCTTGTTTTGAAAAAGTGGGACTCAAGACAAATCTCCCTAAGATGCACAAGCAACCCTAGAACTAAGGTTACCTAGGTCAGTCTCTAGACAGCTCCTAACTAAGGCTAGAAATAGACCTCAAACCGCCTCTTCACGGACAAGTACGGCCAGGTAAGTGGGAAGGAACCACCACTACAGTGGGCCTAATTAAAAACCACTAGCCTAGACACCGCAATGTCAGTTAGGATAAACGGCCGATGCCTATACTAGTCTTTTTCCTATTGAGCTCGACAGTCCTTAGAGTTTGGTCTAGATATTTTTTAAATTAATGAAGGGTTGTGCTATATGCTCGGTTTGTGATTTGTGGGGCTTAGGAAGGGTGATGAAATCCCCACCTAATCTTGATTTGGTCTTTGCCCCTTAGAATCCGTATTAAAATATGCAAAACAAAACCAATCACAAAACTTTTGCAAAAAGATTTTTGAGCGGCGAAATTTTGCAAAGAATCCTGCAGAAAATAGATTTTATTGGATTTGAGGAGAGAGAGAAGGAGTTGAGAATCTTACCAGAGAATTCCGTAGCCCTAACCTCTTCAAGCCGCCGCGTTTCCGCCGCAGTAAGCCCTTTATGCCGCGCTTCCGCCGCGAGGTGGTTGGAACGCTTGATGAAATTTTTTCTGTGTCCCTCTGTGCTCCTCTGGATCTCTAAAAATGTCTCTGTTTCCTGTTTCCCTTAATTCTATGACTCCAGATCTCCTTGCAAAAATCCACGCACAAATCGTTAAATATGCAATTTGCAGTTTTGTGTTAATAATGATATGACTCGTCAAAGAATTCAACACAAATAGTAAAAATAAAAAATTACGCACGTATCCCCGGCAACGGCGCCATTTGATTTATGTGAAAATTTGTGTTTGTAGTTAACCGCAATCAATAACGGTGTCGCGCGTAGCTAGACCGAGATGAGTACGGGTCGTCCTCTGGGAAACGTGGAACCTTTTATTTTTACTTTAGATGTGTTGAGAAAGAGAGGAGGAATAAAGAATTTTGTGAAAATTTTCTAGATCTACTTTAAACAAGAATGTTAAATATAGATCTAGATTATTTTAGAGATTTAAATAATATAATAATAGGGCTTGTAGGGTTCGTTAGGATTTAGTAGTTATGGAAGATTAATTAAAAGTTACCATTTTTATCCATTAATAGATTTAGAACTAGAACGACGGTGATGCGTGTAGATTAGGGTTTCTGGAGGGAAAAGGAATCCCACTCGTAACCCTTATCTCGACACGGAACTCCGTTCATTATCTAGCCTTTACTAAAACAATCATTAATCTAATCTCTAATCGTGGTCGGAACTAGCAAGGAATTGCTAGCGCGCCCGATTAGGATGTTAATGATTATTTTGATAAAGTTCCTAAACTTTATAGGACTTAAAAAGGGTTTAATTATTTTCATCCCCCATTAACCTACCCTAATCCTACGAACCCTAACAAGCGGAGAATTACTCGCGCATGTTGGGAGAAGAAGATGAAAAGAAAGAGAGGGAAAACATAATGCAAAATAATTAAATAAAATAACTATCTTTATTAATCAACTTGAACAATCTACACTTTGATTCCTTAGAAAATGATTACAAAGACTAGTTTGCTTCTCGATCTCTTCCAAGGAGGTAGACGAACAGTTGATGATCAGCCTGGATGCGTGAGCCGTCTTGGACTTCGTGATCTCTTCGGCTTGATAGCTTTTCCAAGAGGCTCTCGGTGTCTTTATATAGTGCAAACCCAGAATATTATTGTTGAGAAGTTGGTAAAATTCAGCATTTGAAAATCTCCCAAAATATTGCATTCTCTCTCCTCATCATTGCGGCGGATCCGCGGCCCCAGGGTGGGTTTGGCCTCGGATCCGCGGCCCTCTAATCTCCATCGTTGATGATTTTTCTGGGGCTCTCTGATGGTGACATTTGTCAATCCTAGGCATCTTCAGAATCTGAAAATATTTTCTCGGTTGCTTCCAGACTTAGTCTCCAAGTTTGCTCTTTAATTTGGAAAGTATTCTTCAACAAATTGATTTGTTTGTTAAATCCTTCATAACAACTTGGAAATAATCTGCACAACAACTCATATAAGATTTTAGTAGACTTTGTTCTACTAGGATTAGACCAATAATATTATTTGCATACATTTTCCTACCAAATGATAATTAAAATATATTAACACATGGAAAATAATGTTTTTACACATAAACCCTCATATGTATAATATATTATAATAAATTCCTTTTTTAATATAAAAATGGTAGGAAAAATGTAATACAAATGTGCAGTTTTATCAACTGAACAGTATAAGTATTATGTCCTATGATGTGATTAGGGAGGAGAATACTTGAGCATGGAATTCCTAGACTATTTTAAAGGAGAATTAGATTCTCTCTCAGCATTACTCCTCCGTATACACCACAGTACGTTGGTATCGGGGCGGAGTATTCGCACCCTATGTGATATGGTGTGCTCTATGATGAGTACTACTGAGTTGCCTGTTTCTTTTTGGGGGTTATGCACTTGAGAAGCTACATACATATTGAATAGGGTTCCAACCAAATCAAGTGCCTACCACTCCATATGTGATATGGTATGGGAAGAGCCCATCTCTTAAGGAAGTTAAGATTTGGGGTTGTCTGGCCTATGTCTAAAAGCAAAAACCGGACGAGCTCGAGGCAAGGTCAGTTTTGTGGATGTTTGTTGGATATCCTAAGCATTCGCAAGGGAATATCTTCTACCGCACCGAGGAACAAAAAGTGTTTTAATTCTCGGCATGCCGCCTTTTAGAGAAAAGGATTTATTGTAAAGAAATTAGTGGTCATGAGGTAGAAATGGAAGAAGTTCCAGCTATACAAACTACAGCTGATGATCTGGTAAAACCGGAGGATTCAATAGTTCCCAACGAACCTCAGCCTCTCCGCCGATCTGGTAGGGTTCCTCATCCACCTGAGAGATACTTCGTTTTCTCTATGATAGTGGGAGCAAGGATGGCATCATGAGATGATGATCCAACTAGTTTCGAGTAGGCCATCAAGAGTGGGGACTCTGTGAGAATGGCTTGATACTAAGCGATCTGAGATGGAATCCATATACACCAACAAAGTATGGACTTTGGTTGCTATATCTGAAGGGTTAAATCCCCATCAGGAGCAAGTATATCTTGAGAAGATTACTTGGTGTACATGGAAAAGTTGAGACTTTCAAAGTTAAGTCTAGTTACAAAAGGTTCTCGTCATCGACCAGGTGTGGATAATGATGAAACCTTTTCTAGTGCCTATGCTTAAGTCCAACCAGATCCTACTTGCCATTGCTACATACCATGACTACGCTATCTGGCGGTTGGGTGTCATGACTGCTTTTCTAAATGATGATTTAGAAGAGAGAGTCTATAAGTATACAGCCAGAAGGCTTCGTAGACAGTGGGAGCAGCGGAAACGTGTGCAAGTTGCTTTATGAGTTAAAGCAGGTATCGCGGAGTTGGAACATCTGTTTCGATGTGGTAGTCAAAGTGTTTGACTTCATCAAAATGGTAGATGAACCTTGTATATATAAAAAGGTAGTAGGGAGTATGGTGATAATCCTCGTATTGTACGTGGATGACATACTCTTGATAGGAAAGGAGTTTCCTATGCTACGCTCGGTCAATCTCCTCTTATCACATGGATTCTCCATATAGGATCAAGGTGATACCTTCTAAATCCTGGGTTTTGGATCTATGAGATAGATCTAAATGGATGTTAGGATTCTCACTAGGTGTAGTGAGATGGTATCAATCGATCCTGGGGAGAATCACTGGATAGTTTCCAGGGTGGTAAGAACGACTGAATGTCAGTCACAGGCATTGTCTTTACCCTCAATGGAGGGACGGTATGTTGGAAGAGTTCCAAGGTAGATATTGTGGCATACTAGACGATAAAGGCTGGATACATTGCTACCAAGGATGCTACCATAGAGGCAGTCTAGATATATATATATATATATATATATATATATAAGTTAATGAGACGAACTTCGTTCCTACCATTGTATGATAATGGAGTTATGGCTTAGGCCTAGGAACCCCCGTCCCATCAAAGATCCAGACATATTCTTAGGCAGTATCACTTGATCATGGAGATGGATGATCTCCAGGGAGATCGAGGACAGGCGAGTAGACTACAGAGGACAACACGGCGGATCCACTCACGAAGGCCTATTCCCAGGAGAGACTTTTATGTGATGGTTGAGTATGAGATACTTCAACCACTGCTGATTGTTGGGTATTGAATACTACAACAGATGGCCCTAGTGCAAGTGGGAGATTGTTAGTTATATGTATGCCCTAGAGGCCATTACTGTACATACGATGTATATTGTAGTGGATGCTTGGACATATATATGTAGGACTTTCTTGCTCGACATGATAGTATGCTATCTGGTTGCTCTTTATCTTAACATGTACTCTGATTGTCTCTATGTTACATGTTACATGTTGATAAAACCCATAGGATGAGTACTTGACTACCAGGACTACGATGCAGATCATACTAGTGGGGACAGAGTAGTCGCTAAGTACATCCTTCAAATGTTCCTAGTCGTAAGTGTATCGAGATAGGGCATCGATATACCAGAGTAGACTAGCGTATAGCTTCTCGACCCATGTAGATGAGCGATGGATGATCCCATATCCATTGGTGTTTGACATCAGAGACAGTATATGGGTGCTCAGTGGAGACTGGGTACACTGAACGGACTCGCCGAGAACTCCTAGATGGTATTATACCTATCGCCAGATAGGAGTTCTCTGGTGACACTGGTACAGGTTAGTCTGTAGACTCGAGATCGTCATAGAGTCTTGTGTGATTCACACTGTGCTTTGATTTCCACCTTACGACATTCAAGAGAACATGCAAAACGGTGGCTTTTGGGTACAGTCCCGAATCATATGGAGGCAATGAGCGATAGGAGGGGTTTCGTCTCTCCCGGTATTGGGAGTTGATGTTGCGCTGTGCTCGATTGGCTAAAATAGGAAGTCCTTGGACAGGGCTGCTTCAGAGATATACTGGTAAGTGTTATCAGTAGTTTCTCGACCCGTTATAAGCCTCATATCGACACGACTTATCGAGTTACTGGGGTCTGACGTTTACCACCCATAGACGAGATATGCGACATATCAGACGAAGAGACCGGACTGTACGGTAGTGTTACTGATTGGATTCGCAGGAGTATGAGCAGGCTTGCTTGTTGATCTTCTGATCGCTTAATACTCGGGTGGCCGTTACGTTTAGCAGACCTCTTGCAGCTTATGGGTGTTTGATATGATCATCACATACTGCCGGCGTATTGACGAGTCTTTAGAGTCCTACACAGGGGTTTCTTGGTTCAAGCGAAACAGAGTAGGAGCACATATGTGATATGTGCGGGACCGAGATTAATACGATATGAGATACCATATTCTATTCTCGCGATTTGTGACATTGGTCGGTTATATGCAATATAGCCGGCTTATCGGATCAAGTGTTGATTCGATAAGTTGTTACATATGTTATTAGTCGGTTATATGTAATATAGCCGTATTATTAAATCAAGAGTTTATTTGATAATCTAATGTATAATTATATATTTGATATATTATATTACATTAACTAGTATTAGCTCACTTATGATTTCTTTTCTCACTTGATGTGCACATTGTATATATGTGATATGTATATTTATGTACATGTATTGTGTCATGCTTGATGATACATGCAAGATGGGTGTATGGGACATATACCATGCTAGGGTTTATGTTTGGGTTTTATTTATCATTAAATAATTCACAAAACATTTGAATTAGTCATGGATAAGCTTGTAGAAGCTTATGGATACATTGACTTATTCAACTCTTTTGTCATTGCTTAAGATATTTGTTAACCCTATCCTTAACCTTACCCCTTGGTTTATTCTCTACATGAGTTAGGCATGAGGGCTTAACTCACCCATGGTTTCAATTATTCATTTCAATTATTATTCATTCTCACTTCAATAATTTTCATATGAGTTCATTCTTCTTCTTCTTCCTCAAAGCTTTCTAGCTTCAATGGAGGTATGAGAAAAAAAATATGAGAAAATCAAATCTAAAGTGAGCCCACTTCCTACTTCATCATCCTCTACTACTTGCCATATAGTATAGGGTGTTTGCTTCACTAATTCCGTAATTAGTGAAGAGATAGCTTGGGTTAGTGTCTCCTCGACGTAGATTATCTTCGGTCTCGAAAACTTTGAAGCAAGCATGTTCGTTTCTTCATGGGAGCCTCTCTAGAGTCCGGAGTTCATGATCACAGCGAAGGGACTACTACACGGAGCTATTGAAGTGAATGACCGGTCTATAAAGATTGTATTCCTTGCTTACTAGACTTGCAAAGTGTTTCCATTTACATTTCCGTCGATTTCTAGTTAACGATTCTTAGTTAGGGTTAGGTAGAACGACAAATTTTTGAATTTGGCATGGATGATGCCTCCTGAAACCTTGCTGTCGTGCTAGGTAACCCTGCAGACCTTACTATATGCAACCTTCTTGTATACACAAGGTTCATCTATGTTTTTGATGAAGTCAAACTCTTTGACTGCCACATCAAAACAGATGTTCCAACTCCGCGATGCCTGCTTTAACCCGTAAATTGATTTAAGCAGCTTGCACACCTTTCCGCTGCTCCCACTATCTTTGAAGCCCTCTGGCTGAATCATGTACACGCTCTCTTCTAAATCACCATTTAGAAAAGCAGTCTTGACGTCCATCTGCCAGATTTCGTAGTCATGATATGCAGAGATGGAAAGTAGGATCCGGATGGACTTAAGCATAGACACTGGAGAAAAGGTTTCTTCGTAATAGACACCTGGTCATTGACGAAAACCTTTTGCAACAAGTCTAGCTTTGAAAGTCTCAATTTTTCCATCTACACCAAGCTTCTTCTTAAAGATCCATTTGCACCTAACAGGTTTTACCCCTTCAGGAGCAACTTCCAAAGTCCATACTTTGTTGGTGTATATGGATTCCATCTCAGATCGCATTGCATCCAGCCATTTCATTGAGTCCCCACTCGTGATGGCCTACTCGAAGCTAGTTGGGCCATCATCTTCCATGATGCAATCCTCGCTCCCACCATCAATGAGAAAACAATAGTATCTCTCAGGTGGATGAGAACCCTACTAGATCGGCGGAGAGGCTGAGATTCATCGGGGATTATCGAATCCTCTGGTTCCACCAAATCTTCTGTTGAAGTTTGTGTAGCCGGAACCTCTTCCAGTTCTATCTCATGACCACTAATTTATTTTCCAAGAAATTCCGTTTCTAAAAGGTGGCATATTGAGAAACAAACTGTAACGTTTCAGAAAATATAAAATATTATTTTTGGAATTTAATATTAAAATAATATTTTTCCCGAAAACTGCCGATTTGCGAAATTGGGGTTTTCGGAAAAAGGTATAAATATATATACCAATAATTATGAAATAAATGGAAATTAAAATAATTTATTCATTTAAATATATAATTAAAGGTTTTGGCAATTTTAAAATTTATCATATGCAGTTTCGATAAAAACCCGATTAGTGCACTGCTAATCGCGATTAAGCCAAATCAGCGTTTTTACAGTTTCCATGGTTAGTGCACCATGACATGTTTTATCTTGTTACATGTTTCATTTCATTTGGGCTTTATATTAGGGTTTATTGGTGTAGAGAAAAGAGAAATGGTTAAAGGAAAAGTCAATGGAAACATAATGATTAGGTTAGGTGAGCTTTGGAGAGAGAAAGAGAGTGTGAATTAGTGAGAGAGAAGGGGGGCTGCTGCCCATTCTTTTTCCCCCATCTTTTTTTTGAAATCCTTCATCTCTACAACTCCACAACCCTCCATAAAAATCCCTAGATCTATCTCCAACCATGCCCCAAAACTCTACACTCCCTTCACAAAACTTTATCCCCTCTTCAATCTCTACACGATGGACCGAGCAAGATGGGATTTTGACGACGTTGGGAAGTTAGTACTGCCTAGAGTGGACTAGATGAGGTATAAATTCTTCCCTTTAGATTATTTTTGTGAGATATCATGTTTAGATGTCGTTTTATGAAGATTAGTGGACATTGGGAAACCCTAGTGAATGTTTGAGTGTTGGTTTGAATTGGGTAATACTTAGTAGCTGTTTACTGAACTTAGGTGCTGTTTAGTGATCTGGAACAAACTCTAGAAACCCCAAAACACGGATTTAGAAACCCGACATCGGATAAATGTGTGATCTGTGAAGGTATTTTGGAATCTGGAGCAACCCGGGGACACTAGAAATTATTTTGGAATTACTGGGAGTCGTGCAGGCACCTAGGAAGCTACCACTGAGACCCGAGCCCCTAATTCAAACCTACGGCCGCAGATTTAATCATTCTGGCCGCAATTTGCGGCCAGAGTAGGATGGAATGGTTCCAGATTTGGTCCCTGGCTCCTTTTGCACTAAATTAGACCCCTCCTATATGTAGTTTTGGCTAATTGTCATCTGGGGAAAATCTGGGAGCATTTTGGTGTGTCTTAGGCGATGTTTTCCGTATTTTTAAATGCACTTTCTTGATATTTGGACTTGTATTTGGTTGTCAGGTGTTCGTACATCGACAACAGGGGATGTTTGATTGATTTGCACGGTTAGGCCATAGGTTCTAACCTGTGAGCACACTGTGCACTGTATCGGTTTTCTGCGTCGATTTTAATACGTATTGCGATTGGTTATTATTGTAGGTACCCTCTCATGGATTTCGAGGCGAAGAAGCGTGGCGTCATCGATTTGGGCGAGCGAAGACAGGTGAGTAGATCTATATCTACCGGGGAAGTCGGGTGGATGGCGTATAGCACCCCCGCAAACTTCTGATGGAAACCGATTTATAGAGTATGGTTAGGAAACCTAGATTAGGAAACTAGGGTTAGAATATAGATAGCTATGTAGTCACATTAGAAACTAGAGGATAGTTAGAAGTGATATGTTACTACTGTCGTAGGATGACGTTTAGCGATATTACCGCTTAGGGTTCTGTAGGACTAGATAGCTGATGTAGATGCGTCATCCGAACCATACCTTTTTCTAAACTAAAGAATCGTATGTATCTTTTAAATGTATAACTTGAGGGATGTTACGGATTTTCAAATGATATCTTTTCCTTAAAAGCATCGTAACCCATGTTTCCAAAACTACGATTCACTTCTTTAAAAATCTGATTGTATGGTTCGGAAGTGTTTGTTAGTTTAGATACTTATACATAGTAGAGATAACATGTTTATGTAAATTCGACATGATATGAGATATAAATGCGATGAAAGAATACAAGACGAATTTGACGATATGATGAGATGATGATATGATGTGATGGTATACGGATGCGAGTCGATCGAGATGATTTATACCCTGCCGGTCCCCCGATATGAGATTATTGCAGATGCGACTTGGGATATAGGTATATAGGGTTATATATATATATTTATAGAATGTTGTGAATCATGGATGATAGGCCGTATGTGATATTAGGCCGTACTCTCATTTGTCTTATAGGATGATAGGATCCCTTTTAGCCTAATGCCGCCGCACGATGATATTCCGTGCGTGATGAGTTGACTTGATGATTGATCCTTACCCTTGACTAAAGGTTGCCGTACGATGGATTATACCGTACGCGATATTTTTGGGCTAGATGCCGATTGATAGATTCACCGACTCGGACATGTGATGGTTATGTATACCTTATAGCTGTTAGCTGATGATTTACTTGCTGCATTCATGATATTATTATTGCATCGCATATACCTATGATAGTACACCTGCACCATTATCGATGATGCGTATGTTACACGTACACATATTTGCCGGCTCACACACTTCATCATCGATAATTGCCATGTCACTACACAGTAGAGTTGTTGCATCATTACATATACATAGATACATTCATACTTGCGGATATACACATTCGTATATCCATATTGGTGTACATATACCTTGATACACCCATACTTGTGCACATACACATTGTATATTCATATTTGTGAACACATACATGGTACATCTATACTTGTGCATATTCATATTGTACCTATATAAATAACTGGTTTTATTGGGAAATTGGGAACCGCAAGTCATATTTTAAAAACTGGAATCATTTTAAAAGAGCGGTTTTCCCCTTAATGTGGCATATCACTATTCCATATTGCATGATACACGGATATGCTCGCATTTCTTTTTACATGTCGCATACATCATGCTTTATTATTGTACGCATTGAGATATGTTGTTTTCATGAGATTTCTGGATTTGAGAACCGTGGATATTTCGAAAGAGATTATGTGTTGTTTTAAAAAACCTGGTTTCTCTTGATATGATATTTCAGTGCGTCCACCATGTGTTTTCTCGGTTCTGAGAGCGACATGTGAAACCCGATTCGAGGAGGCGGATGAGGACGATTGCGGGTACATGGTGTTAGTTATATGTATGCGCTAGAGGCCATTACTGTATATAAGATGTATATTGTAGTGGATGCTGGGACATATATAGGGAGGACTTTCTTGCTCGACATGATAGTATGCTATCTGGTTACTCTTTACCTTAACGTGTATACTGATTGTCTCTCTGTTACATATTGGTAAAGCCCTTAGGATGTGTACTTAACTACCTGGACTATGATGCGGATCATACTAGTGGGGACATGGTTGTCTATAAGTACATCCTTCAAGGTCCCTAGTCGTGGGTGTATCGAGACGGGGCATCGATATACCAGAATAGACTAGCGTATAACTTCTCGACCCATACAGATGGGCGATGGATGATCCCATATCCATTGGTGTTTGACATCAGAGATGATATATGGGTGCTCAGTGGAGACTGGGTACACTGGACGGACTCGCCGAGAACTCCCAGATGGTATTATACCTTACGTCAGATGGCAGTTCTCTGGTGACACTGGTACGGGTTAGTCTGTACACCCGAGATCGTTATAGAGTGTTGTGTGATTCCCACTGTGCTTTGATTTCCACCTTACCACGTCCAAGAGGGCGTGCAAAACGGTGGTTTTTGGGTACAGTCCCGAATCACATGGAGGCAATGAGCGATAGGAGGGAATTCGTCTCTCCCGGTATAGGGAGTTGATGTTGCACTGTGTTCGATTGGCTATAATCGGAATTCCCTGGTCAGGGTTGCTGAGATTTACTGGTAAGTGTTACCAGTAGTTTCTCGAACTGTTATAGACCTCATATCGACACGACTTATCGAGCTACTGGGGTCTGACGTTTACCACCACTAGGCGAGATATGCGACATATCAGACGATCAGACCGGACTGTACGGTAAGTGTTACTGGTTGGATTCACAGGAGTGTGAGCGGGCTTGCTCGTCGATCTTCTGATTGCTCAATACCCGGGTGGCCGTTATGTTTAGCAGACCGCTTGCGGCTTGTGGGTGTTTGATATGATCATCACCTGCTGCCGGCGTATTGACGAGTCTTTAGAGTGTTACACAGAGGTTTCCTGGCTTAAGCGAAATGAAATAGGAGCGCATATGAGATATGTGCGGGACCGAGAATAATACCAGTATATGATACTGTATTCAATTCTCGCGATTTGTGACATTGATCGGTTATATGCGATATAGCCGGGTTATCGGATCAAGTGTTGATTCGATAAGTTGTTACTATTGATATTAGTCGGTTATATGCGATATGACCGGATCGTTAAATCAAGTATTGATTTAATGATTTAATGTATAATTATATATTTGATATATTACTTTACATTAACTAATATTGGTTTACTTAAGATGTTTTTCTCACTTGTTTGTGCACATTGTATATGTGATATATTTTTGTGCACAAGTTTGTATCATGTTTGGTGATACAAGCAAACTTGGGTGTATGTTTGGTTTAAACCATGGTTAGTCAATGGTTAGGGTTTCATTTGCTTCATTTACTTATTCAATTATTTATTTATTCATTTGAGAAAGAAATAAAATGGTGGCAAACTTTGGATTTTCTTTGAAGCTTCTTGAAGCTTTGAAAGACTTTGACCATTTTGTTTCTTTCCTTAACCCTAACCATTTACTTAACCCTAGTTTATTCTCTACACTTAACCATGGTTTCTAATATGATAAGAAAGACTTTATTTCCATTTATTAATAATTCTTATCATATTCTTTTTCTTCTTCTTCTTCTTCTTCAAGAAGAAAGAAGCTTGCTAGCTTCAATGGTGACTTGAGAAAAAGAGTGAGAAATCCAAATCCAAAGTGAACCTACTTCCTATTTCTTCATCCTCTACCACTTGCCATGTAGTATAGGGTGTTTTTTCTTCACAAGTTTCATGACTTGGTGAAGTTGGAGCTTGATCTTGAGTTGCCTCGACGTAGATCATCTTCGGCATCGAAGTCGACGACCTAGCCCGATCATTTCTTCGACGAAACCATCGCTAGAGTCCGGGATCCGATGATCGCAGCGGAGGGACTTCATCACGGAGCTATGGAGGTGGAGGACCGGATCTATAAAGGTTGTATTTCCGTTCACTTTAGAGTAAAGTTGTTTACTTGCATAGTTATCGCCTTAAACTCTAGTCAACGATCGCATTAGGGTTTCTCGGCACCGGAAATAATTGAATTTGGCATGCTTGATGCCTTGTGAGACCTCTAGAGTGTGCCTAGGAACCCTACACATGGTGGGCCCGGTATGGTACCCCGGGGCGAGAACGGATCGCTGTGTAGTAGACGGTGAGCCTGGCAGAGGGACTACTACCTACCGGTGATAGTATTTGGACTTGGCGGATATCCGGAGGATACCGACCGGAGTCGAGAGATGATATGGGCTGATCCGGACTGACAGAGCCCGTGGGCCGATCCGGACTGACGGAGCCCGATATATAAGGATTTACGTGCCGATGATGGGCACGGTTTTCATGATGTTTTCGAGTGTCGATGCTAGGCACTCAGGTTCCATGACTTTGATGTGTCGGGAGGGACACCATTGATCCATATATCCTCATACTTTCATGCACACTCCCTTATGATATTTACGTACATACAGACATTGATTTTGGGTGGACGAGATCCACATGCATACATACCTTTATATGGTTGGACGAGATCCATATACATGCATTGATTATTATTATTGGATGTTATCCGCATGTACATAGGTAGTGACTACCTTGTTGGCACATATACGACCCGGTCACCCTAGATATCATAGTATTACCTGTATGATATAGTTGACCTAGGAGTCGTTGTTTATTCGATTTCTACTTGTAGATATATTTCTATTCACGAGTTGGCAACTCACCTCCGTTGTGCCAAACTTCTTGCAGGTTGAACGCTTGGATCAGTAGCGGCTTCGCTGGCATACAGTTCCAATCGGGTGTTTTGCACTGGTAGGTGGGACTTTTGAATCGTACCCACTCTTGTATTATATTTCATATTGTATCTAGTTAACTCCATCAATCAATCAAAATTAGAATTTGTATAAGTAATGAGACTTAGTGAGACTTGTAGTTGCGAGATTTGAGCGATGGGTTTTACATTCACTTTTGGGGTTATATTTGCTCATTTCTTTATCTTCTTGTGGTGAACTTCGTTGTTGGGCGTCGTATACTTATTTATACTGCATTGCATGGTTATGATCCGCCGTTTGGCGAAGAGCTAGCTCCCGCTTGGGGATGCCATTATTCTTGTTATGTATTTGTGGTTTTGGATCAAAATATACAAAGGAGGTGGTGCCGAAATTTTTAAAAGACGAAACATGTTTTCAAATTGGTAAATTTCACTTCATCATTCATGTTCCTTTTCTATGCATTAAGAAAACTTGTTTTTATTATACCCTTATTTCAAAACCTCACCTCCTTTATTTTTCTAAAAGGTTTAGATTTCTGGGGTTCTGCTTACTTGAATTCTGTTACGCCTTTAGACGTTGCGTGATTCAAGTGCTGGTCACGAGCTAATATTTTGGGTCGTAACAAAGTTGGTATTAAAGCTCTAGGTTTAACCTTTGTTCGAGTCTATGTTTGACTATGCGGAGTCTAGGGCGGGTATGTATTTCGGAACCTAGGCTTGACCTTACGGAACTTAGACTTGAACGGGGGGGTATTAGACCCGAACTTTCGTTTCATAGGCTGACCCTGATTGATGGAGTAGGTAGCTTGAGTAGAGTGACCTACCGTACGTATGTTCCGCGGCATATTTACTATACGATACTCCACTTAAGAAACCTTAGGATGTACATATTTTTGAGACCAGTGATTCTCTTGTATCCATGATTATACATCCATTGAAGATCCTCGATTCTATTTGTTTCCATGATCATACTTTCATTGATGTTGTTCCTTTTCATGATCATGTATCCATTCTGGATTTGTCGTTTTCTTTCTTGCCATTGATCTGCTCTCTTCGATACTCGATTGAGGTTCCTATCACTATTGTTTGGGCACAGTTGAGCTGCTGCTAGTGTTACGGTCAAGGCGAGCTCGTCCGGTACGAGGGCCGACCATTGTGTTTTCTGGTGACATGGGAACGTCTCGAGTTAGCATTGATGATTGTGACCTCTTGTGGAGGCGAGTGCTCGGTTTTATATCGGATGATCGGGCCATTGTTAGAGCTGCCAGTTGCGAGAGGACTGTTGATGTACAACATACCTCGAAGATGTTGATGTCGCCTACCGTGCAGACAGATGACCCAGCTGTTGCTGAGATTGATAGGATTTCGCTTCCGGATCTTACGAGCTGAGATCGCCGGAGCTTCCAGGTAGATATGAGACAGATGATAGCTAGTCTACCCCGATTTGAGAGACGAAGGTGATTCGTCAGATTGATGCGCCGGAGCAGGCCCAGTTGAGTTGAAGATTTCCAGTGTGGAGAGTCTTACTCAGATCTAGAGCAGACCGATTTAGAGATGACCGCCAATATATCGCCTTTTCTAGAGGATTGAGGCGCTGTTCAGCGTACAGACGAATGAGCCAGTCGTTGCTGCAAATGACGAGGTATCGCCCAGAGGTTGGAGCTACTGTAGTATAAGTATATGCTTAGAGATATGATGGAAGGTCGCTAGCCACCCAAGGGTGAAGGACTAGGACATGTGGTTCGTTCGCTACCCGATGCGAGGTCATCAGATAGATTGATTCCAGCTAGAGACGACTTCACGTAGATTCGTTGAGAGTCGATATAGACGATCGAATGTCAGGAAACCATATTCCAAGTTTAAAGTATTCGGAAAGACGTGCAAGCAATTCTATGGACCCTCTAGAAGAATGAAATCCTAACTCGACATAATGACCGTGTGAAAGCCTTTGAACCTTAGGGTTTACAGCTGTTCCACGGCGCCATTAGTGAGGCTTGGGTTTGCCCTTCTACGGCCGGATCACTGATGATGTGGCATGTACTCGATACTATTAAACTGTACCCAAGATGTTGATCTCTTGAGGGATTATGAGGTTTTGACATATCGATCAGATGGTTCGACATCATTCGGATATCTTGTGATGGGATACATTGCTTGGGAGACTCCGGATACGAGCACAGCCGTTGGAGCGTAGTCCTTGCAGCTACGAGAAGACCTAGACCAGGAGTGGTCATTTTGCGCACACCCAAAAGGCCGGGGTTCGGCATCATCGACGAGATAGTTGACCAGGTTCGGATAGAAGACCTCACCCAGATGCGTTGTGAGTTGATCAAGGACGGACGAACATTGAGTATTCCTTCGATGGTTGGGACAAGTTTCCGAGGACATGTTCGGCCAGACATCTTCTACTGAGTGATGAAGATACCGAGTTCGTGACTTCGAGTCCGTGTGAGAGACCTCGGGTTGGCCGTGGCCGAGAACGGTCGCAGTGCGCAGATAGCATGGCGTGACATCATAGTGAGAGATGATAAAGACGAGTGGAACCAGAAGTTCGTGCGAGATGCTGACGAGCTGTTGTTACTCCCCATTGAGATCAGAGACCTGATTTGCTTACAGAGGCGTTTGGATATGGCCAGTTTCCGAGGAAATGTGTGCGGCACATGCAGATGTCCAGAAAACGAGAAAAGATTATATAAGAGTACCAACCTCCGTACAGTTCGATATAGGCGAGATCGGAAGAGACCTTGAGCAGGATTCCTTCCAGGATACTGCTTTAATGAGATTTGCACCCAGGAATAGAGGTGTCACGTGTTTTCAGAGAGCCAGAGGCCGACGCCAGTGACGTGCTGCTTTACGAGGGGTCATGATGATTGACCGAGAGATAACCAGAGAAGTGCCAGAACGGAATCGTCCCCGTTAGCACACCTGACAGGGCCGATGAGCCGATAGATTGCGTGATTGGTAATCCGCAGAGAAGATAAGGACCCAGAGACCGAGGATGCTAGACCGTGAGCAGGAGGCAAACGGATGATTCTTGTTCTGCCAGTTTCTAAGCGCACCGATTCATTTTTCGATATTGTAGGAGGTGTACCTCGATGTCCTTTATTGCGATTTGCGTTGTGATCTGAGTATCACACTTATATCGCTTGGATTTGAGTTTTGATGACGAGTTTCCTGATATTGATTTCGTGCACCATGGTTGCACCTACTGAGTATTTACATTTTGTGCATAGTTATTGCACTTGAGATATGTTTTATACACCATTGTATTGGTTTTTGATTTGTGCATATTTATCACACTTGATATCGGTTTTGTGCCTTAGTAGCACATGTTTATGATTTCATGGATTTCATACGGCTGATTTGATTTTGTGTGTATGGCATGCACTTGATTTGATTTTTGCACTCGGTATAGCGTATATGTGCTTGTAGTGCATTGATATGCGTTTTGTGCACGCAGTTGCACACGTTTACGATTTTATACACCTTGATGTACTCGGTGTTGCTGTTTATGCACTAGATTGCATTCTGCATTTGTTGCACCGGACGGGTATTTATGCGTTGTCGCACTGGATTTTTACCCCGTACCTAGGTTGCACCCTATTTATATCCTTGAGCATTCGTTTTACCAGAATTTTATTTTCGTGCGCGTTGGCACTTGCCGTTCATTTTCGTGCATGTTACTGCACTATATGCTTTTACGGACCCGACACATTTTGGTTGGATTTTGCGCATATTAGGCGCTCGATTTTGGATTTTGTGTCCATCGGATGCACTTGAGTGGGATTTTACTCGTGCGATGTGGGATGCTCTTGATTTGGATTTTCTTCCGTGCATATTGGATGCGATTTCATTCGTGCGAGACATATGCACTTAAGTTGGATTTTCGCGCATGTTGGGCGCATGATATGAGATGTGATTCTATGCACACCGGATGCATGGGATTGAGATTTTAGTGCACTTTAGATGCACTTGATGTTGTTGTCGTGCACACCCCGTTGCACTGGACAGATGTTTTTGTGCACACCCGCTGCACTTAGTTTTGCTTGTGTGTATTATAGCACCTATATTTGGATTTGATTCCCATGCGCACCAGACGCATGTGATTTTTGGATACGCCCTCTTGAGGCTGATTTTGCTTTTGAGCACTTTGTTTTCATGTTGGGCACTATATTGTGTAGTAGCCAAACGGGACTAATATGAGGACAGTACCTGAGTACTTTGCATGCATTAAAGGATTACCAAAAGGTTTTCAGGAGGAGCTATAGACTCGCTATTTCCTACGTGTACGTGAGTGACACAAACGTTTATAAAGGAAAACCTTTTGGGATATTTTAAAAACGACGGAACGTGTATTTAAGAAAACATATATGAACATACATTATTATTTTAAAATGAGCGACCGTCGGTTATGCCGGGAGTTACGCATTCCCGCGGTGATTTAGAAAAGATTTTGCATGTGTTTTATTCAGATTTTGGAGTTTTTCAAGGATGCGTACTATAGACGTATTATAGTATTTGACTAGTGTATATTGAATTTTGGTATTGGATTTCGGGATCCGTTTCTCTATTGTAACTCCGAGGATATGCGTGAAAATACGATGATTTGTGTGACGCTTGATGGAGTTTGATTTTGTGTTTTGTACTCGTTTTTATGTGCACTTGACGCGCTGTGATATTTTTGCGATTTCCATGAATTCGGAGCCCCGTTGTTTTGAGCTGATTATTGAAATGTTTTAGATTTTGGGGGTTTAAATTTAAATTCAGGGACCGAATTTATTTAAGGGGGGAAGATTGTAACGTTTCAGAAAATATAAAATATTATTTTTGGAATTTAATATTAAAATAATATTTTTCCCGAAAACTGCCGATTTGCGAAATTGGGGTTTTCGGAAAAAGGTCTAAATATATATGCCAATAATTACGAAATAAATGGAAATTAAAATGATTTATTCATTTAAATATATAATTAAAGGTTTTGGAAATTTTAAAATTTATTATATGCAGTTTCGATAAAAACCCGATTAGTGCACTGCTAATCACGATTAAGCCAAATCCGCGTTTTTACAGTTTCCATGGTTAGTGCACCATGACATGTTTTATGTTGTTACATGTTTCATTTCATTTGGACTTTATATTAGGGTTTATTGGTGTAGAGAAAAGAGAAATGGTTAAAGGAAAAGTCAATGGAGACATAATGATTAGGTTAGGTGAGCTTTGGAGAGAGAAAGAGAGTGTGAATTAGTGAGAGAGAAGGGGGGCTGCTGCCCATTCTTTTACCCCCATCTTTTTTTTGAAATCCTTCATCTCTACAACTCCACAACCCTCCACAAAATTCTCTAGATCTATCTCCAACCATGCCCCAAAACTCTACACTCCCTTCACAAAACTTTATCCCCTCTTCAACCTCTACACGATGGACCGAGCAAAATGGGATTTTGACGATGTTGGGAAGTTAGTGCTACCTAGAGTGGATTAGATGAGGTATAATTTATTTCCTTTAGATTAGTTTTGTGAGATATCATGTTTAGATGTCGTTTTGTGAAGATTAGTGGACATTGGGAAACCCTAGTGAATGTTTGAGTGTTGGTTTGAATTGGGTGATACCTAGTAGCTGTTAACTGAACTTAGGTGATGTTTAGTGATCTGTACCAGACCCTAGAAACCCCAAAACACGGATTTAGAAACCCGACATCGGATAAATGTGTGATCTGTGAAGGTATTTTGGAATCTGGAGCAACCCAGGGACACTAGAAATTATTTTGGAATTACTGGGAGTCGTGCAGGCACCTAGGAAGCTACCACTGAGACCCGAGCCCCTAATTCAAACCTACGGCCACAGATTTAATCATTTTGGCCGCAATTTGCGGCCAGAGTAGGATGGAATGGTTCCAGATTTGGTCCCTGGCTCCTTTTGCACTAAATTAGACCCCTCCTATATGTAGTTTTGGCTAATTGTCATCTGGGGAAAATCTGGGAGCATTTTGGTGTGTTTTAGGTGATGTTTTCCGTATTTTTAAATGCACTTTCTTGATATTTGGATTTGTATTTGGTTGTCGGGTGTTCGTACATTGACAACAGGGGTTGTTTGATTGATTTGCACGGTTAGGCCATAGGTTCGAACTTGTGAGCACACTGTGCACTGTATCGGTTTTCTGCGTCGATTTTAATACGTATTGCGATTGGTTATTATTGTAGGTACCCTCGCATGGATTCCGAGGCGAAAAAGCGTGGCGTCATCGATTTGGGCGAGCGAAGATAGGTGAGTAGATCTATATCTACCGGGGAAGTCGGGTGGATGGCGTATAACACCCCCGCAAACTTCTGATGGAAACCGATTTATAGAGTATGGTTAGGAAACCTAGATTAGGAAACTAGGGTTAGAATATAGATAGCTATGTAGTCACATTAGAAACTAGAGGATAGTTAGAAGTGATATGTTACTACTGCCGTAGGATGACGTTTAGCGATATTACCGCTTAGGGTTCTGTAGGACTAGATAGTCGATGTAGATGCGTCATCCGAACCATACCTTTTTCTAAACTAAAGAATCGTATGTATCTTTTAAATGTATAACTTGAGGGATGTTACGGATTTTCAGGTGATATCTTTTCCTTAAAAGCACCGTAACCCATGTTTCCAAAACTACGATTCACTTCTTTAAAAATCTGATTGTATGGTTCGAAAGTGTTTGTTAGTTTAGATACTTATACATAGTAGAGATAGCATGTTTATGTAAATTCGACATGATATGAGATATAAATGCGATGAAAGAAAATAAGACGAATTTGATGATATGATGAGATGATGATATGATGTGATGGTATACGGATGCGTGTCGATCGAGATGATTTATACCTTGTCGGTCCCCCGATATGAGATTATTGCAGATGCAACTTGGGACATAGGTATATAGGGTTATATATATATATATATATATATATATTTATATATATATATATTTATAGAATCTTGTGAATCATGGATGATAGGCCGTATGTGATATTAGGCCGTACCCTCATTTGTCTTATAGGATGTTAGGATCCCTTTTAGCCTAATGCCGCCGCACGATGATATTCCGTGCGTGATGAGTTAACTTGATGATTGATCCTTACCCTTGACTAGAGGTTGTCGTACGATGGATTATACCGTACGCGATGTTTTTGGGCTAGATGCCGATTGATAGATTCACCGACTCGGACATGTGATGGTTATGTATACCTTATAGCAGTTAGCTGATGATTTACTTGCTGCATTCATGATATTATTATTGCATCGTATATCCCTGTGATAGTACACCTGCACCATTATCGATGATGCGTATGTTACACGTATACATATTTGCCGGCTCACACACTTCATCATCGATAATTGCCATGTCACTACACAGTAGAGTTGTTGCATCATGACATATACATAGATACATTCATACTTGCGGATATACACATTCGTATTGTAACATTTTAAAAGTGATTAAATAAATAATTAAATGAATAAAAGTGTTTAAGTGAATTTTAGGATTTTCGGTAAAGTAAAATGTATTTTCGTAAAACCAAACCGTGATTGTTTTTCATTATAATTTTAAAAATATCTATTTTAATTATGAAATTACTAGTAAATAGTGTTTATTTAGCCACTTATAAATTTTTAGTTTAATAAAATATTTTTCCTAAATTAATTATTTTAAATATTAACATAAGCTTTATTTTTACACTAAATTAGTGTAAATTACAAATTTAAATGGTTTTAATTTGTAAAAATGAACCATGGCATATTAGAAATTAGTGTGTATCATGAAAAATTTATTTGCAAATTTTTCCTAATTTCTAGAGCTTTCTTGAGTTGCTATAGTAAATAAATAAATAAATAAATACATGAAAAGACATTTAATGATGTTTCTCTTCTTGAAACTTCCACACACTTTGCACACTCTCTTCTTTCTCTCACTCTCCTCACTTAGGCCGGCCACAACCCCCCATGGCTGCCCCTCCCCATTTTCCATCTCTTTTTTATTCAAAAATGATAAAAAATACATCAAAAATTCCATTAAAATTCCACAAAATCCTATTTATTTCATACCCTTTATTCCTTACTCATTTTTACATGGATTTTGGAGATGGAAAGCATGCATTTTGGAGGCTCATTTCTAGTTTGGATTTCATATTTTGGGAGGTATAATTTCTTTCTTTTGATTTATTGTTTTAGATGTTCATTTAAGCTTAATTAGATTTAATGAATTAGTTCTATGTTCAATTTTAAAAATTCAAGTTAGGGTTTCTAAATTCAAGTTATGATTTTTCTTAATTATTTAGGGTTATAATAGTTAGTTTAACACTTTTGGATTTGGAAAATCTTGCATGATTGTTGAATTGTAAATTTTTCATTGAAAATGGTTTAAATTAAGAAATTTTGCTAACTAGGTTTCTATAAAACCTAATTATTGGTGAAATAAATCTCAATTAATATTGTTAATACTAGATTTTGGTCTTAATAAGAGTATTAACTTGTTGGTGGAAAGAAAAACTTAGTGTGATTGCTAGTTTCTATGGATAATTGATAAATTGTGATAAAAATTGCTAATTTTGTAAACTAGATTTTGGAAATTTCTATATAAATGAGATTAAAAATATAATTATGGTTTTATTATATCACTATCATCATGAATTGTAGTTTAAGACATTAATTCATGCGAAATCATGTTTTGTGGTGGAATTGTGGTATTTTGCTTTAAAATGTTGAAAATTGTTAATGGTTGTAAACTAGAAAATTCAAATTTCTACAAATATATGTAATAAAAATATAGTAATAGTTTGTATAGTCTAGATATGCTATTTAATGAGTTTTATGACCTTTGGTTTCATTTAAATGTCAAGTTTTGATGAAAAACGGTAAATCGACATTTTTCGGGTTTTTCGAAAACGGACGATTTGATTGATTTTAGGGTTTCGATGGATTTAATCATGTTTTATAATATAAGTAATGTGTTTTAAAACTACGAGTTGTTTGTTGATGTTATCTCGATCCATCGGAGTTTGTACGCCGATATCGAGCGGTATTTGGTTCTTTTGCATGGACGGGACATAGGTTTTAACCTATGCTTGTTCCTTGTATCGTTTGACTTTTGTATGTGATTCGGTTTACGATGCTATTTATATGTTTGCGTTTAGGTACCCTTCAAGTGGACTGCGGGCGATGAAGAGGAGGATGGCGACACCATCGTCGGCAGACATGGACCAGGTGAGTAGATGCATATCTACGGGGGGAAGTCGGGTGGATGGCGTTTAGCACCCCCGCAACGTAGAATAAGAATAGTACTTATTGACATTAGGAAACCAGACGTGACCCTAGTAGGACCCTAGTATTGACCCTAGGCTGGACTAGACCGATTTAGGAAAACTATATCAGAGGATGAGTACCTTGGAAAAGTTCGTAGGTTTCAGATAGAAACACATACGCACACACTGAAACTCGACATGGTGTGTACGTATAAGTGTGTATATATATATAGAACTAGGTATAGGTATATATATATATATATATATATATATATATATATATATATATATATATATATATATATATATACAACCCGTACATAGGATTCTTTGAGGTGACATGGTATCTGAGGTATGATGAAACATTATAACTGGGCTTGATGCCGTGATTCTTGACTATACGGTCGTATTAAATGTTAGCGGATCATTAGAGAATGAGGTAATGAACATGTATATATAAATTATAATGGGTAGTGTTGATGTTGAGATACATAGGACTCTAAAATAGTACCCGGACTGTAACTTGTGATTGGTCACGATTGGGATATGTATGACTTGATTACGACATCATATAGGTGTGACCTGATGTCGATATCGTATAGGTGTGACCTGATGTCGACATCATATAGGTGTGACCTGATGTCGATATCGTATAGGTGTGACTTGATGACGATAAGATATCGGTATGACTTAATCACAATATGATACATATGACATTATACGAATGAGGAGACACCTAGGAGATACTTGACCGTACCCCGACATTGGGATGCCGTACGATGGATTTTACCGTACGAGGCTTAGATTTGATGATTGATCCGCACTCTTGATTCGAGGAAGCCGTACTACGTACGTGACGCTATTGAGGCGGGATCGCCGACTATTAGAGATATTGATTCAGACCTTAGTTAGACTCTAGTTTCTTACTGACTAGTTTATTAGGTTTAGTTTCTTAGGATGTTAGATGGACACTGGTTTAGGTTCGACTCACATAGTGGCAGTTGTACTCGTATCTCGCAGAGGAGTGGATAATGCACACCTGTATTTACATTCATACTGTAATCATCATGGTGCATGTTCTTTTATATGTTGCTATAATCAGTATAAACTTTACCTGTTAGGACACCAGCACTATTACCGATGATGCGCATATTCCACGCACACTTATTTGCCGGCTCACACACATCATCATCGGTAATTGCTATGTCACGTACACTTTAGATCATATTATCTTTTATTGATAGAATCAGTTAACAACTAAACCGATATAATATTGTGATCACTCTCTGATGATAAGTATAAGACATGATATTCATTACTTAGACATTCATATTTTCGTGTTATCATGCAGTATTATGGGCATATGCCGACACTTATCATATAGTTACTCATGATTTTGAGATTTGGATTTCTATGAGATTTCTGGATTTTTGGGGAAAACCGCAAAAATATATAAAAATTTCTCTCTCTCTCCTCCTCTCTTTTTAAACAAAGTTGCGGTTTTCTCGTGATGTATGTGTCGTCCACCATGAGATTTTATGTTTTCTGTTGGATTTCGAGACCCGATTCGAGGAGTGGATGAACCGTCTCGGGTACATGGTGGGCCCGGTATGGTACCCCGGGGCAAGAAGATCGAGTTGTAGACGATGAGCCTGGCAGGGGAAGGCTACCTACCGGTGATGTCTGGCGCGGCGGATATCCGGAGGATACCGACCGTTGTCGTGGGATTTGATGATATGGGCCGATCCGGACTGACGGAGCCCGACATATTGATACTTGAGATTACATGTGTTGTGTCGATACTTGACACGGATTTCCATGGATTTCATTGTTGAGATTTCAGATGCTTATACACACTTTACTATGATAACGGCTAAAGGTTCTCATACATATATATCTGGATTTCAGGATTTGTGACTTTACATTCATGGTGCATGCATTTCATTTCATATGACTTAGTACTATATGAGGCACTGACACGACACGGAGTATTTGCACTTACACGTAGTATTACCCTGCTAGTACTAGATATTTGGGATATAGTAGTGTATTATTATGACCTAGGATAGCGTCGTGCATTCGATTTCTTTTCGTAGATGTCTTCTACTCACGAGTTGGCAACTCACCCCCGTTGTGCCAAATTCCTTACAGGTTCGATGTACAGGTTTCCCGGGCAGTTTGCTGGCACATCTTTTATTTCAGGGTGATTTGCACGGTAGGTTGGTTCACTTGTATCTCAACCACCATTGTATTTTATTCATTCATTTGTATCTAGTAAGCTCCATCAACCATACTTGTATTACTTGATAAGTTTATTGGACCAGTCTTTTATTTCGACCTTAGAGTCGCGCATGTATTATTCTGATCTGGTGGTTTTGTTTTCTTTTGAGTTTTGAGCCTCGCCCTTTGGCGTTGTATATTATTGTGCTTGTTGTGGTTGTTTCCGCCTGTTGGCGTTGATGCTAGCTCCCGTTTGGGGATGCTTTTTATTGTTTATGTATATTATACTTGTTGTACCCGTTTGGGGGCCAGTTTTTACAGAGGAGACTCTGCCGAAATTTTTGGTAAAATTTGCTGATGTTTTTTTATACTTGTTTTCTTTTCTTTTCTTCATTTTCTTCTTTTATGGTTTAGATTTCTGGGCTTCGGCTTACTTAGGTCACGTGGCGCCTTTAGACGCTTCGTAATCTAAGTGCCGGTCACGTTCCGTACTTTCGGGTCGTGACACGTATATCCATATTGGTGTACATATACCTTGATACACCCATACTTGTGCACATACACATTGTATATTCATATTTTTGCACACATACATGGTACATCTATACTTGTGCATATTCATATTGTACCTATATAGATAACTGGTTTTATTGGGAAATTGGGAACCGCAAGTCATATTTTATGGAATTATTTTAAAAGAGCGGTTTTCCCCTTAATGTGGCATATCACTATTCCATATTGCAAGATACACGGATATGCTCGCATTTCTTTTTACATGTCGCATACATCATGCTTTATTATTGTACGCATTGAGATATGCTGTTTTCATGAGATTTCTGGATTTGAGAACCGTGGATATTTCGAAAGAGATTATGTGTTGTTTTAAAAAACCCGGTTTCTCTTGATATGATATTTCAGTGCGTCCACCATGTGTTTTCTCGGTTCTGAGAGCGACATGTGAAACCCGATTCGAGGAGGCGGATGAGGCCGATTGCGGGTACATGGTGGGCCCGGTATGGTACCCCGGGACGAGAACGGATCACTGTGTAGTAGACGGTGAGCCTGGCAGAGGGACTACTACCTACCGGTGATAGTATTTGGACTTGGCGGATATCCGGAGGATACCGACCGGAGTCGAGAGATGATATGGGCTGATCCGGACTGACGGAGCCCGTGGGCCGATCCGGACTGACGGAGCCCGATATATGAGAATTTACGTGCCGATGCTGGGCACGGTTTTCATGATGTTTTCGAGTGTCGATGCTAGGCACTCAGGTTCCATGACTTTGATGTGTCGGGAGGGACACCGTTGATCCATATATCCTCATACATTCATGCACACTCCCTTATGATATTTATGTGCATACAGACATTGATTTTGGGTGGACGACATCCACATGCATACATACCTTTATATGGTTGGAAGAGATCCATATACATGCATTGATTATTATTATTGGATGTTATCCGCATGTACATAGGTAGTGACTACCTTGTTGGCACATATACGATCCGGTCACCCTAGATATCATAGTATTACCTGTATGATATAGTTGGCCTAGGAGTCGTTGTTTATTCGATTTCTACTTGTAGATATATTTCTATTCACGAATTGGCAACTCACCCCCGTTGTGCCACAGTTCTTACAGGTTGACCGCTTGGATCAGTAGCGGCTTCGATGGCATACAGTTCCATTCGGGTGTTTTGCAATGGTAGGTGGGACTTTTGTATCGTACCCACTCTTGAATTATATTTCATATTGTATCTAGTTAACTCCATCAATCAATCAAAATTAGAATTTGTATAAGTAATGAGACTTAGTGAGACTTGTAGTTGCGAGATTTGAGCGATGGGTTTTACATTCACTTTTGGGGTTATATTTGCTCATTTCTTTATCTTCTTGTGGTGAACTTCGCCGTTGGGCGTCGTATACTTATTTATACTGCATTACATGGTTGTGATCAACCGTTTGGCGAAAAGCTAGCTCCCGCTTGGGGGTGCCATTATTCTTGTTATGTATTTGTGGTTTTGGATCAAAATATACAAAGGAGGTGCTGCCGAAATTTTTAAAAGCCGAAACATGTTTTCAAATTGGTAAATTTCACTTCATCATTCATGTTCCTTTCTATGCATTAAGAAAACTTGTTTTCATTATGTTCCCCTCCGAACGGCGGCCGACGACGCGAGGACGTCTTGCCTGAGATTCGGGGCAGATGCTATATGGTTTTATCCGTCTACCTCTCCGAAGATGCCAAGTTGATTTATGGCACCGTGTATCGGAGGTTTAGACGGATGCGGACGATGTAGCAGACTTCGTCAGATTCCCCCTCGCTTGAGGGGTTTTTGATTGTGGGGACGCTCTTCCCTGCAGGCGTAAGCCCCTGCAGTTAATTACGCTACCGCATCGCGATAACAACTTTCTCCTTCTCCAGAATTTCACTTCGTGTCGTGTGTGTTTGTTTTGTTTGTGATTGCCCGTAGATTGTATACGGAGACTAAGTAATGTCGTCGCCCGTAGGACGTGGATTAGTCCAAATCCGTATTTACTTAGATTTGGGTTTGGTGTTTTTAGTTTAAAGATACGTTAGCCGTATTGCGGCTAAGATTAACTTAAACGTTCGTTAAGAATACGTTAGTCCTGTTTGAGACTAAGATCAAATTAACGTGGTGATCCGTTTAATATATGGCCGTCAGGACTCATCACCTCTCTGACGTCGTTGAAGGATTACAACGATAGGTGTCAGAGGAGTTCATAGATGTACCCTTGAACCAAAGTCGATTTGGAGTTTTATAGTCCATTTGAATGTTTTAAGGATACGTTAGCCGTATTTGGGGCTAAGATCAACTTAAACGGGACCGTTTAGATCCGGCAAAAGAGCGTTTGGAGGCTCTATTGTTCCAGTTTAGGGACGTAGTGGTCCGTGTTCCAGTTTAGGGACGTGGTGGTCCGTATTCCAGTTTAGGGACGTGGTGGTCCGTGTTCCAGTTTAGGGACGTGGTGGTCCGTATTCCAGTTTAGGGACGTGGTGGTCTATGTTCCAGTTTAGGGACGTAGTGGTCCGTATTTCATTTTAGGGACGTGGTGGTCTATGTTCCAGTTTAGGGACGTAGTGGTCCGTATTTCATTTTAGGGACATGGTGGTCTATGTTCCAGTTTAGGGACGTAGTGGTCCGACATTAGTTTAAAGACGTTTCGGTCCAATATTAGTTTTAAGGACGTTTCGGTCCAATATTAGTTTAAGGACGTTTCGGTCGAATATTAGTTTAAGGACGTTTCGGTCCACGAGTTTAAGGACCCCGCAGTCCATATCGATATGTGGTTGTCGGGACTCGTCACCTCTCTGACATCGTTGAAGGATTACAACGATAGGTGTCAGAGGAGTTCGGAGATGTACCCTCGAACCGGAGGTAGATTAATTTAAGAGAGCCGACGTGCTCAGTCAATTTAATTCGAGGACTTATGGCCATGATTGGGCTAAGTCCAGTTGAGAAAATCAACATTTTTATTTGTGGTGGCCTGTTAGGCCTTGGCTTGGGCTTTGCCCTTTGTTTAATAATGCATAGCATTAGGTTTTTAATTAAATGCACATCATTTGTTTTGGTCTAACAGACCCCTGCACTACAGAGCATTAGGCCTGTCAGCCCTTTTTAATTTGGGCTCTGTCCCTTTATTTATAATGCAGAGCATTTATTTTGGTCCACTGGGCCTCTTAATTCGGCTCTGCCCCTTTTGAATAATGCAGAGTATTTGCTCTTCTGACAGTGTGCTGTCAGGCGCTTTGCGGCAATTATTAAGCGCAAGCGCATGTGGAGGTGACACGTGTCACGTTCTGGTGAGCGCAAGCGCAACAGCGCAGTGCGCTGTGTCAATGCGCTGCGCTGTTGCGCTGCTGACACGTGGCGCTCTCTGGTGGCTTGCGCCAACCCAGGAGCGCAACAGTGCAGATCCGCAAGTGCAAGGCACTGTTTTATATTTTGATCGATTTTAAATCAAAGAAAACAAGTTTTTTCTTGTTTTCAAAGAACCAATGGTTCATAAGAAAGTGCAAAGCACTATTATTATTTATTTTTCTTTTTATTTAAGATTATTGATCTTGTTCTTAGATCAATAATCTGTTCATAAGAGAATTTTCTCTTTTTCCTAAAGGTTTTTACCTTTTCTCCTTTTGAAATTTCTTCAGAGTTCTCTCTGTTTGAAGTTCTTGATTTTTCACCAAATGTTGATGCCTTTGAATTGAGGCCTAGGGTCCTTTTTATAGTGCACATAAATTAGTTAGATTTGTTAAAGAGATCTTTCTCTGAGTGATTTGGGGAATTTTCCCCACCGTTGGATCTTTGATCCAAGGGCTCCTGTTTTACAGGAGAGGATCTTCTTGTTTTAATAAGATCAGAGAAATCTTTCAGAATTTTTTTCTGTTTGGCGCAAGTGCACCTGTGCTTGACACGTGTCGCGCAGCGCACTGCGCTGACACGTGTCGCGCAGCGCAGAGCGCAGTGCGACTGCGCTAGCGCAACTGCGCTGCCACGTGGCTCGCAGCGCAGAGCGCAAGTCAGCTGAAGCGTTGCTTCTTTAATTTAAGTTTGTATTTTAAACAGAGCATTGCTCTGATTGGGTGCGCTGCCTTGGGCGCTGCGCTCCCTGCGCTAACGTGTCCGATTTTAACACATGGCGTTCTGCGCGCAGTGCAGGAGATCTGAAGCGTTGCTTCATTTATTTTAATCTTTAATTTTCACTTTAAAATTCAAGACAGAGCTTTGCTCTGATTGGAGGAAAACAGAAGCATTGCTTCTTTTCCCACCTTGGAATTTGAACAGAGCTTTGCTCTGATTGGGGGTAAACAAATGCCCCCCCCACCGTTGCGCTTACGTGGCGCCAAACGTGAGCGCAACGGTGGCGGAATTCCAACCGTTGCGGCAACTTTGGAAGCTGAAAAGGCACTTGATGCCTATAAATAGGACATTTAGCCCTCCGCAGAAGATTATCATCCTTAAGACTTTTACTTTCAAAACTCCAGAGCTTTGCTCTTGCCTTTAGGAACTCTCAAAGTTAAATTTTCCTCAAAAGAAACTTTATAGTTAAAAATTAACCTTGAATTAAATTAATTTCAATTAATAGAGCTTTGCTCTCATAGATCTTTGATCTAAAGAAAACCTTTCTGGGGCTTCACCAATAGAGCCTTGCTCTCAAGAATTTGTTTCAGGGTTTCTTGACCCATGAACAGAACCTTGCATCTTTGTCAAGACATAGATCTCTTTGATCTAAAAATGAGATGAACTCTTAAGAGTTTGAGTATAGATAATGAAAATTAAAAATGGAGTTTTGTATTTAAAGGATTATATCATCTTTTAATAATAATGATCTCAGAGTTCTTGGGGGACTTCTTCAAATTTCCATTATTATGGCATCTGATAGGCGTCACCCCTATTCGTAGAGCATTGCTCTCGAGGAGTTTAACTCTTTGTGCTCATTTTTTAATAAGAATTCGCCTAATCAGTCGGTCTGCTAATTTTGCTGATCTTCTTCCACAGGAACAATGGACGCCCATATGTATGCTCTTAACGAGATCATCTCTTACGGGGACATACGCCGACTTGGCCGCTCTCAAAATCGAGAGTTCACAAATGCGGAGTGTGCTGAAATCATGAGCCGCTTCAACGCGTACAACGATCCTCTGCTTCCCCAGCGTTCCTCCCTTCTTAAGCTTATCGTGGGAGCCATCTGGGAAGCGCTTCCCCTGTTCTGTTCCGGTGTGCCACTTAGGGCGCTGGATGCCGCTGAGGATAAGGTGCACTCGGTGTACCTGTTGAACTTTATCTCAAAGAGACGGCGAGACAATCTTATCGATCTCTTGCACGAGGTCTTTCAACAGTCTGCCATACTCGCTGCTTATCGGAGGGTGGAAGACATCAGGGGGGACCCTGACGCTTGTGCTCGCGAAAGAAAGCACACTAGGATGGTCCGTGAGGCTTGGAAAGTCATAGATAGGGTCGCTTTTGAATTCCTCAATCCATGCCCTGGAGCTGAGGTTATTCCATTGTAACTTTCGTTTATTGTTTTTTATGACTGTAAGAACTTCGGGCAATACTAATGGAAATTTTTTTTTTATCCCAGCTTGTCTTTATTATATATTTTTTGTCCTGAGTCTTTTTGCCCATGCATGAATGAATGTGTCTTGAACGCTTGATCAAATGTAAATCGGATGCTCTTTCTGTTACTTTTCTTCTTTCTCAGCATGTCGTCACAATTAGCAGGTAATAGAGTAAGCTTCTTGATTTCTTCACGAGATAGCGAGGGCTTTGGCCGCAGGTTCAGATCTGCCGCCTAAGACTTTTCAACTCTATGAGCCGTAAGGGTCTCATAGAGACTTTTCTCCCTACGGATCGAGAGGATCTCGTAGGTGGGTTTTCTCCTTAGGAATCGTGAGGATCCCTAAGTGTGTTTTCTCTTATAAGTCGTAAGGATCTTATAAGAGATTTTTCCCTCTTACGAGTCGAGAGGACTTGTAAGCGGTTGTTCCCCTCCTTGTCGAAGTTCGACGTTGGAGAGTGAGACCCGTGGATGGTATGCAAGAGACCGTTTTGGGCCAACTTGCGGGGTCCCAGTGCTTAGGAAACAGGCTTCTTTTATGCCTACTTCCTAAGGCTTTATCTCACGAGTCGAGCCGCCTCATGAATTTCTCGCAAAGACATCAATTTCTTCATAAGCCGAGACGAATCGAGCGTTTCTCGCAAGAACATCCTAACGTCGCATTTAACCTCTGCTCTTTACGACAGAAGCCCGTTAAGGTCGGTGGTACTTAGGGTATTGGCCATCATACCGTCGCATAAGCTGATATAGTCCTCGATAGGCAATCGTGCTGTTCGAGTAGCTCTGCGACTGCCGTGTCTCTGATCCCTTCGGGGGCTGGACAAGACGTCTTCAAGCAATCTTCCTTGGCAGTTTGACCGTCGGAAGAGCAAGCGTTAGGAATTTGCCATGCCGCTTTTTACTTGAGGTTAGGCTCATTTTGGCGAGCCCCGATGAGTCATAACCACTCCGCGCTGGTGTGGGATGATCTCCGATAGTCTTTCAGGTTTTATGTGAGTTGCCGTCAAGACCCTGAAGTTAGGAATTTGGCCTTTGCTTCGTTTTTCTGGCATCGCGTCTGCTGTATCGAGACGAATGTCGCGGTTGTTTTTAGTTTGCTGATGAACCGTCATGGTTTGGAACTAGGGATTTTGCCGTGGCTCCGTTTGTTTGATTGTCACGTCCGAATCCCGCTGGAGGAAGAACGCTGGGGTGACAACTCGTCTGCTGTATCGAAACGAACGTCGAGGTGGAGCTGGAATTTTGCCGTGGCTCCGTTTGTTTGATTGTCATGTCTGATCTTTGTTGGAGGAAAACGCTGGGGTGACAACTCGTCTGCTGTATCGAAACGAACGTCGGGGTGGAGCTGGAATTTTGCCGTGGCTCCGTTTGTTTGATTGTCGCGCCTGATCCTTTCTGGAGGAAGAACGCTGAGGTGACATCTCGTCTACTGTATCGAGACGGACGTCGCGGTTGTCTCTAGGTTGCTGGTGAACCGTCAAGGTCTGGAACTAGGGATTTTGCCGTGGCTCCCTTTGTTTGATGATGTTGCGTCTGCTGTGTCGAGACGAACGTCGAGGTGGTGACCATTCCACACTGGTGTGAGACGATCTCCAGTTGTCTTTCTGGCTTTATATGGGTTGACGTTAAGTATCTGTTGTATTGAGACGGACGTCAAGGTGGTGACCACTCCGCGTGGTGCAAGATGATCTCCAATCGTCTTTCCGGTTTTATATGAGTTACCGTCAAGACTTGGTTCCAGTTTCTGATGGAGCATGGGGAGGGAAGACGTGTTTTCTTCTTTGTTTGTGCCCCTGGATTGTATACAGGGATGGATGTGATCTCACCTGTAGGGCATGAATTTCGTTACATATATTTTTTTTCATTTTATTTCTTTTCGCGATGCTCTATCATTTCAGCTTTTATATCGCGAAGGTTGCGATTGCCCAATCATTTTGGCTATTTTTCACGGTGCCCAATCATTTCGGCTGTTTACTTTATTTTTACTCGCTGCTTTTCATTGCGAGTTGCCCCATCATTTCGGCTATTTTACATGCATACATTTTTACTTGCTGCTTTTTATTGCAAGTTGCCTCATCATTTCGGCTATTTCATATGCATGTGTGGCCTACTGGCTCTTCGCCGTAAACCTGAAATTAGACACCGATTTTGGCATCAGCACCGCTACAACTGGGATATGGCCAGGAGCGAATCATCATTTGCCTCTGTCGATGTCGAACAAAGGTGGCTTAGCGAACAGGGTTAGGGTCCTGTCGACTAAGACTTTTGACTTCATGAGCCGTAAGGGTCTCACAAAGGTATTTCTCCCTACAAGTCGTGAGGATCTTGTAGGTGTATTTTCTCCGTAGGAATCGTGAGGATTCCTAAGTATTTGTTCCTCTGTAAGTCGTAAGGAACCTACAGGAGGGCTTTCTCCTCATAAATCGAGAGGATTTGCAAGGGTTGTTTACCATGCGAACATATCCCTAATCTTGGATGGGACTTGATTAGGGAAATGTTTATTCGCGCCCGTGGATTGTATACAAGGATCAAAATTGAACCACTTGTAGGGCAGTAGTGGAAGGTTGTGGGAGTTGCTTAAGAACAGGTTTAGGTTTCTGTAACTTAAGACTTTCAAATCTTATGAGCCGTGAGGGTCCCATAAGAGGGTTCTCCTTACGAGTCGTGAGGATCTCGCAAGTGTAATTTCTCCTTAGGAGTCGTGAGGATCCCTAATTGTGTTGCTCCCTTGTGAGTCGTAAGGATCTCACGCGGGTGGTTTCTCCTTACAAGGTCGAGAGGACCCTGCAAGTGTCTTTTAACGAGGTTGCGCCCTTTCGGGTTTTCACAAACACTCACCGGTAGTCCTGCTGTTTTTACTCACGGAGCCCTTTCGGGTTTTCATCCGCGCCCATTTTGCTTATGGACATACCGTCTTCTTCTTCTTTTTTATTCTCTTTTTTTTTTATTTTTCTAACGAGGTTGCCGGTAGCCCTGCTGTTTTTACTCACGGAGCCCTTTCGAGTTTTCATCCGTGCCCGTTTCGCTTATGGACATACCGTCTTTATTATTATATTTTTTAATCCTTTTTTTTTCTTTTTTTTTATTATTTTTTTTCTTTATTTTTATCTCGTCCGTCTGAGGATGCTGCGGTAGTAGTTTAAAGACGTTTCGGTCATTTGCAAGTTTTAGGACATTACGGTCCGTCGTTAGTTTTAAGGACGTTTCGGTCCGGTGTCGCCGTATTTGAGGCGAATATCTAGTTTATTGACTTTTCGGTCTATGGGGCTTTCTCTATGACTGACCATGATGCCCCCGGCGTATCCATCTTTCTCGGAGCATGCGGTTGTGGCGGGTTCACCTTCCAATTTTCGGACAACGCGAACTTGCCCTGTTGGTATTGGTCTTCAACCCAGTTCTTGAAGACGTAGCAATCCTCGATCAGATGACCTACCGTTTGATGGTAAGGGCAATAATTAGGATTATTAACATCGCCTGGCCGCAACGGACGTTTTGGACTCGGCAGATTGATGAGTCTGTCGCACACTGCCAGCTCGAAAAGTCCCCTTGTTTTATCTTGCGGAAACGAGTAAGGACGTTTCAACTTTTCCTGGAGGGGTTGCCGCTTGTTGCTTTGGCGAGCAACCGGTCTAGGGTCACTTAATTGTTGTTGAGCGCTGGCGACGAAGGCCGTTTTTCCTTTTCCTTTATCCTTTTTTGTTCGCTCCGTTGTTTGCGGGGCCAGGATTTTTTCCGAGTAGCGTGCGATTGCATGGCTGAACGTTCTCGCAGCTCCTCAATTCCTTCATTTTTGAAATAGATTCCCCGAGGGAAGGGTTGGGGTAGCTTCTTCGTCAGAGTCGCTTCCAAAGGTGATAATTTGCGATACCTTAGAGTCGGCTATATGACAATCGTCGGCGGCTCTTTTGCGCTCATTTATCGCATTTTTTCGACGTCTACAAGCTTCACATTTTGTCCTGTCGAAGTGTTGCTTTTGAGCGACATACCCTTGCCACCAATAGTTAAAGGATTCGCAGTCTTCGGTAGGATGTATGATCTTCTGATGATATAAACAGAAGTTAGGGTGCATCTCTACCTCAGCGAGAGTATTTTCTTCAGAGGGCGGTAGCTTCATTCCTACTGATAGAGCTTTGGCGAACCTTTTTCTCGTCTTGAATTTGTTTTTATCCGCAGTGGATGGCTTTTGATTTGACGGGAATGCCTTGGCTCTTTCCAGTATGGCCACCTCACGCTCTTGATCGGCTTTTGCTTTCAGACGAATTTCATTTAGGAAGACATCGATCAGCTCGTCTGATGGCTGTAGAATTTCCGGTTCGGGGTTCGCCATTGGTTTCTTGGTGCAAGAAGCCTCTTCATCATCTTCCAGTGAGTGAGAAATCACATGACAAGTCGCTACGTAGTCTTCGGATTCATCTGATGAGTTTTCTCCATCGTTTTCATCCTTGACTAAAGAACAAGCTGCCCCCGGCGTGTCCGTCTTCTTTGGAGAGTGCGGTTGTGGTGGGTTTACCTTCCAGTTTTCCGACAGCACGAACTTGCCTTGTAGGTACTGATCCTCGATCCATCCCTTAAAGACGAAACAATCCTTAATCGGGTGACTTACCGTTTGGTGGTAAGGGCAATAATTGGGATTATTAAGATCGCCAGGCTGCGACAGACGCTTTGGACTCGACAGATTAATGAGTCTGTTGCACACTGCCAGCTCGAACAGTCTTCTTGTTTTATTCTGAGGAAATGAGTAAGGACGTCCTAGCCTCTCTTCGAGGGATGGGCGTGGACGCACGTTGTTTTGGCGAACGACCGGCTTTGAGTTGTTCGACTGTTGCTGAGCATTGGCGATGACGATCGTTTTCCCTTTTCCTTTCTCATTTCGGGAATTTGGTTTTGGAGGAGACGGTCCATGGCCCATCTGGTCCATTTGGGCTAATTTGTCGATCAAGGCCTGGAAGGTGGTCGACCTGAAGAACATCATGAATTGCGAGATGGTCGCCTGGGGATCGAGAGTGCCCACAAACATGCCTACCGCAGGTGCCTCTTCTATGCGTTGTTCGCATTTCGACCATAGGTTTCGCCATCGTGTTGCGTATTGGACCCACGTTTCGCCTGGCCTTATTCTGGCATTTATTAGTGTTGTTATCGGGGTGCGTTCACTAGCACTCGCGAATCTTTGTGTAAACAGCAGCTCTATCTCTGCAAATGTTTTGACAGAGTCGTTAGGTAGCTCCGAATACCATTCAAAGGCTGTTTCTGCTATGCTGCCGACGAATTGACGTCGCAACAATTTGTCATCGCCTCCAGTATTGCCGCATAAGGCCCTGAATTGAGCGACATGCTGATGCGGATTCCCTGTCCCTTTATATACGTGGAATTTAGGGATCATATATCCCGGCGGGTAACTGATTTGGTCGTACCAGCTCGGATACGGTCGTCCGGTTCTAACAATTTTCCCAGCCGCTTCATTCGCCTAATGAACCCGGATCTGCTGAGCTATATAATCGTCTAGCGCAGCCTTGGAAATGGTTCCATCTTTGGCTGCTGAAAGAGACGGCGGAGGATTAGATGTCTCCCCTCCGTCATCTTCAACAATGATTGGAGGGTCTTCAGCTGGAGGGTCTGGCTGTAACATCATCCCTACCATATCTTGGAAGAGGAGGGCCATTTTCTTTATGCTGGCCGTTTGTTCCGCAGCCTTTTTATCCTTCTTTTCCAATATCCGGCGAAGAAACTCAGCGTCAGTTTCTTGTTCTTGACGCTCATCCGAGGACATTTCAGAGCTTTCTTTTGGCCCAGTGAGTGCAGCCATTGCAGTCATCATTTCCTGAAGCTTTTGTTGTTGCTCCTGGGCTTTCGTCATGGATCGGGTGAGCGGTCGGTGGCCCGTAGAAGTGTGGCTTTCCTCCTTTCCAGAAGCCATATAAACAGTGTGCACCACCATGCCCCCAGATTTGGGGCGTTTGTGTTCAGCGCTTTTATGCTTCGCCATGTTCACAGGGGCTTTTTGCGGCCTCCTTTTCTTTTGAGTGATTGGAGTTAAGGGGGCCGTTGTAGTGGGCACCCGAGTAGCTATTGGTTTTTGTGGCTTGACGGAGTAATCCTTCTCTTGCCGAACCTTCATCTTTTTCTGTTGGCGTAGATAGTTTTCATCAATCACCGATTCCTGGACTTGTCGCCAGACCTTGTAAATTTTAGAGGACAGCCGTTGAGGGGGCTGCTCTAGCTGCTTCTCTGGAATATTCTTCACAGGTGAAGGAGTTCGCTTCAGCACCGCAGTAGGAGAGTTTCTGCACACCGTGTTTAGAAATTCAAAGCTGTTCCCGGTTGGAACAGCAGCATCGGTCCCCACCGTTGGAGCTGGCGGAGTTATCCCAGAGGGGGAGTTGCCCCCAGCCTTCCTCACTCGGCGCCAGTGGCGACGTCGAGCATGTCGTGCTGATGGAGTTGTTTCAGCTATAAGGGTGACTTCGTCGTGCCCCCTGCTTCGAGGAGAAACCGTCCTTGATGCTAGCCTATCGAAAACTGACACCCGTCGAGAAGCGATGTCTAATCTGTCAAAGGCAGATCTCTGGGCAGGGGAAGCAGCTTTGAGGGCCTCGCCCTGAAGCAGCAACCGGAATGGCCAGCCTTGTAAATACTGATTTCTTGGAAGGAGGAGCCTTTCCGATGATTTTGTCCGCTTGAGCCGGAGTGGCTATCCGCTTTGGGATGGCAGCTTCGGGTATCGCGGGCTTGCAGACGTTCTGGCCCTGTCTGTTGAGAACTGAGGTATTAGAGTTGAGCGACCCGTTGAGAGGGGCTGCGGCAGTGATAAGTCGATCAAAGACCGACTTCTTTAGGGCTTCTTGCAGCGTCATTGGGGCACTGAAGCTCATCGGTGGGAGCATGGTCCTGAAGAATAATCCAGTGGTGGTTTGAGCCACCTGCTCCACCGGCATTTTGAAAAGGGAGGCCGCTCGAGGCCTATAAGTCACTCCTCCAGCAGGGACGGAGCGAGAGTTGCTGTTGCAGGTAGTGCAGCTTGAAGCCATTGATCTTCTATTTTCTGCACGGAGAAAGACACCAAATCTAAGTACCTTGAATCCACAAGCAACCACAGCAAACCGCGATTTGCTCGCGAACACGACACACGAGGTGTGGAGTGGAAAAAAGAAAATGTCCCACCGGGCGTGCCAGAATCTGTTCCCCTCCGAACGGCGGCCGACGACGCGAGGACGTCTTGCCTGAGATTCGGGGCAGATGCTATATGGTTTTATCCGTCTACCTCTCCGAAGATTCCAAGTTGATTTATGGCACCGTGTATCGGAGGTTTAAACGGATGCGGCCGATGTAGCAGACTTCGTCAGATTCCCCCTCGCTTGAGGGGTTTTTGATTGTGGGGACGCTCTTCCCTGCAGGCGCAAGCCCCTGCAGTTAATTACGCTACCGCATCGCGGTAACAACTTTCTCCTTCTCCAGAATTTCACTTCGTGTCGTGTGTGTTTGTTTTGTTTGTGATTGCCCGTGGATTGTATATGGAGACTAAGTAATGTCGTCCCCCGTAGGACGTGGATTAGTCCAAATCCGTATTTACTTAGATTTGGGTTTGGTGTTTTTAGTTTAAGGATACGTTAGCCGTATTGCGGCTAAGATCAACTTAAACGTTCGTTAAGGATACGTTAGTCCTGTTTGAGACTAAGATCAACTTAACGTGGTGATCCGTTTAATATATGGCCATCAGGACTCATCACCTCTCTAACGTCGTTGAAGGATTAAAACGATAGGTGTCAGAGAAGTTCAGAGATGTACCCTTGAACCAAAGTCGATTTGGAGTTTTATAGTCCATTCGAATGTTTTAAGGATACGTTAGCCGTATTTGGGGCTAAGATCAACTTAAACGGGACCGTTTAGATCCGGCAAAAGAGCGTTTGGAGGCTCTATTGTTCCAGTTTAGGGACGTAGTGGTCCGTGTTCCAGTTTGGGGACGTGGTCGTCCGTATTCCAGTTTAAGGACGTGGTGGTCCGTGTTCCAGTTTAGGGACGTGGTGGTCCGTATTCCAGTTTAGGGACGTGGTGGTCTATGTTCCAGTTTAGGGACGTAGTGGTCCGTATTCCAGTTCAGGGACGTGGTGGTCTATGTTCCAGTTTAGGGACGTAGTGGTCCGACATTAGTTTAAGGACGTTTCGGTCCAATATTAGTTTAAGGACGTTTCGGTCCAATATTAGTTTAAGGACGTTTCGGTCCATCGTTAGTTTAAGGACGTTTCGGTCCACGAGTTTAAGAACCCCGCAGTCCATATCGATGTGTGGTTGTCGGGACTCGTCACCTCTCTGACGTCGTTGAAGGATTACAACGATAGGTGTCAGAGGAGTTCGGAGATGTACCCTCGAACCGGAGGTAGATTAATTTAAGAGAGCCGACGTGCTCAGTCAATTTAATTCGAGGACTTATGGCCATGATTGGGCTAAGTCCAGTTGAGAAAATTCAACGTTTTTATTTGTGGTTGGTCTGTTGGGCCTTGGCTTGGGCTTTGCCCTTTGTTTAATAATGCATAGCATTAGGCTTTTAATTAAATGCACAGCATTTGTTTTGGTCTAACAGACCCCTGCACTGCAGAGCATTAGGCCTGTCAGCCCATTTTAATTTGGGCTCTGTCCCTTTATTTATAATGCAGAGCATTTGTTTTGGTCCACTGGGCCTATTAATTGGGCTCTGCCCCTTTTGAATAATGCAGAGTATTTGCTCTTCTGACAGTGTGCTGTCAGGCGCTTTGCGCCAATTATTAAGCGCAAGCGCATGTGGAGGTAACACGTGTCACGTTCTGGTGAGCGCAAGCGCAACAGCGCAGTGCGCTGTGTCAATGCGCTGCGTTGTTGCGCTGCTGACATGTGGCGCTCTCTGGTGGCTTGCGCCAACCCAGGAGCGCAACAGTGCAGATCCGCAAGTGCAAGGCACTGTTTTATATTTTGATCGATTTTAAATCAAAGTAAACAAGTTTTTTCTTGTTTTCAAAGAACCAATGGTTCATAAGAAAGTGCAAAGCACTATTATTATTTATTTTTCTTTTTATTTAAGATTATTGATCTTGTTCTTAGATCAATAATCTGTTCATAAGAGAATTTTCTCTTTTTCCTAAAGGTTTTTACCTTTTCTCCTTTTGAAATTTCTTCAGAGTTCTCTCTGTTTGAAGTTCTTGATTTTTCACCAAATGTTGATACCTTTGAATTGAGGCCTAGGGTCCTTTTTATAGTGCCCATAAATTAGTTAGATTTGTTAAAGAGATCTTTCTCTGAGTGATTTGGGAAATTTTCCCCACTGTTGGATCTTTGATCCAAGGGCTCCTGTTTTACTGGAGAGGATCTTCTTGTTTTAATAAGATCAGAGAAATCTCTCAGAATTTTTTTCTGTTTGGCGCAAGTGCACCTGTGCTTGACACGTGTCGCGCAGCGCACTGCGCTGCCACGTGTCGCGCAGTGCAGAGCGCAGCGCCACTGCGCTAGCACAACTGAACTGCCACGAGGCGCGCAGCGCCACTGCGCTGCCACGTGGCGCGCAGCGCCACTGCGCTGCCACGTGGCGCGCAGCGCAGAGCGCAAGTCAGCTGAAGCGTTGCTTCTTTAATTTAAGTTTGAATTTTAAACAGAGCCTTGCTCTGATTGGGTGCGCTGCGCTCCCTGCGCTAACGTGTCTGATTTTAATACGTGGCGCTCTGCGCGCAGTGCAGGAGATCTGAAGCGTTGCTTCATTTATTTTAATCTTTAATTTTCACTTTAATTTTCAAGACAGGGCTTTGCTCTGATTGGAGGAAAACAGAAGCATTGCTTCTTTTCCCACCTTGGAATTTGAACAGAGCTTTGCTCTGATTGGGGGTAAACACATTATACCCTTATTTCAAAACCTCACCTCCTTTATTTTTCTAAAAGGTTTAGATTTCTGGGGTTCAGCTTACTTGAATTCCGTTACGCCTTTAGACATTGCGTGATTCAAGTGCTGGTCACGAGCTAATATTTTGGGTCGTGACACAAACACCTTTTGTTCCTCACTGTGGTAGAAAAGATATCCATGTGAATTCTTTGGATACCCCACAAACTTGCAAAGAACTGATCTTGCCTCGAGCTTGTCCGGTTTTTGCTTTCTAACATAATCCGGACAACCCCATATCTTAATCCGTTTAAGAGATGGTCTCTTCCCATTCCATATCTCATATGGAGTGGTAGGCATTGATTTGGTTGGAACTCTAATCAATAGGTATGCGGCTGTCTCAAGCGCATAACCCAAAAAAGGTAACAGGCAACTCAGCGTTACTCGTCATAGAGCGCACCGTATCTAATAGGGTGCGATTTCTCCACTCCGACACACCGTTGTGCTGTGGTGTCTATGGAGGAGTAAGCTGAGAGAGAATCCCAATCTCTTTTAGAAAGTCCAGGAACTCCGTGCTTAAGTATTCTGCTCCCCGATCAGATCGAAGGATTTTAATATTTCTACCCGTTTGGTTCTCTACTTCGCACTTATATTCCTTGAATTTCTCAATAGCTTCAGACTTGTGTTTCAACAGGAACACGTGTCCGAATCTTGAGAGATCATCGGTGAATGTAATGAAGTACGAGGAATCACTCCAGGCATGTGTAGACATAGGATCGCATACATCACTATGTATCAGTCCTAAGAGTTCAGTAGCTCTTTCTCCGTGTCCAGTAAACGGAGTTTTAGTCATTTTACTTTTGAGACATGATTGGCAAGTTTCATATGATGTAAATTGAAACTGATTCAAATATCCATTTTTATGCAACTTAGCTAGTCGTGTCGCATTGATACGATATAGTCTACAATGCCACAAGAAGGATTTGTTCATTTCTGAACTTTTCCTCTTGTGTGTGTTATATACATTGAAAACTGTGGTTTGATTTAGAACGTATATGCCATTACATAACTTTCCTGATTCAATCAACTTTTGATTTAGAAAAATGTTCATAACATTATCCTGCAATACAAAATTATATCCTTCTTTACTTAATAAAGAGACTGATATAATATTGCATATCAGGTTCGGTATGTAATAACATTCGTTCAGAATCAATGTATTACCACTTGGTAATACAGGGTGATAATTGCCAACCGCTTTGGCTGCAACAATTGCACCATTTCCTACTCTTATATCCTTATCACCCATTCCCAGTTCTCTACCTCTCTTAAGCCCATGTAACAGATTACATATGTGGGATCCTGATCCGGTATCTAATACCCAGGACGTAGAGCATACTGAGAAACAGTTCTCGATAACGAACACACCCGAAGAAGATGCATCAACATGCTCATTCCTTGTTCGGGTCACGTGGGAATCCGGATATTCTGTTATTTCCTGCTCAGACTTATAACAATTATAAGATAGAGCGGAACCAACGTTCCCCAGCTAAGTATAACAAGCAGGTTCGGTCAATACATCAATATTATTATCTTTATTAAGGTGTGACATGGTCCCTACCTGGGGAGAGAGAGAGAGAAGAAAACACTTAGCGTATGCTCTTGCAAAATTAGATTGGTTATTATCTTATCTAATCAGTATGGCTCCCACTGTTTTTATCAAATCTTCCTTCAAACCCTAAAAGGTAAGACTAGCCGGGATTAATTACACCCTACAAGTTCTCCAATCTTTCAGCCAGGCCAGTGTCAGTACTTTGAGAGAGGTTCCCCGTGCTTTTGCACGGACCTAATTAAAATAAACCTCGTTTTTCCAGAGGCATAACCCCGTTGACACCATTCTAGACACCTACTTGATCGGCTAATTGTAAAGTGCAAAACTCTTGCAGGAGTAACTCTTACTCGCAGTGGGTATTGAGATCCAACTATCTCATAGAAGGTATGCAATCTCATTGCAAATTTCAACACTTGAAATTCCTAATAATGTTTTTACCCCTAGCGACTTATGACCATAACGGAGGTCAACAAACCATAGGCCGCTAGTCAAGTTCAACTCGTACATTTCATGATTGAATTAAACCCACCCGCACGACCTTGATGGAGGTCAACAAGACCGTACAACTATCATAATCCCATCGCATCATATGCGACAGATAAGCAATAATGAGCTACCGCACACCACGTCTTGACGAAGGTCAACAAGCACAGCACGAATACTAAATAGTCCTTATTTGAAATGACGGAGGGCTACGACAGGTTTTTAAGAAAACCTTTTGCGTAATGAACTTGATATCGTTGTAGAATCGAGTGATTTGAAAAGGAGTGGTTTAAGCTCCGCGTTTTAAAATCAAACAGTTTTTCAAAATAAACTGAGTGGGTGTAGCATCTACTAGTTTTGGCTAAAGAGGTCACTCCCGGTGAAGGGATCTAGGTTCTTTCCTCATCGAATGAGGTGCTGGATATTCATCAAGGAATACCACTATGCAAAGCAAGAACTAGAGCGACCAGTTTTGAAAATTTCATTCCACAGCATCATTGGGTTTCTTTCCTTTTCATTAATCTCATTAATGAAGTCTCATCATTTATGCTTCCTAAGCATCACAGTTAAAGAAACGAAAATACAACGTATGCTTATGCCATACGCATTCGCCACGGGGTCCCGCCATGCACCGTTAGGTTAGATAACTAACGGCAGAGCGGGGGCAGGACAACCGCGGATGCAAAACATAAGCAACGTTTATTATATATCATATATATAATATAAAGCATTCGTCTCAGGCAGTTATGTGATCTCATCACAGAACATTGCAGCAGAAATCAACATATGAAATATTGGATATACTAGGAGGTCCGTGTTTTAAATTAAGCAAGTAAAAAATACGGATTCCATGGTCGTGATGAATAGACAAACCCACATCCCTAGACCCCTATGAGAGCGGCAAGCAACCCTACCAATTCTAGAGTCAGGAGACCCAGACTCGACTCCTCGAGATGGTCTCCCACCGGACTCTAGAACCCGGTTACTTGTTCTCCCTGCCTTGGGTCTATCCTAATGCGGAAAAGTAAATAGTATACATCAATGGTGACATCATCCTCAACCCGGAAGTGCCCCAATAAAAGAATATTACATACAAGTTTTTACATGAATGAAAATGAAAAAAATCTCATCTCACGTAAAAAAACCCGGCTATTCAAACATGACGATCCAATATAACATATCCCGGCAACACATAACATCACATGTCATCAACGTATATAAATATGCGTATCCCAGTTGTCATTGACATATAGTAACGAAACCGGCGATACACCACATATTACACTTACGGTCGCAGAAAAGAAATGAAAACTACAATAATTAGAATCCGCAACCACCTTAGACATCATAAACCCGGAATATCACATACTCCGGATTTCATACCTAACAATATAAACTCGGCATTTTAGTCTCAAATTGAAAATAATTTTCAATTTCCAGCCGGGAAATTCAACAAGATTCCCAACAAATGATCGAATGCTTGTCGGAAACATTAGTGGACAGCCGCACCCCCGATGCCGTCGAAGGAGCAAACTTACGCGGAACACCGCGACCGCAAGCACCCGAACAGATGCTTTTGGCTACGGGGTTCTCCTACAGTCACTTGGTCGGGGCTATAGGGCAGGGCTATCCAGTAGCGTTACCCGGCGAGCGTTCGCGTACTATACGGGATCACGACGGAGTTTTTATCAGAATCAAAACCCCGCGGAAACCGATCAAAAGAGACTAAATTGCTAGATTTACAAAATACTAATTAGTTTTCACAAAACTAATTATTGTATATTCCAAATATTGTATCACAGATACCTAAACGATGTTAAACATTTCGATCGATTCATCAAAGACCCAAAATTTCCAGAGACCTCAACACTTGAGTCACAGTTAAAATTACTCAGAGAGTGCCCAAGTACCTAAGGACCAACACAAGAAGGCACGCTCCCTGCCTCACGAACGACGCCATGGAACCACCGCCAAAGGCATGCTTTGGTCGCGCTTCCGCAGTCGTTTGGTCGAGTTTGGCCGTCGTTTTTCTTGTGGATCCATAGAAAACCCTGCATAATTTTTTGAATATTTTTAATTAGAAAAATTCCAACTTTTGAAAAAAAAATCCAGAAAGTGGGATTTTTGGGTTTCGAATAGTCGATCGAACACTTTAACTTCTCCTAGACAACTCCTAATGCTCTAGCTTGGCTCTAATACCACTGTTGGGTTCGCTTAGCACCCCCGACGGTTTTCAGCGTGCATCAAATATTCTATTTTAAAAATTTTAGGATGCCGAGAGAGCCTGACCAAGGATCTAACTAGAGAATTAGGGTTTTTATAACATGTAAACAAATTTTACACTAAGTGATATAGGAATACAATCTTTGTAGACCAATCCTTCACTTCTAAAACTCTGTGTAGTAGTCCATTTGCTCCAAGTAGTGGTGTCCCTTCTAAAACACTAGGTGAAGGAACGAGCTTGCTCAAAAATCTTCGAGGCCGAAGATGATCTATGTCGAAGAATCGCTAACTCAAGTTACCTCTTCACTAATTGATGAATCACTGAAGTAAACAACCTATACTAAATGGCTAGTTTGGTATAGATTGATGAAGTAGGAATTTTGCTCACTTTATAATTATTTTTCTCTTTTTCTTTTTCACCTCACTTGAAAGCTAGAAAGCAAAACAAAAGATGAAGAAGAAGCTCAAGTGATCAAGTTATCAACCATGGGTGAGAAAATATCTCAAATAAACTCATGTAGAGACTTAACCATGGCTAAAGATAATGATTAGGTTAATAAATATCTAGAGTAAAACAAAATTAGTGGACTTAAGTCAAGGCTTCTATATACTTCCACAAGCATCTTAGCCATGCTAATTTCCACCTAATTTTGATTTTTCCCTTAATATTTAAACACCCAAATTATCTTTACTTTGGTATGAGTCCGATACACCCATGTCCAATGTATCTTCTAGCATGACACATAAATAAATACATTAATATATATCATATATATATATATAGGTATTTTGAGAAAACAATTTCTTAAGTGAGCTAATATTAGTTTATGTATATTAATATATCAAATATATAATTATACATTAAATTATTAAATCAACACTTGATTTAATAACCCGGCTATATCACATACAACCGACTAATATCATTTACATGTATATCAAATATACATATAAAAAATTATTGAATCAACACTTGATTCAACAATCCGGTTATATCACATATAACCTATATCGCGAGATTAGAATATTGTATCACACGCACGTATCAATCTCCGTCCAGCACATATCACATATGTGCCCTACTTCGTTTCTCATAAGCTAGGAAAGCTCTGTGTATGACTCTAAAAACACGTCAATACGCTAGCAGTAGGTGATGATCATATCAGCCACCCACAAGACGTCAGCGGTACTAGCTGAACGTAACGGCTACCCAGGTATTGAGCGATCAGAAGATAAACAAGCAAACTTCTTCATACTCCCGTGAATCCAATATGTAACACTACTGTACAGTCCGGTCTCTTCGTTTGATATGTCGCATATCGAGTCCGGGGGTGGTAAACGTCAAACCCCAATAACTTGATAAGTCATGCCGATGTGAGGCTCATAACGGGTCGAGAAACTATTGATAGCACTTACCAGTAAATCTCAGTATCAACCCTGGCCAGGGACTTTCTATCATGGCTAATCGAGCATAGCACAACATCAACCCCCAATACCGGAAGAGACAAAACCCCTCCTATCGCTCATTGCCTCTATGTGACTCAGGACTATACCCAAAAACCACCTGTTTGCACGCTCTCTTGAAAGTGGTGTTGGTTATAGTTCGCTCAAGTCAATTATTGAATCGCAGGCACGCGATTGCGATGATTTAGGTAGGACCTATACCGGTAGAACAATCTTACTCAAGATGATAGTATGCTATCTGGTTTGTCTTTATCATCATGTAAAGCATTAGGTAGCACTACAGATCACTATTACATGTTGATAGAGCCCATAGGATTCTTGCTTGACTACCAGCATTATGATGTCGATCATATGAGTGGGAGCTAGGTGGTTTATAGACACATCCTTAAAATGTCCCTAGTCGTGGGAGTATCGAGACCGGGCATCAGTACTCCAAAGTAGACTAGTGTTTACTTATCAAGACCCCGACGAGGGGAGATGGCCGGTCTCATAAGCCATTGGTGTATGTCCGTCACCTATGATAGTATACAAGTGCTCATTGGGTTATGAGTACACTGGACAGGACTCGTCGGGAACATGCTAGTTGGTATTACACCTATTGTCAGATAGCAGTTCTCAGGTGACATGAGTACAGGTTAGTCTGTCGAACTGAGATCGTCATTTGTCTCGTGTGAGTTCCCACTGTGTTTTGATTACTACCCTACCACAGCTCAAAGAAGTCATGCAAACAGGTTTTAGTTGGGTACAGTCCCCAGCCACATGGAGACAATAAGCGGATCGTCGGGTATTCGTCTCTCCCGGTATAGGGGGTTGATGTCGCACAGTGCACGGGTGGCCATCACCAGAAATCCTCAGCCGGGGTAGTCGAGAATTACTGATTTGGATCAGTAGTTTCTCATTGGGTGATGGGCTTCATACCGACAAGAATTATCGCGTTATTAGGGGTCTGACTTTATCCATCCCCCTAGACTCGATATGCGATACTCTTAGACGAACAGACCGGATTGTATGGTGATTATCACGGACTGGCTCAGTAGGGGTTCGGATGAGTTTTCTCGTCAGCCTTCCTTTCGCTCAATACCTGGGTAGCCGTTACATACAGCTAGTGCCGCTGACGTGCTTATGGTTAAACCCACTGCCAGCGTATTGATGAGTCTTTAGTCTTTAGAGTCCCACACATAGGGTTTCCCTGGTTCTGGAGAAATGATGTAGTATCCGTATTGAATATGTGCAGGGTTCCGATCGATTGATGTACTTTGTACCTGGACTTTCGATCGGGAAGTTGATAATACTAGCCGGCTCGGGTTTGAGCCGAATTATTAAATCGGGTAGATTTAATAACTTACGTATATGTATTTCGATACGTATATTCTAGTATTATGTTCTTTGTGTTATTCTATCTCTTTGGGTATTCGTATTTCGGTACGAATCCAAGTATATATACAGTAGAATGTAATCCATATTTTTTCCGGAAAACATTCTAGAAGGTGTCCACCTCATTTTTGGATTAGACCATTTATTAGAAAATGGTAAATGGGGTGGAAATTAGCATGAGAGGAGTATGGTGATGACCATGCTTGCATAGTGTGCACAAAAGAATTTTTAATTCATTTGTGCATACTATTCAAGTATGGGTGGATTTTAAAATGAAAAGAATGGTTTTACAAAACCTAGCATGCTTGTTTTTCTCTCTCATGGGAGCTTCATTATATTTTAACATGAGTTTTTTCTTGAGCCCTTCTTCACCATTTGTGCTTCACTCCTCTTTAGTTTCCATAGTTGCCTCCATCTTCATTCTCCAGCTCCTCTCAACCCTCTCATGAGTTGAGAAACATGAGAGGAGGTGAGATGAGATAGACCTACACTAAGTTCATACACTACATCCTAAGCTTTCTAGAGTAGCATCCTAGAAATCCTAGTTGCTTCACTTGCATCCATTATGTGAAGCTAGAGCCATTACTACATCCCTCGGGTGGATCGTCTTCGATGAAGGGAGACCAGCGGCCAAGCTCAACCGGACATGACTCAAGGAGCTAAGGAGAAAGATGGAAGACCGAAGGACTTGGTTCATTCGGTATAACCATCTAACTCCTCTTTATATGCTTGCTAGTATAGGTTTTTGGTTCGATCTTGTACGGGTTTTGTTTGCACCAAAATTTTGAAAATTTTTGTTCTGCATTTGGCCACAGTTTGATGGCCGGGGCGCCAGCAAAACCTAACATAGTATCAGAGCCAACCAAACACCTTAAACTAGCAAGTTACGACATTAGAATTCACGTTTTTTCGAGCATCGAAAACCGTCGAAAAAACGGTCCCGAATTTTTGAGTTTTAAGATGTTTACACACCCCGTGGGCTCTTGGTTTGATTCGAGAAGCCACAGGGTGCTGTGTGGGCACCCCGGGGAGACCCCGGGGGGACCGAACGGCTGGGCCCACTCCCCAAGGTGGCCTTGGTGGTGGGGACCCGAAACTACCCCTGCATGGGCAGTTTCGGGTCTGCCTCACCCTCTGGCCACCTCATGGTGGCCTCGGGGGTAGGGTACCCCATCTAGGCCCCCCAACTCGAAGTTAATTTCGTTCTCTAACTCCCCACGAAGGTTCGGGAGCGTTTCTTTTTAATTCGGACCTCCAAATTGGCTCAAAACTCGACTTTTTTGGATGTTTAGTGCACTTGGTTTTTTATCCTTAGTATATTTGGGATGTGCGCTAATTGTGTTTTGGAATTCTAATATCGTGACTTCGTTTGCATGTGTGGATGTGTTGGTAACGTTGTCTAATTGCTATATGCTAAATTAGATAGGGTTACACACTTGATTCGGTTACTTGTTTCTGTGGATATATATCTTGTTATGGTTTGAGCAGATTGTCGTGATGGATAGCTTGGGTGCAATGGTAGTACAGTTTAATTTCATTTGTACATTTGATATTGATGGGCGAGTGTCCGACATGTGGACTACCGTCACTTTCCGTTTGTATATTATTTGTTTGGGGCACGACCGGATTGAGGTCGATGTCACCATTGTACATATTATTTTCTTTTCTGTATTAGGATCACCCCGCGGTAGAGTGCACGAATAGCCGGGTTCTAGAGGGCAACGGGCCCACACCTCATGGCGTTGAGACGGAGGGGGCCTCACTCTAGAATTGGCGGGCTATTCACCACACTCGTAGGGGTACAGGCTGACCCACGGAGGGGTGCTCAAGTTACCGGATTCCTTTAAGTGTCGGGTGGCCCATTCATATTGATGAAGGGGGTTGCCTCACTTCTGGTTTTGGTGGGTAACTTGACGTTCTCGTAGAGGTCTAGGTTTTCATTGCATAGGCTATCCATATGACCGAGGAACGTCGGGTTTCATTTGCGGCTCAAAGGAAACCCGAGGCTCCTAGATTATCCGTTTTTCTGTGATGTTTCTGTGATGTTGCTTATATCATGCCTAGGATTAATGTTATATATATATTTATATATACTGGTAGATATTGTATATGTTTTTCACCCGCGCTAGTCCATTCCCCGCTCTGTCGTTAGTTAAGTAACGTAACGGGTGATGACGGGACCCAGTGGCGAATGCAGATGGCATATACGTACATCATATATTTTCGTTCTTTTCTAGTGTGATTAATTGATGGGACTGCGTTGATTCTGATCAATGTAAGGATAAAACAAACCTATATATGATGTTGTTGGAACCAAGTTTTTAAAATTGACCTTATAGATGTTTTCTTTTGCTTTGCACAGTGGTATTCGGTTATGAATATCCAGCACCTCATCCGACGAGACAAGAGACGAGATCCCTTCACCGGAAGTGACCTCTTGAGCAAAAGTTTGCGTCATCGTGATAACTTCACTATAGTCGTTTCTTTTGATTTGCATCATGGTATTCAGTTTGGAATATCCTGCACCTTATTCGATGAGGAAAGAGCCGAGATCCCTTCACCGGAAGTGACCTCTTTAGCAAAAGTTTGCGCTACTATATATTTGTAAAACCAATCGGTCCCTTCAGTGATATCAAGTTCATTATGTTAAAGGTTTTTCGCCAAAAACCAGTCGTAGCCCTCTGTCATTTCGGATTGGTAGTGCTTAGTATTCGTGCTACGCATTTCGATCTTTAGTCGAGGCGTAGTGTTCGGTAGCTATGTAATGCTTTTCCATTGCATGATAATGTGATTGGTTAGGACAATCGTGCGATCATTTTGATCTTTATTCAAGGCTCGTACGGGTGGTCTAATGCAATCAAGATAATAATGGGTAGAACTTGACTAGAACCTTTTGACATTTTGATCTTTAGTCAAGGTCACTTGGGTCCTAGGGGTAAAAATCACATCGGGAGTTTCAAACATACAGGAAACTTGCCAGGCATGCACATACCTTCTGGAGTGTGGTGACTTGAGTGGCTTCCATCAAGTTATCATGCGATGATAGTTGGATCCTGATTCCCACTGATGAGTATGTACTACTCCTCGGGTGATTTTAAATGATGCCGACTAATTCTCCTTTTGGGTTTGGAGGAGAATTCGAGGAAACAGTTGGAGACGTCTTGATTAGATAAAGTAATTAACCAATCTAATCTATGTTTGAGTGCACACTAAGTGTTTCTTTTCTATCTCTCTCTCTCTCTCTTTGGCAGCGACAATGGCCCGACCATAGACTATAACTCATAAACCAAGTTAACCGAACCTTTTTAAAACACTTTGGCTTTTGGATTGTTATAGTCGCATAACTCATTGCCACTCCTACTTTCCCTTTGCATTTCTCCAGAACATTCCGTATCACTACGAAGATCCACATTTATTAGCTATATCATCATATAGTTACATACGAACTCGAAGGAACTTGTTCCAGTTCGATGATGGTTTTCAGTTCTGGAGAACTTGAATATGATTATTCGGTTGTCTTTTATCTTTACCTTCGCTCAGGTTGCGAAGGCTCCTAGGATTAAGAGGGTACACCTTTTATGCTTATTGGGTAGTCTTCTTCCAAACCTTAGGCTGGTGCCGAAAAGTAGGGAAGGAAGAAAACCAATTAGCCTAAGTGTGGTGTACAGAAGGTAAGAAATAAAGACATATAAAGGGATTGGAGTGAGGGCGATAAAATATACGGTTACAATCATGAATCGGGACACTGTAAAAGGCATTACTAGGAATACTCGGCTACCCCTTCGAAACATTTTCATGCTGTGCCATGTTAATTGAAAATTGTTTTCCCAATTGGAATCTAACTCCAGGGTATGTATTTACCAGATCAGTTTCTCACATCTGTATGTTATTACAGATGGTGAATGGGAGTAAGATATTGTGAATTGGGTGATTAGATCCTCATTATATAGGAATTCATTGTAATTGGTGATATTTGAGGAAATCATCTGGTTTTTTCCTGACTTCAAATTTTTTGTTATGAATATCCGTTGTTATGCACCAATTTCAAACTGATATATCTGTACGTTTATTTTATAAAGTGAGATATAACTTTTTGAAATTATGTATGTGACATTTACCTATATCAGTTGATGGTTAGGTAAGGTGCATTCAACAGCGGTGTAATTCTTCTTAACCATAGTACAGTTTTCAACCTACGACGCACAAGGTTTGAGTTATTGAACTCAGGGAACTTATACAAAGTATTTGTCACGCCCCGATTCCCAGTAGATGGAAATGGTGACGTGGCAAGACCGCGACGTATTTATTCCGAGAAATTCATTTCTCAAATTAAATATGCTAAGCGTTTATAAGCAACATAAACTAACAAGAATAAACAAAAGAATGAAATCCAACTCTGATTTATTACATTCAAGATTCACAATTGACAAAATATCTGAATACAAGATATTTAACATGATAAGCCTTAACAAGGAGGCATACATAAATAAGGTGAAATGAAATGAAAAGTTGAATGAAACTATACGTCTGTTTGTGATGCGAACTGGTTGTACTTCTTTTCGAACACTTCTATCTTCTTTGTCTCAATGTCACAACATTCCAAGAATAGAAAGAAGTGGGTAGAATGCCGATTAGCGAACTAACGCTTGATAAGTCCTAATAGAGATGTGTAATATATAAATTGAGTGCAAGATGACATGTAATATAGTATAAATGGAAATTGTAATATGTGAACAAGTATGGTAATGTATATGGAAACTATATCAGCATGGAAATATAACATGAGCATAGCAAATAAGTATAGTATGGCCGTGGAGTGTAGGTATAGTGAACATGAAGTGGATGTCCGTGTCCTAAGGGGTCTCTATAAGGTAATATATCCTAAAGTCAGTTCAAGTGTGAATATCAACCAATCTCAAGAGCATTCTCGAAACCAAGGCTATCGTCCAGGGGTAAGGAATCACGAGCCCAAAATATCGGGACTTCAATTGTTATTGAAGTATTCCAAACCCAATAGGCTATCATCCAGGAGCTTGGAAACATGGGCCCTCATTCGTGAATTCGTGATTTGTACCGTTTCAGCCCGGTACCACAGCAACATGATTTTGTATTAATGGGACTCATGAGATTCCGTTGGATTCTTACTCAAACTATCCAAACACCCCGTGTATATTAGTTTATGATTAATATTATGAGTCTTGATCGAATCCATAAATATAAAAGGTGATGTATGATATCAAGTTTTCAAGATTGAGTTCATGTAGTCATGTCAGGTGCAAGTCATGCCAATTGTATTCATGGTTCGAGTCAAGTTGGTTCAAGTGTACATAGTGGGTTCAAGTATTCATGATTGAGTCGTGTCAAAATAAAGTCAATTCTAACATGTAATGATTTAATCACAAGTCATATAAATAAAAATAAATAAGCAATCACAGAACATGATATGAGATAAGTATACAAGTAACGTCCAAAACAATGTTGTAAATATGTAATATGTACGACTAGTTAATCAAGTCATTTGAAATAAGAATATAAAAAAAAACATAAACTTAAGTGTTATGTACACGTGAGTTCTAGTCTTGCTTAAATACGACTACCGGTTTTGGAGATATACATGTTTTCGTATCGTCGCACAAAACAGATCAGAATCTATTCAGCACCGTCACATATTTTTAAAACGCAATTTGAGTTAATTTTATTGGGTTTCACGTTACAAAAATTATTAGAAAATTGTAGGTATTTCAGAGTACTTATCCAAAACACTAAGATTCGCGCGATATGGATTTATGAAGCTCTAGTTATGATTGTTTTAATATCAGCCTTTAAAACAGAAATTCAGATTTCTGGACAACAACTATATATTGTATTGCAAAACCTATATCGAGTTGTTTCATGCGTTTATAAGTAATATAATATACATAAAATTATAGTTCTATCAATTGTTCATCTACACATCTAAAGTTTGTCACGAACGGACATCGGGAGTTTGAGTTATGTCTAATTTAAAAACAGTGTGTGAATCAGGACAGATTCTGTCCAGATTCGTCACTTAATATTGTAACACAGTTTTCTATATTTTACGTCGGTTTTCAGTAAAAACATAAAAGTAAGAAAACATAGATCATTCGATGTAGATATCCAAAACACCTGAGTTTGCTCAATTTGGACATAGGTATACCAAGTTATGTGTCCTATAAGTTGACCGGTAACTGCAGTTTTCTGTTTTACGAACAGTGAATAAAAATGATGTAATTCCTAAACCGTTAAGAGATTCGATCTGAAATTTTTACAGCGTGTACAAAATAATATATTCTATCATATGTAAATTTTCTAAAATTTCTATAAGTAAAAGTTAATTTCTAAAAATTATTTTAAAAGTAAAGGTATTGATATGTCATATGTGAGAAATGAGAAAATCATGGTATTTATTCGTAACTTCATTTTTTTTATAAACTTTAAATAAAGTAATTTAAAATACAACAACAAATGATACAATCCTAATTGGTCACTATGAAATCTCAACATATGGATTGAGAGTAATGAAAAAGACTTCTCAAACTATATATGTGTGTATGTTTGTGTGTGTTCATTATTTATATATGTATCCATTTAATTAATTATTTAGGGACTATGATATGATAAGAGAAGTTTTTCATGGCAATATGACAAGAGAAAGATGGAGAGAAGGAGATGGAGGGAGGGAAAGAGAGAAGAGACTTACATACACAAGCCGGTATTGTCACCTGGCTTGTCTATCCGCTGATAACCTCGCGTTTCTAGCGAGACTTTTTTGAGAATTTGTTCATGTTCTTATTCGGGGAATCTAGATGAAGAGGGATATGTGAAATGATATAAAGGTGTGATGATGAAAAGAAAGATGAGTGAGATATAAAAAAGTTTATGGCCACCATAACTCTAATAATGTATGACTCATTTGGAAGTTAAAAGGAAGATGAAATAAAATGTCTTATTTGTAGGTTATGAGAAGAATAAAAATTGATAAAAAATAATTGCAAGAATAAGGATTTGAACATGCGACCTATGGAACAACAATATAAGGACTTAACCAATGTGCTACAATGTTGTTCATGGATATATTTAATTAGAATTAAATATATGTTGTTGCTTGAAAAGAAAGTGGGCTTTTGGGCTCATAGTTTTATAAAAGAAAATGATAATGAAATTGGATTTGAGTTATGGTCTGGGTTAGATCTTGTGTTTAATTTGATAAAAAAGAGGTTAAAATTTAGTTTTTAAAAAATATGTTTGGGAAAAATAGATAGAATAATAAAATAATATATTTAATAGAAAATAAAATATACAGAAAATACTAAGAATAAATAGATAAAATATTTTACTAAAGAAAGAAAATATGAAGGTATAATAATACTAGGGTCGTTACAGTATTGTATATTGTTCAGTGTCCATTAGGACAATGGGGTTAGTACTCGTACTATATTCTGTTTACTTATGACTTCTCTAGTTTTAGACAAGTATTCCGTTGAAATACAATGTCCAAATATTGAGAAGTTATAGGTATAAGAATAAAGTAGAGAACCATTTATTGGAAGTATCAGGATTCTTCGAGGTAGTCGAAGATGTAGATACTTGTGTTATTGTATTTCGTTGATAATAATGGTTTTGAGAACTTGCTTCTCTTTCAAGTTACTCATACATGGATGAGCTCCTAGATGAGTATTGTTGATTGGCATCTTTCCATTTGGTTGATATGCACTGGAGACAGCTGCATGATTTTGAATCTGGTTCCAATTTAAATAGTGCTTTTGTTTCTATATTGGATATATATAGAATCAATTTATATCTTAATGATGTTAAGGTATAGAGAGTTGTTCGGCCGATGCTTAAAACCAGAATTCGGATAAACTCGAGGCACGTTTCAGTAATGGCAGTTTGTGGGTTATCCCGGGCTTTGACGAGGGTTAAGTTTCTACCATCAGGAAGATCAATAGTGATATTGTTCTTGACTCGCCACAGTTTTAGTAAAAATGGACTTTTCAGAAAACATGAATGGGAGTATGGTAGAACTAGAATTGATTCCAGAACCACAAACGATTACTGAAAATTTAATAGAACCTAAAGATTTAATCGGGTTTGACATTCCATTAGCCACTCCGCAGATTTGGTCAGTAACCTCAGGCACCCGAGAGGTACTTCGGTCTTCTCAGAGACGGTGACAGGGAGGTTCTTGTTTACCCAGACATGCCATTGCTGCTGTTCTAGACTATGAGACCCGGCAGGAGGATGAGTATAGCGTCGTTCTGAACTAGCTCTAGAAGTGCACGTGTATATGACTCTGTTAGAGGGTTGTTGTTGTTGGTAGAGTAGCGGAAGCATAGAGAATAAGTAGCTTATGACTATTTATAGACTAAAGCATGTATAGCGGAAATAGATCATCTATTTTTGATGTGACAGTCATAGGTTTTTGACTTCATCAGAATAGGAGATGGATCTGGTAAGAAGGTGTTAGAGAGTGATGTCCAGGTATTTGGATGCCATGTACTTTATAGGAAGTAAAATTCCTATACTACGATCGGTTATACTGTGTTTGTCACAAAGTTGTTTCTCCACATAGGATATGGATAAATATCAGTTTTTCTGCTCACTAGATCTATGGTTTTAGATCTAGATTTAGGAAGTGTCCCAATTTTGGGTACTTTGACACTATTCTAAAGTATTTTAGAATGGATGACTCCTAACGTGGTGGTGTACCCGCAGATGATGGAGTCACCCTCTCTAAGGAGATTTCTTCTAGACTGATGAGGAGAGGGATTTGCATGATTGACGTATCACTTACTTAGGCAATTGAGTCAATCATGAAATGTCAAGTACCACACCAGATATTGCTTTTGCACTAGCTACGTTAAGCAAATATATTTATCAAATCCTGGAGAAACGATGGGAAGCAGTTATAAACATAAGTGAATGTTCTTGGTATATGGTAACGGCACCCTCCTTCGGAAGGCGGTTATCATTTGAGCCTTCCAAGGTGACTTAGATGACAGAGTGACTGTCAGGGTTATAGTTTTCCCTCTTTTTGAGGGGCAGTATGTTGGACAGGTGGTCCAAGCGGATACTGAGGAAGGCCTGGCGCAGGTTACTGATTAAAATCAGTGGATGATATAGTCTAAGAAATATGTTGGATTTAGAGTTCATTTGTGAACTGGGTCCCATAAGATATCCAGAAAAATTCTAAGATAGGTATCACTCATTTCTGGAGATAGTATTTCTCCGTGAAGTTGAGATATAGAGAGATACATAAAGAAACACTCGAGCGGATCCACTCACTGAGGCAATTTCTCGAACACAATAGTTTCGCAAATGGGCTTTGCGAAACTGATTAGTAAAGAAGTTAGGTGTTCGGTATCACACGGGCTGTGAGTATACGACACTGCAATAATTGGCCTTAAGTTCAAGTGGGAGATTGTTGGCTACAGTGCCCTCAAGTCAATTATTGAATCGCAGGCACGCGATTGCGATGATTGAGGGAGGACTTATACCGGTAGAACAATCTTACTCAAGATGATACTATACTATCTGGTTTATCTTTTGTTGGATATAGTGCCCTCGGAGTCAATTATTGGATCGCAGGCACGTGATTGCAATGATTGAGGGAGGACCTATACCTGTAGGACAGTCTTACTCGAGAGCTTTGTATACTATCTGGTTTGTCTTTATCATCGTGTACATGCTTTAGGTGACATTATAGTTCACTATTACACGTTGATAGAGAATAGTATGCTACCATGGTTTGTCTTTATCATCGTGTACAGTTTTAGGTGACCTTACAGGTCACTATTGCACGTTGATAAAGCCCTTAGGATTCTTGCTTGACGACCAGCAGTATGATAGAGATCATATACGTGGGAGCTGGGGTCTATAAGCATATCCTTAAAAGGTCCCTAGTCGTGGGAGTTTCGAGACTGGGCATCGATACTCCATTAGTAGACTAGTGTATACAGTCGAGACCCCGACGAGGGGCGGTGGCCGGTCTCACAAGCCATTGGTGTCAGTTGGTTCACCTAAGATGTATACAGGTGCTCATTGGGTTATGAGTACACCGGACAGGACTCGCCGGGAACATGCTAGTTGGTATTATACCTGACGTCAGATAGCAGTTCCCTAGTGACATGTAAACAGGTTAGTTCATCGACCTGAGATCGTCATTTTTCTCGTGTGAGTTCCCACTGTGCTTTGATTACTACCCTACCACGGCTCAAAGGAGTCGTACAAAAATGTTTTAGTTGGATACAGTCTCGAGCCACATGGAGGCAGTGAGCGGATCGGCAGGGGTTCGTCTCTCCCGGTATTGGGGGTGAGGTCGCGTTGTGTCTAGGAGAGCCATTACACAAAGCCCTGGGCCGAGGCAGGAGATTTACTGGTAGGTATTCCAGTAGTATCTCAGGGTGTTCCGGGCTACACTCCGACACAACTTGTACCGCTTTTGGGGGTCTGACTTTTACCAACCCCCTAGGCCTGACATGCGATGCTCATAGACGAACGGACCGGACTGTACGGATATTGTCACTGACATGCTCAGTAGGGTGTCAGGATGAGTTCGCTCATCGACCTCCCTTTTGGTCAATACCTGGTAGCCTGCTACGTACGGCTAATACCTCTGACATGCTAGTGGTTAAATCCATAGCCAAAATATTGACGAGTCTTTAGAGTCCCCCACAGACAGTTTCTAAGGTTTCGGGCGAAACGTTGTAGAGGTCGTATGATATATGGCAGGGTTCGATCATATAGTGCGGTATTGCACGAATCATGATCGGACGGATCATACTAGTGGGCTTTGGTTTAAGCCGGATCCTAGTATTAGATTTGTTGGATTACTTTAGTCTCATCGCATTCGGTCGGAATGCGAATGCAGGTATGTATATAGGTGCGGGGTATCCTTGTGATCCGTCACGAGTTTACTTTAGATGTTGCCGTATCTTTTTGTTGTGGCAAACATTTGGATTAATGTTTGCATTTGGAAATAATGAGCTAGAATTCATCATGACATGCATTTAATGTGACATGGACATATTAGGTGACTCATGGTCTCTTTTTTAGCACTTATGTCACATTATTTGATTGATGAGTGGATGAAATGAGAGGGAGAGAGAAAGTGGGCTGCCATGTGAGGGGTTTGCTCTTGGTTTTTATCATCACTCCCACTCTCATTTTATCACACAAGATGAAAACACAAAAAGAAAACAACCTCTTCTTCTTCTTTCTTCTCTAGCTCACCATTTTCATTAATGGCAACACCTTCAACCACCATCCAAATCAATGGATGCAAGAGACAAAGTAATCACAAACATTCTCTACAACACCTTGGACACGTCGGCTAGCACACTTCGTGCTCGAGTTGCTTCGGATGAAGCAGGAGCCCGTAAAAAGACTCGTAGATGTGGTGCCCTTTCCGACGAGGAGATCGAGACCGGAGTTGCCGCGATGAGCTTGGGATGGTGGCCAAAGACCGAAGAACATGGATCGATCGGTATAGCTTTCCACCCTCTCTCTAGATAGCTAGTAGGAGGTTAATGGTTCGATCCGGGTTTTAAGCATACGATAGCGCCGGTTTTTAAGTTAAGAAAAATTTTCGTTTCCGCATTTTGGCCTAGGAAAGACGGCCGGGGCTCTACCGTAATCTTACATGGTATCAGAGCCACGCCATTAACATTTACTAGCTTTCTCTAACGTGTTTAGAACTTTGATCGGACGAAATTTCCAAAAACTGCATTTCCAAGCATCAGTTTCTGTTGAATTTTCCTGTCGTCAAAAATTATTTGGTTTGTTGCAGAAATATGTGCAGGCTTTTTTAAGACATCTGGGAAAATTTAGTGATGTGATTTTACTGTTGCGCTGCGGAACCGCGGCCATAACCATGTTTTGGCCGCGGTTCCGCCGTAGTAAAGAATCTTCATCTCACCAAATTTCTTCAGTTGGTCTTTGACTTGGAAATGGGGTTTCTGGTAATTTTATTTTGGGCCCAGATTTATTTGAGTACTGGGTATTGTGCTTGGGGCCCACTTCAGGAATTTTTGTCGATCGAAAATTTTAAACATGTTAGTTCACAGCATTTACATTATATCTGTGACCGTGAATGTCATTCGATCTGTAAATCCTATCTAATTTCTATAGCCCTTTTAGACGGATTTGCGAACGTGACATTCATCTTGATATTCTGTGTTGTGCTGTGATGTTGCAGATTTGTCGTGGTGGATAGCCTGGATGCAATGGTAGTACAGTTTGGTTGTATATGTACATTTGATATTGTGGGTCAAGCGTCCGACATGTGGACAGTCGTCACTGCCTGTTTGTATATTATTCTTTTGGGGCATGACCGGGCTAAGGTCGATATACCCATTGTATATTTTTACTTTCTGTACTAGGATTACCCTAAGGTGGGGTGCACGGATAGCCGGGTTCTAGAGGGCAACGGGCCCGCATCTCATGGTTTTGAGACGGAGGGGGCTTCACTGTAGAATTGGCGGGCTATTCGCCGCACTCGTAGGGGGTATAGGTTGACCCAAGGAGGGGTGCTCAAGTTACCGGATTCCGTGAAGTACTGGGTGGTCCATTCACGTTGTTGAAGGGGGCTGCCTCGCTTCAGGTTTTGGCAGGTAACTTGCCACGCCCGTAGGGGTCTAGGATTTCATTGCACAGGCTATCCACACGACCAGGGGAACGTCGGGTTTCAGTAGCGGCTCTATGAAACCCGGGGATCCCAGATTATCTGTATTGTTCTGTGATGCTTATTACATTTCTGTGATGTTGTATTTTTATCATGCCTTGAGCGAATATTATATATTGACATATATACTAGTAGATGTTGTATATGTTTTACACCCGCGCTAGTCCAGTCCCCGCTCTGTCGTTAGTTAAGTAACCTAACGGGTGATGATGGGACCCAGTGGTGAATGCGGATGGCATATACGTACATCATATGTTTGTTCTTTTGTGGTGTGATTAATTAATGGGACTGCATTGATTCGGATCAATGCAAGATAAACAAACCTATTCTGATGTTGTTGGAACATTTTTCAAAAAAAAGCTGTTATTGCAAGGACGTTCTCTTTTTTTTTGCACAGTGGTATTCGGTTATAAATATCCAGCACCTCAGTCGACGAGGCAAGGGCCGAGATCCCTTCACCGGGAGTGACCCCTTGGACAGAAGTTTGCGTCAGGATAATAACTTCACTATAGCCGATTGCCTTTTTGCTTTGCATCGTGGTATTCAGCTGGAATATCCTGCACCTCATTCTACGGGGAAAGAGCCGAGATCCTTTTACCGGGAGTGACCTCTTTAGCAAAGGTTTTCGTCACTATACTTTTATAAAAAGCTATCCGGTTCCTTCAAAGATATCAAGTTCATTACGTTAAAGGTTTTTCGCCAAAAACCTGTCGTAGGCCTCCGTCATTTCAGATTAGTATTGCTTAGTATTCATGCTACGTATGCCGTGCATTGCCAAGGCGTAGTGTTCGGTAGCTCTGTAATGCTTTCCTGTCGCATGGATATGTGGATTGGTTAGGACAGTCGTACGATTATGTTGGCATTGTCAAGGACTCGTACGGGTGGGTTTAACGCAATCAAGATAATGACGGGTTGAACTTGACTAGGACTCTTTGATATGTGGGCATTGTCAAGGTCACTTGGGTCCTAGGGGTAAAAACATACATCGGGAGTTTCTAAAGAAACTGAAACTTGCCAGGCATGTGCATACCTTCTGGAGTGTGATAACGTGAGTGGATTCCGTCACATTATCATGCGATAATAGTTGGATCCCGATTGCCATTGATGAGTTGGTTTACTCCTCGGGTAATCCCGACTAATACTTCTTTCAGGTTTGGAGAAGAATTTGACGATACAGTGGGAGGTATCCTGATTAGATAAATTGATAACCATTCTGATCTAGGTTAGAGTGCACGCTGAGTGTTTCTTTTCTCTCTCTCTCTCTTTGGCGGTGACCATGGCCCGACCCTTGACTACGACTTGGTGACCAAGTTAACCGAACCTTCTTAAAACATTGGCTTTTGGATTGTCAGAGTTGCATACCTCATTGCCACTCCTACTTTTACCATTTTCTCCAGAAGACCCCGTATTACTATGAACATCCACTTCCATTGGATAAAATAATCGTATGGTTATATACGAACTCGAAGGAACATGTTCCAGATTCGAGGATGGTTTCCGGTTCTGGAGAAAACGAATAGGACTATTCAGTTGTCTTTTCCTTTTACCTTCTCTCAGGTTGCGAGTGCTCATTGGATTAAGACGGTACACCTATTATGCTAATTGGATAGTCTTCTTCCAAACCATAGGCAGGTGCCGAATGGTGGGGAATGAAGAAAACCAATTAGCCTAACGAAGGTGTACAGAAGGTATTAAGAAAAGACAAATAAAGGGATTAGTAAGAGGGCAAAGTAAATTGCGACTGCTATTCACGACCAAACCAAGTATTTCATCGCCACTCCTACTTCACCATTGCATTTCTTCGAGACACTCCGTATCACTACGAAGATCCACAGTTATTTGGATACTCCATCGTATGGTTATATACGAACTCGAAGGAACTTGTTCCAGTTCGGGGATGGATTCTGGTTCAGGAGAAATAGGAATAAGGTTTATTCAGTTGTATTTTATCTTCACCTTCTCTCAGGTTGCGAGTGCTCCTAGGATTAGGACAGTACACTTATTATGCTTATTGGATAGTCTTCTTCCAAACCATAGGCTGGTGCCGAACGGTAGGGAAGGGAGAAAACCATTTAGCCTAAAGGGGTGTAGAGAAGGTAATGACTAAAGACATATAAAGGGATTTGGAGAGATGGAAAAGAATTATACGGTTACAGTTGTGAATCTGATAATGGAAGAGGCATTACTAAGGAATACCCGGATACCCCTTCGAAACATATTCATGTTTCAGTTTCACTATGTATTGTTAAAAGAAAACTGATTTTCCAATTAGTCCTTGCTCCAGGGTATGTACTTACCAGGTTTGATTCTCACATCTGTATGGTTTTATAGATGATGGGTGGGAGTAAGTTATTGGGAATTGGGTGATCATCCTCATTATATCGGGATTCGTTGTAATTGGTGATATTTGAGGAAATCACCCGGGTTGTTTGCCGGACGGCTAATATTTGGTTTTGAATATTCGTTGTTGTGTACCAATTTCAAATTGATATATCTATACGTTTATTTTTATAAAGTGAGATATAACTTTTTGAAATTATATCTATGACATTTACCTATATCAGTGGATGGTTAGGTAAGGAGCATTAAATAGCGTTGTAATTCTTCTTAACCATAAGTACAGTTTTCAACCTACGACACACAGGGAATGAGTTATTAGACTCAAGGGATTTACACAGAGTATTGTATGTTGTCCAGTGTCCATGAGGACAGAGGGGTTGGTACTCGTACTATATTCTGTTTACTTGTGACTTCTCTAGTTCTTAGACATGTGTTTTATAGAAACACAAGGTCCAAGTTTTGAGAAGTTATAGGTATATGATTAAAGTAGAGAACCAGGCGTTGCAAGTATCAGGATTCTTCAAGGTGATCGAAGATTTAGATACTTGTGTATGGTATTCAGTTAATAGTAATGATTAAGAGAACTTGCTTCTCTTTCATGTTACTCATAATTGGAAGCACTCCTAAGTTGAGTAATGCTGATCGGCCTCTCTCCATTTAGTCAATATGCACTGGAGACAGCTGCATGATTTGAATCTGGTTCTAATTAAATCAATGTCTCTGTTTCTATATTGGATATAGAATAGTTCATATCTTAACATTGTTAAGGTACGGGGAGTTGTCCGGCTTATGCTTAAAACCAGACTCTGGATAACTCAAGGCACGTTTCTGTAATGGCTGTTTGTGGGTTGACCCGGGCTATTACGAGGGTTGACTTTCTATCATCTGGAAGATCAATAGTGATATTGTTCTAGACTCGCCAAAGTTTTAGTAAAATGGATTTTTTCAGAAAACAGTAGTAGGAGTATGGTAGAACTAGAAGTGATTCCAGAACCGCAAACGATTACTGAAAATTTGATAAGAACCTAAAGATTCAATCTGGTTTGACATTCCATTGGCCACTCCGCAGATATGGTGGGTAACCTTAGGCACTCGAGAGGTACCTCGGTATGCTCAAAGACGGTGACAGGGGGGTTCTTGTTTACCCAGACTTGCCATTGCTGTTGTTCCAGACTGTAAGACCCGGCAGGAGGATGAGTATAGCGTGTTCTAAACTAGCTTTAGAAGTGTACGTGTATATGACTCTGCCAGAGGGTTGTCGTAGTCAGTGGAAGCAGCGGAAGCATTGGTGAACAAGTAGCTTATGTCTATTTATGGACTAAAGAAGATATAGCAGAGATAGATCATCTATTTCTGATGTGACAGTCATTGGTTTGACTTCATCAGAATTGGGGATGGATCTGTTAAGAAGGTAGTAGAGTGTGATGTCCTGGTATTTGGGTGATATACACAGAGTAGGAAATGAAATTCCTATACTACGGTCGGTTATACTTTGGTTGTCACACAGTGGTTTCTCCACAAAGGATATAGATATAATATCAGACATTCTGGTTACTAGATCTATGGTTTTAGATCTAGATTTGGGTAGTTTTCCAACCTGGTACTTAGACAGCATTCTAAAGGTGTTTTAGAATGGACGACTCCTGGCACGGTAGTATACCTGCAGGTGATGGAGTCACCCTCTCTAAAGGTGTCTTACAGACTAAAGGGGAGAGGGATGTACATGATTGGAAGATCACTTGCTTAGGCAATTGAGTCAATCATGAGATGTCAAGTACCACACCAGATGTTGTTTTTGCAGTAGATGCAATAAGTTGATATTGATCCAATCCTAGAGAAACTTTCGGAAGCAGTTTTAGAACATAAGTGGATGTTCTAGGGATATAATAACGACAGCCTCCTTCGGGAGAAGGTTATCATTCCAGGCTTCCAAGGTGACCTGGATGACAGAGTGGCTGTCAGAGTTATAGTTTTTCCCTCTGACGAGGGGCAGTATTTTGGACAGGTGGTCCAAGCGGATACTGAGAGAGGTGTGGCGCAGGATACTGATTAAGTTCAGTTGACGATACAGTCTAAGAAGTTTGAATTTGGAGTTCATTTATGAACTAGGTCCCATCAAATATCCAGACATATTCTAAGACAGGTATTGCTCATTTCGGGAGATGGCTTTCTCCGCGAACTTGAGATAAAGAGAGACATAGAAAGAAATATCAGGGCGGATCCACTAGCTGAGGCTATTCCTCGAACGCAATAATTTTGCAAACGGGCTTTGTGAGACTGATTAGTAGAGGAGTTGGGTGTTCGGTATCACACGGGCTGTGAGTATGCGACATCGCAATAATTAGCCTTGAGTGCAAGTGGGAGATTGTTGGATATAGTGCCCTCAGAGTCAATTATTAGATCGCAGGCAAATGATTGCAATGATTGATACCGGTTGGACAGTCTTACTCGAGAGGTTTGTATACAATCTGGTTTGTCTTTATCATCGTGTACATGCTTTAGGTGACATTGTAGTTCACTATTACACGTTGATAGAGAATAGTATGCTACCATGGTTTGTCTTTATCATCGTGTACAGCTTTAGGTGACCTTACAGGTCACTATTACACGTTGATAGAGCCCTTAGGATTCTTGTTTGACGACCAGCAGTATGATGGCGATCATATACGTGGGAGATGGGGTCTATAAGCATATCCTTAAAAGGTCCCTAGTCATGGGAGTTTCGAGACTGGGCATCGATACTCCATTAGTAGACTAGTGTATACATTCGAGACCCTGACGAGGGGCGGTAGCCGGTCTCACAAGCCATTGGTGTCAGTTGGTTCACCTAAGATGTATACAAGTGCTCATTGGATTATGAATACACCGGACAGGACTCGCCGGGAACATGCTAGTTGGTATTATACCTGACGTCAGATAGAAGATCCCTGGTGACATGTGTACAGGTTAGTTCATCGACCTGAGATCGTCATTTGTCTCGTGTGAGTTCCCACTGTGCTTTGATTACTACCCTACCACGGCTTAAAGGAGTCGTGCAAACAGGTTTTAGTTGGGTACAGTCCCGAGCCACATGGAGGCAGTGAGCGGATAGGCAGGGGTTCGCCTCTCCCGGTATTGGGGGTGAGGTCCCGCTGTGTCTAGGAGAGCCATTACACAAAGCCCTCGGCCGAAGCAGGAAATTTACTGGTAGGTATTCCAGTAGTATCTCAGGGTGTTCTGGGCTACACTCCGACACGACTTGTACCGCTTTTGGGGGTCTGACTTTTACCAACCCCCTAGGCCCGACATACGATGCTCATAGACGAACGGACCGGACTGTACGGATATTGTCACTGACAAGCTCAGTAGGGTGTCAGGATGAGTTCGCTCATCGACCTCCCTTTTGGTCAATACCTAGTAGCCCGTTACGTATGGCTAATACCTCTGACATGATAGTGGTTAAATCCACAGCCAAAGTATTGACGAGTCTTTAGAGTCCCCCACAGACAGTTTCTCAAGTTTCGGGCGAAACGTTGTAGAGGCCGTATGATATATGCAAGGGTTCGATCATATACGTGCGGTATTGCACGGATTATGATCAGACGGATCATACTAGTGGGCTTTGGTTTAAGCCGGATCCTAGTATTAGATTTTTTGGATTACTTTAGTCTCATCACATTCGTATTCGGTCGGAATGCGGATGCAGGTATGTATATACAGGTGAGGAGTATCCTTGTGATCCGTCACGAGTTTACTCTAGATGTTGCCGTATCTTTTTGTTGTGGTAAACATTTGGATTAATGTTTGCATTTTGAAATAATGAGCTAGAATTCATCATGACATGCATTTAATGTGACATGGACATATTAGGTGACTCATGGTCTCTTTTTTAGCACTTATGTCACATTATTTGATTGATGAGTGGATGAGAGAAAGTGAGCTGCCATGTGAGGGGTTTGCTCTTGGTTTTTATTATCACTCTCACTCACATTTTATCACACAAGATGAAAACACAAAAAGAAAATAACCTCTTCTTCCTCTTTCTTCTCTAGCTCACCATTTTCATTAATGGCAACACCTTCAACCTCCATCCAAATCAATAGATGCAAGAGACAAAGTGATCACAAACATTCTCTACAACACCTTGGACACGTCGGCTAGCACACTTCGTGCCCGAGTTGCTTCGGATGAAGCGGGAGCCCGTAAAAATACTCGTAGATGTGGAGCCCTTTCCGACGAGGAGATCGAGACCGGAGTTGCCGCGAGGAGCTTGGGATAGTGGCCAAAGACCGAAGGACACGGATCGATCGGTATAGCTTTCCACCCTCTCTCTAGATAGCTAGTAGCAGGTTAATGGTTCGATCCGGGTTTTAAGCATACGATAGCGCCGGTTTTCAAGTTAAGAAAAATTTTCGTTTCCGCATTTTGGCCTCGGAAAGACGGCCGGGGCGCTACCGTAGTCTTACATCTTTATCATCATATAAAGCATTAGGTGGCACTACAGATAACTATTATATGTTGATAGAGCCCATAGGATTCTTGCTTCACTATCAGCATTATGATGGAGATCATATAAGTGGGAGCTGGGTGGTCTATAAGCACATCCTTAAAATGTCCCTAGTCATGGGAGTATCGAGACTGGGCATTAGTACTCCAGAGTAAACTAGTGTATACTTATCAAGACCCCGACGAAGGGCGATGGCCAGTCTTACAAGCCATTGGTGTATGTCCGTCACCTATGATAGTATATAGGTGCTCATTGGGTTATGAGTACACTGGACAAGACTCGCCAGGAACATGCTAGTTGGTATTATACCTATTGTCAGATAGCAGTTCCCAGGTGACATGGGTATAGATTAGTCTGTCGACCTGAGATCGTCATTTGTCTTGTGTGAGTTCCTACTGTGCTTTGAATATTACCCTACCACGACTCAAAGAAGTCGTGCAAACAGGTTTTAGTTGGGTATAGTCCCGAGCCACATAGAGGCAGTGAGCAGATCGTCGGGGATTCGTCTCTCCCGATATAGGGGTTGATGCCGCACAGTGCATGGGTGTCCATCACCAGAAATCCTCGGCCGGAGTAGTCGTGAATTACTGATGTGGATCAGTAGTTTCTCATTGGGTGATGGGCTTCATACCGACATGAATTGTCGCGTTATTATGGGTCTGACTTTATCCACCCCCATAGACTCGATATGCGATACTCTTAGACGAACAGACCGGATTGTATGGAGATTGTCATAGACAGGCTCAGTAGGGGTTCGGATGAGTTTTCTCATCGGCCTTCCTTTCTCTCAATACCTGGGTAGCCGTTACGTACAGCTAGTGTCGCTGACGTGCTTGTGGTTAAACCCACTGCCAGCGTATTGTCGAGTCTTTAGAGTCCCACACAGAGGGTTTCCCTGGTTCTGGCGAAATGATGTAGTAGCCGTATTGGATACATGCAGGGTTCCGATCGATTGATGTACTTTGTACCCGGACTTTTGATCGGACAGTTGATAATAATAGCCGGTTCGGGTTTGAGCCGGATTATTAAATCGGGTATTGATTTAATAATTTACGTATATGTATTTCGATACGTATATTCTAGTATTATGTTCTTTGTGTTATTCTATCTCTTTGGGTATTCGTATTTTGATACGAATGCAGGTATATATATACAGTAGAATGTTATCCGTATTTTTCCGGAAAACATTCTAGAAGGTGGCCACCTCATTTTTGGATTTGACCATTTATTAGAAAATGGTAAATGAGGTGGAAATTAGCATATGAGGAGTATGGTGATGACCATGCTTGCATAGTGTGCAAATGAATTTTTAATTCATTTGTGCATACTATTCAAGTATGGGTGGATTTTAAAATGAAAAGAAATGGTTTTACAAAACCTAGCATGCTTGTTTTTCTCTCTCATGGGAGCTTCATTATTTTTGAACATGAGGTTTTCCTTGTGCTCTACTTTACCATTTGTGCGTCACTCCTCTTTAGTTTCCATAGTTGCCTCCACCTTCATTCTCCACCTCCTCTCAACCCTCTCATGAGTTGAGAAACATGAGAGGAGGTGAGATGAGATATACCTACACTAAGTTCATACACTAAATCCTAGGCTTTCTAGAGTAGCATCCTAGAAACCGTAGTTGCTTCACTTGCATCCATTATGTGAAGCTAGAGCCATTACTATATCCCTCAGGTGGATCGTCTTCGACGAAGGGAGACCGGCGGCCAAGCTAAAATGGACATGCCTCAAAGAGATGAGGAGGAAGATGGAAGACCGAAGGACTTAGTTCATTCGGTATAACCATCTAACTCCTCTTTATACGCTTGCTAGTATAGGTTTTTGGTTCGATCTTGTGCGGATTTTGTTTGCGCCAAAGTTTTGAAAATTTTTGTTCCGCATTTAGCCACAATTTGATGGTCGGGGCCCCGGCAAAACCCAACACGTGGTAGGGTGGAAATTAAAGCACAGTGGGAATCACACAAGACTCTATGATGATCTCGGGTCTACAGCCTAACCTGTACCAGTGTCACCAGAGAACTGCTATCTGATGTTTGGTATATTACCATCTAGGAGTTCTCGGCGAGTCTTGTTCAGTGTACCCAGTCTCCTCTAAGCACCCGTATACAATCTTTGATGTCAAACACCAATGGATATGGGATCATCCATCGGCCATCAAATGGGTCAAGAAACGTATACGCTAGTCTACTCTGGAATATCGATGCCCCATCTCGATACACCCACGACTATGAATAATTAAAGGATGAACTTGTGGACTACTCTGGCCCCAGTAGTATGATCTGCATCATAATCCTGGTAGTCAAGTACACATTCTAAGGTCTTTACCAACATGTGAGAGGAAGACAGTATCACAATACTATTCTACATGTTAAGATAAAGAGTAACCAGATAGCATACTATCATGTCGAGCAAGAAAGTCCTCCCTATATATGTCCAAGCATCCATTATAATATACAATCATGTACAATAATGGCCTCTAGGGCATACATACAACTAAAAAACAGTTCCCAGGTGACCTGTGTACAGATTAGTCTGTCGACCTGAGATCGTCTTTTGTTTGGTGTGAGTTCTCACTGTGTTTTGATTACTACCCTACCATGGCTCAAAAGATACATGCAAACAGGTTTTAGTTGGGTACAGTCCCGATCCACATGGAGGCAGTAAGCGGATCGTCGGAGGTTCGTCTCTCCCGGTATTGGGGGTTGTTGTCGCGTTGTGCATGGGTGTCCATCACCAGAAATCCCTGGCCAAGGTAGTCGAGAATTACTGATTTGGATCAATAGTTTCTCAGGTTGTGATGGGTTTCATACCAATACTAAATGTCGCGTTATTAGGGGTCTGACTTTATCCACCCCCTAGACTCGATATGCGATACTCATAGACGAACGGACCAGACTGTACGGATATTGTCACTGTCAGGCTCAGTAGGGGTTTCAGGATGAGTTTGCTTGTCGGCCTCTGATTGTTCGATACTTTTGTTTGATTAAAAAAAAGTAAAGAAAGTAAAGATAAGATGTTTTAGTAGTAATAACAATAATCAATAACGGTGTCGCGTGTAGCTAGACCTTTAGTGAGTACGGGTCGTCCTCTAGGATCCGAGGAATTCATAAATTCTTGCTTTAGATTGGTTGAAAGAAATAGTAAAGAAAATCAAGAAAATAGTTCAAGATTTAGTTGAAATAATAGTTTCAAGAAAATTAAGAAAATGGTTCAAGATTTAGTTGAAATAATAGTTTCAAAAAAATCAAGAAAATTGTTTCAAGATTGAGTTATCAAGAAAATGTTCAAGATCTAATTATCAAGAAAATATGAAGAAGGCTTGTAAGATTCGATCGGATTTAGTAGCCATGGATGACTAATAAAGATGACTCGTCTTATCTATTGATAGTTTAACACTAGATTGATGGCGATGAATGCGGATTAGGGTTTTTTTGGAAGAAACTAGGATTTCTTCACTATCGACCCTTGTCCTTTCATTGATCCCATTCATTATCTAGCCCTTAACAAAAAGATCATCAATCTTATCTCAAATCGTGGTCAAGATTATCAAGAATTTGATATCGCGCCCGATGAGGATGTTGACGATTCTTTTGCGAAAGTTTGTAAACTTCATAAGACTTAAAAAGAGTATAGAATTTTCTCATCCATTGATCTACCCTAATCCTACAAATCCTATCAAGCGGAGATTTACTCGCCGTCATGAAAATCGAAGAAAGAACAGAGAAAGAATTCATAATGTGGAAATAAAAAAATTGAAATTGAAACTAATTATCACCTTTATTATTCAACTTCAAATTACAAATTCTTCAATCTGAGATTACAAGAAGAATTGCTCTCAATCACTCCCTTGAAGAGGTAATTTTTCCGTCAATCTTCACGTCGCTCGATCACCGTGAGTCTTGGACCTGTCGTGGATCGCGTGCTCTTGATGATGATCGGCTTCATGTAAAGGAGTCTTGAATGATGTAGCTCAATGAATTTCTCAATGATTTCTTGATCTTGGATTTGATCTTGAGATTTGTTGGATTTGTTAGCTTTTTTCTTGATTTGATTTGATCAAGAATTGGGATAAAGTTGGGGAAAAAATCTGGAATCCCTGCTTCTCAAGCCCTCGGTCCTTTTTATAGCCCCTAATCAAGCTTCCCCAACAAGCCAGGTTGTTACAAAGAAGCTTCCACAACAACCTAGGTTGTTACAAAGAAGCTTCCAGAGAACTCCTGAACCCCAAGTACTTGAATCGGCCGCGGATCCGCGGCGGTTTGGTGAGTTCACGGTTCCAAATTTCTGGTGTTTTCTCCTGTTGGTATCTGGGTCTTTAATTGATGTCTGGAATCTTTTTATCACTTCTGAGTCTCTGCCAGTATTTAATTCCTCGATTTCTTGTATTTTGTCGGCAGATTCCCGATTCCCGATATCTGACCTGAGCTTAATCTTGCACAAGATATCAATGAAGAATGTTAGTTATAGTTGAGATAGAAAATATTATGCGTAAAATATTAAACATACAATTTCCTTCATAATGTTGATTATAATGTATAACACATGGTAAATGATATTTTACAGATGAACTTTTAATGTGTGTTATATTTATAACAAACACCTTTAGATGATTAGAAAATATAATGAAATTGTTATGTTAAAAGTGTGATATTTTCGACTGAACAGCCTCCCTTTCGCTCAATACCTGGGTAGCCATTACGTACAGCTAGTGCCGCTGACGTGCTTGTGGTTAAACCAACCGCCAGCGTATTGACGAGTCTTTAGAATTCCACACAGAGGGTTTCTCTCCTTCGGGCGAAACGATGTAGAGGCCGTATGGTTTTACGGCAGAGTTCGATCATATACATGCACTTGTGCACGTATCATGATTCGGACGGATAATACTAGTTGCTTTGGTTTAAGCCAGATTCTAGTATTATATTGTTGGATTATTTTTGTCTTATTATATTCGTATTTTATCGGAATACGGATACGGGTATGTATATACGGATGAGGGGTATTCTTGTAATTTATTACAAGATAGCTTCTAGAAGATGCCACCTCATTTTGTTTTAAACCATTTAGGTTTAAATGGTTTATGAGGTGGAGGATGATTTGTTTTTTGGCATTAAATTCAAGCATGCTTTGTGGTGAGTCATGGGGTGAGTCATGTAGTGACTCATGATATGCTATTCTAGCATGCTTGATATTTTGTTTGGGTTGTGAGATATTTATGGAGACTTGGAGATATTTTCTTGTGTTGCTTCATTGATAATATCTCACAACACTTGGCCATTTTTCTTTACTTGACTTCATGTTCTCTTCACACTCCCATCCTCATGGCATCTTCTTCTACCTCTACCCTAATTGTCTCATGTGTTAAGAAACCTAGGGTGTCTTGAGACAAACTAATCCTTCACACTCTCTACTTCATCTTGGCTATCTAGTTTAGCGAACTAGGTACCCGAGTTACCTCGGCTTTGAGGTGAAGCTCGAACTACATACCCTTAGGTGGATAATCTTCGGTGGAGGGAGACCTGAGATCAAGCTTGATCATGGTAGTGCAGGGTTACCTAGCGCGGCAGCAAGGTTTCGGGAGGCATAGTCCATGCCGTTTTCAAATTTTTGTCGTACTAAAGAACCTTAACCCTAGAATCTTAACTAGAGATTTAGACGAACTACAATGCAAACAACTTTACATCTAAGTGAATGAGGAATACAACCATGGTAGACCGGTCCTTCATTTCTATAGCTCCATGTAGTAGTCCCTTCGCTCCAAGTAGTGAACACACGAACTCTAGAAAGGGTTCACATGAAGAAATGAACAAGGTTGCTCGAAGTCTTCGAGTCCGAAGATGATCTACGCCGAGAAGACTCAAGCTCATGCTACCTCTTCACTAATGGTAGATTAGTGAAGCAAACACCCTAAACTAAATGGCTAATATAGTAGAGGATGATGAAGTAGGAAACAAGCTCACTTTAGATTAATTTTTCTCACAATATTTCATCACCATTTGAAAAAAAAGAAAGCTTTTTTCATGAGGAAGAAAAGGATGAAGTGGAGATGAGAATTGTTGGATATATGTATGCCCTAGAGGTCATTATGTGATAGTGGATGTATTTTTACATGTATATTTATATTCAGAGGACATTCTTGCTCTACATGATAGTATGCTTTCTGGTTACTCTTTATCCTGACATGTTCACTTGATCATGCTTTTATTCATTTGGTACATGTTGATAAATCCCTGAGGATATTTTCTTGATTATTGTGATTATGATGCAGATCATACTAGTGGGACGTGTGTAGTTTATAAGCATATCCTGAAATGTCCCTAGTCGTGGGTGTATCGAGACGGGGCATCGATATTCCAAAGTAGACTAGCGTATACGATTCTTGACCCATGTGATGGGCAATGGATGATCCCATATCCATTGGTGTTTGACACCAAGATTGTATTTGGGTGCTCAGTGGAGACTGGGTACACTGGACGGACTCGCCGAGAACTCCTATATGGTATTATATCTATCGTCGGATAGCAGTTCTCAGGTGACACTGGTACAGGTTAGTCTGTAGACCCGAGATCGTCATAGAGTCTTGTGTGTTCTCCCACTGTGCTTTGATTTCCACCCTACCACGGCTCTACTGAGTCATGCAAACAGTTGGCTTTTGGGTACAGTCCCGAGACACATGAAGGCAATGAGCGATAGGAGGGGTTTCGTCTCTCCCGGTATTGGGAGTTGATGTTGCGCTGTGCTCGATTGGCTATATCAGCAAGTCCCTGGCCAGGGCTGATGAGATTTACTGATAAGTGTTATCAGTAGTTTCTGTTGGGATTCCTTAGCACCTAGCCTAGGGTTTGCAAGTATCACACATGCCACAACAAAAAAATCAAGGGGGTGCTAAGCAATCAAATCAAGAATCATGCTAGAAAACTAGGGTAGCAATACATGTAATACATCATCACAAAGAGAAGTGAACAAAAATACAACCTTTGTAGATCCGGTCCTTCATTTCTAAAGCTCCGTGTTGACGTCCCTTCACTGCGATCATCGAACTCCCGGACTCTATTATGGAATTCCCCGGAGAAATGAACAAGATTGCTCGTAGTCTTTGAGGCCGAAGATGATCTACGTCGATGAGACTCAAACTCAAGCTAACCCTTCACTAGATCATGAACTTTGTGAAGAGAACACCCTAAACTAAATGGCAAGTAGTATAGGATGATGAAATAGGGAGTGGGTTCACTTTAGATTTCGATTTCTCACTTGTTTTCACCACTTAGAAAAAACCTAGAAAGCTTTTCCTTTTGGATGAAGAAGAAGAACAAGTAAGAATGAAAAATGAGAAAAGAATAATCATAATTATGCAACCATGGGTGAGTTAGTATCATCCACTAACTATTGTAGAGACTAAACCATTGTATGGTTTGGTTTAGAAATATCCTAAGTAAAACAAAATGTGTGGACTTTGTCAAAGATGCTTGAAGCTTCATGAAGCTTTAAGTCATGACAAATAAACCCACCATTTTGAAATACTTAAAATAAATAAAACCCTCACAATTATAAATAAACATGGTGTAAGTCTTACACACACCCAAGTTTCCATGTATCATTAAGCATGATAAAAACATATACACAATTATATATCATATATACACTTTGTGCACATCAAGTGAGAAAATAATCTTAAGTGAACCAAAACTAGTTAATATAAAGTAATATATCAAATATATAATTATACATTAAATCATTAAATCAACACTTGATTTAATGATCCGGTCATATCGCATATAACCGAATAATATCTAGTGTATCAATATATCGAATCAACACTAGATTCGGTAACCCGGCTATATCGCATATAACCGACCGATAATACAAATCACGAGAATAGAATACAGTATCACATACTGGTATTATTCTCGGTCCCACACATATCACATACGTGCTCCTATTTCATTTCGCTGGAGCAGGAAACCTAAGTGTAGGACTCTAAAGACTCGTCAATACGCCGGCAGTAGGTGGTGATCACATCAGTCACCCATAAGCCGCAAGAGGTCTGCTAAACATAACGGCCACCGAGGTATTGAGCGATCAGAAGATCAACGAGCAAGCCGGCTCACACTCCTGCGAATCCTAACAGTAACACTTACCGCACAGTCCGGTCTGTTCTTCTGATATGTCGCATATCTCGCCTAGAGGTGGTAAACGTCAGACCCTAGTAGCTTGATAAGTCATGCCGATGTAAGGTCCATAACGAGCGTGAAACTACTGATAACACTTACCAGTAAATCATATCAACCCTGGCCAGGGATTTCCAGTTATGGCCAGTTTAGCATAGCGCAACATCAACCCCAATACCGGGAGGGACGAATCCCCTCCTATTGCTCATTGCCTCCATGTGACTCGGGACTGTACCCAAAAACCACCTGTTTGCACGACTCAGTAGAGCCATGGTAGGGTGGAAATTAAAGCACAGTAGGAAACACATAAGACTCTATAACGATCTCGGGTCGACAGACTGAGCTGTACCAGTGTCACCAGAGAACTGCCATCTGACGTGAGGTATAATACCAACTAGAAGTTCTCGGCGAGTTCATTCAGTGTATCCAGTCTCCACTAAGCACCCGTATACCATCTCTGATGTCAAACACCAATAGATATAGGATCATCCATCGCCCATCACATGGTTCGAGAAGATATACGCTACTCTACTCTGGAATATCAATGCTCCGTCTCGATATTCCCACGACTAGGAACATTGAAGGATGTACTCATGGACTACCCAGGTCCTACTAGTATGATCTGCATCGTAATCCTGGAAGTCGAGTACACATCCTAAGGGCTTTATCAACATGTAACAGAGAGACAATAAGTATACATGTTAAGATAAAGAGAAACCAGATAGCGTACTATCATGTCGAGCAAGAAAGTCCTCCCTATATATGTCCCAGCATCTACTATCATATACATCTCATGTACAATAATGGCCTCTGGGGCATACATACAACTAACAATATCCCACTTGCACTAAGGCCATCATATAGCAGTGGTTGTAGTATCTCATACTCAACCATCCCATAAAAGTCTCTCTTTGGGAAAAGGCCATTGTGAGTGGATCCGCCGTGTTGTCCTCTAAGTCTACTCTCCTAACCTCGATCTCTTTGGAGATCAACCATCACCAATATCAGGTGACACTGCCTTAGAATACGTCTGGGTCAATGATGGGACCGGGGTTCCTAGGCCAAAGCCACAGCTTCATTGTCACACAATGGTAGGAACCTGGATCATCTCATGAACAAATATATAACCAGACTGCCTCTTTGGTTGCATCTTAGATAGCGATGTCTTCAGCCTTTATCGTCTAGTTTGCCACGGTATCTAGTTTGGAACTCTTCCAACATACCTCCCCTCTACTGAGGGTAAAAACAATACCTGTAACTGACATTCAGTCGACCTTACCACCAAGGAAGCTATCCAATTTTTTTCCCAGGATCGATTGATACCATCTCACTACTCCTAGTGAGAATCGTAACATCCACTTAAATCCATCTCATAGATCCAAAAACCCAGGATTCAGGAGGTATCACCTTGATACTATATGGAGAATCCTTGTGATAAGAGGAGATTGACCGAGTGTAGCATAGGAAACTCCTTTCCTATCAAGAGTATGGCATCTACGTACAATACGAGAATGACCACCATACTCTCTACTGCCTTTTTGTATATACAAGGTTCATCTACCATCTTGATGAAGTCAAACGCTTTGACTATCATATCAAAATAGATGTTCCAACTCCGCGATGCCTGCTTTAACGCATAAAGCAACTTGCACATGTTTCCGCTGCTCCCACTGTCTACGAAACCCTCTGGCTGTGTACTTATAGACGCTATCTTCTAAATCAATATTTAGAAAAATCAGTCATGACACCCAACTGCCAGATATCGTAGTCATGGTATGCAGTAGTGGCAAGTAGGATCCGGACGGACTTAAGCATAGCTATTGGAGAAAAGATTTCATCATAATCCAAGCTTGGTTAATGACGAGAACCTTTTGCAACAAGTCTAGCTTTGAAAATCTCAACTTTTCTATCTACACCAAGTAATCTTCTCAAGATATACTTGCTCCTGATGGGGATTTAACCCTTCAGATATAGCAACAAAAGTCCATACTTTGTTGGTGTATATAGATTCCATCTCAGATCGCTCAGCATCCAGCCATTCTTACAGAGTCCTCACTCTTGATGGCCTGCTCGAAACTAGTTGGGTCATCATCTCATGATGCAATCCTCGCTCGCACTGTCATCGAGAAACCGAAGTATCTCTCAGGCGGATGAGGAACCCTGCCAGATCGGCGGAGAGGCTGAGATTTGGCAGGAACTATTGAATCCTTATTCAATAGGTATTGATTGGTTCGAAAGAGTGTTTTTGTAGTTTAACCGCAATCAGAACGGTGTCGCGTGTAGATAGACCGAGGTGAGTACGGGTCGTCCTCAGGGAAACGTGGAACCTTTTACTCTTACTTTAGATGTGTTGAGAAAGAAAGGAGGGATAAAGAATTTTATAGAATGCTTTCTAGATCTACGTTAAACAAGATTGTAAAATATAGATCTAGATTATTTTAAAGATGTAGTAAATATAATAAGAAGGCTTGTAGGGTTCATTAGGATTTAGTAGTTATGGACGATTAATTAAAAGTTACCATTTTTATCCATTAATAGATTTAGAACTAGAACGACGGTGATGCGTATAGATTAGGGTTTCTGGAGGGAAAAGGAATCCCATTCTTAACCCTTATCTCGACACGGAACTCCGTTCATATCTAGCCTTTAGCAAAACAATCATTAATCTAATCTCTAATCGCGGTCGGAACTAGCAAAGAATTGCTAGCGCGCCCGATTAGGATGTTAATGATTCTTTTGATAAAGTTCCTAAACTTTATAGGACTTAAAAAGGGTTTAAATATTTTCATCGTTCATTAGCCTACCCTAATCCTACGAACCCTAACAAGCGGAGAATTACTCGCGCATGTTGGGAGAAGAAGATGAAAAGAAAGAGAGGGAAAACATAATGTAAAAAAAACAATTAAATAAAATAACTGCCTTTATTAATCGACTTCTTCAAACTACACTTTTAATCCATAGAAGATGATTGCAACTAGTTGCTTCTCGATCTTTCCTAAGGAGGTAGTCGAACAGTCGATGATCAGCCTGGATGCGTGAGCGTCGGGAGCTTCGTGATCGCGTCGGCTTGATAGCTTTTCCAAGAGGCTCTCGGTGCCTTTTTATAGTGCAAAGCCAGAATCTTGTAGTTGAAAACTTGCTAAAATATAGCATAGATTTACCCCAAAAATTCTCTGCCCCTAACTCCCTGGAATTGCGGCGGATCCACGGCAAATGGGGGCTAAGGCCGCGGATCCGCGGCCAACGGGTGAGATCTCTTGATCAAAATTCTTTTGCTTGCATCTTGTGACATGTGGCAATCCTAGGCACCTTCATAATTCAGAAATCTTCTCTCGGTTGCTTCCAGACTTTGTCTCCAAGTTTTGCTTCTTAATTTGGCAAGATTTCTTCAACAACTTGATTTTCTTGATTCTAGCCTTGGAAAATTCTGCACAACTTGGAAATATTCTGCACAACAACTCAAATAAGATTTTAGTAGACTTTGTTCTACTAGGATTAGGTCAATAATATTATTTGCATACATTTTCCTACCAAATACTAATTAAAATATATTAACACATGGAAAATAATGTTTTTACACATAAACCCTCATATGTATAATATATTATAATAAAGTCCTTATTTAATATGAAAATGGTAGGAAAAATGTAATACAAATGTGCAGTTTTATCAACTGAACAAATACCCCCAAACTTATCTTTGATCGTCCCGAGCAAACTAGTTTATTTAAGAGGAGAAAAAGAAAGGAGAAAACTAAGCACACTTTCGTAGGCAGACACGATTGCACTGAGCACGTGCAACAAGCCGTTAAACCTCTAGGTGTCCCTAGTAGGAGGAGTGTTGTCTCTTGAGGGTTTTCAGCGGATTACACCCACAAAATCCAATAACAAAAGAAAGATGGTGAAATTTACATAAAAAGACAAGAACCATAAAAGAAATACTTTGAAAAGAAGAGTTTCCAACTATGCCGGCTTTTCAGTTGTCATGAGCCCTATCTTAATAGTCATGAAAAGATGTTAGAAATCACATTATCCCTCAATAAAACATCGTCTTTATTCTTCATTCCTACCTTTCATCCAAACATTGATCATATACCCCTACGTGTGTGAAATGGTCATCCCTACACTCAGAGAATTCAATTCAAACTATCACACTCTTGTCCATCTACCTTAGTACTTTTTAATTTGATGAATACTTAGAATTGCTCACATATTTTCATGCGACCGTTAATACTTCTTGAGGTACTAACCAACCGATTGTTAGTGTATATGCCCTAGAGGCCATTACTGTATCATACTAGTTTGTATATTACTTAATGGAAGCTTGGGATATTCACCTTGTATAAACAGTCTTGCTCAATATAGTAGTATGCTACTTGGTTTCTTTCTACTTCAATTTGTACTTGTGTTTATTTTAGTATATCACTTATACGCATTAGTGGAGCCCTTAGGATCCTTGCTTGATTACCAGCGTTGTGATGGCAGTCACACTAGTGGGGGCTGGGTAATCTATAAGCACATCCTTATACAGGTCCCTAGTCGCAGGACTATCGAGACAGGGCATCGATACTCCGGAGTAGACTAGCGTATGCGCTTCTCATCCCAGTGTGGGAGATGGTCTGTCCCACAGCCATCAGTACGTCGTACTGGAGATAGTATACGGGTGCTCGTTGGGTTACGAGTACACTGGACAGGACTCGTCGGGAACTGACAGGTTGGTATTATACCTATCGTCAGTTATCAGTTCCTAGGTGACATGAGTACAGCTTAGTCCGCTGACTTGACACTGGCACTTCGCCTCGAGTGTGTTCCCACTGTACTTTGATTACTACCCTACCACGGCTCAAAGGAGTCGTGCAAACGGGTAATAGTTGGGTACAGTCCCGAAGCACTTGGAGGCAGTGACGGTTAGACAGGATTCGTCTCTCCCGGTATTGGGGGTTGACATCGTGCTGTGTCTAGGAGAGCCATTACACGAGTAGTCCCTGGCCAGGGCAAGCGAGATATACTGGTAGGCTTCCAGTGTTATCTCAGGGTGTTTTGGGCTTCACTCCGACACGACTTGTACCGCTATTAAGGGACTGACGTTTACCGCCCCCTAGGCCCGCCATGCGATGTAACAGACCAACAGACCGAACTGTACGGAGATTGTCACACTCAGACTTAGTAGGAGTTCAGATGGGGTTCACCTCGTCAGCCTTCTTGTCGGCATCTACCTGGGGACCGTTACGCACAGCTAGTACCGCTTGCGGTCTGTGGTTAAACCCACTGCCAGCGTAAGTGTCGAGTCTTTAGAGTCCCACACAGAGGGTATTCACCATTGGGCAAAACAGAGTAGAGGTCGCATGGTTTTGCGACAGGGTTCGTTCTCATTCGCGCACTTGTGCACGTTTGGAGTCAGGACGGATTTTACTGGCTGGCTCTGGTTTGAGTTAGATACTGGTATATGTTTTGGGGTTGATTTTATCTCTCAGTATTCATGTTCCTCGGAACAAGAATGCAGGTGTGTATGCACAGTTGTTTGAGGAGGAGGAAGAGGACTTTCATTAGGGTTTCGGAACGGGTGCGTATGCACAGTTGACAGTCGTCTTTTTCCAAACCCTAATGGATTTATGTTATATCAATTAATAATATTAATAAAATGAAATTGTGTCATGGTTGGATTTTGTTGACTAGTTGACCATGGTTGACTTGTTGACCATGGTTGAAGGTTTGACCATCATCATTACAAAAGAAAGATTCTTTTTGATTCTAGCAAAATTCATTTAATGTTTGAAATGATAATGGTCATTCCTAAACCTTCCATCAACTATTTCATTTTCATTATTATTATTAATTTGATAATTCTTTTTCTTTTGTGATATGGTTGCAAGAAAGAAAAAGAGAGCTCATTCTATCATTTGGCTTCTCTCTTCTCACTTCATCTTCTTCTTCCTCTAGCTCAAGGAGAATCCTTCTCATGTGTTGAGAATCCCTCTCCTTGAAAGAAAAACACCCCAAAGACACTCTCTACTCACTCTAGGGTCAAAGGTTTAGCAAGCCGAAGATTCTAGTTCTCTCAAAGTTCGAGAAAGAGCCCGAAGGTTGAACCCTCAGGTGGATCCATCTTTGACGGAAGAAGGCAACGAGGAAGAACCATCAACCTCTACAAGTTTTCAAGAAGAAGGAGTTCAAGTTAGGTATAACCTTTCATCCGAGTAGCTAACTCTCTTTAGCTTGTTTGCTAGTTTAGTTTAGAAAAGATCCCGACTTTGTTAGTCCATGTTGCCCCATGCGCTAAAAATTTGATTTTTATACCGTTTCCGCCTCCCCGTAAGAACCGTGGGTCGCAACGTGGACTTACAGTGGTATCAGAGACTAACTAAACTTAAACTAGCTTTGTAGTAATGTGTATGGAAGTTCGATCGAGAAAAATCGCAAAACCGGAAAAACCAAAACCCTAACTTTTTGTTGAAATTTTTTGTGCTCTAAATGTAAAAAGTTTTACTCCTAAAATCGGCTCAGGGTTTTGTGAAAACACCCACGAAATACGATCGCATGATTCCTTCAAAGCGCCGCGGTTCCGCGGTAAGGGTTGGCTTAGGCCGCGGAACCGCCGCCGTTTTGTCTCTTCTTGCGGTCCTGTTTTGTGCAGTGTTCTTCTGGTAGGGTTTTGGGATTTTTAAGATATGTCATTTGTGCCCAGATTTTCCAGAAAAGAAATTTACTTTTGGGGGCCTATAAATCCGTATTTTTATCGAACTTCACTACACTTTGACTATGTTGGTTTTATCTGTGATGTTTGTATGTTTTGAACGTCGGCTAATCGCTATAAGTCGATTAGTCGGGGTTATACATCTCTGTGATCTGTGTTTGATATTGGAATGTGTATATGAATGTGTTGGACTGTCGCGGGTGAATAGCCGGGGTAGATGTGAGATGAGCTTTTGTTTTTCTTTCATTCATTTGTAATATGTAAATTGATGTAATATTATTATTTGTTTGGCCGCACAGCCGGGTCGGGGTTGTAGCCGTCATTGTATAATTCTTTTTACTGTTTTTTCTCCTAGGATAGACCCATGGAGGGGTGCACAAACTGCCGAGTACTTGGCGGGTAGTTTGCCGCACCCGTAGGGGTCTTGGGTGGGGTATTGGCTATTCACCGCGACCGTGTAATCTGCTTTTCGTTGCAGGCTCGAACGGATTGCGGATTCCTAGTATATCCAATGTATTCATCTGTGATCTGTAATGTCTATCATTGCTATATTTATAACTATTTTGGCGTTGCTTATGTTTTACAGCCGCGCTAGCCCAGCCCCCGCTCTGTCGTTAGTTAAGTAACCTAACGGGTGATGACGGGGCCCCGTGGCGAATGCGAATGACATAAGCGTACGTCATATTTTGGTTGTTTTCTGCAATGGTAGGATTAATTGATGGGACGCATTAAAAGAACTAATGCAAGAATATCACGCATTAAAAGAACTAATGCAAGATAATAAACCAAGCAAAAGGTCGTTGGAACACTTTCGAAAAACCACTCGGTTCTTTTCAAAACTAACTTTTAAATGCGGAGCTTGAGCCACTCCTTTTAAAAGCTATCTCGTTCCAATCGATTATATCAAGTTCACTACGTTCACGGTTTCGCCAAAACCATTCGTAGCCCTCCATCATTTCAGTTAAATGTACGGTAGTATTCAAGCTATGTATTTTGACCTCACGCCAAGGCATAGTGATTGGTAGCTGCCGGATATTTATCTGTTGCATAGATAGAATGCGTTGGTTTGAGACAGTCGTACTGCCATTTTGGCCTACGTCAAGGGTAGGTACGGGTGGGTTCAAATTAACCAGGATAGTGATGGGAAGAACTTGACATGTGACTTATGATATTTTGACCTCACGCCAAGGTCATAAGAGCATGGGGCAAAAATCCACATCGGGAGTTTCATAAGTACTGAAACTTGCTAGATTTGCATACCATTTGGAGTGTGGTGATTCTGGTAGGATTCCTTCAGTTTCGTCACGCGATGATATTTGGATCCCGATCCTACTGTGAGTATATGCTACTCCTCGGGAAATTTCTCACTAAACGATCAATACTATAAACCTAGTAGGTGCCTAGAAAGGTATTAGCGGGGCTACGCCCCTAGGGAAAAGAGGTTATTTAATTAAGGAACTTCGCGAAAGCGTTGGAAAACCTCTCTCGAAGTACCGACACTGGCCTGGCTGAACGGTTAAGCAAGTATTGTGCGGTTGGATTGATCCCGACTAATTCTTCCTTTATGGTTTGAGGAGGGATTCGAGAGACAGTGGGAGCCATCCTGTTTAGACAAATTAAAAACCACTCTAAACTTGCAAGAGCATCATGCTAAAGTGTTTCTTCTCTCTCTCCTAATTGCAGCGACCAATCGACATGACTGGACTTAAGTTACTTCTAGATAAAAACATACTGACAGGGCCAAACTACAAAGATTGGCTCAGGAATGTCAAAATGGCAATCACTTACGACAAGCTGGGGTATCTTCTTACCACCAAAGCTCCCCCCGTCCCAGGTCCCACCTCCAGCGTCGCGGATAAGGAAATCCGTAAGACTTGGGAGATTGATTGCGCGAAGGCCAGGTGCCTCGTGCTTGCCTCTATGGACAACGAACATCAGAGGAGGCACGAGAATATGGACTTGGAATCCATATTTCTTCATACAAAAGAACTGTATGGAGAGCAGTCTCGTATCGCAAGATACGAAGTGTCGAAGAAGTTATTTTCGGCAAAGTTGGCCGTCGGATCATCGGTAGCGGACCACGTGCTTAAGATGATTGGCTACATTAAGGAGCTCGCGGAACTTGGGACCACGTTGGAAAGTGAACTCTATACGGATTTAATTCTCCAGTCCCTTCCATCCACTTACGCCCAGTTTATACCGAACTTCAACTTACAAGAAAAAGAAATTGAACTTTCAGAACTCCTCAACATGCTGAGGAGCGCAGAGGGCACCCTACAGAAAAGTAGGGAAACATCCACTTTGTTTGTAGGAGGATCTTCTTCTTCTAGGTCCAAGGAGAAAGCCAAGGGAAAGAAGAGGAAAGCCACCGCCAAACCAAGGGGCGGTGATAGTAAAGTGGATACGAAGGGAAAAGAAAAGGCAACAATGATAGCGGGGAAGCTTATAGGTAAAGAAGAATGCTTCTATTGTCATAAGAGTGGACACTGGAAGAAAGATTGCAGGGCTTGGAAGGCCAGGACACAGGAACTGAAGCAGGTTGCGGCTTCAGCTTCAGGTGTGTATGTTATTGAAAACTGTCTTTCGATAAACTCTACTTCCTGGGTATTGGATACCGGATCAGGATCTCATATCTGTAATTCATTGCAGGCGTTGAGAAACCGTAGGTTTTTGAAGGCAGTGACATGACCCTCAGAGTTGCGAACGGAGCTAGCATGGATGCTAAAGCCGTGGGGGACTATCACCTGGGAATGTCAGATGGACATGTTTTGGTTTTACGCAATTGCTTTTTTGTACCCAACGCAACTTGTAATATCATTTCTGTATCTTTGGTTTCTAAAGAAGGTTATGAATTTGCGTTTGTAAGTAATGTTTTAAACATTCACCTTAATCAAGTTCTGATTGGGTCAGGTACATTGAGCAATGGTATATACGTGTTAAACCAACCACAGATTTTCAATGTCCAGAATACACACAAAAGAAAGTCTCTGGATATCAATCAGGCTTTCTTATGGCATTGTAGAATGGGTCACATAAATGAGAGAAGGTTGACTAAGTTACATACAGAAGGATATTTGAATCCGTTCGAATATCAATCGTATGCCACTTGTCAATCCTGTCTCAAAGGAAAGATGACAAAGACTCCGTTCACTGGACACGGAGTAAGAGCAAGCGAGCTCTTGGGACTCGTGCACAGCGACGTGTGCGGTCCAATGTCTACACATGCGAGAAGCGGTTTTTCTTACTTCATTACTTTTACGGATGATTTTTCAAGGTTCGGACATGTCTTCTTAATGAAACATAAATCTGAAGCCTTTGGAAAATTCCAGGAATATAAGAATGAGGTAGAAAAACAAACCGGCAAAAGTATCAAGATTCTAAGGTCGGATCGAGGTGGAGAATACTTAAGTGCCGAGTTCCTGAATTATTTAATAGAGAATGGAATTCTCTCTCAACTTACTCCTCCATACACTCCACAACATAACGGTGTATCGGAGAGACGGAACCGGACCCTATTGGATATGGTACGGTCCATGATGAGTAACGCTGAGTTACCGCGATCATTCTGGGGGTATGCGCTAGAATCAGCTGCGTACCTTTTGAACCGAGTTCCCACTAAAACTGTGCCTACCACACCATATGAGTTATGGAGTGGGAAGAAACCCTATCTTCAATATCTGAAGATCTGGGGATGTCCGGCTTTTGTCAAAAAGCAGCATGCGGACAAACTCGAGGCACGCTCAGTACTGTGCAAGTTTATGGGATACCCAAAGAACACCAGGGGGTATCTTTTCTACTACGCAGAGGAACAAAAAGTCCTTGTTTCTCGTAATGCCCACTTTCTAGAACACCAGTTCTTAGAAAAGGAAATTAGTGGGAGCGCAGTAGAACTGGAAGAAATTCCAGAACCACAGACTATTACTGAAAGCTTAGTGGAACCAGAGGGTTTAAATGAACAGGACATTCCTACGCCGCTCCGCAGGAGTAGTAGGCAGTCTCATCCGTCCGAGAGATATTACAGTTTTCTCATAGACGGGGATAGAGAGGATTGCATCATAGATTATGATGAGCCTACTAGCTTCCAGCAGGCCGTTCAGAGCGTTGACTCGGTAAAATGGCTGGTTGCAATGCGGACCGAAATGGAGTCCATGTACACCAACAAAGTATGGACGTTGGACATTGCTCCAGACGGGGTAAAACCCTTAGGATGCAAGTGGATCTTCAAAAGTAAGATTGGTGTAGATGGACAGGTTGAGACCTATAAAGATAGACTTGTAGCAAAGGGTTTCCGTCAAAGACCTGGTTTGGACTATGACGAAACCTTTTCTCCAGTGGCTATGCTGAAATCCATTCGGATCCTTCTTGCCATTGCTGCCTTCCACGATTTTGAGATTTGGCAGATGGACGTAAAGACCGCTTTTCTAAATGGAAATTTAGAGGAGTGTGTCTATATGGATCAGCCAGAGGGTTTCATTCAGAGTGGGAGCAGCGGAAAGGTGTGCAAGTTGCTTAAGTCCATCTATGGACTAAAGCAGGCATCGCGGAGTTGGAACATCTGTTTTGATGAGACAGTCAAGGAATTTGGCTTTATCAAAAATCCAGATGAACCATGCATCTATAGTAGATTTGTAGCGAGAACTGTAGTATTCCTCGTTTTATACGTGGATGACATTCTCTTAATAGGAAATGACATTCCTATGCTACAATCTGTCAAGGGGTTCTTGTCGCACAGGTTCTCCATGAAAGACTTGGGTGATGCCTCATACATCCTGGGGATCCGGATCCATCGTGATAGATCCAAGAGGATATTAGGACTTTCTCAGTCCAGGTACATCGACACCATAGTGAAAAGATTTAGTATGGAAGATTCCAAGCGCGGTAACCTACCGACTTGTCACGGGATCACCCTCTCTAAAGAGATGTCTCCAAAGACTGATTTGGAGAGGGATTACATGTCTATTATACCCTACGCTTCTACGGTAGGCTCTATAATGTATGCGATGTTGTGTACCAGACCGGATGTAGCTTATGCACTGAGTGTGGTAAGCCGGTATCAGTCAAACCCTGGGGAGAAACACTGGATAGCGGTAAAGAACATTCTCAAGTACCTGAGAAGGACTAAGGAGATGTTCTTGGTGTATGGCGGAAAAGACCTCCAGATCGAGGCCTTTGCTGACTCCAGCTTCCAGAGTGACAAGGATGATTCCAAGTCCATGTCGGGTTTTGTCTTTACCCTCAATGGAGGGACAGTGTGTTGGAAGAGTTCCAAACAAGAAACCGTTGCAGACTCGACGATGGAAGCGGAATACATCGCTGCATCTGATGCCGCAAAAGAAGCCGTCTGGATGAGGAAGTTCTTGAAAGAACTTCAGGTGGTTCCGTCCATTGTTGATCCAATACCTCTGTATTGCGACAACAACGGGGCTATAGCTTTAGCGAAGGAACCCAGGTCCCATCAGAGATCCAGACACATCTTGAGGCGGTATCACCTGATCAGGGAGATCGTGGATCGCAAGGAGATCGAGGTTCGGAGGGTTGCTTCAGAAGAAAACACTGCAGATCCATTCACCAAGGCCTTACCCCAGACTCAGTTCGAGCGGCTGATCGAGATGATAGGTCTTCGATACGCCGGTACATGGCCTTAGTGCAAGTGGGAGATTGTTAGTGTATATGCCCTAGAGGCCATTACTGTATCATACTAGTTTGTATATTACTTAATGGAAGCTTGGGATATTCACCTTGTATAAACAATCTTGCTCAATATAGTAGTATGCTACTTGGTTTGTTTCTACTTCAATGTGTACTTGTGTTTATTTTAGTATATCACTTATACGCATTAGTGGAGACCTTAGGATCCTTGCTTGATTACCAGCGTTGTGATGGCAGTCACACTAGTGGGGGCTGGGTAATCTATAAGCACATCCTTATACAGGTCCCTAGTCGCAGGACTATCGAGACAGGGCATCGATACTCCGGAGTAGACTAGCGTATGCGCTTCTCATCCTAGTGTGGGAGATGGTCTGTCCCACAGCCATCAGTACGTCGTACTGGAGATAGTATACGGGTGCTCGTTGGGTTACGAGTACACTGGACAGGACTCGTCGGGAACTGACAGGTTGGTATTATACATATCGTCAGTTATCAGTTCCCAGGTGACATGAGTACAGCTTAGTCCGCTGACTTGACACTGGCACTTCGCCTCGAGTGTGTTCCCACTGTACTTTGATTACTACCCTACCACGGCTCAAAGGAGTCGTGCAAACGGGTAATAGTTGGGTACAGTCCCGAAGCACTTGGAGGCAGTGACGGTTAGACAGGATTCGTCTCTCCCGGTATTGGGGGTTGACATCGCGCTGTGTCTAGGAGAGCCATTACACGAGTAGTCCCTGGCCAGGGCAAGCGAGATATACTGGTAGGCTTCCAGTGTTATCTCAGGGTGTTTTGGGCTTCACTCCGACACGACTTGTACCGCTATTAAGGGATTGACGTTTACCGCCCCCTAGGCCCGCCATGCGATGTATCAGACGAACAGACCGGACTGTATGGAGATTGTCACACTCAGACTCAGTAGGAGTTCAGATGGGGTTCACCTCGTCAGCCTTCTTGTCGGCATCTACCTGGGGACCGTTACGCACAGCTAGTGCCGCTTGCGGTCTGTGGTTAAACCCATTGCCAGCGTAAGTGTCGAGTCTTTAGAGTCCCACACAGAGGGTATTCGCCATTGGGAAAAATAGAGTAGTGGTTGCATGGTTTTGCGACAGGGTTCGTTCTTATTCGCGCACTTGTACACGTTTGGAGTCCGGACGGATTTTACTGGCTGGCTCTGGTTTGAGTCAGATACTGGTATATGTTTTGGGGTTGATTTTATCTCTCAGTATTCATGTTCCTCGGAACAAGAATGCAGGTGTGTATGCACAGTTGTTTGAGGAGGAGGAAGAGAACTTTCATTAGGGTTTCGGAACGGGTGCGTATGCACAGTTGACAGTCGTCTTTTTCCAAACCCTAATGGATTTATGTTATATCAATTAATAATATTAATAAAATGAAATTGTGTCATGGTTGGATTTTGTTGACTAGTTGACCATGGTTGACTTGTTGACCATGGTTGAAGGTTTGACCATCATCATTACAAAAGAAAGATGCTTTTTGATTCTAGCAAAATTCATTTAATGTTTGAAATGATAATGGTCATTCCTAAACCTTCCATCAACTATTTCATTTTCATTATTATTATTAATTTGATAATTCTTTTTTTTTGTGATATGGTTGCAAGAAAGAAAAAGAGAGCTCATTCTATCATTTTGTTTCTCTCTCCTCACTTCATCTTCTTCTTCCTCTAGCTCAAGGAGAATCCTTCTCATGTGTTGAGAATCCCTCTCCTTGAAAGAAAAACACCCCAAAGACACTCTCTACTCACTCTAGGGTCAAAGGTTTAGCAAGCCGAAGATTCTAGTTCTCTCAAAGTTCGAGAAAGAGCCCGAAAGTTGAACCCTCAGGTGGATCCATCTTTGACGGAAGAAGGCAACGAGGAAGAACCATCAATCTCTACAAGTTTTCAAGAAGAAGGAGTTCAAGTTAGGTATAACCTTTCATCCGAGTAGCTAACTCTCTTTAGCTTGTTTGCTAGTTTAGTTTAGAAAAGATCCCGACTTTGTTAGTCCATGTTGCCCCATGCGCTAAAAATTTGATTTTTATACCGTTTTCGCCTCCCCATAAAAACCGGGGGTCGCAACGTGGACTTACACCGATTACTCATGTGCTTGCTGATTTGGTGATAATATTTTCCTCGTCTTGCACCACCTAAGGCTTAGCAGTGACTCCCAGACCAGTTGGCCTTAGGGCACTAGGTGAAGAGGCACCATCGCAATATATTTTTTTATTGCTACCTTGGCGATAACAAAACCAGTGTTCATTTTTCTTTTCACCATTTTTATATTTTCTTCATCAATTTTTTTTTTTATTTCCATCATACTTTGGCTTTTAGACAAGAGCATTTCAAGGTATCCTCTACTATCCCGAGTTTCAAGATGTGTGTAGGTGCATATTGTAGGGTATCAACATTCAAATGTTTGGCTTCCAGAATAGAAACTATTTTTCATACTTATTTTTATCCTCAGATTAGTGACTTCCTTCATCTTACTAACCCTTGGGACAACAGCTCATAACTACTTATTACCAGTTCGTGTAAGAAAACTTCTAATTTTCTTGGTTTTCTTAAATTATTCCTATCTTTTGGATGTAATTTTTCACTTTCTACTCTTTTGTTATAAAAAAAAAAATTTAATGCCCGGTGTCAAAGATAATTCAGTGAATACAAACCTCCCCCCCAAACCTGTTTTCAGCAGTGTCCTCACTGATGTAGCCTTTTGAGAACATGGACCTGTATACTAAGGGAGAGATACAAGGGGTAAAATAATAGTTAAATGAAAAAATTCCCCCAAACTTATTCTTCGACACGCACAGATAATCAAATCAATTTTTTTCTACTCACCTCCATTCTTAAAATGTGAAAAAGTTACCAAAACATGGAGGTGAGGCGGAGGAAATTTAGTTTTGAAAAAGCGGCTCATGTAAAAACAGGAGCTCCTCCGCGGGGTCAGCAGAAAAATACGGTTTTAATCTATGCCCATTTACTTTAAAAATTGAACCGTTTTTCAAATTTTCGACTTCAACAGCCCCGTGCGGGTGTACATACCGCACCACAAAAGGTCCTTTCCAACGAGATTTAAGCTTACCCGGATGAAGATGGAGACGGGAATCGTAAAGAAGGACTTGTTGCCCCGATGTGAAGATTTTTCTAGAAAGATTTTTATCGTGGAACACTTTAGTCCTATTCTTTACTATCACCGCATTATCGTAAGCTTCATCGCGGAGTTCGCTTAGCTCATTCAATTGCAGCTTCCGATAGCTGCCTGCATGATCAAGATCAAAATTAAGCTCTTTAATAGCCCACATTGCCTTATGTTCGATCTCGACAGGGAGGTGGCATGCCTTCCCAAACACAAGGCGGTATGGAGACATACCAAGATCAGTCTTATAAGCGGTGCGTAATGCCCAAAGAGCATCTGTCAATTTGGTTGACCAATCTTTACGTTTTTTCGAAACCGTCTTCTCCAATATCTGTTTGATCTGCCTATTTGAGATCTCAGCCTGCCCGCTTGTTTAGGGATGATAGGGCGTAGAAAGCTTGTGAGTGATTGAATATTTCCGTATCAAGGCCTCGAAAGTCCTATTGCAAAAATGTGTCCCGTTGTCGCTAATGATAGAGCGAGGGTGTCCGAATCGCGAGAAGATGTTTTCTTTAAGGAACTTAATGACAACTTTGTTGTCATTAGTGCGACACGGTATAGCTTCCACCCACTTCGAGACATAATCAACCGCTAACAAGATATATAGATTCCCAAAGGAGTTGGGAAAAGGGCCCATAAAATCAATACCCCAAACATCAAATATTTCCACAACCAATATAGGTTGGAGCGGCATCTCGTTCCTTCGTGAAATCCGACCCAAATGCTGACATCGCGGACAAGTTTTGCAATGTTCAAATGCATCTTTAAATAATGTTGGCCAATAAAAGCCACATTGCAAAACTTTCTCCGCCGTTTTTCTAGGTCCAAAGTGACCGCCGCATGCCTGATCATGACAAAATGATAACACGCTCTTGAATTCATCGTTAGGGACACACCTGCGAATGATTTGATCGGAACAATACTTGAATAGATATGGTTCATCCCAGTAAAAATATTTTACTTGGTATAAAAACCGAAGTTTGTCTTGTTTCGACCAATCGCTAGGTATAAGTCCCGTCGCAAGATAGTTCACGATATCCACGAACCAAGGTTCGTAGGATACATTCAAGAGCTGTTCGTCGGGAAATGAGTCATTTATCGGCACGGTCACAGTTGGCGAAGAAGTGATGCGTGAAAGATGGTCGGCTACTACGTTTTCACATCCACTCTTGTCTTTGATAACAAGATCAAATTCTTGTAACAATAGGATCCAACGTATTAGCCTGGCCTTTGCATCCTTCTTCGTTAAAAGATGTCATAGGGCGGAGTGATCTGTGTAAACCACAATAGGCGAGCCAATCAAGTAGGGCATGAACTTCTCTAATGCAAATACAACTGCCAAGAGTTCTTTCTCGGTAGTTGTGTAATTTATTTGTGCATCATTCAAGGTCCTACTTGCATAGTAAATTACATGTGGCATCTTATCAATATGCTGTCCCAAGACAGCACTAATAGCAAAATCTGATGCGTCACACATAAGCTCGAACGGGTGGTTCCAATCCGGAGATGATAGAACGGGGGATGTAGTGAGTGATTCTTTAAGTGATTCAAAAGAAGCCTCACAATCCGAATCGAAGTGAAAAGTAGTGTCCTTGGCCAATAGAAGGGTTAAGGGTCTAGCAATTTTGCTAAAGTCCTTAATAAATCTCTTATAAAATCCTGCATGACCAAGGAAGGATCGTATATCTTTGACGCAATTGGGACGAGGGAGGTTTTGAATGACATCTATTTTAGCTCTGTCAACCTCAATGCCTTTATGTGAAATTATATGTCCAAGTACAATACTTTCTTGGACCATAAAATGGCATTTTTCCCAATTCAAAGTCAAGTTCTTATCCTTACAGCGGGTAAGAACAGCGTCAAGATTACGAAGGCAGTCCTCAAAGGAGTCCCCAAAAATGGAGAAATCGTCCATAAAAATTTCTAGAAAATTTTCCACCATATCTGAAAATATCCCCATCATGCACCGCTGAAATGTAGCGGGAGCATTGCATAACCCAAAGGGCATGCGTCTATAAGCAAAAGTTTCGAAAGGACAAGTAAAAGTGGTTTTATCTTGATCCTTTTCGGCGATGGGGACCTGGTTGTAACCAGAGTATCCGTCCAAGAAACAGTAGTATTCGTGTCCCGCTAATCGTTCCAACATCTGGTCAATGAAAGGTAGAGGGAAGTGATCTTTCCTCGTCGCGGCATTGAGTTTCCTGTAATCGATACATACGCGCCACCCAGTTTGGGTGCGTGTTTAGATTAACTCATTAGCCTCGTTAGTGATGACCGTGATGCCAGACTTTTTAGGGACCACATGAATTGGACTTACCCATTGGCTATCAGATATGGGGTAGATTATTCCACTATCAAGGCACTTGACGATTTCATTCTTTACCGCCTCCTTCATAACGGGATTTAACCGTCTTTGTTGGTCTCGGGTTGGTTTGGCTTCATCCATCAGATGTATGTGATGTTCAACAATTAAGGGACTAATCCCTTTGATGTCGGCCATTGTCCAACCAAATGCTTGCCGATTCGATCTCAACACTGCCAAAAATGCATTCTCTTGCTCTACGGCTAGAGAAGTGGATATAATAACTGGCAAGGTCTCATTCTCTCCTAAATATGCATATTTAAGATGAGAAGGTAGCGGTTTGAGATCAAGAATTGGCGGAGAGACAATAGAAGGAGGGGTAACGGAATGATATTCGGACTCCTTAAGAGGTTCAAAACTTGCATAAGATATTGACTCGGAAAGTGCTGCTGACTTTTGCAACGAGTCAACGGGTTCAATCTCAAGGTCGGACTCATTGAACATATCCTCACTATGAAGTGGTGCAAGATCAAACGATGTCTCATTAGTGTTGTCGAGAACATCAAAGCAAAGTTCCTCATCCATGCAGCTTTCGGGAGCTATCTCGTGGATGGAACAAACATCCAGCAAATGAGCAGAAGGTTCTGATGGCTGACTTCCTAGCTTATAAATATTAAGCTCAATTGTCATTTTCCCGAAGGATAAGTTCATAGAACCGTTACGACAATTAATCACAGCATTAGATGTTGCTAGGAAGGGTCGACCAAGTATCACCGGGATTTGATTGCGTGGGTTTGCCACAGGTTGTGTATCTAAAACAATAAAGTCCACGGGAAATATGAATTCCCCGACTTTAATTAACACATCCTCTAGTTCGCCCCGAGGTTTGGTGATAGATCGGTCTGCTATTTGGAGAGTGCAATGGGTAGGTTTTAACTCTCCAATTCCTAACTGCTCGTATACTGAATAAGGAAGCAAGTTGACGCTAGCGCCTAGATCGAGTAAAGCACGATTTATATTTTTACCCCCAATAGAAATAGAGATTGTAGGACAGCCGGGGTCATTACGTTTCTTTGGTATTTGTTGGGTAAAAGCTGTGCTAACATTACTCGTCATGAAAACCTTTTTAGGCACTTGAGTTTTTCTCTTCCTAGTGCACAAGTCTTTAAGGATTCTTGCATAAGATGGGACTTGTTGAATAGCATCTAGGAGAGGAATATTCACGCTAACTTGCTTAAACATTTCCACAATTTTCTCCATTTGCGGGTTAGGTCTGTTGGCCCTTAATCGGTTTGGAAATGGAGCTCGATCAATAAGTTTTGGGTCCAACGTTTGTGGAGAAGACTGTGGCGACGGATTCGATCCCAAAATTGGAGTTGGCATCGACTTAGATAGATTTGGCGAAATGTTCGAGCCTTGGGGAAAACGGAGAATAGGCTAGGATGAAGGTGGGAGACTAGACGAATTAGGGGAAGAAGAAGAAGAAGGGGTATCAAATGTGTCACTATCATCAAATTGCTCACCCACTTGGTTATTCAGCACTCTCCCCGATCTGAATCTAGTAATGGCATTCACATTATGACTTTGTGAATGGCCAGGATTCGGTAGGGGTTGAGATGGGAGTTTCCCTTTCTCTCTCGCACTCATTGCGGCGTTTAACTGTGCGATTTGGTTTTCTATTGATTTAATACTCTCACCATGGGAGGAGGAGTTTTTCGTTAGGGTATCAATAGAAGACCTTATCTCAGCCGAATTTTGCATGGATTGTTTCATGAACATATCCAAAGTTTGTGCAAGTGAGTTGTCAGTATCGGCCACTTGTGGTGTAGAAATGTTGGCCGGATTTTGGAAATTTTGTGACTGAAAGGGGGGCTGATTCTGTGGTTGTGGTTGCTGTGGAGGAGGTCTTTGATAATTACTTTGTTGGTTTTGATTCCAAGCAAAGTTAGGATGATTCCTCCATCCTTGATTATATGTGGAAGAATAAGGATCATTTCTAGGTCGCTGCTGAAAAGCAGCATTAGCTTGAAACGATGCATTCATAGGACATTCTTCCGTTAAGTGTGAAGGATCCGAACAGCAACCACAGACGGTCTTAGGAAGCGTGACCTGATTTAGGGAGAATGATGAGAACTTGTTTTCAATAGCGTCGAGTTTCTTCTGTATCGCTGCCATTTCGGCTTTCACTGCGATAGAAACATCGAGCTGGTGAATACCTCCCTTAGTTGAAGGTGGTCTTACGCTTTCCCACTGCAACGTGTGTTCAGCAAGGTTTTCCAGATATTTCCATGCTTCACCGTCATCTTTAGACATGAAATTGCATTGACACATTGTTTCAAGCATCTGCTTTGTCACTGGATTAATGCCCTCATATATAATCCGACATAAATCCCATCTTTGTATTCCGTGATGGGGGCATTGGACAAGCAGATCTTTGAAACGTTCAAAGCACTTCCAAAATGGTTCATTGGGAAGCTGGGTGAACTGGTTGATCTCGCTCCTAACATGTGCAGTCTTATGATTTGGGTAAAACTTCTTAAGAAATGCTACGACGAATTCATCCCAATTAGCGATAGAGTGTGCGGCAGTATTATAAAGCCATTTTTCTGCCAAGTCGCACAGTGTGAATGGGAGAAGACGTAAGCGCATATCATCTAAGGTCAATTGTGAAGTACCCATCATTGCGCATACGTTTTCGAATTTGGTGATGAAAACGTAAGCGTCTTCCGACTCAAGCCCGTGAAATTTGGGCAGCAGATTGATGTAGTGGGGTTTAATTTCGAAATTATCCCCGTTAGGTGGTGGAAGAGATAGACAAGTGTGAAGAGGACCACGGATAGGATAGCAGCTCTCTTGGAGAGAAATGCGCGGTGGATTCTGCGCACCTTCGGGCGGTGGCAGCGTGGTGTTATAATTAGATGGAGTGCCGTCCATCACGGTCGTGGTGTGTGGTGGGGGAAAAGAAGATGAAGAAGTACCGACTTCGGCGTCGATAGCAGGAACGCGGACAAGACGGGCACTAGGATCCCGTGTCCAGCCGAGCATGCACTAAGCGGGTTTAGTGCAAGCGACAGCGTGTGTGTGATTTAAAATTGGCTTGTTTTGAAAAAGTGGGACTCAAGACAAATCTCCCTAAGATGCACAAGCAACCCTAGAACTAAGGTTACCTAGGTCAGTCTCTAGACCGCTCCTAGACTTCCAAAGGACAAGCCGCAGGATAAATCCTCTACCGCCTCCGTACTACCCTTGTAGCCAGGTAAGTGCCAGGTAAGTGGGAAGGAACCACGGTAGTGGGCCTAATTAAAAACCACTATCCTTTGACATACTTGCCTAGGCACTACAAAAGTAATGCGGATAAACGATAAATTACCCACGACCTTCCTCTGTCCTTAATGAGCGCGACAGTCCTTAGAGTCTGGTCTAGATATTTTTTAAATTATTGCAGGGTTGATGCAGATGCTCGGTTTGTGATTTGTGGGGCTTAGGAAGGGTGATGAAATCCCCACCTAATCTTGATTTGGTCTTTGCCCCTTAAAATCCGTATTAAAATATGCAAAACAAAACCAATCACAAAACTTTTGCAAAAAGATTTTTTAGCGGCGCAATTTTCGAAAAGAATCTTGCAGAAGATAGATTTTATTGGATTTGAGAGGAGAGAGAAGGAGTTGAGAATCTTACCAGAGAGTTCTGTAGCCCTAATCCCTCTAAGCAGCCGCGTTTCCGCCGCATGAAGCACCTTAGTGCCGCGGTTCCACCGCGAGGTGGATGGATCGCTTGCTGAAAATTTTTCTGTGTCCCTCTGTGCTCCTCTGGATCTCGATGAATGGCTCTGACTTCTGTTTTCCTCAATTCTGTAACTCCAGATCTCCTTTCAAAATTCACGCACAAGTCGTTAAATATGCAATTTGCAGTTTTGTGTTAATAATGATATAAATCATCTAAGAATTCAACACAAATAGTAAAAATAAAAAATTACGCACGTATCCCCGGCAACGGCGCCATTTGATTGGTTCGAAAGAGTGTTTTTGTAGTTTAACCGCAATCAGAACGGTGTCGCGTGTAGATAGACCGAGGTGAGTACGGGTCGTCCTCAGGGAAACGTGGAACCTTTTACTCTTACTTTAGATGTGTTGAGAAAGAAAGGAGGGATAAAGAATTTTATAGAATGGTTTCTAGATCTACGTTAAACAAGATTGTAAAATATAGATCTAGATTAATTTAAAGATGTAGTAAATATAATAAGAAGGCTTGTAGGGTTCGTTAGGATTTAGTAGTTATGGACGATTAATTAAAAGTTACCATTTTTATCCATTAATAGATTTAGAACTAGAACGACGGTGATGCGTGTAGATTAGGGTTTCTGGAGGGAAAAAGAATCCCATTCTTAACCCTTATCTCAACACGGAACTCTGTTCATATCTAGCCTTTATCAAAACAATCATTAATCTAATCTCTAATCGCGGTCGGAACTAGCAAAGAATTGCTAGCGCGCCCGATTAGGATGTTAATGATTCTTTTGATAAAGTTCCTAAACTTTATAGGACTTAAAAAGGGTTTAATTATTTTCATCGTTCATTAGCCTACCCTAATCCTACGAACCCTAACAAGCGGAGAATTACTCGCGCATGTTGGGAGAAGAAGATGAAAAGAAAGAGAGGGAAAACATAATGTAAAAAAAACAATTAAATAAAATAACTACCTTTATTAATCGATTTCTTCAAACTACACTTTTAATCCATAGAAAATGATTACAACTAGTTGCTTCTCGATCTTTCCTAAGGAGGTAGTCGAACAGTCGATGATCAGCCTGGATGCGTGAGCGTCGGGAGCTTCGTGATCGCGTCGGCTTGATAGCTTTTCCAAGAGGCTCTCGGTGCCTTTTTATAGTGCAAAGCCAGAATCTTGTAGTTGAAAACTTGCTAAAATATAGCATAGATTTACCCCAAAAATCCTCTGCCCCTAACTCCCTGGAATTGCGGCGGATCCACGGCAAATGGGGGCTAAGGCCGCGGATCCGCGGCCAACGGGTGAGATCTCTTGATCAAAATTCTTTTGCTTGCATCTTGTGACATGTAGCAATCCTAGGCATCTTCATAATTCAGAAATCTTCTCTCGGTTGCTTCCAGACTTGGTCTCCAAGTTTTGCTTCTTAATTTGGCAAGATTTCTTCAACAACTTGATTTGCTTGATTCTAGCCTTGGAAAATTCTGCATAACTTGGAAATATTCTGCACAACAACTCAAATAAGATTTTAGTAGACTTTGTTCTACTAGGATTAGGTCAATAATATTATTTGCATACATTTTCCTACCAAATACTAATTAAAATATATTAACACATGGAAAATAATGTTTTTACACATAAACCCTCATATGTATAATATATTATAATAAAGTCCTTTTTTAATATGAAAATGGTGGGAAAAATGTAATACAAATGTGCAGTTTTATCAACTGAACAGGTATGCAGCTTCACAAGTGCATAACTCCTAAAGGAAACAGATAACTCAGTAATACTCATCATAGAGCGCACCATATCTAATAGGGTGCGATTGCTCCGTCCCGATACACCATTGTGATGTGGTGTATATGGAGGAGTAATGCTGAGAGAGAATCTTATTCTCCTTTAGAATAGTCCAGGATCTATATGCCTAAGTATTCTCCTCCCTGATCACATAAAAGGACATAATACTTATACCCGTATTGGTTCTCTACTTCTATCTTATATTCTTTGAAGTTCTCAAACGCATCAGACATGTGTTTCAACAGGAACATGTGTCCGAATCTTGAGAGATCATCAGTGAACGTAAGGAAGTATAAAGAACCAATCCTGGCATGTGTAGACTGGGGACCACATATATTATGATGCATCAGTCCCAAGAGTTTACTAACTCTTTCTCTGTTTCTAATAAATGGAGCTATGGTCATTTTTTCTTTGTGACATGACTGGCAAGTTTCACAAGATGCAAATTCAAGATGATTTAAATATGCATCTAAATGTTACTTAGCTAGTCGGGTCGCATTGATATGACCTAGTCTACAATGCCACAAGAAGGATTCGTTCATTTCTGAACTCTTCCTCTTGTGTGTGTTCTGTACGTTGAGAACTGTGGTTTGATTTAGAACGTATATGCTATTAGATTACGTGCCTGAACCGGTCAACACTTTGATATAGGAAATGTTGAAAACATTATCCAACAATACAAAATTATATCCTTCTTTACTAAATAAAGAGACTAATATGATGTTGTATATCAGCTTCGGTATCTAATAACATTTGTTCAGAATCAATGTATTTGGTAATACATGGTGATAACTGCTAACACCTTGGCTGCAACAATTGCACCGTTTTCAACTCTTGAAACTTATCACCCGTTCTCAGTTCTCTACCTATATGTAGCCCATGTAACAGATTATTTATCCGGGATCCTGATCCGGTATCAAATACCCAGGACGTAGAGGATACTGAGAAATATTTATATGTAATGAACACACCCGAAGAAGATGCATCATCATGCACTTTCTTCGTTTGGGCAGCATGGGAATCCTGGTATTCCCCTATTTCCTACTCGGTCTTATAATAATTATAAGTTGGAGTGGGACCAACGTTCCCCAGCTCAGTATAACAAGCTGGTTCGGTCAATACATCCATATTATTATCTTGATTAAGGCATGACATGGTCGCTACCTGGAGAGAGAGAGAAGAAAACACTCTGCATGCGCTCTTGCAAGATTAGATTGGTTATATATTTTATCTGATCAGAATGGCTTCCACTATTTTTATCAAATCTTCCTTCAAACCCTAAAAGGAAAGACTAGCTAGAATTAATTACACCCTACAAATTCGCCAATCTTTCAGCCAGGCCAGTGCCGGTACTTTGAGGGAGGTTCCCCGTGCTTTCGCACGGACCTAATTAAAATAAACTTCGTTTTCCTAGGGGCGTAACCCCGTTGACACCTTTCTAGACACCTACTTGATCGGCTAATTGTAAAGTGCAAAACTCTCCCAGGAGTAACAATTACTCACAATGGGTATCAGGAAACAACTATCATATAGAAAGTATGCAATCTCATTGCAAATTTCAACACTTGAAACTCCCGATAATGGTTTTTACCCCTAGCACTTATGACCATGACTATGATCAAAATATCATAAACACTAGCCAAGTTCTACCCGTCATTTCGTGATTAATTAGATCCACCCACGTGACCCTTGACTATAATCAACATAATCACATGACTATCCTAACTAATCGCATTATATGCTATATAGGAAGACATCACTTAGCTACCGTACACTGCGCCTTGACTATGATCAACATACGCAGCACGAATACTAAGTACTCTACTTCCTAAAACGACAGAGGGTTGCGGATGGTTTTTAAGAAAACCCTTAATGCTTTGAACTTGATCTCGTTGTAGAATCAAATGGTTTAAAATGGAGTGTTTTTGAGGCTTTTGCTAGTTTCGCTAAAGAGGTCACTCCCGGTGAAGAGATCTCGGCTCTTTCCTCGTCGAATGAGCTGCAGGATATTCACAATACCACTATGCAAAGCAAGAAATAGAAAAGCAATTAAAAGACAAACCGAAAGTTGTAGTATCTGCTAGTTATTGCTAAAGAAGTAACTCCCGGTGAAGGGATCTCAGCTCTTTCCCTATCGAATGAGGTGCTGGATATTCTACAAGGAATACCGCTATGCAAAGCAACAACAAGAGCTACCTAATTTTTGAAAATTCGATTCCACAACATCATTAGGTTTATTTTCTTTCATTAATCTCATTAATGAATGTCCTGTCATATAAGTTACCTAAACATCATAGATAAATACAACGTACGCTTATGCCATCCGCATTCGCCTCGATGTCCCGTCATGCACCGTTAGGTTAGGTAACTAACGGCAGAGCGGGGCAGGGCTAGCGCGGGTGTAAAACATAAGCAACGTCTATATAATATATCATATATACTATATACAGTATCTATCTCAACATATCAAATGATCACATCACAGATATCGCAGCAGAAAACAACATATGAAATATAGGATATACTAGGATGTTCGTGTTTTATTTTTGAGCCTGTATAAAACACGGATTCCACGGTCGTGATGAATATCCAAACCCACATCCCAAGACCCCTACGAGAGCGGCAAGCAACCCTACCAATTCTTGAGTTAGGAGACCCGGACTCGACTCCTCGAGATGGTCTACCACTGGACTCTAGAACCCGGTTACTTATGCTCCCCTCTTTGGGTCTATCCTAATGCGGAAAAGTAAATAATATACATCAACGGTGACATCTTCCTCAAACCGGAAGTGCCCCAATAAAAGAATATTACATACAAGTTTTTACATGAATGAAAAAGAAAAACTCTCATCTCACATAAAAAAAAACCGGCTATTCAAACACGACAATCCAATATAGCATATCTCAGCAACACATAATATCACATGTCATCAACGTAAGTAAATATGCGTATCCCAATTGTCGTTGACGTATAGCAATGAAACCAGAGATACCCCACATATTACACTTACGGTTGCAGAAAAGAAAATGAAAACTACAACAGTTGGAATCCGCAACCACCTTAGACATCATAAACTCGTAATATCTCATATTGTGGATTTCATGCCTAACAATATGAATTCCTTAGACATCACATGCCTAACAATTATAAACCCCGCATTTTAGTCTCGATATTGAAAACACTTTCCAATAATAAGTCGGGTAATTCAACAAGATTCCCGACATCCCGATCGAATGCTCTTCGGAAACTTTAGTAGACGACCGCACCCCCCGATACCGACGACGATGTGCACTTAGGCGGAACACCGCGGCCGCGAGCATCCGGACGGATGCTTTTTAGCAACGGAGTTCTCCTACAGTCACTTGGTCTGGGTTATGGGACGTAGCTATCTAGTAATGTTACCCGGCGTGTATCCGAATACACAAAGTGATTGCGACGGACTTTTGATCGCATCAAAATCCTGTGGCAACCGATCAACTGAGACTAAATTGCTAGACTTATAAAATTCAAATGTTGTTGATTCCAAGTATTGTATCACAATATATACTAGACTATGTTAAACGTTTCGAATGAATCAAGCAACACCCCATCACCCGATAAGCTCAACACTTGAGCGAAGTTAAAGTACCCAAACATGCCACAGTACCTATGATCCAGCCATAGAAGGGTCAAACCAACGCATCACCTATGACACCGCGGAACTACGGCAAACCCTAGGGTTCAAGCCGCGGTTCCGAGGGCATAAAATATAGTTAAGGTTTATGTGTTCTTCTAGAGGGTCCATAAGTTACTTGCACGAACATTGAATATGATTAACTTAGAAAGTTCCAACACTTGGAAATTTCAGAGGGAGTCATGGGGTGATATTTGAGATTCGTTCAAACTGTCAAACATAGCCTAGGTTACCATCACAATGTTAAATTATACGACTATGAAACACTCTGTTTTAGTCCTATAGCAAAATTTACATCACATGAAATTTGGACCAAGCAAACAATACCTAAAACCCCAAAATGAGCACACCAGAGCACAAAACAAAAATGACACCAATTGGAGCAATTAGGGACGGCCTCCCCGGTTTTTAGGTGAATGTACTCGGTTGAAATCCGAGCTTATGGTCTCGTTTTTGTTCTGTGCACTTTAGGTATCACATAGATGACTCTGCACTTGTTTGCAACATTTTTACATACCTTTTGAAAAACAACAGAGAGCATGAACTGCAGGGTTTCAAAAACTGTATTACGGATTTGATTCGGTTTCGTATTACATCTAATATCGTCTAAGTTTCTAGTTAGGCTCTGATACCATGTTAGGATTCTTTAGAACCTAGCCTAGGGTTTGCAAGCATTACACATGCCACAACAAAAAAAATCAAGGGGGTGCTAAGAAATCAAACCAAGAATCATGCTAGAAAACTAGGGTAACAATACATGTAATCCATCATCACAAATAGAAGTGAACAAATTTGTAGATCTGGTCCTTCACTTCTAAAGCTCTGTGTTGACGTCCCTTCACTGCAATCATCGAACTCCCGGACTCTAGTATGGAATTCCCCGGAGAAATGAACAAGATTGCTCGTAGTCTTCGAGGCCGAAGATGGTCTACGTCGAGGAGACTCAAACTCAAGCTAACCTTCACTAGGTCATGAACTTTGAGAAGAGAACACCCTAAACTAAATGGCAAGTAGTAGAGGATGATGAAATAGGAAGTGGGTTCACTTTAGATTTTTATTTCTCACTTGTTTTCACCACTTAGAAAAAACCTAGAAAGCTTTTCCTTTTGGATGAAGAAGAAGAAAAAGTAAGAATGAAAAATGAGAAAAGAATAATCATAATTATGCAACCATGGGTGAGTTAGTATCGTCCACTAACTATTGTAGAGACTAAACCATGGTTTAATATAATGGTTTGGTTTAGAAATATCTTACGTAAAACAAAATGTGTGGACTTTGTCAAAGATGCTTGAAGCTTCATGAAGCTTTAAGTCATGACAAATAAACCCACTATTTTGAAATACTTAAAATAAATAAAACCCTCACAATTATAAATAAACATGGTGTAAGTCTTACACACACCCAAGTTTGCATGTATCATTAAGCATGATAAAAACATATACACAATTATATATCATATATACACTTTGTGCACATCAAGTGAGAAAATAATTTTAACTGAACCAATTCTAGTTAATGTAAAGTAATATATCAAATATATAATTATACATTAAATCATTAAATCAACACTTGATTTAATGATCCGGTCGTATCGCATATAACCGACTAATGTCTAGTATATCAATATATCGAATCAAAACTAGATTCGGTAACCCGGCTATATCGCATATAACCAACTGATGATACAAATCGTGGGAATAGAATACAGTATCGCATACTGGTATTATTCTCGGTCCCGTACATATCATATACGTGCTCTTATTTTGTTTCGCTTGAGCCATGAAACCTCTGTGTAGGACTCTAAAGACTCGTCAATACGCCAGCAGTAGGTGGTAATCACATCAGTCACCCACAAGCCGCAAGAGGTCTGCTAAACGTAACGGCTACCCGGGTATTGAGCGATCAGAAGATCAACGAGCAAGCATGCTCACACTCCTGTGAATCCGATCAGTAACACTTACCGCACAGTCCGGTCTGTTCGTCTGATATGTCGCATATCTCGCCTAGGGATGGTAAACGTCAGACCCCAGTAGCTTGATAAGTCATGCCGATGTAAGGTCCATAATGAGCATGAAACTTCTGATAACACTTAACAGTAAATCACATCAACCCTGGCCAGGTATTTCCAATTATGGCCAGTCGAGCATAGCGCAACATCAACCCCAATACCGGGAGAGACGAATCCCCTCCTATCGCTCATTGCCTCCATGTGACTCGGGACTGTACCCAAAAACCACCTATTTGCATGACTCAGTAGAGCCGTGGTAGGGTGGAAATCAAAGCACAGTGGGAGACACACAAGACACTATGAAGATCTCGGGTCGACAGACTAAACTGTACCAGTGTCACCAGAGAACTGCCATCTGACGTGAGGTATAATACCATCTGGGAGTTCTCGGCGAGTCCGTTCAGTGTACCCAGTCTCCACTGAGCATCCGTATACCATCTCTGATGTCAAACACCAATGGATATAGGATCATCCATCGCCCATCACATGGGTCGAGAAGATATACGCTAGTCTATTCTGGAATATCGATGCCCCGTCTCGATATTCCCACGATTAAGAACATTGAAGGATATACTCATGAACTACCCAGGTCCCACTAGTATGATCTGCATCGTAGTCCTGGAAGTTGAGTACACATCTTAAGGGCATTATCAATATGTAACAGAGAGACAGTAAGTATACATGTTAAGATAAAGAGCAACCAGATAGCTCAGTATCATGTCGAGCAAAAAAGTCCTCCCTATATATGTCCCAACATCCACTATCATATACATCTCTTGTACAATAATGGCCTCTAGGGCATACATACAACTAACAATATCCCACTTGCACTAGGGCCATCATATAGCAGTAGTTGTAGTATCTCATACTCAACCATCCCATAAAAGTATCTCTTTGGGAAAAGGCCTTTATGAGTGGATCCGCTGTATTGTCCTCCGAGTCTACTCTCCTAACCTCGATATTTTTGGAGATCAACCATCTCCAAGATCAGGTGACACTGCCTTAGAATACGTCTGGGTCACTGATGGGACCGGGGTTCCTAGGCCAAAGCCACAGCTCCATTGTCACACAATGGTAGGAACCTTGTTCATCTCATGAACAAATATATATCCAGACTACCTCTTTGGTAGCATCTTAGATAGCGATGTCTTCAGCCTTTATCGTCTAGTTTGCTACGGTATCTAGCTTGGAACTCTTCCAACATGCCCCTCTCCACTGAGGGTAAAAACAATGCCTGTGACTGACATTCAGTCGACCTTACCACCCTGGAAGTTATCAAGTTTTTTTCCAAGGATCGATTGATACCATCTCACTACTCCTAGTGAGAATCCTAACAACCACTTAGATCCATCTCATAGATCCAAAAACCCAGGATTTAGGAGGTATCACCTTGATCCTATATGGAGAATCCTTGTGATAAGAGGAGATTGATCGGGTGTAGCATAGGAAACTCCTTTCCTATCAAGAGTATAGCATCTACGTACAATACGAGAATTACCACCATACTCTCTACTGCCTTTTTGTATACACAAGGTTCATCTACCATCTTGATGAAGTCAAACGCTTTGACTATCACATCAAAACAGATGTTCCAACTCCGTGATGCCTGCTTTAACGCATAAAGCAACTTGCACATGTTTTCGTTGCTCCCACTGTCTACGAAACCCTCTGGCTGTGTACTTATAGACGCTATCTTCTAAATCAATATTTAGAAAAAACAGTCATGACACCCAACCGCCAGATATCGTAGTCATGGTATGCAGCAGTGGCAAGTAGGATCCGGACGGACTTATGCATAGCTATTGGAGAAAAGGTTTCATCATAATCCAAGCCTGGTTAATGATGAGAACCTTCTGCAACAAGTCTAGCTTTGAAAGTCTCAACTTTTCTATCTACACCAAGTAATCTTCTCAAGATATACTTGCTCCTGATGGGGATTTAACCCTTCAAATATAGCTACCAAAGTCCATACTTTATTGGTGTATATAGATTCCATCTCAGATTGCTTAGCTTCCAGCCATTCTTATAGAGTCCCCACTCTTGATGTCCTGCTCGAAACTAGTTGGGTCATCATCTCATGATGCAATCCTCGCTCCCACTGTCACTGAGAAACCGAAGTATCTCTCAGGCGGATGAGGAACCCTGCCAGATCGGCGGAGAGGCTGAGGTTCGTCGGAAACTATTGAATCCTTATTCAATAGGTATGAAACTTCACAAGTGAATAACTCCCAAAGGAAATGGGTAACTCGGTAATACTCATCATAGAGCGCACCATATCTAATAGGGTGCGATTGCTCCGTCCCGATACACTATTTTGTTGTGGTGTATACGGAGGAGTAATGCCGAGAGAGAATCTTATTCTCCTTTAGAATAGTCCAGGATCTCTATGCCTAAGTATTCTCCTCCCTGATCACATCAAAGGATACCATCCCTAGACTCGGTATGCAGCATATCTGACGAAGAGACCGGACTGTACCATAAGTGTTACCGGTTGGCTCGAGAGGAGTTTTGACAGGTTCGCTTGTTTTTCTTCTGCTCGCTCAATACTCTGGTGGCCGTTACGTTTAGCTGACCGCTTGCGGCTTGTGGGTGTTTGATATGATCATCACCTACTGCCGGTGTATTAACGAGTCTTAGAGTCCCACAAAGGGGTTACTTAGCTCAGGCGAAACGATGTAGGGTGCATATGGTGATATGCGCGGGTGCTTGATTAAATGCATGTATATGATACCGCATTATAATCTAGCGTTTTCTATTGGTCGGGTCGTATGTGATATAACCGGTTTATTAAATCAATTGTTGATTTAATATTAATGACCATTAGCCATTTTACTTATAACCTTTTCTTTATTTATTGTATGCATGAATGTATGTATGTACATATGATGATATAAATGCACAAATGGATGCATACATGTGTCATGGTTGTTGATACATTGGAGATGGATATACAAGACTCACAAGGTAAAGATATTTATTTATTTTTTATTATTGATTAAAGAATTAATTAGGATTAAATCATGATTGCTTTGCTTCTACACTCTTCTTGAGTCAACCATGACTTGAACCATGGTTTAGTCTCTAAGTTATTCTTTAACTCACTAACAAAAATATCTAGATATTTTTAAACCATAATTTGGAGTAAGTGTGTGTAACGCTTCGAAAATCGTTTAGGCAGTTTTTCGGTAATCGGCTAAATTAGCAGCTTTTTCCGTAAAAAGTCAAAATAGGTATTTTTTCATTATAGACCTAATTATACAAAATTTATATAAGATATTACTAAAATTGGTCACTAAAATGTCACTTAAAATTTTCTAGTTAATTAAAAAAAATTCCTTAATTAATTATTTTTAATATTATTTTAAGTTTTTAAAAATACATTTAATTAGTTATAAATACAAATTTAATTAGGTAAATTTCATAATTAGGGATCATTATAAACTAAAATTTAGTGTTAATAAAATTGTATCATGACTTTTCAAGATTTTTGTTCAATGGTTTAAGAATTATATCAAAAATGAACTTAAAAAGGGTTTTTTTTTGTGAAAATTTGATGTGAAAGCATTAATTGCACTAGAAAGAGACTTTTTCCATGGAATTTTCTACACCATTCCCTTTCTCTCTTGCCCATCCTACCTCTGGCTGAGCTAGGCAGCAGCTCTCCATTTCTCCCTCACTTCTTTTTGCTTCAATTCTTGCTAAAAAAAAAATCAACAAAATCCACAAAATCAACACATTTCCTTCTCAAATTCAAACCATAATCCTATTCTACCTCTTTCCAACCCTAATTTTTTTTAAAACAAGGTGAAAGGAGGCATCTTTCAAGGTCAAGTGCAAGTTAGGGTTCACTTGTGAGGTATAAGTTCTAATCTTGTTGTTAAATTTGTAGTTTAAATAAGCTAAATTAGTATTTTAAAGTGTTAATTTCATTGTAATGGTTGGTTTTTGAAAATTCAAGAAAGGGGTTGATGTTGTAATTAGGGTTTGTAGCATGGTTGATGGGTTAAAGTTAGGGTTTTGGCTATCTAGTTGGTTGGATTGGTTGTTTGGGCGATGTTGCGATCGCGATATCGTTAATTCGTGATATTTGCTTTGAAATCGGTATGCTAACGCTTACTAGATTTTTATGAATTTTAGGAGGTGATCTAATTGCGGTAGATTGGCGATATAATTAGCATCTCATACAACTATTAGTGTGCGCGAATGCGGGGTTTTGTCTAGTCGGGTTTTAGCTTTGGCGGTTGCACCGAAATGACGAGTTTAGTTAAGGTTTTAGCGATTTTCGTTTGTTTTCCGCGCACCGAGTGCACGTTGTGACTAATTCATGAGCGTCGATCTTTTTATATTATGGCTTGCATCGTTTTAGGAATATGTAATCTTATATTGTGTGTGATGCAATTCTAGGATCTGTCGCGGAAACATCGGACACGGCGCGCAAAGGCAAGGCGGTGGTCGGATCGGATTAGCGAGGCTTTCGGGTGAGTAGATGTATTCATCTATGGGGAAATCGTCTGGATGGAACTGGGCGCCCCCTAGTTAGGATTACTTTATTTCTTGCAAGATTTGCATTGATAGTTAGCTTACCCCCCACATTCACATTGCATACCCTTATAGCTAATCGTCTGCTAGATTGCATGGATATTCATATACACATGTGCGATATCACTTCGTAGGACACGAACACCATTACCATTGGCTCTTGTTGCATGCGCACTATTCATGTGACACACACGCCTTTGGTAATTGCCATGCCACGATCACCATAGAACCTGTTTAGCTTAGTGTCACCACTTGCATCATACATGATATATGAAATCGCATAGCATGTCTATACCTTGCATCATCATCATACTTGCATAGATTTCTAGCCACAAATCACATCGCATACCTTGATATCATAGACATTTATCATATACATCATGTTAGGTATTATGATTTTCTTGAGGATTTCAGTATTGCTACGATTTCTGGATTTTGGGGAAAACCGCAAGAATTTAACAAAAGCTTATATTTAACATTTTTAAAACAAAGTTGCGGTTTTCTCGTGATGTATGTGTCGTCCACCATGAGATTTCATGTTTTCTGTTGGATTTCGAGACCCGATTCGAGGAGTGGATGAACCGTCTCGGGTACATGGTGGGCCCGGTATGGTATCCCGGGGCAAGAAGATCGAGTTATAGACGATGAGCCTGGCAGGGGAAGACTACCTACCGGTGATGTCTGGCGCGGTGGATATCCGGAGGATACCGACCGTTGTCGTGAGATTTGATGATATGGGCCGATCTGGACTGACGGAGCCCAATGTATTGAGACATTGATATAGTGAGACATTGAGACAGATGTGTTTTCATATTTGGTGTCGATGCTTGACACGGGTTTCAGATGATTTCTTGATGGTATTTAGCTATTATACATATATTTTTTTTTCTAAAGTTAAGAATGCAGAACTCATAGCATTTAAAACACATAAAGATTTAGTATGGACATTGCATACATGTGCATGCATACTAGAGGTATTACATCACATCTGGACAAACATGCTGTGACGCATTTGCGTGCATTCTTACTATAGCCTTACTAGATGTTATATTCTACTCACGAGCTGGCAACTCACCCCCGTTGTGCCACGGTGTCTTGCAGGTCGGACTCATCAGCCTAGTAGCGGCGGCTTATCTTGTTAGTGACTTCTTTTGCCCAGACTCGCGACATTGCTCGTAGGTGGGTTGCGAGACCACTTTTATCTCTTTTGTACTATTTTTGTATCTAGTATTCTCCATCTATCACTTCTTATGTGTATATGCGACCTAGTGATGAGACTGAGAGATTTGTGTATATGTGATTTCTTTTGGTCGAGCTCACTTGAGCCGACGTTGTGTTTTCTTGTATTTTGCATTTCTTTATGCTCCTTTCTTGATATTACATATATATTGCGTGTGGTTGTGATCCGCCTTTGGGCGAAGAGCTAGCTCCCGCTTGGGGATGCCATTTTGTGATTACAGGTATATATCTTGTTGTACCCATTTTTGGGGATAGAATTTACAAAGGAGACTCTTCCGAAATTTTCGGAAATTTTTGATTTTTTTTAAAAACGGATTCGATGCAACTTATTTGATTTCAGAATCGTTTTCATGAAAGGTTTCCTCCACTCTTTTGATTTTGGTTTAGATTTTTCTGGGCTTTGGCTGACTTAGGTTACGTTACGCCTTTAGACGTCTCGTAATCCAAGTGCCAGTTACGTTCCGTACTTTCGGGTCGTGACAGTGTGACTCTCTCATATATTGATTATTCATTTTATATTTTGGCATAACAATTATCTTGAGCTTGCTTAGCCTTTTCCTCCTTCTTCCTCAAAGCTTACTACCTCTTCTCAAGTGAGTGAAGGAGATAAAAAGAAAAGATTTTTAAGTGAGATCCAAACCCACATCACCAATTTACACTAGTTTAGCCCACTAGTTTAGGTTGTTTGCATCACTTCTACTTTGTTCTAGTGAAGCAAGGAGCTTGAGCCAAGGAACTCCACGGTGGATCGTCGTGGACAACAAAAGACTCAAGCGGACCCGTCCAAACACCGAGTTGATCCAAGGAGTCACAAAGGGGAGATCTACAAAGGTTGTATTTCTCATCTCTTAGTGTTAGACTCTCTTTTAGTATGTGATACTATGTTTTGTTACTCTAAATTTCTAGTTTGATCCTAGGTTAGTTTGCTTAGCATCCTAAAATTTTAATTGTAGCATGTTTGATGCAAGACAAATCCTTGTGTGGTGCTAGGTAAACCCAACAGTGGTTTCAGAGCCAAGCTAGAAACTTAGACGATGTTAGATTAATTACGAAACTGAAATAACTCCAAACTAACAAAATTGAAACCCTGAAATAAACTTCTCTGTCGATTTTAAAACGGGCTCGAAAAAAAATTTAAACAACTGCTAAAGCTCGTATATGATGCACTAAGAACACAGAACAAATTTGAGGCAATTCCCTCGGATTTTGGCCGAGCACCACCCCCTCAAAACCGGCTTGGCCGGCCCCCCTTCCCTATAATTGCCTCGTATTGCTCTGGTGCTCTGGTCTGTAGGTTTTGGGGTTTCAGGTATTGTTTGTTTAAGCCAAAATTTCATGTGATGCTGATTTTTCTTAGGGGCTTATTCGGAGTGTTTCGTAGTCGTGTGTTTTAACATTGTATTGATAACTTAGACGACGTTTAACTGTTCGAACGAATATCACACACCACCTCATTACTCTCGCTGAAATTTTCCAAGTGTTGGAATTTTCCAAGTTAAAAATATTCGAATAATCATGCAAGTAATTATATGGACCCTCTAGACGAACGTAACCCTAACTCGACATTATGACCACGGAACCGCGGCCAAACCTTAGGGTTTGCCGTAGTCCTGTGGCGCCATAAGTGAGGAAAGGATTGACCTTTGTACGGCTGATCCATAGACACCGTGGCATATTTTTTGGATATTTTAACTTTGCTCAAGTGTTGAGCTCTCGGGATAATTTGTGGATGTTTGTTGATTCGATCGAAACGTTTAACATCGTCTTGATATATGATACTTATTTCTGCAATCGTAAATGTAGTATGTGGTGTACCGCCAGTTTTGTTGCTATATGTCAACGACAATTGGGGTACGCATACTTGCTTACGTTGATGACATATGTTGTTATGCGTTGCTGTGATATGATGTATAGGATAGTCGTGATTGAATGGCCGGGGGTTTTATGTGAGATGAGAGTTTTCTTTTTCATTCATGTAAAATTCATTGTATGTAGTATTCTTTTATCGGGGAACATCCGGGCTGAGGATGATGTTACTTTTGATGTATATTATTTACTTTTCCGCATTAGGATAGACCCAAGGTGGAGAGCACAAGTGACTGGGTTCTAGAATCCAGTGGGAGGCCATCTCAAGGAGTCGAGACCGGGTCTCCTAACCCTAGAATTGGTAGGATCACTTGCCGCTCCCGTAGGGGTCAAAGGTGTGGGATTGGCTATTCATCACGACCGTGGAACCCGTATTTTCTATCGTTGGCTAAATACAAAATACGGAACTTATAGTATATCCTATATTTTCATATTTGTACTTCTGCTGTTGATATTCTGTGATATGATCACTTTGTATGATGAGACGATTGGTATTATTATATATATGATATATAATGTAACGTTTTAAAATAAATAAATAAATAAAATTCTTTAAGTGAATTTTATGATTTTCGGTAAAGTAAAACGTAGTTTTCGTAAAACTAAACCGTAATTATTTTTTTAATTATAAATTTAAAAATACCTATTTTAATTATGTAATTACTAGTAATTGGTGTTTATTTAGTCACTTATAAATTTTTAGTTTAATTAAATATTTTTCCTAAATTAATTATTTTAAATATTAACATAAGCTTTATTTATACACTAAATTAGTGTAAATTACAAATTTGAATGGGTTTAATTTGCAAAAATGAACCATTGCATATTAGAATCTAGTGTGTATCATGCAAAATTTATTTCCAAATTTTTCCATGTCTCTAGAATTTTCTTTATGTGTATGAGAAAAGAAATAAAAGAAATTTAATAAAAGTGATGAAAAGACATAAAGAGGTGATATTTTGGGAGAGCCTTCTATACAATTCCTCCTTCATTCTTTTTCTCTTTTTTCTCCCTAATTGTGGCCGGCCTCCTCCCCATGGCAGCCCCCCATTTTCCCCACTTGATTTTGTTACAAAAATCCATCAAAATTCATCAAAAATTCAATAAAAAAAACCCACAAAATCCTAATTAATTCCTACCCTCTATTCTTTGCTCATTTTTACATGGATTTTGGAGTTGGAAAGCATTCTTTTTGGAGGAAAAATTTCATGGTTGGATCTCACATGTGGAGGTATAAATTTCATTCTTATGATTTATTGTTATTAAATGTTTCATTCTAGCATAATTAGATTTAATAAATTAATTCTATCTACAAGTTTCAAAATTCAAGTTAGGGTTTATAAAATCAAATTATGGTTTTTAATAATTAAGTGGGGTTATTATAACTAGTTTACCATTTTTAGAAATAGAAAATCATGCATGGTTGATGTATTCTAATGTGTTCATTCAAATTGTTTAAATTAAGAAATTTTGCAAACTAGATTTTTGTATATTATATATATTGGTGAGATAAAATTCCAATTAATGTTTGTAACATTAGATTGTGGTTTTAATGAGGATATTAACTTGTTAGTGGAATGGAAAACCTAATTTAGTTACTAATTTGAAGTTGATAATTGAGAAATTATGAGAAAAATACTATTTTTGCTAACTAGATTTTAGAAAATTCTTAAATAAATGAGATTTAAAATATATATTATGATTTCATTATATTATTATCATCATGAATTGTAGTTTAATATGTTAATTCATGAAAATCAAGTTTAGTTGTGATATTGTGAAATTTTGCTTGCAAAGTGTTAAAATTGATTTAATTGCAAACTAGAATTTACAATTTAATACAAATTAGTGTAATAAAAATATGGTAATGGTTTATATAATATAATTATGTTATTTAATGAATATTATGACCTTTAGTTTCTTTTAAACATCAAGTTTTGAAGTAAAACGGTAAATTGGCGTTTTCGGGTTTTACGAAATCGGACGATTTGATCGATTTTTAGGGTTTCGATGAATTAAATCATGTTTTATATTATAAGTAATGAGTTTTAAAACTACGAGTTGTTTGTTGATGTTTATCTCGATCAATCGGCGTTTGTACGCCGATATCGTGCGATATTTAGTTCTTTTGCATGAGCGGGACATAGGTTTTAACCTATGCACGTTTCGTGCGTCGTTTTAATTTTTGTCCGTAATTCAGTTTACGATATTATATATGTTTGCGTATAGGTACCCCTCGCATGAACTTCGGACGAGGAAGAAGAGGAGGGCGACATCGTCTTCGGCAGACAAGGACCAAGTGAGTAGATGTACATCTACTAGGGAAGTCGAGTGGATGGCGTTTAGCACCCCCGCAAACGTAGAATAGGAATAGTACTTATTGTCATTAGGAAGCCAGACGTGACCTTAGAATTTCGGTGAGTAGGACCCTAGTAATGACCTTAGGTTGGACTAGATTGATTTAGAAAGACCTTACCCGAGGATGAATATCTTGGAGAAGATTCGTAGGTTTCAGGTAGATACACACACACGCACACACAGAAACTCGACGTGGTGTATACGTGTATGTGTATATATATATATAGGACTAGGTGTAGGTATATTTATATATACACAACACGTATATGTGATACAAGGATGTGATATGATACACGGGGATGAAATAATATAACTGGGCTTGATGCCGTGATTCTTGGCTATACGGTCGTGTTATGATGTTAGCGGATCATTAGAAAATGAGATAATCAATAGGTATACATAAATAATAATGGGTGGTGATGATATTGAGATACATGGTACTCTAAAATAGAACCCGGACCGTAACCTGTGCCTGAAATTACGATATGATATATGTGTGACTTGATTACGATATCACATAGGTGTGACTTGATTACGATATCATATAGGTGTGACTTGAATACGACATCATATAGGTGTGACTTGATTACGATATGATATAAATGTGACTTAATCACAATATGATACATGTGACATGATACTTTTGAGGATAAATTAACGATGTATATTTATGCTGGCAATGATATATGATTGATGTATGCAATTACCGTACAGTACCTTGATCAGGACATGATTTGATGATGATATTATACGAATGATGAGACACGTAGGTGATACTTGACCCGTACCCCGATATTGGGATGCCGTACGATGGATTTTACCGTACGAGGCATAGATGTGAAGATTGATCCGCACTCTTGATTTGAGGAAGCCGTACTACGTACGTGACGCTATTGAGGCTGGATCGCCGACTATTAGAGATATAGACTCAGACCTTAGGTAGACTCTTATTTCTTATCGACTAGTTTCTTAGGGTTAGTTCCTTAGGAGGTTAGATGGACACTAGTTTAGGCTCGAGTCATATAGTTGTAGTTATACTTGTATATCAAATGAGTGATTAATACACATCCGTCTTTAAATTCAGACCGTAATCATCATGGTGCATGTTCATACATATGTTTCTATAATCGGAATAAAACTCTGCCTGTTAGGACACCAGCACCATTACCGATGATGCGCATATTCCACGCACACTTATTTGCCGGCTCACATACATCATCATCGGTAATTGCTATGTCACGTACACTTTAGAATATATTATCTTTTATTGATAGAATCAGCTAACAGCTAGATCGAAATAATATTATGATTACTCTCTGGTGTTAGTCTAGACATGGAATTTATTATTTAGACATTTCATGCAATCACATTTTCATGTTATCATGCAGTATTGTGGGGCTTATGCCGACATTTTGTAAGTGCACGGCGGCGCCCCGGCCTCCATCCCGAGGCCAAATGCGGAAGTGATGGCTAACTTTAAATTTTCTTGAACCGGTACCACCGCGCACTAAAAACCCGGATCGTGCCATTAACTAGTCCTAGCTATCTACAAGATTGGGAAAAGAGATGTACCGAGCGATCCGTGTCCTCCGGTCTTCTCGCCATCGTCCCGATCTCCCGCGGAATGTCCGGTCTCCACCTCGTCGCCGGAAGGGCACCACGTCGCCTGCTTCTTTTACGGGCTCCTACCTCTATACCGAGGCAACTCGGGCACGAAGCTGGCGAGTCGACGTGCCCAAGATTTGCTGTAGAATAGTGTAGAGATATATATCTCATTTGGGGTTTGTATGGAGTTGCCTTTTGAGATAGTGGAGGAATGGAGTTTTGGAGATTGATCTTGTGGGATTTTTTCCAAAGCAAAAGCACAAAAACCCCACACCAAATGAAATGGGCAGCCCCTCCCCAATGTGGCCGGCCAAGCAAAAATGAGGGTGAGTGAGAATGAGAGTAAGTGTGTAACAAAGCAATGAGGGTCTCTCATAATCCAAGAGAGAGAGAAAAACAAGATGATGAGAAGAAATCATCACAAGGAATAACCAACACTCAACCAACCAATCATTCCAAAAGGTCAAGCCACCATCATCAAGCATGATGACTTCAAAAAGTCAAGCCATCATGAAGAAGTCAAGGTCATGGTTCAACCATCATGACACCACAATGTGCAAAGACAACCCTCCAAACTGCTTATTTGCACAAATGCAAATAAGCCCTCCTCCACCAATCTTCGGCCAATGAACGATACAAAGGAAATTGGCCGAAACGGAAAGCAAACTGGAAACTCCAGAAAACTGGTCCCGTAATAAATTACAGGAAAACCCCGCTACTGTGTATACACACCCGCATTTGTATTCCGACCGAAATACAAAAGCAATGAGACAAAATCTACACTGTACTATACTAGGATCCGGCTTAAACCAAAGCCGGCTAGTATTATCCGTCCGATCCTGATCCGTGCCATATATCCATACGGCCTGTAGTACAAACTGTCCGATCCTGATCCATGCAATACCGCACGTATCTGATCGGACCTTGCCATATCTCCATATGGCCTCTACAGCGTTTCGCCCGAAACTTGAGTAACTGAATGTGGGGAACTCTAAAGACTCGTCAACACCTTGGTTGTGGATTTAACCACTAGCACGTCAGAGGTATAAGCCAATACGTAACGGGCTACCAGGTATTGACCAAAAGGGACGTCGATGAGCGAACTCATCCTGACACCCTACTGAGCCTGTCAGTGACAATATCCTTACAGTCCGGTCCGTTCGTCTATGAGCATCGCATGGCGGGCCTAGGGGATTGGTAAAATTCAGACCCCCAAAAGCGGTACAAGTCGTGTCGGAGTGTAGCCCAGAACACCCTGAGATACTACTGGAATACCTACCAGTAAATCTCCTGCCTCGGCCGAGGGCTTCGTGTAATGGCTCTCCTAGACACAGCGCGACCTCACCCCCAATACCGGGAGAGACGAACCCCTGAAGATCTGCTCACTGCCTCCATGTGGCTCGGGACTGTACCCAACTAAAACCTGTTTGCTAGTAATCAAAGTACAGTGGGAACTCACACGAGACAAATGACGATCCCCAGGTCGATGAACTAACCTGTACACTTGTCACCAGGGAACTGCTATCTGACGTCAGGTATAAGACCAACTAGCATGTTCCCGGCGAGTCCTGTCCGGTGTACTCATAACCCAATGAGCACCTGTATACATCTTAAGTGAACCAACTGACACCAGTGGCTTGTGAGACCGGCCACTGCCCCTCGTCGGGGTCTCGACTGTATACACTAGTCTACTCTGGAGTATCGATGCCCTGTCTCGAAACTCCCACGACTAGGGACCTTTTAAGGATATGCTTATAGACTGCCAGCTCTCACGTATATGATCGCCCTCATACTGCTGGTAGTCAAGCAAGAATCCTAGGGGCTCTTCCAACGTGTAATAGCGACCTGTCAGGTCACCTAAAGCAGTATACGATGATAAAGGTAAACCAGATAGCATACTATCATCATGAGTAAGACTGTCCTCTTGGGATAGGTCCTCCCTCAATCATTGTAATCATGTGCCTGTGATCCAATAATTGACTCTGAGGGCACTATCTCCAACAATCTCCCACTTGCACTCAAGGCTAATTATTGCGATGTCGCATACTCACAGCCCGTGTGATACCGAACACCCAACTCCTCTACTAGTCAGTCTCACAAAGTTCGCTTGCGAAACTATTGTGTTCGAGGAATAGCCTTAGTGAGTGGATCCGCCTTGATGTCTCTTTCTATGTCTCTTTATATCTCAAGTTCGCGGAGAAACCCATCTCCCGAAATGAGCAATACCTGTCTTAGAATGTGTCTGGATGTCTGATGGGACTTAGCTCATAAATGAACTCCAAATCCAAACTTCTTAGACTGTATCGTCAACTGAACTTAATCAGTATCCTGCGCTATGCCTCCCTCAGTATTGCCTTGGACCACCTGTCCAAAATGCTGCCCCTCGTCAGAAGGAAAAACTATAACTCTGACAACCTCCTTGTTGTCCAGATCACCTTGGAAGCCTGGAATGATAACTGTCTCCCGAATGAAGCTGTCGTTATCATATCCTTAGAATATCCACTTATGTTCTAAAACTGCTTCCGACTGTTTCTCCAGGATTGGATCAATGTCAACTTATTGCATCTAGTGCAAGAATAACATCTGGTGTGGTACTTGACATCTCATGATTGACTCAATTGCCTGAGCAAGTGATCTGCCAATCATGCACATCCCTCTCCTCTTTAGTCTGTAAGACACCTTTAGAGAGGGTGACTCCATCATCTGCATGTACACTACCGTGCTAGGAGTCAGCCATTCTAAATACTCGTAGAATTCTGTCTAAGTACCCTGATTGGGAAACTACCCAAATCTAGATCTAAAACCATAGATCTAGTAACCAGAATATCTGATATAATGTCCAAGTCCCATGTAGAGAAATATTGTGTGACGACCAAAGTATAACCGATCGTAGTATAGGAATATCACTTCCTACTCTGTGTATGTCATCCAAATACCATGACAACACACCCTACTACCTTCTCAACAGATCCATCCCCTATTCTGATGAAGTCAAATCTATGACTGTCATGTCAGAAATAGATGATCTATCTCCGCTATATCTGCTTTAGTCTATAAATAGACATAAGCCACATGTCCACCAATGCTTCCGCTGCTCCCACTGACTACGACAACCCTCTGGCAGAGTCATATACACATACACTTCTAAAGAAAGTTTAGAACGACGCTATACTCATCCTCCTGCCGGGTCTCACAGTCTGGAACAACAGCAATGGCAAGTGTGGGCAAACAAGAACTTCCCTGTCACCGTCCTTGAGGCTACTGGAGTACCTCTCGGGTGCCTGAAGTTACCCACCTTATCTGCGGAGTGGCCAATGGAATGTCAAGCCAGATTGAATCTTTAGGTTCCTATGAAATCTTCAGTAATCGTTTGTGGTTCTGGAATCACTTCCAGTTCTACCATACTCCCACTACTGTTTTCTGAAAAAATCCATTTTATTTAAAACTGTGGCGAGTCTAGAACAATATCACTATTGATCTTCCAGATGGTAGAAAGTCAACCCTCGTCATAGCCTGGGTCAACCCACAAACAGCCATTACAGAAACGCGCCTTGAGTTGTCCAGTGTCTGGTTTTAATCATAAGCCGGACAACTCCCCGTACCTTAAAAATGTTAAGATATGAACTGTACTATATCCAATATAGAACCAGAGGCACTGATTTAATTGAACCAGATCCAAATCAAGCAGCTGTCTCCAGTGCATGTCAACTAAATAGAAAGAGGCCGATCAGCGTTACTCAACTTAGGAATGCTTCCAATTATGAGTAACCTGAAAGAGAAGCAAGTTCTCTTAGTCATTACTATCAACTGAATACCATACACAAGTATCTACATCTTCGATCACTTTGAAGAATCCCGATACTTGCGACACCTGGTTCTCTACTCTATTCAAATACCTATAACTTCTCAAAATTCGGACCCTGTGTTTCCACGAAACACCTGTCTAAAAACTAGAGAAGTCATAAGTAAACTGAATATAGTACGAGGACCAACCCCTCTGTCCTGATGGACCCTGGACAACATACAATACTCTGTATAAGTCCCTTAAGTCTGATAACTCATTCACTGTGTGTCGTAGGTTGAAAACTGTACTTATGGTTAAGAAGAATTACACCGCTGTTTAATGCTCCTTACCTAACCATCCACTGATATAGGTAAATGTTATAGACATAATTTCAAAAAGGTATATCTCACTCTATAAAAATAGACGTACAGATGTATCAATTTGAAATTGGTGCATAACAGCGGATATTCAAAACCAAATATTTGCCGTCCGGCAACCAACCCAGGTGACTTCCTCAAATATCACCGATTACAACGAATCCCGATATAATAAGGATGATCACCCAATTCCCAATAGCTTACTCCCACTCATCATCTGTAAAACCATACAGATGTGAGAATCATACCTGGTAAATACATACCCTGGAGCAAGTGTCTAACTGGGAAATCAGTTTTCTTTTAACATCACACAGTGAAACTGAAACATGTAAATGTTTCGATGGGGTATCCTGGTATTCCTAGTAATGCCTCTTCCAGATTCACGACTGTAACCGTATAATTCTTTGCCACCTCTCCAAATCCCTTTTTATGTCTTTAGTCATTACCTTCTGCACACCCCTTTAGGCCAAATGGTTTTCTTCCTTCCCTACCGTTCGGCACCAGCCTATGGTTTGGAAGAAGACTATCCAATAAGCATAATGGGTGTACTGTCCTAATCCTAGGAACACTCGCAATGCGAGAGAAGGTGAAGATAAAAGACAACCGAATAAACCTTATTCCTATTTCTCCTGAACCAGAATCCATCCCCGAACTGGAACAAGTTCCTTTCGAGTTCGTATATAACCATACGATGGAATATCCAATAAACTGTGGATCTTCGTAGTGATACGGAGTGTTCTGGAGAAATACAAAGGTGATTTGGGAGAGGTAATGAAATACCTGGTTTGGTCATGAATGTCAGTTGCAATTTACTTTGCCCTCTTACTAATCCCTTGTTATGTCTTTACTTAATACCTTCTGCACACCATCGATATGCTAATTGGTTTTCTTCATTCCCCACCATTCGGCACCAGCCTAAGGTTTTGAATAAGACTATCCAATTTGCGTAATAGGTGTACTATCTCCTAAACCAAAGAGTACTCGCAACCTGAGAGAAGGTAAAAGGAAAAGACAACTGAATAGTCCTATCCGTTTTCTCCAGAACCGGAAACCATCCTCGAATAAATTCCTTCGAGTTCGTATCTAACCATACGATGGTTTTGTCCAATGGAAGTGGACGTTCGTAGTAATACGGGGTGTCCTGGAGAAAAGGGTAAAAGTAGGAGTGGCAATGAGGTTTGCAACTCTGACAATCCAAAAGCCAGTGTTAAGAAGGTTCGGTTAATTTTGGTCACTGAGTTATAGTCTTAGGGTCGGGTCAATGGTCGCTGCCAAAGAGAGAGAGAAAAGAAACACTCAGCGTGCACTCTAACCTAGATCAGAATGGTTACCAATTTATTTAATCTGTAAACCTCCCACTGTACCGTCAAATTCTCCTCCAAATCTAAAAGAAGAATTAGTCGGGATCACCCGAGGAGTAAACCAACTCATCAGTGGGAATCGGGATCCAACTATCATTGCATGATAACGTGACGGAATCCGCTCACGTCATCACACTCCAGAAGGTATGCGCATATCTGGCAAGTTTCAGTTTCTTTAGAAACTCCCGATGTGATTTTTACCCCATGCTCTTATGACCTTGACTTTGGCCAACAAATCATAAGTCACATGTCAAGTTCTACCCGTCATTCTCCAGGTTGATTTGAATCCACCCGTACCTACCCTTGACTTTAGCCAACAAGGCAGTACGACTGTTCCAAACCAATGCATCTATCTATGCTGCATATGAATACCCAACAGCTACCAAACACTGTGCGTTGACTTTGGCCAACAAACACAGCTTGAATACTATTGACCACCCATATGAAACGACGGAGGGCTACGAATGGTTTCTGGCGAAAACCTTTAACGTAATGAACCTGATATCGTTGAAGGAACGGATAGCTTTTAAAAATATAGTGACGAAAACCTTTGCTAAAGAGGTCACTCCCGGTGAAGGGATCTCGGCTCTTTCCCCGTAGAATGAGGTGCAGGATATTGCAACTGAATACCACGATGCAAAGCAAAAGTAATCGGCTATAGTGAAGTTATTGTCCTGACGCAAACTTTTTGTCCAAGGGGTCACTCCCTGTGAAGGGATCTCGGCCCTTGCCTCGTAGAATGAGGTGCAGGATATTCCAACTGAATACCACGATGCAAAACAAAAGAGAACGTCCTTGCATTAACAGCCTTTTGAAAAGTGTTCCAACAACATCAGATTAGGTTTGTTTTTAACTTGTATTGATCCGAATCAACGCAGTCCCATCAATTGATCACACCACAAAGAACGAAAATATACTACTGTACGTATATGCCATCCGCATTCGCCACTGGGTCCTGTCATTACCCGTTAGGTTAGCTAACTAACGACAGAGCGGGAACTGGACTAGCGCGGATGTAAAACATATACAACATCTACTAATATATATACCAATATATTAAATTTCGCTCAAGGCGTGATAAAATGCAACATCACAGAAATGTACAGCATCACAGAACAATACAGATATCTGGGATCCCCGGGTTTCACAGAGCCACTACTGAAACCCGACGTTCCCCTGGTCGTGTGGATAGCCTGTGCAATGAAATCCTAGACCCCTACGGGCGCGGCAAGTTACCCGCCAAAACCTGAAGCGAGGCAGCCTCCTTCAGCACCGTGAATGGACCACCCGGCACTTCACGGAATCCGGTAACTTGGGCACCCCTCCTGGGTCAACCTGTACCCCCTACGAGTGCGGCGAACAGCCCGCCAATTCTAGAGTGAAGCCCCCTCCGTCTCAATGCCATGAGATGCGGGCTCGTTGCCCTCTAGAACCCGGCTATCCGTGCACCCCACCTTGGGGTAATCCTAGTACAAAAAGTAAAATATACATACAACGGGTACATCGACCGCAACCTGGTCGTGCCCCAAAATAATAATACAATCAGGCAGTGACGGCAGTCCACATGTCGGACGCTCGCCCCGCAATATCAAATGTACATAATACAACTACAACTGTACTAGCATTGCATCCAGGCTATCCCCCACGACCGATCCACAACATCACAGCAATTCACAGTACATCAACGTGAAAGTCACGTTCGCAAATCCGTCTAACCGGGCTATAGCAGTCAGACTGGATTTACCGATCAAGTGACATTCACGGTCGCAGATATAATGTAAATACTGTGAAATAATGTGTTTAAAATATCCGATCGATTAAATTTTAATAAGTGGGCCCCAAGTACTACTGTAGCACATCAAGAAATTCTGGGCCCAAAATTAATATTCCAAAAACCCTATTTTCAACTCAGGAGCTCTCTGTAAAAATTTGGCACACTGATCTGCATATACTGCGGCGGAACCGCGGCCCAAGCATGGGTTTGGCCGCGGTTCCGCGGTCGTATGGAGAGATCACGTGATCAAATTTGTACAGAATTCTTATAATTCCCTGCACATTATTCTGAGACAACCTGAAAAATTTTTGGAGACAAAAAAATTTCGACAGAAACTGATGTGCATGAAAACGGGGGTTTTGGGATTTTTGTTCGATCGGAAATGTAAAACACATTAGACAAAGCTAGACTATGTTAATGGCGAGGCTCTGATACCACAGTAAGTGCACGGCGGCGCCCCGGCCTCCATCCCGAGGCCAAATGCGGAAACGATGGCTAACTTTAAATTTTCTTGAACCGGTACCACCGCGCACTAAAAACCCGGATCGTGCCATTAACTAGTCCTAGCTATCTACATGATTGGGAAAAGAGATGTACCGAGCGATCCGTGTCCTCCGGTCTTCTCGCCGTCGTCCCAATCTCCCGCGGAATGTCCGGTCTCCACCTCGTCGCCGGAAGGGCACCACGTCGCCTGCTTCTTTTACGGGCTCCCACCTCTATACCGAGGCAACTCGGGCACGAAGCTGGCGAGTCGACGTGCCCAAGATTTGCTGTAGAATAGTGTAGAGATCTATATCTCATTTGGGGTTTGTATGGAGTTGCCTTTTGAGATGGTGGAGGAATGGAGTTTTGGAGATTGATCTTGTGGGATTTTTTCCAAAGCAAAAGCACAAAAACCCCACACCAAATGAAATGGGCAGCCCCTCCCCAATATGGCCGGCCATGCAAAAATGAGGGTGAGTGAGAATGAGAGTAAGTGTGTAACAAAGCAATGAGGGTCTCTCATAATCCAAGAGAGAGAGAAAAACAAGATGATGAGAAGAAATCATCACAAGGAATAACCAACACTCAACCAACCAATCATTCCAAAAGGTCAAGCCACCATCATCAAGCATGATGACTTCAAAAAGTCAAGCCATCATGAAGAAGTCAAGGTCATGGTTCAACCATCATGACACCACAATGTGCAAAGACAACCCTCCAAAATGCTTATTTGCACAAATGCAAATAAGCCCTCCTCCACCAATCTTCGGCCAATGAACGATACAAAGGAAATTGGCCGAAACGGAAAGCAAACTGGCAACTCCAGAAAACTGGTCCCGTAATAAATTACAGGAAAACCCCGCTACTGTGTATACACACCCGCATTTGTATTCCGACCGAAATACAAAAGCAATGAGACAAAATCTACACTGTACTATACTAGGATCCGGCTTAAACCAAAGCCGGCTAGTATTATCCGTCCGATCCTGATCCGTGCAATACCGCACGTATCTGATCGAACCCTGCCATATATCCATACGGCCTGTAGTACAAACTGTCCGATCCTGATCCGTGCACTACCGCACGCATCTGATCGGACCTTGCCATATCTCCATATGGCCTCTACAGCGTTTCGCCCGAAACTTGAGTAACTGAATGTGGGGAACTCTAAAGAGGTTGTGGATTTAACCACTAGCACGTCAGAGGTATAAGCCAATACGTAACGGGCTACCAGGTATTGACCAAAAGGGACGTCGATGAGCGAACTCATCCTGACACCCTACTGAGCCTGTCAGTGACAATATCCGTACAGTCCGGTCCGTTCGTCTATGAGCATCGCATGGCAGGCCTAGGGGGTTGGTAAAAGTCAGACCCCCAAAAGCGGTACAAGTCGTGTCGGAGTGTAGCCCATAACACCCTGAGATACTACTCGAATACCTACCAGTAAATCTCCTGCCTCGGTCGAGGGCTTCGTGTAATGGCTCTCCTAGACACAGCGCGACCTCACCCCCAATACCGGAAGAGACGAACCCCTGAAGATCCGCTCATTGCCTCCATGTGGCTCGGGACTGTACCCAACTAAAACCTGTTTGCACGTCTCCTTTGAGCGTGGTAGGGTAGTAATCAAAGTACAGTGGGAACTCACACGAGACAAATGACGATCCCCAGGTCGATGAACTAACCTGTACACATGTCACCAGGGAACTACTATCTGACGTCAGGTATAAGACCAACTAGCATGTTCCCGGCGAGTCCTGTCCGGTGTACTCATAACCCAATGAGCACCTGTATACATCTTAGGTGAACCAACTGACACCAGTGGCTTGTGAGAACGGCCACCGCCCCTCGTCGGGGTCTCGACTGTATACACTAGTCTACTCTGGAGTATCGATGCCCTGTCTCGAAACTCCCACGACTGGGGACCTTTTAAGGATATGCTTATAGACTGCCAGCTCTCACGTATATGATCGCCCTCATACTGCTGGTAGTCAAGTAAGAATCCTAGGGGCTCTACCAACGTATAATAGTGACCTGTCAGGTCACTTAAAGCAGTACACGATGATAAAGGTAAACCAGATAGCATACTATCATCATGAGTAAGACTGTCCTCCTGGGATAGGTCATCCCTCAATCATTGCAATCACGTGCCTGTGATCCAATAATTGACTCTGAGGGCACTATCTCCAACACATTTATCATTTACTTACTCATGATTTTGGGATTTTGGATTTCTATGAGATTTCTGGATTTTGGGGAAAACCGCAATAATATATATAATAACTTTTCTCTCTCCTCCTCTCTTTTTAAAATATAAGTTGCGGTTTTCTCGTGATGTATGTGTCGTCCACCATGAGATTTCATGTTTTCTGTTGGATTTCGAGACCCGATTTGAGGAGTGGATGAACCGTCTCGGGTACATGGTGGGCCCGGTATGGTACCCCTGGGCAAGAAGATCGAGTTGTAGACGATGAGCCTGGCAGGGGAGGACTACCTACCGGTGATGTCTGGCGCGGCGGATATCCGGAGGATACCGACCGTTGTCGTGAGATTTGATGATATGGGCCGATCCGGACTGACGGAGCCCGAGATATTGAGACTATGAGATATTGAGACTATGAGGTTTTGAGACTTGAGATTTACATGTTTTGTGTCGATACTTGACACGGATTTCCATAGACTTCATCGTTGATATTTCAGATTTCTATACAAATTTTACCATGATAAAAACTAAAGATTTCTTATACAGATATATCCAGATTTCAGGATTGATTATTCTACATTCATGGTGCATGCATACTCATTCACATGACATATTACTATTTGAGGCACTGACACGAGCACGGAGCATTTGCACTTACACGTAGTTTATTACCCTGCCATTACTAGGTGACTGGTGATATAGTAGTGTATTATTATGACCTAGGATAGCGTCGTGCATTCGATTTCTTTTCGCAGATATTTTCTACTCACAAGTTGGCAACTCACCCCCGTTTTGCCAAATTTCATTACAGGTTCGATGTACAGGTTTCCCTGGCAGCTTGCTGGCACATCATTTCATTCAGGGTGATTTGCACGGTAGGTTGGTTCACTTGTATCTGGACCGCCGTTGTACTTTTTATTATTTCATTGTATCTAGTAAGCTCTTTCAACCAAACTTGTATTACTTGATAGTTTACTGGACCAGTTATTTATTTCGACCTTAGAGTCGCGCTTGTATTATTATGGTATCTGGTGGATTTGTTTTCTTTGAGCCTCGCCCTTTGGCGTTGTATACTATTGTGCATTGGTGTGGTTGTTTCAGCCTTTTGGCGTAGAGCTAGCTCCCGTTTGGGGATGCTTTTTATTCTTTGTATATATATTATTCTTGTTTGTACCCGTTTGGGGCCAGTTTTTACAAAGGAGACTCTGCCGAAATTTTTGAGAAAATTGGATGTTGCTTTTAAACTTGTTTTCTACATGTTTTCCTTTACTTATTCTTCTTTTTATGGTTTAGATTTCTGGGCTTCGGCTTACTTAGGTTACGCTGCGTCTCTAGTCGCTTCGTAATCTAAGTGCCGATCACGTTCCGTACTTTCGGGTCGTGACAAAGTTGGTGTCAGAGCGCTAGGTTTAACCTTTGTATATGTCTTGGGTGACCCTTGGTTGATGGAGTAGGCGACTTAGGTAGAGTGACGTACCGTAGGTATGATCCGCGGCATACTTACGATACGCTACTCTTCTTAAGTAGCCTTAGGATGTACATTTCTTTGCACCGCATTTCATTCGTTCCTTTGATCTATCTTCGTCGATATCGGATGGTGGTTTCTGTTACCACGGGCGCACTGGCAGAGGGTGCTGCGGCTCGAATGCGATAACCATTAGGGTATCGTTCATTCTTGAGGATTGAAGCATTGTTTAGCGTGCGGACGAAGGGTATTCACATGCCGTCCAGACGAAGTTAAAGGATTCGAACGATTGTCAGAAACCCATTTTCCCAAGTTTAAGGTATTCGGAAGAACATGCAGGTATTTCTATGGACCCTCTAGAAGAATGAAACCCTAACTCGACATAATGACCACGAAAACGCCCTTGAACCTTAGGGTTTACGGCAGTTCCGCGGTGCCATTAGTGAGGCTTGGGTTTGCCCTTCTACGGCTGGTCCGCAAATGCTGGGTATGTACTGGATATTTTTAAACTGTACTTGAGTGTTGAACTCTCGGGGAATTATGGGATTTTGATGAATCGATCGAAAAGTTTAATGTAGTCCGGATATCAGGTAAAGAGATAGATTACGTGGGAGACTCTAGATACGAGTATTGCCGTTGGTAGCGCAGTCAGCACAGCTACGAAGAGACGAGTTCAAAGCAGTCGACATCAGAGGAAAGAGGCGTACATTGACGATAGTGTTTACGATTGTGATTTGGTGATTTGAATTTCATATTTCCGTTGATTGGATTTTGGTATTTTGAGGATTTTGTTCTACGATTGGTATTTCTTATGTGCACATTCATTATATTCTATGCGTGTTTCGTATATCGGTTGTATTGATGTTGTTTTGTACATACCTAGTACACTCGATTTGGTTTTATACATTTTGAGATTTTGATTTGATTTCGTGCATATGGGTTACACATGATTTTGACATATGCTTCGACCTAGTTTTTATGCATTTTCGTACTGCGATTTCGATTTTGATATTCGGTGTATGTTTTCGTGCACCATGTGCACCTGATTGAGATTCTTGCGCACACTTGGCGCACTTGATGCGATTTTGTGCATACCAGATGCATTAAATCGAGGTTTTGTGCAGATTAGATGCACCTGATATTAGAGTCGTGCACGCCCGTTGCACTTGACAGATGTTTTTGGTGCACACATGTTGCACTTAGTTTTGTTTTTGTGTGTATTCGTGGTATCTGTATTTGGTTTCGATTTCAGTGTGCACCGGACGCACATGATATTTTTATGATGTGATTGGGATTGATTTCAGTTTGAGCAGTATGTTTTTATAATCATTACTATTTGATTCAGTAACCAGGCGGGACGTGTATGTTAAATAAAAGATATATATGTATAGTTATTTTTTTAAATAAACATCCGCTACTTATGCCGTGACACGTGCATCACACGGCGATTTTCAAAAGGGGTTGTTGCATGCTTCTTTATCCAGAAGTTTGGACGATTTTACTATGATGCGCACTATATATAAGTTATAGTTTTGATGTATATTATGTTGGTTTTCGTATTGGGTTCTGATATTTTATTTTCTCCATAACTCCGATGATTGCGTTATGCTTGACGGAGTTGATTTTAGTTATGTATTGATGATTTCGAAGCCCCGACGATTTGAGTGTTTTGGCTGAATGTTTTAGTAATTGGGGAAAGTTTTAATTTAAATTCGGGGACCGAATTTCTCAAAGGGGGGAAGATTGTAACGTTTTAAAATAAATAAATAAATAAATAAAATTCTTTAAGTGAATTTTATGATTTTCGGTAAAGTATAAAACGTAGTTTTCGTAAAACTAAACCGTAATTATTTTTTTTATTATAAATTTAAAAATACCTATTTTAATTATGTAATTACTAGTAAATGGTGTTTATTTAGTCACTTATAAATTTTTAGTTTAATTAAATATTTTTCCTAAATTAATTATTTTAAATATTAACATAAGCTTTATTTATACACTAAATTAGTGTAAATTACAAATTTGAATGGGTTTAATTTGCAAAAATGAACCATTGCATATTAGAATCTAGTGTGTATCATGCAAAATTTATTTCCAAATTTTTCCATGTCTCTAGAATTTTCTTTATGTGTATGAGAAAAGAAATAAAAGAAATTTAATAAAAGTGATGAAAAGACATAAAGAGGTGATATTTTGGGAGAGCCTTCTACACAATTCCTCCTTCATTCTTTTTCTCTTTTTCCTCCCTAATTGTGTTCAGCCTCCTCCCCATAGCAGCCCCCCATTTTCCCCACTTGATTTTGTTACAAAAATCCATCAATTCATCAAAAATTCAATAAAAAACCCACAAAATCCTAATTAATTCCTACCCTCTATTCTTTGCTCATTTTTACATGAATTTTGGAGTTGGAAAGCATTCTATTTGGAGGCAAATTTTCATGGTTGGATCTCACATGTGGAGGTATAAATTTCATTCTTATGATTTATTGTTATTAAATGTTTCATTATAGCATAATTAGATTTAATAAATTAATTCTATCTACAAGTTTCAAAATTCAAGTTAGGGTTTATAAAATCAAGTTATGGTTTTTACTAATTAAGTGGGGTTATTATAACTAGTTTACCATTTTTAGAAATAGAAAATCATGCATGGTTGATGTATTCTAATGTGTTCATTCAAATTGTTTAAATTAAGAAATTTTGCAAACTAGATTTTTGTATATTATATATATTGGTGAGATAAAATTCCAATTAATGTTTGTAATATTATATTGTGGTTTTAATGAGGATATTAACTTGTTAGTGGAATGGAAAACCTAATTTAGTTGATAATTGAGAAATTGTGAGAAAAATGCTATTTTTGCTAACTAGATTTTAGAAAATTCTTAAATAAATGAGATTTAAAATCAAAATTATGATTTCATTATATTATTATCATCATGAATTGTAGTTTAATACGTTAATTCATGCAAATCAAGTTTAGTTGTGATATTGTGAAATTTTGCTTGCAAAGTGTTAAAATTGATTTAATTGCAAACTAGAATTTACAACTTAATAAAAATTAGTGTAATAAAAATATGGTAATGGTTTCTATAATCTTGTTATGTTATTTAATGAATATTATGACCATTAGTTTCTTTTAAACATCAAGTTTTGAAGTAAAACGGTAAATTGGCGTTTTCGGGTTTTACGAAATCGGACGATTTGATCGATTTTTAGGGTTTCGATGAATTAAATCATATTTTATATTATAAGTAATGAGTTTTAAAACTAAGAGTTGTTTGTTGATATTTATCTCGATCAATCGGCGTTTGTACGCCGATATTGAGCGATATTTGGTTCTTTTGCATGAGTGGGACATAGGTTTTAACCTATGCGCGTTTCGTGCGTCGTTTTGATTTTGGTCCGTAATTCAGTTTACTATATCATATATGTTTGCGTATAGGTACCCCTCGCGTGAACTTCAGACGAGGAAGAAGAGGAGGGCGATATCGTCTTCGGCAGACAAGGACCAGGTGAGTAGATGTATATCTACGGGGGAAGTCGAGTGGATATCGTTTCGCACCCCCGCAAACGTAGAATAGGAATAGTACTTATTGTCATTAGGAAGCCAGACGTGACCTTAGAATTTCGGTGAGTAGGACCCTAGTAATGATCTTAGGTTGGACTAGATTGATTTAGAAAGACCTTACCCGAGGATGAATATCTTGGAGGAGATTCGTAGGTTTCAGGTAGATACACACACACGCACACACAAAAACTCGACGTGGTGTATACGTGTATGTGTATATATATATAGGACTAGGTGTATGTATATATATATATATATATATATACACACACACACACACACAACACGTATTTGTGATACAAGGATGTGATATGATACACGGGGATGAAACAATATAACTGAGCTTGATGCCGTGATTCTTGGCTATACGGTCGTGTTATGATGTTAGCGGATCATTAGAAAATGAGATAATCAATAGGTATACATAAATAATAATGGGTGGTGATGATATTGAGGTATATGGGACTCTAAAATAGAACCCGGAACGTAACCTATGCCTGAAATTACGATATGATATATGTGTGACTTGATTACGATATCATATAAGTGTGACTTGATTACGATATCATATAGGTGTGACTTAAATACGATATCATATAGGTGTGACTTGATTACGATATGATATAAGTGTGACTTAATCACAATATGATACATGTGACATGATATTTCTGAGGAAAAATTAACGTTGTATATTTATGCTGGCAATGATATATGATTGATGTATGCAATTACAGTACAGTACCTTGATCATGACATGATTTGATGATGATATTATATGAATGATGAGACACGTAGGTGATACTTGACCAGTACCCCGATATTGGGATGCCGTACGATGGATTTTACCGTACGAGGCATAGATGTGATGATTGATCCGCACTCTTGATTTGAGGAAGCCGTACTACGTACGTGACGCTATTGAGGCTGGATCGCCGACTATTAGAGATATAGACTCAGACCTTAGGTGGACTCTTATTTCTTATCGACTAGTATCTTAGGTTTAGTTCCTTAGGAGGTTAGATGGACACTAATTTAGGCTCGAGTCATATAGTTGTAGTTATACTTGTATATCAAATGAGTGATTAATACACATCCGTCTTTACATTCAGACCGTAATCATCATGGTGCATGTTCATACATATGTTTTTATAATCGGTATAAAACTCTGCCTGTTAGGACACCAGCACTATTACCGATGATGCGCATATGCCACGCACACTTATTTGCCGGCTCACACACATCATCATCGGTAATTGCTATGTCACGTACACTTTAGAACATATTATTTTTTATTGATAGAATCAGCTAACAGCTAGATCGATATAATATTGTGATTACTCTCTGGTGTTAGTCTAGACATGGCATTTATTATTCAGACATTTCATGCATTCACATTTCCATGTTATCATGCAGTATTGTGGGGCTTATGCCGACATTTATCATTTACTTACTCATGATTTTGGGATTTTGGATTTCTATGAGATTTCTGGATTTTGGGGAAAACCGCAATACTATATATATATATATATATATATATAATAACTTTTCTCTCTCCTCCTCCCCTTTTAAAATATAAGTTGCGATTTTCTTGTGATGTATGTGTTGTCCACCATGAGATTTCATGTTTTTTGTTGGATTTCGAGACCCGATTCGAGGAGTGGATGAACTGTCTCGGGTACATGGTGGGCCCGATATGGTACCCCAGGGCAAGAAGATCGAGTAGTAGACGATGAGCCTGGCTGGGGAGGACTACCTACTGGTGATGTCTGGTGCGGCTGATATCCGGAGGATACCGACCGTTGTCGTGAGATTTGATGATATGGGTCAATCCGGACTGACGGAGCCCGAGATATTGAGACTATGAGATATTGAGACTATGAGGTATTGAGACTTGAGATTTACATGTTTTGTGTGGATACTTGACACGGATTTCCATGGACTTCATCGTTGATATTTCAGATTTCTATACAAATTTTACCATGATAAAAGCTAAAGATTTCTTATACAGATATATCCAGATTTTAGGATTGGTTATTCTACATTCATGGTGCACGCATACTCATTCACATGACATATTATTATTTGAGGCACTGACACGAGCACGGAGCATTTGCACTTACACGTATTTTATTACCCTGCCATTACTAGGTGACTGGTGATATAGTAGTGTATTATTATTACCTAGGATAGCGTCGTGCATTCGATTTCTTTTCGCAGATATCTTCTACTCACGAGTTAGTAACTCACCCCCGTTGTGCTAAATTTTTTTACAGGTTCGATGTACAGGTTTCCCTGGCAGCTTGCTGGCAAGTGGAGCAACGGACGCTCCACTCCTCAACTGGTCCTCCGTTCAGGGTTTTCCACATCATTTCATTCAGGTTGATTTGCACGGTAGGTTGGTTCACTTGTATCTGGACCGCCGTTGTACTTTTTATTATTTCATTGTATCTAGTAAGCTCCATCAACCAAACTTGTATTACTTGATAGTTTACTTGACCAGTTATTTATTTCGACCTTAGAGTCGTGCTTGTATTATTTTGGTATCTGGTGGATTTGTTTTCTTTTAAGTTTTGAGCATCGCCCTTTGGCGTTGTATACTATTGTGCATTGGTGTGGTTGTTTCCGCCTTTTGGCGTAGAGCTAGCTCCCATTTGGCGATGCTTTTTATTGTTTGTATATATATTATTCTTGTTTATACCCGTTTGGGGCCAGTTTTTACAAAGGAGACTCTGCCGAAATTTTTGAGAAAATTGGATGTTGCTTTTAAACTTATTTTCTACATGTTTTCCTTTACTTCTTCTTTTTATGGTTTAGATTTCTGGGCTTCGGCTTACTTAGGTTACGTTGCGCCTCTAGACGCTTTGTAATCTAAGTGCCGGTCACGTTCCGTACTTTCGGGTCGTGACATATAATAAGCGCTGTTTATATTTTACATCCGCGCTAGCCCCCCTACTATATCGTTAGTTAAGTAACCTAACAGTGCATAACGGGACACTGTGGTGAATGCGAATGGCATAAGCGTACGTTCTATTTTCGTTTTTTTTCTATGATGGCTTAAGGACTTAAATGATGGGACTACATTAATATGATTAATGTAAAGGAAAATAAACCTAAAAGATGTTGTAGAATCGAATTTGAAACCCACTCGGCTTTTTACGAAAAAGTTACATTTCAAAATCGCGGAGATTAAGCCACTCCTTTTGAAAACCATTTTGATTCTACAACGATATCAAGTTCAAAGCGTTAAAGGTTTTCTTAAAAACCATCTGCAACCCTCCGTCATTTTAGGAAGTAGAGTACTTAGTATTCGTGCTACGTTTGTTGACTATAGTTAAGGCGTAGTGTACGGTAGCTAAGTGATGTCTTCCTACACAGCATATGATGCGATTAATTAGGACATTCATGTGATTATATTGATTATAGTCAAGGGTCATATGAGTGGGTTTAATTAATCAAGAAATGACGGGTAGAACATGACTAGTACTTATGATATGTTGATTATAGTCAAGGTCATGAGTGCTAGGGGTAAAAACCATATCGGGAGTTTCAAGAGTTAAAATTTGCAATGAGATAGCATACCTTCCATATGATGGTTGGATCCCGATCCCACTGTGAGCAAGAGTTGCTCCCAGGAGAGTTTTGCACTTTACAATTATCTAACTCATTAGGTATCTAGAAAGATGTCTACGGGGCTACGCCTCTGGGAAAACGAGGTTTATTTTAATTAGGTCCGTGCGAAAGCACGGGGAACCTCTCTCAAAATACCGACACTGGCTTGGCTGAACGGTTAGCGAAGTTGTAGAATGTGATTAATTCTGGCTAATTTTCTTTTTAAGGTTTGAAGGAAAATTTGATAAAAGCAATGGGAGACATCGATTATATAAGATAATAACCAATCTGATCTTTGCAAGAGCTTTCGCTAAGTGTATTCTTTTCTCTCTCCTAACGGAAGATACCATGACTGGACTTAAGCTTCTACTAGAGAAAAATAAACTGAATGGGACCAATTATAAAGACTGACTGAGGAACATTAACAATGCCCTGACTTATGATAAGGTATCACAGCTCCAGCCCCACCCATCCTTGGTCCTAAATCTTCAGTTGCGAATAAAGAGATCCGCAAGACATGGGATATTAACTGTGCTATGGCCAAATGCATCACGCTTGCAACGATGGACAACACACATCAAAAGCAGCACGAGCAAATGGATGTTCAATCCATCTTTCCCCATACAAAAGAGTTGTATGGGGAGCAATCTCGTGTCCTACGATATGAAACATCGCGAAAGTTGTTTCAGATGTGTATGGCTCCTGGCACACCAGTAGGTGACCATGTTTTGAAGATGATAGCTCTTATTGAAGAGCTTGAGGACCTCGGATGGACAGTGGAGAACGAACAATATGTTGATATTGTTTTACAGTCTCTCCCCATGCCTTTGCTCAATTTGTAGTAACTTCAATATGCACAATGTTCATACCAGAATATTGCATTTTAATACCACTCATTCTTTATCTATTTTGTTATATATCGGTACTATTAACCAGTGTCTGCTCAGTAATACAGATTACAGGTATCCATGACAAAATACTGGAAATACACTTAAAATCACGGACATATCATTTGCGAGCCGACACTGCAACTGGAACTGCAAACCGATATCCCAAGAATTATCTTGCAAATAAATAAAGTGTACACATTTTTGGTCCAACACATTGCATGTGTGAACACAACTCTTAGAGCATAGACCTAGGTGAGGGGGCTGCCAAAGGCACACAAGTGGGCATGAGTGTGATGTGCATTCAATGCATAAAGTGTGATGTGATGCATAGCTACCTGTTTCCCTCCAATCCCTGAGTGCACCATAAATTCAAATAGACAAATCAAACTGCACCAATATGATGTTTGGGAGCATACAGGAACACCACTGCAATACGGGACAGTTCCTTCCTGACTTGGCCGGCCACATACCCTCCTTGGCCGAGCTGGCCGGCCCCATCTGCTCCTGTGGGCCCCAGTCTCTCATAGTCCCTCCCTTGCTGCCACCTCCTCCTGTTTTTATTGTTTGTTTATTTTCCTTTTGAGCCTATATAAGGCAGGTGAGTGAGCAAGGGAGAGGGGTCTATTCTTTGCCTCATTTTTGTTACTCTCAAGTTTTGTTTTTGTTATCTTTTAGTTCTCATGTACATAGCTTAGCTTCCCCTTGAGTTCTTAACCTTCTCTTGATCTTGCAACCTCTTAATTGAGCTTGCAAGTTTAAGGGTTAGTTATTGATTTCAAGGGTTGTATCATTCTTGAAACTTAATAAAGCCTTCTTTTGCCTTCATTTGCCTTGAGTTTTTTTGCCCTCTCTTGATCTTGCAATCTCTTAATTGAGCTTGCAAGTTTAAGTTTGGGTTATTAAACCCATGGTTTGTAACTTGTTCTACGGTTCCTAGTATTTCATTCTTGCTCTTTTCATTACTTGCTCTTTATTATCTTGCTTTACTTGCACTTTCATTCCATGCAATTTACTTACTTGCTTGTTGTCTTTTGTTTTCTTTGTTTCTCTTTTCTTTGCTCTTTTTGGTTTGTTGTTGAGTTGGTTGTAAATATGTGTTGTTAGTAAAAGAATACAATATTGTAAGTTAAGGATTTCGTTTCCCATTCTTTTTCCCGTTATTTTCCATTGAACTCCGTCCAAACCTTACGTAAGCGCTCCGTTAGGCACCCTACCCTAACAAGGTATCGGTGATCCTTAACCGCAACCGGTTGCATTCGGTTTCGCCAGAGGCGAAAGTCAAACGACAAGAACGGACGGACAAGGGTCAATAAGCCGGATTCCATGAATACCGTGCTTAAATACCCTAATCCATGTTGTTGCCGATTGCTCTAGCTTCAACTGGTCAAGACTCGGCTCAAAGGTTTGAGTACGAATTCACTAGCTTACACTATTGTATCTTTTCCTAACAAGCTTTATACTTTGCATATAACACATAGGTTAGATACGAACAATTACACCCGCGCGCATTAACTCATCATAACAAGAACGAAAAACGCTCCGTCTCCCTGTGGATCAACTCGTGCTCAACCGGCTAGCTGCAAAGCGACACCGTCCTTGATCGTGGTTAACTTTAGAACTTTGAATACACGACACGCCAAAAGCGTGCGATCAAATGGCGTCATTGCTAGGGAGATGGTAACGTTTTTATTTTTGTTATTTCGGGTTAATCTTGTTAATAACCATCTAACACCATTCTTAAAAAACAAAACAAACTAAAAATTTCAAAAAAAACCAAAACCGAAACAAAAAAATTAACAAACTAACATATTTTGTTCTTAGGATTTCATACCTGCTAGCACTCTGGATCTGAACTAAAAAGATAAATAATACCAGTGAGACACTAGTACAACACTTGGATCACAGAAGAAGTTTAGAGCCCAAACTCAAAAAGAAGACCGGCGAAACATCCCCAATTTTAGAGCTCGCCGGCCCTACCACCTCCATTTGCTTCCAATTTCTCCTCTGTGTTCCAATGTTTTGTTTTTATCCCATTTTTATTGCTTGTTTTTTATAATTTTTAGTGTGCATGTATTTGGGCATTCATGTCGCTTTTTCGCACTAAAATCCATTCTTCCGACATTTCATATTTTTGCGGATTTGCAAATTGCGATCGTGCGGAGCAAAGTGTACATTCAAGGCTAAGATGATTGCAAAGTACAGTGCCAAAAATCCGGGTAGTTTGACCCGCGCAAGCGAAATTTTCAAGCTAACCGGATTTACTTCAACGGGGGTTTCTTAACCCCAAAAATCTTTAGGTACGTATTTTACTAACACCTTCTTCTCAAATCCGACGCATCCACTATAATATCTTTGCAGGATTCTTTGCAAGTTCTCTTTCAAACGCCTAAATTGACTAACCCGTATTTGTTGCAGTGTCGTGCTTAATATAAAAAATGATTGTTTGATTCTTTATAGAATTTTTATTGAATTGCGCATTGCATATATTAATACGAACTTAAGAGAAAGCGAACCCCATAACATACGGTAAAGAATTTCATCACCTTTTCTGTGGCCCATAAATCACGAAATTGAGCATAACGTCTGCCTGCACAAATTTTAAAAGAAATTAGACTTTAAGCCTTAAGGATTTCACGCTCATTAGAAGAGGTTAATTGTGTTTAGAACACCGCTTAACGGTATATCGTTTACGGGGTGTCTAGGAAAGTGTTAACGGTGAAACCGCCAAAAGAGAAAGGGTAATCTAATTAAGGACCTTCGCGAAAGCATCGGAAAACCTCCCCTTATCTCTGCACTTACCTGGCCTCGTGATCGGTATATCTTGAGCCCCTTTCTCGACACAGTTTTACTTTGACAATCAAGTTCTTGAGTAGGTCTAGTTGACCTAGGTGAATCCTAGACCGATTAAGTGTGTGGTATTTTTGTGCCGTGATTGTTTTTGTCTAGATTCTTTTTGTGTGTATATTTCATTCTTCTGTTCATAACTAACAAAAAAATAAAAATATAAAAAAATCACATTCTTTTTCTTCTCCTTTCTCTCTTCATATCATGGGTACCCCACCTAGGAAAACTCTTTCCGAACTTTGGTACCCACAACCAAACATTACTTCATACGGTTCTTGCTTTGGTCAAACATCGAACGATCCATCCATGCCAAAAATTTCTTTGAAAGATCGGATAGACACGTCTAGGATAAACAACTGGACTCCGCAATCCACTCTATATCAACCATTTCAACTTTCCCCTCCTTCTTACGTTGATACACCTTTTGAGAGTCCTATTGTAACTTCAAGACCTATGTCTATAGCTGAACGTATTGAACAATCTTGTAACCGGTCTTTCACTCCTTTCACCACTGCAAACTCTTTGGATCAACAATTCTATTCACCTTCTTATCAAAATGTTGATCCTACTCCCGTCCAACCATTCAATTCCTACCCGTCCTACCCGACTTGTGCACCTTCCCTAGACATTGCTTCTGAACGGCCATTTGGGAGTTTCCAGTATCCAAAACTTTGAATCTTTTACTGAAACCCCGTCACAACCCATGTCTAGTCTGGAACAGTCGTTAGAAGACTTTTGGGTAGCGTCATACTAATATATGATGGATTTGAATGCGTCCATGGCCGCCCTCATACAACCTAGTGACCCGGTAGCTAGTTTCCTACTAGCTCCACATTTTCCAATGTATGATGAGGCGGTAGGAAAGGTTGAGAATTTGAGTGGTGAGGGTGAGCTGTACATCCTTCCAAATCAAACCTACCCGTCCCAAATTGAATCCCACAACTCTGGTTTTGAATGTCTATCGAGTGTCCCCAATGAAGTATCAATTGAAGATAGAATGTTTAATGAGTTGTGCGACTTTGTAGTATTTGATTTACCCGATTGTGAAGGGACTTTGCCAAGTGAAACCAATCTCAAACCTTTTGACCTCTGCACCTCCATCTTAGAACCGAAAATTGATTGAAATCCATGCTTTTGATGTGGTGTCTGAGAAATTTGATTTTCACTTGATTGAGGATATTGACGCTGGGAATATTTTGGATGATGAACCTACAACTTTGGATGAGTTTTTCTCTCCAATGCATCATCCCGAGTCATTAACTGTTTTTCCCGAACTTCACATGTGTCTGGATTTTGATGATAAATGCATGGATAAGCTGAATTTTGAGGAGAATATTGAGAAATTTTTTGAGGATGAACCGGTTTTAGTTGATGAGTCGGATTTTCCAATTCATCCTATCCCTTTCATTGACTGTGTACACCCTCCTGAACCTTTAACCGATAACCTTCCTCAATAACTCCCCTCCATCCTTTCCATCGTTCCGACCTTGCAAGTAACTGTATCACTTCCATTTCTATTGTCTGGTTTACCAAGTTCGGCTTACCCATGTTTTCTCACAAATCTTAAGGGATTTGACCCTATTTCTCAGTGGGTTGATAGATTAGCACAAACACTGTTTACACATCGGTCATTACAAATTGTGCTAATCTATTCACTCCATTTCCACCCTCATATTCGTACTCCATTTCTTTTTCCATTTCGCTGTTCTTCTCCTCCACCGAGACCGTATACCGCTTCTATCCGCATACGGTCTCGCGTATTCTCTATTTCTTTCCTCTCCGCCTTCGTTCACCAGCCACTGCTTTATAGCGATAGAATTTTTGAATGGTTGGTGCTCACTTTTGACCTGTGTAAGGCCTTGTATAGATTGATACTGTTCTCTTCCACCATAATCCTGAACTTCACCGCTTAAATAGTGGAAACACTTTTTCACTTAAGTTGGGGAGGGGGATCTTTTTGGTGTATATATTTTTGGTTTGCTTTTTTCTTTGTATATATTTTCTTTAGGGAGCGCCGACAATTTTTGACCCTCTTGGTGTAGCTTGACAGTGAGGGCACTGTCAAGTTTAAGTTTGGGGGTGTGCTCGGTAGGCTTTCTACCTTCGCATTCATTTGTATATTTTCCATTTGCATAATCATTTAAAAACCCATAAAAATCGAAAAATTTCACAAAAATATAAAAACTTTGTCGTCAAGTTATCTAATAGGGTAACTTAGATTTTTATTCCTAAAGTTTGGTTGTTACGTTAGAAATAACTAAATCCTAGGCCTAGGAATTGAAAACCCTAAAAATAACCCTCATTCTGTTTAACTTTGGTAATTATACGTCCTTACGGTTTTTTTTAAGAAGTAGGTAATGTTGAGTTCAGTTCTTGAGTTAAGTCAACATGAAGGGAAAGTATTGAAGCTTTGCTGAAGGATAAATCTGAAAAATAGTTTCTATTCTTGAGTCCAAACTTAGAATGTATATACCCTACAAACTGCACATACACGCACCTTGAAACTTAGGATTGTAGAGGATACTTAGAAATACTTTTTCCTGAAAACCTAGTATGAAAGAAAAATCGGTATTTAAAGCTAAACACCAAGAGAGCATCATTGAAAAAAATATATATATTTCCGGTCTTGAAAAAGAAAAATAAATAAATAAAGTCAAGACCTGGAAACTGCTATTTACGCTTTAAGCTCACACATTCAGTAATCGGCTGTTAGTGCCTTATGAGGCATTAATAGTCGCATGAAAAGTGTGTGAGCAACACCGTCCATCATTTAATAAAAAGAAGTAGTATTAGGTATTAGGGAAAGGGTATTATAGTTTGAATTGAATCTTGAGTGTAGGGGTGAAAATATTCACATACGTAGGTGTATACAATCAATGTTTGGAGGAAAGATAGAAATAAAGAATAAGACTTATGTTTTCCGTAAAACTGATAAAAATCCATAATTTAATACCGCACTTTAGAACGAAAACTCAAGAGAAGCCGAGATCTTTCTAAACTGTAAAATGTATAGGATCTGGGGTTAAATAGATAGGAGGTGTGAAACATAAGGGTTGGATATTTCTAACTTTGGATAATAGAATTTCTAACCTAGATACTAAACTGTAAGAGTAGAATCTATGTTAACTTATGAAACTAATTTGACGGGATTTTGTGGGTAATATCCACTGAAAACCCTCATGAGACAACACTCCTCCTACTAGGGACACCTAGAGGTTCAACGGCTTGTTACATGAGCTCAGTGCAATCGCGTTCCCTATGAAAGTGAGGCTAAGATTTTGTTTTGCTCGGGACGAGAAAAAGATAAGTTTAGGGGTATTTGTTCATACCAGAATATTGCATTTTAATACCACTCATTCTTATCTATTTTGTTATATATCGGTACTATTTACCAGTGTCTGCTCAGTAATACAGATTACAGGTATCCATGACAAAATACTAGAAATACACTTAAAATCATGAACATATCATTTGCGAGCCGACACTGCAACCGGAACTGCAAACCGATATCCCAAGAGTTATTTTGCAAACAAATAAAGTGTACACATTTTTGGTCCAACACATTGCATGTGTGAACACAACTCTTGGAGCATGGACCTAGGTAAGGGGGCTGCCCAAGGCACACAAGTGGGCATGAGTGTGATGTGCATTCAATGCATAAAGTGTGATGTGATGCATAGCTACTTATTTCCCTCCAATCCCTGAGTGCACCACAAATTCAAATAGACAAATCAAACTGCACCAATGTGATGTTTGGGAGCACATAAGACCACCAATGCAATACGGGACAGTTCCCTCCTGACTTGGCCGGCCACATACCCTCCTTGGCCGAGCCGGCCGGCCACATACCCTCATGTGGGCCCTAATCTCTCATAGTCCCTCCCTTGCTTCCACCTCATCCTGTTTTTATTATTTGTTTATTTTCATTTTGAGCCTATATAAGGCAGGTGAGTGAGCAAGGGAGAGGGGTCTATTCTTTGCCTCATTTTTGTTACTCTCAAGTTTTGTTTTTGTTCTCTTTTAGTTCTCTTGTACATAGTTTAGCTTCCCCTTGAGTTCTTAACCTTCTCTTGATCTTGCAACCTCTTAATTGAGCTTGCAAGTTTAAGGGTTGGTTATTGATTTCAAGGGTTGTATCATTCTTGAAGTTTAATAAAGCCTTCTTTTGCCTTCATTTGCCTTGAGTTTTTTTGCCCTCTCTTGATCTTACAACCTCTTAATTGAGCTTGCAAGTTTAAGTTTGGGTTATTAAACCCATGGTTTGTAACTTATTCTATGGTTCCTAGTATTTCATTCTTTCTCTTTTCATTACTTGCTCTTTTCATTACTTGCTCTTGTTGGAGATAGTGCCCTCACAGTCAATTATTGGATCACAGGCACGTGATTGCAAATTATCATTCCATTTTCTCCATTTGCTTTATGCTTGGATTTTTCCCTTCACCATTGGGATAAGGGGCCGGCCACATTTAGGAGGGAGGAGGGAGTTCATTTTTCATGAAGGGAATTATTCATCTCTCATTTCATGCTTGCAAAATAATACACCATCCTTCTCCAAAAAGTTCTTTTCTTCATCTCCATCAATGGAAACTTCATACCCCAAATGAGACAATGCTTTCTACACTTCATCTACAGTATCCTTGGGCACGTCGACTCGCCAACTTTGTGCTCGAGTTGCCTCGGTCCAGAGGTGGGAGCCCGTAAAAGAACCCGGCGATGTGGTGCCCGTTCCGACGAGGAGATGAAGACCTGAGATTCCGCGAGGAGATCGGAGTGGAGGCCGAAGACCGAAAGACACGGATCGCTCGGTATAGCTTTCTACCCATTCTCTAGTTTGCTAGGATTAGGTTAATGGCCCGATCCGGGTTTTATAGTGCGCGGTAGTGCCGGTTTACAAGTTTTTGAAAAGTATCGTTTCCGCATTCCGGCGTCGGATTGACGGCCGTGGCGCCACCGTGCACTTACACTGGTATCAGAGCCACGCCATTAACCTAACGCTAGCTTGCTCTAACGTGTTTACAAGTTCGATCGATCGGATTTTCCAAAAACCGCGTTTTCATGTCCAGTTTCTGTCGAATTTTTCCTGTGCTCTAACAAATATTTGGTACATTGTAAAAATACGAGCAGGGTTTTTTAAGCATTCTGTGAAAATTTGATGGCATGATCGTACGGAAGAGCCGCGGAACCGCGGCCATAACCCCCTTCAGGCCGCAGTTTCGCCGCCGTTCTGTGCCTTCTCTGCACCAAATTTTTACAGAGGATCTTGGACATGAAAATAGGGTTTTTGGTATGTTCTATTTGGGCCTAGATTTTCTTTGAGTGCGACAGTTGTGCTTGGGGCCCACTCCGGTAAATTTAGTCGATCGAAAATTTTAAACATGTTAGTTCACAATATTTACATTATATCTGCGACCGTGAATGTCACTTGATCGGTAAATCCTGTCTAACTGCTATAGCCCTTTTAGACGGATTTGCGAACGTGACATTCATGTTGATGTTCTGTGTTGTGGTGTGATGTTGCGGATTGTCGTGGTGGATAGCCTGGATGAAATGTAAGTACAATTTGGTTTATTATGTACATTTGATATTGCGGGGCGAGCGTCCGACATGTGGACTGCCATCACTGCCTGTTTGTATATTATTCTTTTGGGGCACGACTGGGCTGAGGTCGATGTACCCGTTGTATGTATATTTTACTTTCTGTACTAGGATTACCCCGCGGAGGGGTGCACGGATAGCCGGGTTCTAGAGGGCAATGGGCCCGCATCTCATGGCGTTGAGACGAAGGGGGCTTTACTCTAGAATTGGCGGGCTATTCGTCACACTCATGGGGGTATAGGTTGACCCAGGAGGGGTGCCCAAGTTACCGGATTCCGTGAAGTGCTGGGTGGTCCATTCACGTTGCTGAAGGGGGCTGCCTCGCTTCAGGTTTTGGCGGGTAACTTGCCACGCCCGTAGGGGTCTAGGATTTCATTGCACAGGCTATCCACACGACCAGGGGAACGTCGGGTTTCAGTAGCGGCTCTGTGAAACCCGGGGATCCCAGATATCTGTATTGTTCTGTGATGCTTATTACATTTCTGTGATGTTGCATTTTATCACACCTTGAGCGAATATTATATATTGATATATATACTAGTAGATGTTGTATATGTTTTGCACCCGCCCTAGTCCAGTCCCCGCTCTGTCGTTAGTTAAGTAACCTAACGGGTGATGACGGGACCCAGTGGCGAATGCGGGTGGCATATACGTACATCATTATTTTCGTTCTTTATTGGTGTGATCAATTGATGTGACTGCGTTGATTCGGATCAATGCAAGCTAAACAAACCTATTATGATGTTGTTGGAACAATTTTTCAAAAAAGTTGTTATTGCAAGGGCGTTCTCTTTTTTTGCACAGTGGTATTCGGTTATGAATATCCAGCACCTCAGTCGATGAGGCAAAGGCCGAGATCCCTTCACCGGGAGTGACCCCTTGGACAGAAGTTTACGTCAGGGCAATTACTTCACTATAGTCGTTTACTTTTGCTTTGCATCGTGGTATTCAGTTGGAATATCCTGCACCTCATTCCACAGGGAAAGAGCCGAGATCCCTTCACCGGGAGTGACCTCTTTAGCAAAGGTTTTCGCCACTATATTTTTATAAAAGCTATCCGGTTCCTTCAACGATATCAAGTTCATTACCTTAAAGGTTTTTCGCCAGAAACCATTCGTAGCCCTCCGTCATTTCAGACGGGTAGCATGTAGTATTCATGCTATGTTTGTTGACCTTCGTCAAGGCATAGTGTATGGTAGCTGCTTGTTACCTTCCTGCTGCATAGATAGATGCGTTGGTTTGGGACAGTCGTATAGCCTTGTTGACCTTCGTCAAGGGCTTGTACGGGTGGGTTCAAATTAACCTGGATAATGACGGGTATAACTTGACATGTGACTTATGATTTTTTGACCTTCGTCAAGGTCATAAGAGCATGGGGCAAAAATCACATCGGGAGTTTCTAAAGAAACTGAAACTTGCCAGATATGCGCATACCTTCTGGAGTGTGATAACGTGAGAGGATTCCGTCACGTTATCATGCGATGATAGTTGGATCCCGATTCCCACTGATGAGTTGGTTTACTCCTCAGGTGATCTCGACTAATTCTTCTTTCAGGTTTGGGGAAGAATTTGACGTTACAGTGGGAGGTTTCCTGATTAGATAAAGTGACAACCATTCTGATCTAGGTTAGAGTGCACGCTGAGTGTTCTTTTCTCTCCCTCTTTGGCAGCGACCATGACCCAACCCTAGACTATGACTCAGTAACCAAGTTGACCGAACCTTCTTATAACACTGGCTTTTGGATTGTCAGAGTTGCATACCTCATTGCCACTCCTACTTTTACCCTTTTCTCCAGGACACCCCGTATTACTACGAACGTCCACTTCCATTGGATAAAACCATCGTATGGTTATATATGAACTCGAAGGAATTTATTCGAGGATGGTTTCTGGTTCTGGAGAAAACGAATAGGACTATTCAGTTGTCTTTTCCTTTTACCTTCTCTCAGGTTGCAAGTACTCCATGGATTAGGAGATAGTACACCTATTACGCAAATTAGATAGTCTTCTTCCAAACCTTAGGCTGGTGCCGAATGGTAGGGAATGAAGAAAACCAATTAGCCTAAATGGTGTACAGAAGGTATTAAGTAAAGACAAAGAAAGGGATTAGTAAGAGGGCAAAGTAAACTGCGACTGCTATTCACGACCAAACCAAGTATTTCATTACCACTCCCACTTCACATTTGTATTTCTCCAGAACACTCCGTATCACTACGAAGATCCACAGTTATTTGGATACTCCATCGTATGGTTATATACGAACTCGAAAGGAACTTATTCCAGTTCGGGGATGGATTCTGGTTCAGGAGAAATAGAAATAAGGTTTATTCAAGTGTCTTTTATCTTTACCTTCTCTCGGGTTGCGAGTGCTCCTAGGATTAGGACAGTACACCCATTATGCTTATTGGATAGTCTTCTTCCAAAGCATAGGCTGGTGCGGAACGGTAGGGAAGGAAGAAAACCATTTGGCCTAAAAGGGTGTACAGAAGGTAATGACTAAAGACATATAAAGGGATTTGGAGAGACGGCAAAGAAATATACGGTTACAGTTGTGAATATGATAATGGAAGAGGCATTACTAGGAATACCCGGATACCCCTTCGAGACATTTACATGTTTCAGTTTCACTGTGTACTGTTAAAAGAAAACTGATTTCCCAATTAGACACTTGCTCCAGGGTATGTATTTACCAGGTTTGATTCTCACATATGTATGGTTTTACAGATGATGAGTGGGAGTAAGTTATTGGGAATTAGGTGATTATCCTCATTATATCGGAATTCGTTGTAATTGGTGATATTTGAGGAAATCGACTGGGCTGTTTGCCGGACGACAGATATTTGGTTTTGAATATACTTTGTTATGCACCAATTTCAAATTGATATATCTGTACGTCTATTTTTATAGGGTGAGATATACCTTTTTGAAATTATGTCCGTGGCATTTACCTATATCAGTGGATGATTAGGTAAGGAGCATTAAACAGCGGTGTAATTCTTCTTGACCATAAGTAAAGTTTTCAACCTACGACGCACAGGGTTTGAGTTATTCAACTCAGGGGACTTATACAAAGTACTGTATGTTGTCCAGTGTCCATTAGGACAGAGGGGTTGGTCCTCGTACTATATTCTGTTTACCTGTGACTTCTCTGGTTCTTAGACATGTGTTTCGTATAAATGCAAGGTCTAAGTTTTGAGAAGTTATGGGTATAAGAGTAAAGTAGAGAACCAGGTATTGCAAGTATCGGGATTCTTCAAGGTGATCGAAGATGTAGATACTTGTGTGTGGTATTCAGTTAATAGTAATGATTAAGAGAACTTGCTTCTCTTTCAGGTTGCTCATAATTGGAAGCGTTCCTAAGTTGAGTAACGCTGATCGGCCTCCTTCCATTTAGTTGACATGCACTGGAGACAGCTACATGATTTGAATCTGTTTCAATTAAATCAGTGCCTCTGTTTCTATATTGGATATAGAACAGTTCATATCTTGACATTGTTAAGGTACGGGGAGTTGTCCAGCTTATGCTTAAAACCAGACTCTGGATAACTCAAGGCACGTTTCTGTAATGGCTGTTTGTGGGTTGACCCAGGCTTTGACGAGGGTTGATTTTCTACCATCTAGAAGATCAATAGTGATATTGTTCTTGACTCGCCACAGTTTTAATAAAAATGGATTTTTTCAGAAAACAGTAGTGGGAGTATGGTAGAACTGGAAGTGATTCCAGAACCGCAAACGATTACTGAAAATTTGATAAGAACCTAAAGATTCAATCTACTTTGACATTCTATTGGCCACTCCGCAGGTATGGTGGGTAACCTCAAACACTCGAGAGGTACTTCGGTATGCTCAAAGACGGTGACAGGGAGGTTCTTGTTTACCCAGACTTGACACTACTGTTTTTCCAGGCTATGAGACCCGGCAGGAGGATGAGTATAGCGTCGTTCTGAACTAGCTTTAGAAGTGTACGTCTATATGACTCTGCCAGAGGGTTGTCGTAGTCAGTGGGAGCAGCGGAAGCATAGTGGACATGCGGATTATGTCTATTTATAGACTAAAGCAGATATAGCGGAGATAGATCATCTATTTCTGATGTCACAGTCATAGGTTTGACTTCATCAGAATAGGGGATGAATCTGTTAAGAAGGTAGTAGGGTGTGATGTCCTGGTATTTGGATGACATACAGAGAGTAGGAAGTGAAATTCCTATACTACGATCAGTTATACTTTGGTTGTCACACAGTGGTTTGTCCACATAGGATATAGATGTTGTTTTTGCACTAGATGCAATAAGGTGATATTGATCCAATCCTGGAGAAACGTTCGGAAGCAGTTTTAGAACATAAGTGTATGTTCTAGGGATATGATAACGACAACCTCATTTGGGAGACGGTTATCATTCCAGGCTTCCAAGGTGACCTAGATGACAGAGTTGCTGTCAGAGTTATAGTTTTCCCTCTGACGAGGGGCAGTATTTTGGACAGGTGGTCCAGGCGGATACTGAAGGAGGCATGGCGCAGGATACTGATTAAGTTCAGTTGACGATACAGTCTGAGAAGTTTGGATTTGGAGTTCATTTATGAACTAGGTCCCATCAGATATCCAGACATACTCTAAGACAGGTATTGCTCATTTCAGGAGATGGCTTTCTCCACGAACTTGAGATAAAGAGAGACATAGAAGAAATATTAGGGCGGATCCACTCACTGAGGCTATTCCTCGAACGCAATAGTTTCGCAAATGTGCTTTGTGAGACTGATTAGTAGAGGAGTTTGGTGTTCGGTATCACACGGGCTGTGAGTATGCGACATCGCAATAATTAGCCTTGAGTGCAAGTGGGAGATTGTTGGAGATAGGGCCCTCAGAGTCAATTATTGGATCACAGGCACGTGATTGCAATGATTGAGAGATGACCTATACCGGTAGGATAATCTTACACAAGATGATAGTGTGCTATCTGGTTTATCTTTATCATCATGTACTGCTTTAGGTGACCTTATAGGTCACTATTGCATGCTGATAGAGCCCCTAGGATTCTTGCTTGACTGCCAGCAGTATGAGGGCGATCATATACGTGGGAGCTGGGGTCTATAAGCAAATCCTTAAAAGGTCCCTAGTCGTGGGAGTTTCGAGACAGGGCATCGATACTCCAGAGTAGACTAGTGTATATAGTCGAGACCCCGACGAGGGGAGGTGGCCGGTCTCACAAGCCACTGGTGTCAGTTGGTTCACCTAAGATGTATACGGGTGCTCATTGGGTTATGAGTACACCGGACAGGACTCGCCGAGAACATGCTAGTTGGTCTTATACCAGACATCAGATGGCAGTTCCCTGGTGACATGTGTGCAGGTTAGTTCATCGATCTGAGAATCGTCATTTGTCTCGTATGAGTTCCCACTGTACTTTGATTACTACACTACCACGCTCAAAGGAGACGTGCAAACAGGTTTTAGTTGGGTACAGTCCCGAGCCACATGGAGGCAGTGAGCGGATTTTCAGGGGTTCGTCTCTCCTGGTATTGGGGGTGAGGTCACGCAGTGTCTAGGAGAGCAATTACACGAAGTCCTTGGCCAAGGCAGGAGATTTACTGGTAGGTATTCCAGTAGTATCTCAGGGTGTTCTGGGCTACACTCCGACACGACTTGTACCGCTTTTGGGGGTCTGACTTTTACCAACCCCCTAGACCCGCCATGCGATGCTCATAGATGAACGGACCGGACTGTACGGATATTGTCACTGACAGGCTCAGTAGGGTGTCAGCATGAGTTCGGTCACAGACGTCCCTTTTGGTCAATACCTGGTAGCCCATTTCGTATGGCTAATACCTCTGACGTGCTAATGGTTAAATCCACAACCAAAGTATTGACGAGTCTTTAGAGTCGCCCACAGACCGTTGTCTCAAGTTTCGGGCGAAACGCTGTAGAGGCCGTATGGAGATATGGCAGGGTTCGATCAGATACGTTCAGTATTACACGAATCATGATTGGACGGATAATACTAGCGGGCTTTGGTTTAAGCCGGATCCTAGTATTGTACAGTGTAGATTTTGTCTCTTTGCATTTGTATTCAGTGGGAATACAAATGCGGGTATGTATATACAGTCACGAGGTTTTCCTGTAATTTATTACGGGATCAGTTTTTTGAAGTTGTCAGTTTGCATTCCGTTTCGACCAGTTTTCCTTTGTTCCTTCACGGCCGGATTTTTCTGATGGAGGGGCTAATTTGCAATTGTGCAAATTAGTTTTGTGGAGGGGGTTTCTTGTGAATGGAGAGATTATGATATGACTAGCATCATTTGATTCTTTATGAATCAACACTTTTGCATTAAATATGATGGGATTTGATTTGGCTTTGGTGTGATTCTTTTTCCTCATTATCATTCCATTTTCTCCACTTGCTTTATGCTTGGATTTTTCCCTTCACCATTGGGATAAGGGGCCGGCCACATTTAGGAGGGAGGAGGGAGTTCATTTTTGATGAGGGGAATTATTTATGTTAGTGTATATGCCCTAGAGGCTATTACTTTATCATACTAGTTTGTATATTACTTGATAGAAGCTTGGGATATTCACAGTTGTATATACAATCTTGCTCGAAATGGTAGTATACTACTTGGTTTGTCTCTGCTTTAATATGTGCATGTGTTTCTTTTAGCATATCGCTGATATACATATTAGTAGAGCCCTTAGGATCTTTGCTTGATTACCAGCGTTGTGATGGCGCTCACACTCGTGGGGGCTGGGTAATCCATAAGCACAACCTTATACAGGTCCCTGGTCGTTGGACTATCGAGACAGGGCATCGATACTCCGGAATAGACTAGCGTATGCGCTTCTTATCCCAGTGTGGGAGACGGTCTGTCCCACAACCGTCAGTACGTCGTACTTGAGATAGTATACGGGTGCTCGTTAGGTTACGAGTACACTGGACAGGACTCGTCGGGAACTGTTGGTTGGTATTATACCTATCGTCGGTTATCAGTTCCCAGGTGACATGAGTACAGCTTAGTCCGCTGACTTGACACTGTCACTTCGCCTCGAGTGTGTTCCCACTGCACTTTGATTACTACCCTACCACGGCTCAAAGGAGTCGTGCAAACAGGTAGTTTTTGGGTGCAGTCCCGAAGCCCTTGGAGGCAGTGACGGTTAGACAGGATTCGTCTCTCCCGGTATTGGGGGTTAACATCGCGCTGTGTCCAGGAGAGCCATTACACAAGTAGTCCCTGGCTAGGGCAAGCGAGATATACTGGTAGGTTTCCAGTGTTATCTCAGGGTGTTCTGGGCTACACTCCGACACGACTTGTACCGCTATTAGGGGACTGACGTTCACCGCCCCCTAGGCCCGCCATACGATGTATCAGACGAACAGACCGTACTGTACGGAGAATGTCACATACAGGCTCAGTAGGAGTTCAGATGGGGTCACCTCGTCAGTCTTCTTATCGGCATCTACCTGGGGACCGTTACGTACAGCTAGTGCCGCTTGCGGTCTGTGGTTAAACCCACTGCCAGCGTAGTGTCGAGTCTTTAGAGTCCCACACAGAGAGCTATTCGCCTTTAGGCAAAATGAGTAGAGGTCGCATGGTTTTGCGACAGGGTTCGTTCACATCCGCGCACTTGTGCACGTTTTGTTGTCCGGACAGCTTATACTAGCGGGCTTTGGTTTAAGCCGGATCCTAGTATATGATTTGGGATTGGTTTTATCTCTTTGTATTCGTGTTCCTCGGATCACGAATACGGGTGCGTATGCACAGTTGCTTGAGACAGAGGGAGAGGACTTTGATTAGGGTTAATGACCATTGTCATTTTATTAACCCTAATGCTTATGTGTGTATTATGGTTAATTGATATTAGTTTAATATAATTGTGCATGGTTATGGTTGTTGACCATTTGACTATCTTGACTAGTTGACCATAGTTGACATGTTGACCAACATCATTCCATATAAAAGATGCTCTTTGATCCTTGCAATTAGCATTAAATATGCAATGATAATGGTCATGTCTTGATTAACCATGACAATTATCTAGCTAATTATCAATTTATAATAATTCACACATATATGTGAGAATGGTTATTATTTCTCTCATTCTATCATTTACTTTCTCTCTCTTGTTCTTCCTCTTCCTCAAGCTCTCCCCTCTCATGTGTTGAGAAACACTTGAGCTTGAGAAAAACCACTTCTTGATAATCTCTACTCTCATCTAGGGTTCTAGGATTAGCACTTCTAGCACCCTAGTTACTTCTAGCTTGGAGTTGAAGCCAAAGGTTGAGGCTTTCGGGTGGATCTTTCTTCGACGTGAGAAGACGACAAAGGTGACCTCTTTCTACTACTCCAAGGAGCAAGGAGAGAAGGATATAAAGCCCTAGGTATAACCATTCTACCCTTAGCTAGTTTCTAGTTAGCTTTAGCTTATTTTTGTTTAGCAAAGATCCTTCTTTGTCTAGTCCATGTTGCCTAAAGTGATAAAAATCCGATTTTTATTCCGTTTTCCGCCTCCCCGTAAGCACCGGGGTGGGCAACGTGGACTTACAGTGGTATCAGAGCCTAACTAAACATAAACTAGCTAGGTAGTAAAGTGTATGGAAGTTCAATCGGAAAAATCGCAAAACCGAGTTTTCAAAACCCTAACTTTCTGTTAAAATTTTTTCTGTTGAAAATAAAATAAATCATACTCCAAAAATCATCTCAGGGTTTTGTAAAGAAAGCCACCAAAAACGATCCAGTGATTCGCCCAAAGCGCCGCGGTTCCGCGGCAATAGAAAGCTATTGCCGCGCAACAGCGGCCTTTTTGGCTCGGTTCTGGGTCGAGTTTGGTGCAGTGTTTTTCTGGCTTGGTTTTAGGATTTTTAAGATGGTTTATATGTGCCCAGGTTTTCCAGAAAAGAAATTTGTTTTTGGGGGCCTATAAATCCGTATTTTTTGATCGAACTTCACTACATTTTGACTAAAGGGTTATATCTGTGATGTTTATATGTATTGAACGTCGGCTAATCGCTATATGTCGATTAGTGGGGGTTATACATATCTGTGATTTGTGTTTGATGATGGTATGTGTATATGAATGGGTTGGATTGTCGCGGGTGAATAGCCGGGGTGGATGTGAGATGAGTGTTTCTTTTTCTTCCATTCATTGTAATATGTAAATTGATGTAATAATATTTGTATGGCCGCACAACCGGGTCGGGGTTGTAGCCATCATCGTATAATTCTTTTTACTGTTTTTGCTCCTAGGATAGACCCATGGAGGGGGTGCAAAAACTACCGGGTATCTCGAAGTGCCGAGTGGCCTACTCACGGTGTTGAGGGAGGTTGCTTCGCTTCGGGTACTTGGCGGGTAGTTTGCCGCACCCGTAGGGGTCTTGGGTGGGGTATTTGGCTATTCACCGCGACCGTGTAATCCGCTTTTCGTTGCAGGCTCGAACGGATTGCGGATTTCTAGTATATCCAATGTATTCATCTGTGATCTGTAATGTCTATCATTGCTATATATTTATATATGATAACTATTTAGGCGTTGCTTATGTTTTACAGCCGCGCTAGCCCATCCCCCGCTCTGTCGTTAGTTAAGTAACCTAACGGGTGATGACGGGGCCACGTGGCGAATGCGAATGGCATAAGCGTATGTCATATTTTGGTTGTTTTCTGCAATGGTAGGATTAAATGATGGGACGCATTAAAAGAACTAATGCAAGAAAATAAACCAAGTAAAAGTCGATTGGAACACTTTGAAAACCACTCGGTTCTTTTCAAAACTAAACTTTTAAACGCGGAGCTTGAACCACTCCTTTTAAAAGCTATCTCGTTCCATCGATTATATCAAGTTCACTACGTTCACGGTTTCGCCAAAACCATTCGTAGCCCTCCGTCATTCTACATGAATGGTCAAAAAGTATTCAAGCTATGTATTTTGGCCAAAGTCAAGGCATAGTGATTGGTAGCTATTGGGTATTCATGTGCAGCATAGATAGATGCGTTGGTTTGGGACAGTCGTGCTGCCATTTTGGCCAAAGTCAAGGGCAGGTACGGGTGGGTCCAAATTAACCAGGAGAATGACGGGTAGAACTTGACATGTGACTTATGATATTTTGGCCAAAGTCAAGGTCATAAGAGCATGGGGTAAAAATCCACATCGGGAGTTTCATAAGTACTGAAACTTGCTAGCGCTGCATACCATTTGGAGTGTGATGATTCTGGTAGGATTCCTTCGGTTTTATCACGCGATGATATTTGGATCCCGATCCTACTGTGAGTATATGCTACTCCTCGGGAAAACTCTCACTTAACGATCAATGCTATAAACCTAGTAGGTGTCTAGAAAGGTGTTAGCGGGGCTACGCCCACAGGAAAAAGAGGTTACTTAATTAAGGAACTTCACGAAAGCGTTGGAAAACCTCCCTCGAAGTATCGACACTGGCCTGGCTGAACGGTTAAGCAAGTATTGTACGGTGGGATTGATCCTGACTAATCTTTTCTTTACGGTTTGAGAAGGGATTCGAGAGACAGTGAGAGCCATCCAGTTTAGACAAACTAAAAACCACTCTAAACTTGCAAGAGCATCATGCTAAAGTGTTTCTTTTCTCTCTCCTAATTGCAGCGACCATTCAACATGACCGGACTTAAGTTATTAGTAGATAAAAACATACAGAAAGGGCCAAACTACAAAGATTGGCTCAGGAATGTCAAGATGGCAATCACTTACGACAAGTTGGGGTATATACTTACCATCAAAGCTCTCCCTGTCCCAGGTCCTACCTCCAGCGTCGCGGATAAGGAAATCCGTAAGACATGGGAGATCGATTGCGCGAAGGCCAAATGCCTCGTGCTTGCCTCGATGGACAACGAACAACAGAGGATGCATGAGAATATGGACCTAGAGTCCATATTTCTCCATACAAAAGAACTGTATAGAGAGCAGACTCGTATCACAAGATACGAAGTGTCGAAGAAGCTATTTTCGGCAAGATTGGCCGTCGGATCATCGGTAGCGGAACACGTGCTTAAGATGATTGGCTACATAGAGGAGCTCGCGGACCTTGGGACCACGTTGGAGAATGAACTCTATACGGATTTGATTCTCCAGTCCCTTCCTTCCACTTACGCCCAGTTTATCCTTAACTTCAACATGCAAGGAAAGGAGGTTGAACTTTCCGAACTTCTGAACATGTTGAGGAGTGCTGAGGGCACCCTACAGAAGGGTAGGGAGACATCCACTTTGTTTGTAGGAGGATCTTCCTCTTCTAGATCCAGGGCGAAAGCCAAGGGTAAGAAGAAGAAAGCCCCCGCCAAACCAAAAGGCGGTGTCGGTAAAGTGGATACGAAGGGAAAAGGAAAAGCAATAAAGGTAGCGGGAATGCTGGTGGGGAAGGAAGAATGCTTCTACTGTCACAAAAGTGGTCACTGGAAACAGGATTGCAAGGCTTGGAAGGCCAGAACACAGGATTTGAAGCAAGTTGCGGCTTCAGCTTCAGGTGTGTATGTTATTGAAAACTGTCTATCAATAAAATCTACATCCTGGGTATTGGATACCGGATCAGGATCTCATATCTGTAATTCTTTGCAGGCGTTGAGAAAGCGTAGAGTTTTGAAGACAGGTGACATGACCCTCAGAGTTGCAAACGGTGCTAGCATGGATGCTGAGGCCGTGGGGGACTATCACCTGGGATTGTCGGATGTACACTTTTTGGTTTTGCGTAGTTGTTATTATGTACCAAATGCAACCTGTAATATCATTTCTGTATCTTTATTATCTAAAGAAGGTTATGAATTTGCATTTGTAAGTAATGTAGTGAACATTCACCTTAATCAAGTTTTGATTGGGTTAGGTACATTGAACAACGGTATATACGTTTTAAACCAACCACAGATTTTCAATGTCCAGAATACACACAAAAGAAAGTCTCCAGAAATCAATAAAACTTTCTTATGGCATTGTAGACTGGGTCACATCAATGAGAGAAGGTTGACTAAGTTACATGCAGAAGGATATTTGGATCCGTTCGAATATCAATCGTATGCAACTTGTCAATCCTGTCTCAAAGGAAAGATGACAAAGACTCCGTTCACTGGACACGGAGTAAGAGCGAGCGAGCTCTTGGGACTCGTACACAGCGACGTGTGCGGTCCAATGTCTACACATGCGCGAAGCGGTTATTCTTACTTCATTACTTTTACGGATGAATTTTCAAGGTACGGTTATGTCTTCTTAATGAAACATAAATCCGATGCTTTTGAAAAATTCCAGGAATATAAGAATGAAGTAGAAAAAAAAACAGGCAAATGTATCAAGGCACTGAGATCTGATCGAGGTGGTGAATACTTGAGTGCCGAGTTCCTGGGTTACTTAAAAAGGAATGGAATTCTCTCTCAGCTTACTCCTCCATACACTCCGCAACACAACGGTGTATCGGAGAGACGGAACCGAACCCTATTGGATATGGTACGGTCCATGATGAGTAACGCTGAGTTGCCGCGATCGTTCTGGGGATATGCGCTAGAATCAGCTGCATACCTTTTGAACCGAGTTCCAACTAAGACTGTGCCTACTACACCATATCAGATGTGGTGTGGGAAGAGACCCTATCTTAATCACATTAAGACATGGGGATGTCCAGCTTTTGTAAAAAAGCAGCATGCGGACAAGCTCGAGGCACGCTCAGTACAGTGCAAGTTTGTGGGATATCCAAAGAACTCCAAGGGATATTTCTTCTATTGCGAAGAGGAACAAAAGGTTTTTGTTTCTTGCCATGCCCACTTTCTAGAACATCAGTTCATAGAAAAAGAAATAAGTGGGAGCGCAATAGAACTGGAAGAAATTCCAGAACCACGAGCTATTACTGAAAGCTTAGTAGAACCAGAGGGTTCAAAAGATCAGTACATTCCCACGCCACTCCGCAGGAGTAGTAGGCAGTCTCATCCGCCCGAGAGATACTACGGTTTTATCATTGACGGGGATAGAGAGGATTGCATCATAGATTGTGATGAGCCTACTAGCTTCCAGCAAGCCATTCAGAGCGTCGACTCGGTAAAATGGATGGATGCAATGCGGACCGAAATGGAGTCCATGTACACCAATAAAGTATGGACGTTGGACATTGCTCCAGATGGGGTAAAACCCGTAGGATGCAAGTGGATCTTCAAAAGGAAGATTGGTGTAGATGGACAGGTTGAGACCTATAAAGCTAGACTGGTTGCAAAGGGTTTTCGTCAACGACCTGGTTTGGACTATGACGAAACCTTTTCTCCAGTAGCTATGCTGAAATCCATTCGGATCCTTCTTACCATTGCTACCTTCCACGATTATGAGATTTAGCAGATGGACGTAAAGACAGCTTTTCTAAATGGACATTTAGAGGAGTGTGTCTATATGGACCAGCCAGAGGGTTTCATTCAGAGTGGGAGCAGCGGAAAGGTGTGCAAGTTGCTTAAATCCATTTATGGACTAAAGCAGGCATCGCGGAGTTGGAACATCTGTTTTGATGAGACGGTCAAGGAATTTGGCTTTATCAAAAATCCAGATGAACCATGCATCTATTGTGGATTTGTAGCGAGAACTGTAGTATTCCTCGTTTTATACGTGGATGACATTCTCTTAATAGGAAATGACATTCCTATGCTACAATCTGTCAAGGGGTTCTTGTCACACAGGTTCTCCATGAAAGACCTGGGTGATGCCTCTTACATTCTGGGTATCCGGATCTACCGTGACAGATCCAAGAGGATATTAGGACTTTCACAGTCCAGGTACATCGACACCATACTGAAAAGATTCAGTATGGAAGATTCCAAGCGCGGTAATCTACCGGCTTGTCACGGGATCACCCTCTCAAAAGAGATGTCTCCCAAGACTGATTTGGAGAGGGATCACATGTCTATTATACCCTACGCTTCTGCGGTAGGCTCTATAATGTATGCGATGTTGTGTACCAGACCGGATGTGGCTTATGCACTGAGTGTGGTAAACAGGTATCAGTCAAACCCTGGGGAGAAACATTGGATAGCGGTAAAGAACATTCTCAAGTACCTGAGAAGGACTAAGGAGATGTTCTTGGTGTATGGCGAAAAAGACCTCCAGATTGAGGCCTTTGCTGACTCCAGCTTCCAGAGTGACAAGAATGATTCCAAGTCCATGTCGGGTTTTGTCTTCACCCTCAATGGAGGGGCGGTGTGTTGGAAGAGCTCCAAACAGGAAACCGTTGCTGACTCGACTATGGAAGCGGAATACATCGCTGCATCTGATGCCGCAAATGAAGCTGTCTGGATGAGGAAGTTCTTGAAAGAACATCAGGTGGTTCCGTCCATTGTTGACCCAATACCTCTGTATTGCGACAACAAAGGGGCTATAGCTTTAGCGAAGGAACCCAGGTCCCATCAGAAATCCAGACACATCTTGAGGCGGTATCACCTGATCAGGGAGATCGTGGATCACCAGGAGATCGAGGTTCGGAGGGTTGCTTCAGAAGATAACACTGCATATCCATTCACCAAGGCCTTGCCCCAGACTCAGTTCGAGCGGCTGATCGAGATGATAGGTCTTCGATACGCCAGTACATGGTCTTAGTGCAAGTGGGAGATTGTTAGTGTATATGCCCTAGAGGCCATTACTGTATCATACTAGTTTGTATATTACTTGATGGAAGCTTGGGATATTCACAGTTGTATATACAATCTTGCTCGAAATGGTAGTATGCTACTTGGTTTGTCTCTGCTTTAATATGTGCATGTGTTTCTTTTAGCATATCGCTGATATACATATTAGTAGAGCCCTTAGGATCTTTGCTTGATTACCAGCGTTGTGATGGCCCTCACACTCGTGGGGGCTGGGTAATCCATAAGCACATCTTTATACAGGTCCCTGGTCGTTGGACTATCGAGACAGGGCATCGATACTCCGGAGTAGACTAGCGTATGCGCTTCTCATCCCAGTGTGGGAGACGGTTTGTCCCACAGCCGTCAGTACGTCGTACTTGAGATAGTATACGGGTGCTCGTTAGGTTACGAGTACACTGGACAGGACTCGTCGGGAACTGTTGGTTGGTATTATACCTATTGTCAGTTACCAGTTCCCAGGTGACATGAGTACAGCTTAGTCCGCTGACTTGACACTGTCACTTCGCCTCGAGTGTGTTCCCACTGCACTTTGATTACTACCCTACCACGGCTCAAAGGAGTCGTGCAAACAGGTAGTTTTTGGGTGCAGTCCCGAAGCACTTGGAGGCAGTGACGGTTAGACAGGATTCGTCTCTCCCGGTATTGGGGGTTGACATCGCGCTGTGTCCAGGAGAGCCATTACACAAGTAATCCATGGCCAGGGCAAGCGAGATATACTGGTAGGTTTCCAGTGTTATCTCAGGGTGTTCTGGGCTACACTCCGACACAACTTGTATCGCTATTAGGGGACTGACGTTCACCGCCCCCTAGGCCCGCCATGCGATGTATCAGACGAACAGACCGGACTGTACGGAGAATGTCACATACAGGCTCAATAGGAGTTCAGATGGGGTCACCTCGGTAGTCTTCTTATCGGCATCTACCTGGGGACCGTTACATACTGCTAGTGCCGCTTGCGGTCTGTGGTTAAACCCATTGCAAGCGTAGTGTCGAGTCTTTAGAGTCCCACACAGAGAGCTATTCGCCTTTAGGCAAAATGAGTAGAGGTCGCATGGTTTTACGACGGGGTTCGTTCACATCCGCGCACTTGTGCACGTTTTGTTGTCCGGACAGCTTATACTAGCGGGCTTTGGTTTAAGCCGGATCCTAGTATATAATTTGGGATTGGTTTTATCTCTTTGTATTCGTGTTCCTCGGATCACGAATACGGGTGCGTATGCACAGTTGCTTGAGACAGAGGGAGAGGACTTTGATTAGGGTTAATGACCATTGTCATTTTTTTAACCCTAATGCTTATGTGTGTATTATAGTTAATTGATATTAGTTTAATATAATTGTGCATGGTTATGGTTGTTGACCATTTGACTATCTTGAGTAGTTGACCTTAGTTGACATGTTGACTATCATCATTCCATATAAAAGATGATCTTTGATCCTTGCAATTAACATTAAATATGAAATGATAATGGTCATGTCTTGATTAACCATGACAATTATCTAGCTAATTATCAATTTATAATAATTCACACATATATGTGAGAATGGTTATTATTTCTCTCATTCTATCATTTACTTTCTCTCTCTTGTTCTTCCTCTTCCTCAAGCTCTCCCCTCTCATGTGTTGAGAAACACTTGAGCTTGAGAAAAACCACTTCTTGATAATCTCTACTCTCATCTAGGGTTCTAGGATTAGCACTTCTAGCACCCTAGTTACTTCTAGCTTGGAGTTGAAGCCAAAGGTTGAGGCTTTCGGGTGGATCTTTCTTCGACGTGAGAAGACGACAAAGGTGACCTTTTTCTACTACTCCAAGGAGCAAGGAGAGAAGGACATAAAGCCTTAGGTATAACCATTCTACCCTTAGCTAGTTTCTAGTTAGGTTTAGCTTGTTTTTGTTTAGCAAAGATCCTTCTTTGTCTAGTCCATATTGCCTAAAGTGATAAAAATCCGATTTTTATTCCATTTTCCGCCTTCCCGTAAGCACCGGGGTGGTCAACGTGGACTTACAATTCATCTCTCATTTCATGCTTGCAAAATAATACACCATCCTTCTCCAAAAAGTTCTTTTCTTCATCTCCATCAATGGCAACTTCATACCCCAAATGAGACAATACTTTCTACACTTCATCTACAGTATCCTTGGGCACGTCGACTCGCCAACTTCGTGCTCGAGTTGTCTCGGTCAAGAGGTGGGAGCCCGTAAAAGAACCCGGCGATGCGGTGCCCATTCCGACGAGGAGATGAAGACCGGAGATTCCGCGAGGAGATCGGAGTGGAGGCCGAAGACCGAAGGACACGGATCGCTCGGTATAGCTTTCTACCCATTCTCTAGTTTGCAAGGATTAGGTTAATGGCCCGATCCGGGTTTTATAGTGCGCGGTAGTGTCGGTTTACAAGTTTTTGAAAAGTATCGTTTCCGCATTCCGGCGTCGGATTGACGGCCGGGGCGCCGCCGTGCACTTACAGCTCTTTATTATCTTGCTTTACTTACTTGCACTTTCATTCCATACAATTTACTTACTTGCTTGTTGTCTTTTCAATTCTTTGTTTCTCTTTTCTTTGCTCTTTTTGGTTTGTTGTTGTGTTGGTTGTAAATATGCGTTGCTAGTAAAAGAATACAATATTGTAAGTTAAGGATTTCGTTTCCCATTCCTTTTCCCTTTATTTTCCATTGAACTCCGTCCAAACCTTACGCAAGCACTCTGTTAGGCACCCTACCCTACCAAGGTATCGATAATCCCTAACCGTAACCGGTTGCGTTCGGTTTCGCCGGAGGCGAAAGTCAAGCGACAAGAACGGACAGACAAAGGTCAATAAGCCGGATTCCATGAATACCGTGCTTAAATACCCTAATCCACGTTGTTGTCGATTGCTCTAGCTTCAATTGGTCAAGACTCGGCTCAAAGGTTTGAGTACGAATTCACTAGCTTACACTATTGTATCTTTTCCTAACAAGCTTTATACTTTGCATATAACACATAAGTTAGATACGAATAATTACACCCACTCGCATTAACTCGTCGTAACAAGAACGAAAAATGCTCCGTCTTCCTGTGGATCGACCCGTGCTCAACCGGCTAGCTGCAAAGCGACACTGTCCTTGATCGCGGTTAACTTTAGAACGTTGAATACGTGACACGTCAAAAGCGTGCGATCACACAACATGGAGAAGTCACTACCTGAACTTCTCAATATGTTGAGAAGTGAAGAGAGCACGCTCAAAGCAGTGAAGACTCCCGCTTTGATTGCTGGGCCATCTTCCTCTTCTCGCCCAAAAGCCAAGGCCAAGGGAAAGATGAAGAAGAAACCCACCAAACCTAGAGGTGTAGTTAAAAAGGCTAAGGGGAAAGACAAGTCCAAGGCTGGGGAATAGGGGAAAGGGGAGTGTTATTACTGCCACAAAGCGGGACACTGGAAGCGCAACTGTGCTGAGTACCTGGATTTCAAGAAGAAGAAGCATGGTGATGCTTCCGCTTCAAGTGTGTTTGTGACAGAAAACAGTTTTTCTATAAACTCTACTTCATGGGTATTAGATGCCGGTTCAGGTTCTCATATCTGCAATCCTATGCAGGGGCTGAGAAATAGCAGAGTTTTGAAGACAGGTGACCATACTCTCTGGGTTGGAAATGGTTCCAATGTACATGCGGTTTTAGTGGGAGAGTATCACCTGGGGTTGCCATCAGGGTGTATATTGGTTTTGAACCAATGTTATTATGTACCTAGTATGCTTTGTAATATAATATCTGTTTCTTTGTTAGACAATGAAGGATATAATTTTGTATTACAGAATAATGTTATAAACATTAACCTGAATCAAATGTTGGTTGGGTATGGTACACTTAATAACGGGATATACGTCCTAAATCAACACACAGTTTTCAGCATACAACACACTACTAAAAGAAAATTTTCAGATATAAATGAAGTTTTGCTTTGGCACTGTAGACTTGGTCATATTAACGAAACAAGACTAAACAAGCTACATAAAGATGGATATTTAAATCCCTTTGAATATAAATCTTATGCGACTTATCAGTCTTGTATCAAGGGTAAAATGACCAAAACTCCATTTACAGGACACGGAGAAAGAGCTAATGAGCTTTTAGGCCTCATACATAGTGATGTATGCGGGCCAATGTTTACATAAGCTAGAGGCGGTTTTCTTACTTCATAACTTTTACTGATGATTTCTCAAGATTCGGTCATGTGATTTTATTGAAGCATAAATCTGAAGCTTTCGAGAAATTCACTGAGTACAAACTTTAAGTAGAAAAACAAACCGGATTGAGTATCAAGATACTTCGATCGGATTGAGGTGGAGAGTATCTCAGTACAGAGTTTTCAGATTTTCTAAAAGAGAATGGGATTCTCTCTCAACTCACTCCTCCTTACACACCACAGTACAACGGTGTGCCAAAACGACGGAATCGGATCCTATTATATATGGTACATTCTTGTTGAACAGGGTTCCAACCAAAACCGTGTCTACCACACCATATGAGATATGGCATGAGAAGAGACCATCTCTTAAACGAGTTAAGATTTTGGGTTGTCCGGCCTATGCAAAAAGCAGAATCTGGACAAACTCGAGACACGGTCAGTCATGTGTAAGTTTGTAGGATATCCAAAGAATTCATATAGAATTCTATTCTACCACAAGGAGGAACAAAAAGTGTTTGTTTCTCAATATGCCACATTTTTAGAAAGAGAATTTTTTACAAATGATACTGGTGGCAATGTGGTAGATCTAGAAGAGGTTCTAGAGACACAAGTTACAAATGACGACTTAGTTGAGCCTGATGTTGTATCAGAAATAAATGAACCTCAGCCACTCCATAGATCTGGTAGGACTTCTCGCCCACCGGAGAGATACTACGGTTTTCTCATTGATGGTGATAGAGAAGATTGCATCATGGATGATGATGATCCTACTAGTTTTCAGCAAGCTATCACGAGTGGTGACTCTGTGAAGTGGTTGGATGCCATGAGATCTGAAATGGAGTCTATGTACACCAACAAAGTATGGACTTTGGACGTTGTACCCTCTGGGGTAAAACCCGTAGGGTGCAAATGGATCTTTAAAAGAAAGATTGGTGTAGATGGGCAGGTGGAGACCTATAAGGCAAGACTTGTGGTGAAAGGATTTCGTCAAAGACCAGGTCTGCACTATGACTAAACTTTTTCTCCCGTAGCCATGCTTAAATCCATCCGGATCCTACTTGCTATTGCTGCTCACTACGACTATGAAATCTGGCAGATGGACGTTAAAACTGCATTTCTAAATGGTGATTTAGAAGAATGCGTTTATATGGATCAACCAAAGGGCTTCGTTGACAGTGGGGGCAGCGGGAAAGCATGTAGATTGCTTAAATCCATTTATGGATTACAGCAGGCATCACGGAGTTGTAACATCTGTTTTGATGATGTTATCAAAGAGTTTGATTTCATCAAAAATCCAGATGAACCTTGTGTTTATAAGAAGACTGTTGGGAGAACTGTCACATTCCTCGTATTGTACGTGAATGACATTCTTCTGATAGGAAATGGTGTTCCTATGCTATAGTCGGTCAAATCATTCTTATCACAAAGGTTCTCCATGAAGGACCTGAGTGATGCCACGTACATATTGGGCATTCGAATCTATAGGGATAGATCCAAAAGGTTATTGGGATTGTCCCAAACCAGGTACATCAATACCATCCTAATGAGGTTTAGTATGGAAGACTCCAAGCGGGGTGCCTTACCCGCTTGCCATGGAGTCACTCTCTCCAAGGACTTTTGCCCAAAGACTGATGAAGAGAGAGCTCGCATGAGCATTATTCCCTATGCTTTAGCCGTAGGATCTATAATGTATGCGATGTTGTGTACATGCCCTGATGTAGCTTATGCACTAGGTGTAGTAAACAGGTATCAATCCAACCCAGGGGAGAATCACTGGACAGCTGTGAAGAACATTCTTAAGTACTTACGAAGGACTAAAGAATTGTTCTTGGTGTATGGTAATGGAGATCTCCAAATGGAGGCCTTTACCGATTCGAGCTTCCAGAGTGATAAGGACGACAACAAATCTATCTCTGGGTTTGTATTTACTATTGGATATAGTGCCCTCAGAGTCAATTATTGGATCACAAGCACGTGATTGCAATGATTGAGGGAGGACCTATACCGGTAGGACAGTCTTACTCAAGATGATAGTATGCTATCTGGTTTATTTTTATCATCGTGTACATGCTTTAGGTGACATTACAGGTCACTATTGCACGTTGATAGAACCCATAGGATTCTTGCTTGACGGCCAGCAGTATGATAGCGATCATATACGTGGGAGCTGGGGTCTATAAGCACATCCTTAAAGTGGTCCCTAGTCGTGGGAGTTTCGAGACCGGGCATCGATACTCCATTAGTAGACTAGTGTATACAGTCGAGACCCCGACGAGGGGCGGTGGCCGGTCTTACAAGCTATTGGTGTCATTTGGATCACCTAAGATGTATACAGGTGCTCATTGGGTTATGAGTACACCGGACAGGACTCGCCGGGAACATGCTAGTTGGTATTATACCTGACGTCAGATAGCATTTCCCTGGTGACATGTGTACTGGTTAGTTCATCGACCTGAGATCATCTTTTTCTCGTGTGAGTTCCTACTGTGCTTTGATTATTACCCTACCACGGCTCAAAGGAGTCGTGCAAACAGGTTTTAGTTGGGTACAGTCCCGAGCCACATGGAGGCAGTGAGCGGATCGACAGGGGTTTCATCTCTCCCGGTATTGGGGGTGAGATCGCGCTGTGTCTAGGAGAGCCATTACACGAAGTCCTTGGCTAAGGCAGGAGATTTACTGGTAGGTATTCCAGTAGTATCTCAGGGTGTTCTGGGCTACACTCCGACACGACTTGTACCGCTTTTGGGGGTCTGACTTTTACCAACCCCCTGGCCCGACATGCGATGCTCATAGACGAACGGACCGGACTGTATGGATATTGTCACTGACAGGCTCAGTAGAGTGTCAGGATGAGTTCGCTCATCGACCTCCCTTTTGGTCAATACCTGGTAGCCCGTTACGTACAGCTAGTACCACTGACGTGCCAGTGGTTAAATCCATATCTAAAGTATTGAAGAGCCTTTAGAGTCACCCACAGACAGTTTCTCAAGTTTCGGGCGAAACGTTGTAGAGGTCATATGATATGGCAGGGTCCGATCATATATGTGCAGTAGTGCACGGATCATGATCGGGCGGATCATACTGGTGGGGTTTGGTTTAAGCCGGATCCTAGTATTAGATTTGTTGGATTACTTTAGTCTCATCGCATTCGCATTCAGTCGGAATGCAGATGCAGGTATGTATATACAGGTGAGGGGTATCCTTGTGATCCGTCACGAGTTTACTTTAGATTTTTCTGTATCTTTTTATTGTTGTAAACATTTGGGTTCATGTTTATAAATGGAAATAATGAGCTAAAAGTCATGATTGGGAGCATTAATTGTGACACTTGCACAAGTGATGACTCATGGTCTCTTTCTTTGTGCATGTGTCATATTATTGATTGATTTTTGAGTTGATTTGATAAGAGGAGAGAGGAAGGGCAGCCATATGAGTGTTTTGCTCTTGTATTATTCATTCTCACTCTCTCATTTTATCATAGAACACACAAGAAAGAAATGGCTTCTTCTTCTTCCTCCTCCTCTAGCTCACCATTTCCATTAAAGGCATCATCTTCAACCTCCATCCATACACTCTCATGCGTTGAGAATCAATGGATGCTTGAGACAAAGTGATCACACACATTCTCTACTCCACCTTGGACACATCGGCTAGCAAACTTCATGTCCGAGTTGCTTCGGACGAAGCGGGAGCCCGTAAAAAGACTCATTGATGTGGTGCCCTTCCGACGAGAAGACCGAAGATCGGAGATGCCGCGAGGAGCTTGGGTTGGTGGCCAAAGACCGAAGGACACGGATCGATCGGTATAGCTTTTCTAACCCTTCTCTAGTTAGCTAGTTGTAGGTTAATGGTTCAATCCGGGATTAAAGTCTGCGATAGCGCCGGTTTCAAGTTTTGAAAAAGTTTCCTTTCCGCATTTTGGCATTGGACAGGCGGCCGGAGCTCTACCGTAGACTTATATGGTATCAGAGCCATGCCATTAACCTTTACTAGCTTGCTCTAACGTGTTTAAAATATCGATCGAACGAAATTTCCAAAACCGCGATTCCAATTTTGCAGTTTCTGTCGAATTTTTTTTGTGGTCTAAAAATTTTTTTGGGCATGTCAGAAAATCAGGCAGGCATTTCTAAGACCACTGCAGAAATTTTGTACACTGATCTCACCATAGCGCCGCGGAACCGCGGCACTACCCTCATTTTGGTCGTGGTTCCGCCGCACTACTGTAGCATTAGGGCACCAGTTTTTCTACAGTGGTCTCTGACTTGGAATTGGGGTTTCTGGTATTTTTAGTTTTGGACCAGATTATTTTGAGTACTGGGAATTGTGCTTGGGGCCCACTTCGGGAAATTTTGTCCATTGGAAATTTTTAATATGTTAGTTCATAGTGCTTACTTTATATCTGTGACCGTGAATGTCATTCGAGCAGTAAATCTTGTCTAATTGCTATAGTTCTTTTAGATGGATTTGCGAACGTGACATTCACGTTAATGTTCTGTGTTGTGCTGTGATGTTGCGGATTTGTCGTGGTGGATAGCCTGGGTGCAATGGTAGTACAGTTTGGTTGTATTTGTACATTTGATATTGCGGGGCGAGCGTCCAACATATGGACTGCCGTCACTGCCTGTTTGTATATTATTCTTTTGGGGCACGACCAGGCTGAGGTCGATGTACCCGTTGTATATATATTTTACTTTCTGTACTAGGACTACCCGGCGGAGGGGTGCACGGGTAGCCGGGTTCTAGAGGGCAACGGGCCCGCATCTCATGGCTTGGAGACGGAGGGGGCTTCACTCTAGAATTGGCGGGCTATTCGCCGCACTCGTAGGGGGTACAGGTTGACCCAAGTAGGGGTGCTCAAATTACCGGATTCCGTGAAGTGCTGGGCGGTCCATTCACTTTGTTGAAGGGGGCTGCCTCGCTTCAGGTTTTGGCGGGTAACTTGCCGCGCCCGTAGGGGTCTAGGATTTCATTGCACAGGCTATCCACATGACCAGGGGAACGTCGGGTTTCAGTAGCGGCTCTATGAAACCCGGGGATCCCAGATTATCTGTATTGTTCTGTGATACTTATTACATTTCTATGATGTTGCATTTTATCACACCATGAGCGAATATTATATATTGATATATATTCTAGTAGATGTTGTATATGTTTTACACCCGCGCTAGTCCAGTCCCCGCTCTGTCGTTAGTTAAGTAACCTAACGGGTGATGACGGGACCCGGTGGCGAATGCAGATGGCATATACGTACATCATATTTTCGTTCTTTATTGGTGTGATTAATTGATGGGACTGCATTGATTCGGATCAATGCAAGCTAAACAAACCTGTTTGATGTTGTTGAAACATTTTTCAAAAAGCTTTTATTGCAAGGACGTTCTCTTTTGTTTTGCACAGTGGTATTCGGTTATGAATATCCAGCACCTCAGTCGACGAGGCAAGGGCCGAGATCCCTTCACCGGGAGTGACCCCTTGGACAGAAGTTTGCATCAGGGTAATAACTTCACTATAGTCGATTACTTTTTGCTTTGCATCGTGGTATTCAGCTGGAATATCCTGCACCTCATTCTACGGGGAAAGAGCCGAGATCCCTTCACCGGGAGTGACCTCTTTAGCAATGGTTTTCGCCACTATATTTTTATAAAAAGCTATCCGGTTCCTTCAACGATATCAAGTTCATTACGTTAAAGTTTTTTCGCCAAAAACCATTCGTTGCCCTCCGTCATTTCAGATGGGTAGCACTTAGTATTCATGCTATGTTTGTTGGCCTTAGTCAAGGCATAGTGTATGGTAGCTATTTGTTACTTTTCTGCAGCATAGATAGATGCGTTGGTTTGGGACAGTCATATAGCCTTGTTAGCCCTAGTCAAGGGCTTGTACGGGTGGGTACAAATTAACCTGGACAATGACAGGTAGAACTTGACATGTGACTTATAATTTGTTGGCCTTAGTCAAGGTCCTAAGAGGATGAGGTAAAAATCACATCGGGAGTTTCTAAAGAAACTGAAACTTGCCAGATATGCGGATACCTTCTGGAGTGTGATAACGTGAGTGGATTCCATCACGTTATCATGCGATGATAGTTGGATCCCGATTCCTACTGATGAGTTGGTTTACTCCTCGGGTGATCCCGACTAATTCTTCTTTCAGGTTTGGAGGAGAATTTGACGATACAGTGGGAGGGTTCCTGAATAGATAAATTGATAACCATTCTGATCTAGGTTAGAGTGCACGCAGAGTGTTTCTTTTCTCTCTCTCTTTGGCTGGGACCATGGCCCAACCCTAGACTATGACTCAGTGACCAAGTTAACTGAACCTTCTTAAAACACTGGCTTTTGGATTGTCTGAGTTGCATACCTCATTACCACTCCTACTTTTACCCTTTTTTCCAGAACACCCCGTATTACTACGAACATCCACTTCCATTGGATAAAACCATCGTATGGTTATATACGAACTCGAAGGAACTTGTTCCAGATTCGAGGATGGTTTCCAGTTCTGGAGAAAATGAATATGACTATTCAGTTGTCTTTTCCTTTTACCTTCTCTCAGGTTGTAAGTGCTCCTTGGATAAGGAGAGTACACCTATTACGCTAATTGGATAGTCTTCTTCCAAACCATAGGCAGGTTTCGAACGGTAGGGAATGAAGAAAACCAATTAGCCTAACGATGGTATACAGAAGGTAATAAGTTAAGACAAATAAAGGGATTAGAAAGAGGGCAAAGTAAACTGCGACTACTATTCACGACCAAACCAAGTATTTCATTGCTACTCCTACTTCACCTTTGTATTTCTCCAGGACACTCCGTATCACTATGAAGATCCACAGTTTTTTGGATACTCCATCGTATGGTTATATACGAACTCGAAGGAACTTGTTCCGGTTCGGGGATGGATTCTGGTTCAGGAGAAATAGGAATAAGGTTTTATTCAGTTGTATTTTATCTTTACCTTCTCTCGGGTTGCGAGTGCTCCTAGGATTAGGACAGTACACTCATTATGCTTATTGGATAGTCTTCTTCCAAACCATATTGGCCGGTGCCGAACGGTAGGGAAGGAAGAAAACCATTTAGCCTAAAGGGGTGTACAGAAGGTAATGACTAAAGACATATAAAGGGATTTGGAGAGATGGCAAAGAAATATACGGTTACAGTTGTGAATCTGATAATGGAAGAGGCATTACTATGAACACCTGGATACCCCTTCGAAACATGTACATGTTTCAGTTTCACTGTATATTGTTAAAAGAAAACTGATTTCCCAATTAGCCCTTGCTTCAGGGTATGTATTTACCAGGTTTGATTCTCACATCTGTATGGTTTTACAGATGATGAGTGGGAGTAAGTTAGTGGGAATTGGGTGATTATCCTCATTATATCAGGATTCATTGTAATTGGTGATATTTGAGGAAATCGTATGGGTTGTTTGCCGGACGGCAAATATTTGGTTTTGAATATCCGTTGTTATGCACAATTTCAAATTGATATATCTGTATGTTTATTTTTATAAAGTGAAATATAACTTTTTAAAATTATGTCTATGACATTTACCTATATCAGTGGATGGTTAGGTAAGGAGCATTAAACAGCGGTGTAATTCTTCTTATCCATAAGTATAGTTTTCAACCTACGACACGCAGGGAATGAATTATTAGACTCAGGGGATTTATATAGAGTATTGTATGTTGTCCGGTGTCCATTAGGACAGAGGGGTTGGTACTCATACTATATTCTGTTTACTTATGACTTCTCTAGTTCTTAAACATGTGTTTCATATAAATACAAGATCTAAGTTTTGAGAAGTTATAGGTATATGAATAAAGTAGAGAACCAGGTATTGCAAGTATCAGGATTCTTCAAGGTGATCGAAGATGTAGATACTTGTGTATGGTATTCAATTGATAGTAATGATTATGAAAACTTGCTTCTTTTTCAGGTTACTCATATCTGGATGTATTCCTAAGTTGAGTAATGCTGATCGGCCTCTCTCTATTTAGTTAACATGCACTGGAGACAGCTGCATGATTTGAATCTGGTTCCAATTAAATCAGTGCCTCTGTTTCTATATTGGATATAGAATAGTTCATATCTTAACAATGTTAAGGTATGGGGAGTTGTCCGGCTTATGCTTAAAACCAGACTCTGGATAACTCAAGGCACGTTTCTGTAATGGCTGTTTATGGGTTGACCCGGGCTATGACGAGGGTTGACTTTCTACCATCTGGAAGATCAATAGTGATATTGTTCTTGACTCGCCACAGTTTTAGTAAAATGGACTTTTTCAGAAAACAGTAGTGGGAGTATGGTAGAACTGGAAGTGATTCTAGAACCGCAAACGATTACTGAAAATTTGATAAGAACCTAAAGATTCAATCTAGTTTGAAATTCCATTGGCCACTCCGCAGATATGGTGGGTAACCTCACGCACTCGAGAGGTTCTTCGGTATGCTCAAGGACGGTGAAAGGGAGGTTCTTGTTTACCCAGACTTGCCATTGCTGTTGTTCCAGACTGTGAGACCCGGCAGGAGGATGAGTATAGCGTCGTTCTAAACTAGCTTTAGAAGTGTACGTGTATATGACTCTGCCACAGGGTTGTCGTAGTCAATGGGAGCAGCGGAAGCATAATGGACAAGTATCTTATGTCTATTTATGGACTAAAGTAGATATAGCGGAGATAGATCATCTATTTCTGATGTAACAGTCATAGGATTGACTTCATCAGAATAGGGGATGGATCTATTAAGAAGGTAGTAGGGTGTGATGTCCTGGTATTTGGATGACATACACCGAGTAGGAAGTGAAATTCCTATACTACGATCGGTTATACTTTGGTTGTCACAACAGTGGTTTCTCCACAAAGGATTTGGATATTATATCAGGCATTCTGGTTACTAGATCCATGGTTTTAGATCTAGATTTGGGTAGTTTCCCAATCTGGGTACTTAGAAAGCATTCTAAACGTGTTTTAGAATGGACGACTCCAGGCACGGTAGTGTGCCTGCATGTGATGGAGTCACCCTCTCTAAAGGTGTCTTACAGACTAAGAAGGAGAGGGATGTGCATGATTGGCAGGTCACTTGCTTAAGCAATTGAGTTGATCATGAGATGTCAAGTAACACACCAGATGTTGTTTTTTGCACTAGATGCAATAAGTTGATAATAATCCTATCCTGGAGAAACGTTCGGAAGCAGTTTTAGAACATAAGTAGATGTTCTAGGGATATGATAACAACAGCCTCTTTTAGGAGACAGTTATCATTCCAGGCTTCCAAGGTGACCTGGATGACAGAGTGACTGTCAGAGTTATAGTTTTCCCTCTGACGAGAGGCGGTATTTTGGACAGGTGGTCTAAGCGGATACTGAGGTAAGCATGGCACAGGATACTGATTAAGTTCAGTTGACGATACAGTCTAAGAAGTTTGGATTTTGAGTTCATTTATGAACTAGGTCCCATCAGATATCCAGACATATTCTAAGACAGGTATTGCTCATTTCGGGAGATGGCTTTCTCCGCGAACTTGGGATAAAGAGAGACATAAAAAGAAACATTAGGGCGGATCCACTCACTCAGACTATTCCTCGAATGCAATAGTTTCGCAAATGGGCTTTGTGAAACTGATTAGTAGTGTTTGGTGTTCGGTATCACACGGGCTGTGAGTATACGACATCGCAATAATTAGCCTTGAGTGCAAGTGGGAGATTGTTGGATATAGTGCCCTCAGAGTCAATTATTGGATCACAGGTATGTGATTGCAATGATTGAGGGAGGACCTATACCGGTAGGACAGTCTTACTCAAGATGATAGTATGCTATCTGGTTTATCTTTATCATCGTGTACATGCTTTAGGTGACATTACAGGTCACTATTGCATGTTGATAGAACACATAGGATTCTTGCTTGACGGCCAGCAGTATGATGGCGATCATATACGTGGGAGCTAGGATCTATAAGTACATCCTTAAAGTGGTCCCTAGTCGTGCGACTTTCGAGAATGGGCATCGATACTCCATTAGTAGACTAGTGTATACAGTCGAGACCCCGACGAGGGGCGGTGGCCGGTCTCACAAGCCATTGGTGTCAGTTGGATCACCTAAGATGTATACAGGTGCTCATTGGGTTATGAGTACACCGGACGGGACTTGTCGGGAACATGCTAGTTGGTATTATACCTGACGTCAGATAGCAGTTCCCTGGTGACATGTGTACAGGTTAGTTCATCGACCTGAGATCGTCATTTGTCTCGTGTGAGTTCCCACTGTGCTTTGATTATTACCCTACCATGGCTCAAAGGAGTCGTGCAAACAGGTTTTAGTTGGGAACAGTCCCGAGCCACATGGAGGCAGTGAGTGGATCGGCAGGGGTTTCGTCTCTTCCGGTATTGGGGGTAAGATCGCGCTGTGTCTAGGAAAGCCATTACACGAAGTCCTTGGCCAAGGAAGGAGATTTACTGGTAGGTATTCCAGTAGTATCTCAGGGTGTTCTGGGCTACACTCCGACATAACCTGTACCGCTTTTGGGGGTCTGACTTTTACCAACCCCCTAGGCCCGACATGCGAAGCTCATAGACGAACGGACCGGACTGTATGGATATTGTCACTGACAGGCTCAGTAGGGTGTCAGGATGAGTTCGCTCATCGACCTCCCTTTTGGTCAATACCTGGTAGTCCGTTACGTACAGCTAGTACCACTGACGTGCCAGTTGTTAAATCCACAGACAAAGTATTAACGAGTCTTTAGAGTCCCCCACAGACAGTTTCTCAATTTTCGGGCGAAACGTTGTAGAGGTCATATGATATATGGCAGGGTCCGATCATATACGTGCAGTAGTGTACGGATCATGATCGGGCGGATCATACTAGTGGGCTTTGGTTTAAGTCGGATCCTAGTATTAGATTTGTTGGATTACTTTAGTCTCATCGCATTCGCATTCAGTCGGAATGCGGATGCAGGTATGTATATACAGGTGAGGGGTATTCTTATGATCCGTCACGAGTTTACTTTAGATGTTGCCGTATCTTTTTATTGTGGTAAACATTTGGGTTAATGTTTACAAATGGAAATAATGAGCTAAAAGTCATGATTAGGAGCATTAATTGTGATACATGCACAAGTGATGGCTCATGGTCTCTTTCTTTGTGCATGTGTCGCATTATTAATTGATTTTTGAGTTGATTTGATAAGAGGAGAGAGGAAGGGCAGCCATATGAGTGTTTTGCTCTTGTATTATTTCATTCTCACTCTCTTATTTTATCATAGAACACATAAGAAAGAAATGGCTTCTTCTTCTTCTTCCTCCTCTAGCTCACCATTTCCATTAAAGGCATCATCTTCAACCTCCATCCATACACTCTCATGCGTTGAGAATCAATGGATGCTTGAGACAAAGTGATCACACACATTCTCTACTTCACCTTGGACACGTCAGCTAGCAAACTTCGGTGTCCGAGTTGCTTCGGACGAAGCGGGAGCCCGTAAAAAGACTCATTGATGTAGTGCCCTTCCGACGAGAAGACCGGAGATCGGAGATGCCGCGAGGAGCTTGGGTTGGTGGCCAAAGACCGAAGGACACGGATCGATCGGTATAGCTTTTTTAACCCTTCTCTAGTTAGCTAGTTGTAGGTTAATGGTTTGATCCAGGATTAAAGTCTGCGATAGCGCCGATATCAAGTTTTGAAAAAGTTTTCGTTTCCGCATTTTGGCCTCGGACAGACGGCCGGGGCGCTACCGTAGACTTATATTTACCCTCAATGGAGGTGTGTTGGAAGAGTTCCAAACAGGATACCGTTGCAGACTCTACGATGGTAGCTGAGTATATTGCTGCAAATTCTGCCGCCAAGGAAACCGTCTGGATGAGGAAGTTCCTCACGGAGCTAGGAGTAGTTCCTACCATTATTGATCCAATACCATAGTATTGTGATAATAATGGGGCAATGGCGTTAGCCAAGGAGCCCAGGTCCCATCAGCGATCCAGACACATCCTGAGGCGATTTCATCTGATCCGGGAGATAGTTGATCGCCACGAGATCGAGATTCGGAGAGTAGATACAAAGAATAACACCGCAGATCCACTCACCAAGGCCCTCCCTCAGCCGTAGCATGAGCGACTTTTTGAGATGTTGGGTATGAGATACGCCAATAATTGGCCTTAGTGCAAGTGGGAGATTGTTGGATATATGTATGCCCTAGAGGCCATTATGAGATAGTGGATGCATTTTTACATGGTTGTGTGTGTGTGTGTGTATTCAGAGGACATTCTTGCTCGACATGATAGTATGCTATCTGGTTACTCTTTATCCTGACATGTTCACTTGATCATGCTTTTATTCATTTGGTACATGTTGATAAAGCCCTGAGAATATTTGCTTGACTACTGTGATTATGATGCAGATCATACTAGAGGGACGTGTGTAATTTATAAGCATATCATTAAATGTCCCTGGTCGTGGGTGTATCGAGGCGGGGGCATCGATATTCCAGAGTAGACTAGCATATACTCTTGACCCATGTGATGAGCAATGGATGATCCCATATCCATTGGTGTTTGACACCAAGATTGTATACGGGTGCTCAGTGGAGACTGGGTACACTGGACAGACTCGCCGAGAACTCCTATATGGTATTATATCTATCGTCGGATAGCAGTTCTTAGGTGACACTGGTACAGGTTAGTCTATAGACCCGAGATCGTCATAGAGTCTTGTGTGTTCTCCCAATGTGCTTTAATTTCCACCCTACCACGGCTCTACTGAGTCGTGCAAACAAGTGGATTTTGGGTACAGTCCCGAGACACATGGAGGCAATGAGTGATAGGAGAGGTTTCGTCTCTTCCGGTATTGGGAGTTGATGTTGCGATGTGCTTGATTGGCTATATCAGCAAGTCCCTGGCCAGAGCTAATGAGATTTACTGATAAGTATTATCGGTAGTTTCTCGATCTGTTATAGGCCATACATCGGCATGACTTATTGAGTTATTGGGGTCGACGATACCATCCCTAGACTCGGTATGCAGCATATCTGACGAAGAGACCGGACTGTATGGTAAGTGTTACCGGTTGGCTCGACAGGAGTTTTGACAGGTTCGCTTGTTTTTCTTCTGCTTTCTCAATACCCGGGTGGCCGTTACGTTTAGCGGACCGCTTGGGGCATATGGGTGTTTGATATGATCATCACCTACTGCCGGCGTATTGACGAGTCTGAGAGTCCTACAAAGGGGTTACCTAGCTCAGGAGAAACGATATGGGGTGCATATGGTGATATGCGCGGGTGCTTGATTAAATGCGTGTATATGATACCGCATTATAATCTGGCGTTTTTCTATTGGTCGGGTCGTATGTGATATGACCGGTTTATTAAATCAATTGTTGATTTAATATTAATGACCATTAGCCATTTTACTTATAACATTTTCTTTATTTATTGTATGCATGAATGTATGTATGTAGATATGATGATATATATGCACACATGCATGCAAACATGTGTCATGGTTGTTGATACATTGGAGATGGTTATACAAAACTCACATGGTAAAGATATTTATTTATTTTTGATTATTGATTAAAGAATTAATTAGGATTAAATCATGGTTGCTTTGCTTCTACACTCTTCTTGAGTCAACCATGACTTGAACCATGGTTTAGTCTCTAAGTTATTCTTTAACTCACTAAAAAAAATATCTAGATATTTTTAAACCATAGTTTGGAGTGAGTGTGACTCTCTCATATATTGATTATTCATTTTATTATTTGGCATAACAATTATCTTGAGCTTGCTTAGCCTTTTCCTCCTCCTTCTTCCTCAAAACTTACTACCACTTCTAAAGTGAGTGAAGGAGATAAAAAGAAAAGATTTTTAAGTGAAATCCAAACCCACATCACCAATCTACACTAGTTTAGCCCACTAGTTTAGGTTGTTTACATCACTTCTACTTTGTTCTAGTGACGCAAGGAGCTTGATCCAAGGAACTCCGCGGTGGATCGTCGTAGACAATGAAGGACTCAAGCGGACCCGTCCAAACACCGAGTTGATCCAAGGAGTCACAAAGGGGAGATCTACAAAGGTTGTATTTCTCATCTCTTAGTGTTAGACTCTTTTTTAGTATGTGATGCTATGTTTTATTACTCTAAATTTCTAGTTTGATCCTAAGTTAGTTTGCTTAGCACCCTAAAATTTTAATTGTAACATGTTTGATGCAAAACAAACCCTTGTGTGGTGCTAGGTAAACCCAATAAGAATGAAACCCATGAGGTAAGAATTGTAACCATGGGTAAGTTAGTGTCATACACTAACTCATGTAGAGATTAAACCATGGCTAACAATAATGGTTAGCTTAATAAATATCTACAAGAAAAAGAAAATTAGTGGACTTGGTCAATGGTTCCACAAGTTTCTACAAGCTTAAACCATTTGACTTAATTCCATCTAATTTTGATTGACTTTAAATAAATAAAACCATTCATTATATCAAGCATGGTGTGAATCTCATACACCCATGAAGCATGTAGCATCAAGCATGACACAAATAAAATGCACATTAATATATATCACATATATACTATATGCACGCAAGTGAGAAAAATAAATGTTTAAGTGGGCTAATATTAGTTGATGTAATTCAATATATCAAATATATAATTATACATTAAATTATTAAATCAACACTTGATTCAATAATCCTGCTACATCACATACAACCGGCTAATATCAAATGTCACAATTTATCGAATCAACACTTGATCCGATAACCCAGCTATATCACATATAACCGACCGATATCACATATCGCGAGAATAGAATGCGGTATCATATACGAACATTAATCTCGGTCCCGCACATATCACATATGTGCTCCTACTTCGCTTCGCATGAACCAGGAAACCTCTGTGTAAGACTCTAAATACTCGTCAATACACTGACAGTAGGTGATGATCATAGCAAACACCCATAAGCCGCAAGCGGTCTGCAAAACGTAACGACCACCCGGGTATTGAGCGATCAGAAGATCAACAAGCAAGCCTTCTCATACTTCAGCGAATCCAATCAGTGGCACTACCGTACAGTCCAGTCTCTTCGTCAGATATGTCGCATATCGCAGCCTGGGGTGGTATAACGTCAGACCCCAATAGCCTGATAACTCATGCCGTTGCAAGGTCCATAACGGTTCGAGAAACTACTGATAACACTTACCAGTAAATCTCAGCAACCCTGGCCAGGGATTTCCTGTTATGGCCAATCGAGTATAGTGCAACATCAACCCCCAATACCGAGAGAGACAAATCCCCTCCTATCGCTCATTGCCTCCATGTGACTCGGGACTGTACCTAAAAACCACCTTTTTGCATGATCTCTTGAATGTGGTATGGTGGAAATCAAAGCACAGTGGGAATCACACAAGACTCTATGACGATCTCGGGTCGACAGACTAACCTGTCCCAATGTCACCAGAAAACCGCTATCTCACGATAGGTATAATCCCATCTAGGAGTTCTCGGCGAGTCCGTTCAGTGTACCCAGTCTCTACTGAGCACCCGTATACCTTCTCTGATGTCAAACACCAATGGATGTGGGATCATCCATCGCCTATCATATGGGTCAAGAAGCACATACGCTAGTCTACTCTGGAGTATCGATGCCCTGTCTCGATACTCCCAGGACTAGGAACATTTGAAGGATGTACTTGCCGACTACCTCTGCCCCACTAGTATGATCTGCATCATAATCCTGGTAGTCAAGTACTCATCCTAAGGGCTTTATCAATATGTAATAGAGAGACAATAAGTGTACATGTTAAGATCAAGTGCAACCAGATAGTATATTATCATGTCAAGCAAGAAAGTTCTCCCTATATATGTCCAAGCATCCACTACAATATACATCACATATACAGTAATGGCCTCTAGGGCATACATATAACTAACAATCTCCCACTTGCACTAAGGCCATTTGTTGCAGTATCTCTCACTCAACGTCCTATAGCTCTCTAGGGAAAGGCCTTTGTGAGTGGATCCGCCGTGTTATCTTTCGTTGTCAACTCTCCTAACCTCGATCCCTTGGAGATCAACCATCTCCCGTGATCAAGTGATATTGTCCTTGGAATATGTCTGGAACGCTGATGGGACCTTGCTTTCCTAGGCCAAAGCCACAACTCATTGTTGTCACAATAACAGTTATTAGACGTTCAATGGTAGGAACCATGTTCATCTCATGAACAAGAAATGCCCAGACATCTACTTTGGTAAGCATAGTTGGTAGCGATGTATCTAGCCTTTATCGTCTAGTATGTCACTGGTATCTAGCTTGGAACTCTTCCAACTTACCGTCCCTCCATTGAGGGTAAAGACAATGCCTGTGACTGACTCTCAGTCGACCTTATCACTCTGGAAGCTAGAACCAAGAACAATCATTTAGTGCATCTCAAGTACTTAAGAATGTCTTCCACAGCTGTCCAGTGATTCTTCTAAGATCTGATTGATTCCTGATCACTACACCTAGTGAGTCATCTACATCTGGTCCTGGTACATAACATCGCATACATGATAGTGCCTACTACCGAAGTATAGGGTATCCCTTGCATGCGAGCTCTCTCCAAAATCAGTCTTGGAAGACATCTTTTTGGAAAGAGTGATCCATGAGTAAGTGGGCGAACCACCACGCTTAGAATCTTCCATACTAAACCCCTTAGTATGGTGTAATGTATCTGGATTTGGGACAATCCCAACATCCATTTAGATGTATCACCATAGATCAAAATCCAAGATTGTAGTAGGTATCATCTAGATCTTCTATTGAGAATCCTCGTGATAAGAGAAGCTTGACAGAGTGTAGCATAGGAAACCATTTCCTATCAAGAGTATGGTCATCTTCGTACAAATACGTGGAAGGCAACCTTACTCTCTATAACCTTCTTGTATATACAAGGTTCATCTATATTTTTTATGAAGTCAAACACTTTGACTGCCACATCAAAACAGATGTTCCAACTCCGCGATGCGCGCATTGATCCTGATGGTCTTAACATGGCTTTGAAAGTCTCAACTTTTTCATCTACACCAAGAATCTTCTCAAGATCCATGTGCTCCCAATGGGTTTTACCCCTTCAGGTGCAATATGCAAAGTCATACTTTGTTGGTGTCCATGGATTCCATCTTATGATAGCATAGCATCCAGCTTTTTCACAGAGTCGCCACTCATGATGGCCTGCCTGAACCTAGTTGAGCCATCATCTACCATGATGCAATCCTCGCTCCCACTGTCACCGAGAAGACCGTAGATCTCTCAAGTGGATGAGGAACCCTACCAGATTCACGGAGAGACTGAGGTTCGTTGGAGACTATTGAATCTTTTGGTTTCACCAATCATCAGCTTTTAGTTTGTCAAGCTGGAATAACTTCCAGATCTACCTCATGACCACAAATTTCGTCACAAGAAATTCTTTTCTAAAAAGGTGGCATGCTGAGAAACAAAACACCTTTTTCTCCTCAGTTAGGTAGAAGATATACCCTCGCAAATGTTTGTGATATCCTAACAAATTTACACAGAACTGACCTTGTCTCGAGTTTGTCCGGATTTTGCTTTTCAACATAGGCCGAACAACCCCATATCTTAACTCGTTTAAGACATGGACTCTTCCCATTCCATATCTCATATGGAGTGGTAGGCACTGAGTTGGATGGAACCTCATTTAATAGGTATGCAGCTTCTCAAGTGCATGACACCAAAAGGAAACAGGCAACTCAGCAGTACTCATCATAGAGCGCACCATATCTCAATAGGGCGCGATACCTCCGCCCCGATACACCGTTGTGCTGTGGTGTATATGAAGGAGTAGGCTGGAGAGAATCACATTCTCCTTTTAGAAACTCAGGAACTACATGCGCAAGTATTCTCCTCTCCGATCACATCGAAGAACTTAATACTTCTACCCAACTGGTTCTTAACTTCAAGCTTATATTCCTTGAATTTCTCAAAAGTTTCACACTTCTGTTTCAACAGGAACATATGTCCTAATCCTGAGAGAAGATCTGTGAATATAATGAAGTACGAAGAACCAACCTTAGCATTTATAGACATAGGACCGTATACATCATCATGTATCCATCCCAAGAGTTCAGTAACTCTTTCTCTATTTCCAGTAAACGGAGTATTGGTCATTTTACCTTTGAGACAAGACTGGCAAGTAGCATAGATGAAAATTTGAACAGATTCTTATATTCATCCTTATGTAACTTAGTTGGTCGTGTTGCATTGATATGACCTAGTCTGCATTGCCACAAGAAGGATTCGTTCATTTCTGAACTACTCCTCTTGTGTGTGTTCTAGATACTTTGAACTGTGGTTTGATTTAGAACTTATATGCCATTACATAACGTGCTTGATGCAATCAACTCTTGATTCAGAAAATGTTCACAACATTATCCTCAAATACAGAATTATGTCTTTCTTTAACTCAATAAAGAATTATGATGTAATGTTGTATATCAGGTTCGGTATCTGAATAACATTTGTTCAGAATCAATGTATTTACCATTTGTAATACATGGGTGATATCTGCCAACTCATTTGGCTGCAACAATTGCACCATTCTCTAAAACTTAGAGACATATCACCCAATCTCAATTCTCTACCTTTCTTTAGCCCATGTAACAGATTACATATATAGGATCCTGATCCGGTATCTCATACCTAGGACGTAGAGGATACTGAGAAACAGTTCTCGGTAATGAAACACACTCGAAGAATATGCATCAACATGCTCATTCCTCGATTGGGTCGCGTGGAAATCTGGATATTCCCTATTCCTGCTCGGACTTATAACAATTAAAATATAGAGCGGAACCAACGTTCCCCAGCTCAGTATAATAAGCAGCTTCGGTCAATGCATCTATATATTATATCTTCATTAAGGCGTGACATGGTCGCTACTAGGAGAGAGAGAGAAGGAAAACACTCTGTGTGCACTCTTGCAAGATCAGATTGGTTATTATTTTATCTAATCAGGATGGCTCCACTGTTTTTATCAAATTTTCCTTCAAACCCTAAAAAGTAAGACTAGCCAGGATTAATTACACCCTACAAGTTCGCCAATCTTTCGGCCAGGCCAGTGTCGGTACTTATAGGGAGGTTCCCGTGATTTCGCACGGACCAAATTAATAGAACCTCGTTTTCCAGGGGTGTAACCCCGTTAACACCTTTCTAGACACCTACTTGATCGGCTAATTGTAATGTGCAAAACTCTTCCAGGAGTAACTCTTACTCGCAGTGGGTATCGGGATCCAACTATCTCATAGAAGGTATGCAATCTCATTGCAAATTTCAACACTTGAAATTCCCGATAATATTTGCCCCTAGCGTCCTATAACCTTGACGCAGGCCAACAAACCATAGTTCGTTAGTCAAGTTCAACCCGTACATTTCATGATTGAATTAAACCCACCCGCACGACCCTTGACGCGGGCCAACAAAGTCGTACGACTACCCCAATCCAATCGCATAGTATGCAGCAGATAAGCACTAGTTAGCTACCGCACACTACGTCTTGACGCAGGCCAACAAACATAGCACGAATACTAAGTAGTACTTATCTGAAATGACGGAGGGCTACGACAGGTTTTTAAGAAAACCTTTTGCGTAATGAACTTGATATCGTTGTAGAATCGAGTGATTTTAAAGGAGTGTTTTTGAGGCTTTTACTAGTTTTGCTAAAGAGGTCACCCCGGTGAAGGGATCTCGCTCTTTCCTCATCGAATGAGGTGCTGGATATTTCACAAATACCACTATGCAAAGCAAAAACTATAGAAGCAATCAAAAGACAAACCGAGTGGGTTGTAGCATCTGCCAGTTTCGCTAAAGAGGTCACTCCCGGTGAAGGGATCTTGGCTCTTTCCTTATCAAATAATGTGCTGGATATTCTACAAGGAATACCGCTATGCAAAGCAAGAACTAGAGCTACCAGTTTTAAACAAGTTTCTACAACATCTTTTAGGTTTCTTTTATTTCATTAATCTCATTAATGAAGTCCCATCAAATTATGCTTCCTAAGCATCACAGAAGAAATGAAAGCATCAATATTTACTAAATATCATCATATATATAATATAAGCATTCGTCTCAACATATAAAGTGAACACATCACAGAATATCAGCAGCAGAAGAACACATATGAAATATTGGATATACTAGGAATTCCGTGTTTTAATTAAGCCAATAAAAAATACGGATTCCACGGTCGCGATGAATAGCCAAACCCACATCCCTAGACCCCTACGAGAGCGAAAAGCAACCCTTTCAATTCTAGAGTTAGGAGACCCGGTCTCGACTCCTCGAGATGGTCTCCCACTGGACCCCTAGAACCCGGTTACTTGTGCTCTCTTCCTTGGGTCTATCCTAATGCAGAAAAGTTAATAATATACATCAATGGTGACATCATCCTCAACCCGGAAGTGCCCCAATAAAAGAATATTACATACAAGCTTTTACATGAATGAAAATGAAAAACTCTCATCTCACATAAAAAAACCCGTCTATTCAAAACACGACGATCTAATATAAGATATCACAACAACATATAACATCACATGTCATCAACGTAAGTAAATATGCGTATCCCAATTGTCGTTGACATATAGCAACGAAACCGGCGATACACCACATATTACACTTACGGTCGCAGAAAAGAAAGTGAAAAACTACAACAATTGGAATCTGCAACCATCTTAGACATCATAAACCCAATGTATCACATACTTTGGATTTCATGCCTAACCAAATGAATTCCTTAGACATCATATGCCTAATAATTATAAACCCCGCATTTTTGTCTCAATATTGAAAACACTTTCCACTAAACTGTCGGGTAATTCAACAAGATTCTCGATAACCTTATCGAATGCGCGTCGGAAACTTTAGTAGACGGCCGCACACCCGATGCCGTCAAAGAAGTGCACTAAGGCGGAACACCGCGGCCGCGAGCACACGAACGGATGCTTTTAGCGACGGGGTTCTCCTACAGTCACTTGGTCGGGGCTATGGGGCGTGGCTATCTAGTAAGGTTACCCGACGAGTATCCGCGTACACTATGTAATTACGACGGACTTTTGATCCACATCAAAATTCCGTGGCAACCGATCAAATGAGATTAAACTGCTAGATTTATAAAATTCAAAATAGTTATCACATAACTAATCGTGTGGATTCCAAATATTATATCATAAATCAAGGATAGCTAGACGATGTTAAACTTTTCGATCGAATAAACAAACACCCAAAATTTCCCAAAGAGCACAACACTTGAGCGGAGTCAAAAAGTACCCGAACATACCACAGCTCCTATGAACCATCCGTAGAAGGGCCGACCCATGCCTCACTCATGTCGCCACGGAACTGCCGCAACCCTAGGTATGACCGCGGTTCCACGATCCAAAAAATTCGAGTTTGGGTATCGTTCTTCTAGAGGGTCCACAGAATCGCTTGCATAATATTCTGAGATTTTAAACTTTAAAAAATCCAACTCTTGGAAAATTTCAAGCGAGGGAAAATATAGCTTAATGATATCCGTTCGAACTTTTTAACATCGTCTAAATAACCCGAATAGATGTTAGAATTACGATTACGAAACACTTTGAATTGCCTTTGCAGAAAGTTAACATCACATGCAAATTTAGCAAAAACAAGAAACACCTGAAACACTAAAATACAGAGACTGGAACACCCTAAAAATTTGAAGCCTAAACTCCCTAAAAGACTCGGTGAGCTCGGTTTTAGAGGCATTGTGGACGGCCAAAATCTTGTGGTTTTGCTTCAAATTTGTATAGTGTTCATGTTATATCACATACAACATTCCGCAGCTGCTAAAAAAATTTTTAGAGTCCATTTAAAATTCGACAGAAACTAGGATTGTGTATCGGGTGTTTCGGACTTGTTTTGGTTTCGTAATCCTACAAACATCGTTTAAATCTCTAGCTTAATCTGATACCACTGCAGGGTTACCTAGCGCGGTAACAAGGTTTCGGGAGGCATCGTCTATGCCGTTTTCAAATTTTTGCCGTACTAAAGAACACTAACCCTAGAATCTTAACTGGAGATTTAGACGAACTGCAATGCAAACAACTTTACATCTAAGTGAATGAGGAATACAACCTTTGTAGACCGGTCCTTCACTTCTATAGCTCCATGTAGTAGTCCCTTCGCTCCAAGTAGTGAACACCCGAACTCTAGTAAAGGTTCACATGAAGAAATGAATAAGCTTGCTCGAAGTCTTTGAGACCGAGGATGATCTACGTCGAGGAGACTCAAGCTCATGGTACCTCTTCACTATTGGTAGATTAGTAAAGCAAACACCCTAAACTAAATGGTTAATATAGTAGAGGATGATGAAGTAGGAAATTGGCTCACTTTAGATTAATTTTTCTCACAATATTTCTTCACCATTTGGAAAAAAAAGAAAGCTTTTTTCATGAGAAAGAAGAAGATGAAGTGGAGATGAGAATGAAACTCATGAGGTGAAAATTGCAACCATGGGTGAGTTAGTGTCATACACTAACTCATGTAGAGATTAAATCATGGCTAAAAATAATTGTTAGGTTAATAAATATCTACAAGAAAAACAAAATTAGTGGACTTGGTCAATGGTTCCACAAGCTTCTACAAACTTCAACCATTTGAATTAATTCCATCTAATTTTGATTAACTTTAAATAAATAAAACCATTCATTATATCAAGCATGGTGTGAGTCTCATACACCCATGAAGCATGTGGCATCAAGCATGACACAAATAAAATGTACATTAATATATATCACATATATACTATATACAAACAAGTGAGAAAAAGAAATGTTTAAGTGAGCTAATATTAGTTAATATAATTCAATATATCAAATATATAATTATACATTAAATTATTAAATCAACACTTGATTCAATAATCCGGTTATATCACATACAACCGGCTAATATCAAATGTAACAATTTATCGAATCAACACTTGATCCGATAACCCGGCTATATCACATATAACCGACCGATATCACATATCGCGAGAATAGAATGCGGTATCACATACGCGCATTAATCTCGGTCCTGCACATATCACATATGTGCTCCTAATTCGTTTCGCATAAACCAGGAAACCTCTGTGTAGGACTCTAAAGACTCGTCAATACACCGACAGTAGGTGATGATCATATCAAACACCCACAAGCCGCAAGTGGTCTTCTAAACGTAACGGCCACCCGGGTATTGAGAGATCAGAAGATCAACAAGCAAGCCTGCTTATACTCCTGCGAATCCAATCAGTAACAATACCATACAGTCTGGTCTCTTCGACAGATATATCGCATATTGCAGCCTGGGGGTGGTATAACGTAAGACCCTAATAGCCTGATAAGTCATGCCGATACAAGGTCCATAACGGTTCGAGAAACTACTGATAACACTTACCAGTAAATCTCAGCAACCCTGGCCAGGGATTTCCTGTTATGGCCAATCGAGCATAGCGCAGCATCAACCCCCAATACCGGGAGAGACGAATCCCCTCCTATCGATCATTGCCTCCATGTGACTCGGGACTGTACCCAAAAACCACCTTTTTGCATGATCTCTTGAACGTGGTATGGTGGAAATCAAAGCACGGTGGAAATCAAAGCACGGTGGAAATCACACAAGACTCTATGACGATCTCGGATCGACAGACTAACCTGTATCAGTGTCACCAGAGAACTGCTATATGACGATAGGTATAATACCATCTAGGAGTTCTCGGTGAGTCCGTTCAGTGTACCCAGTGTCCACTGAGCACCTGTATACCTACTCTGATGTCAAACACCGATGGATGTGGGATCATCCATCGCCCATCACATAGATCAAGAAGCGCATACGCTACTCTACTCTGGAGTATCGATGCCCTGTCTCGATACTCCCAGGAATAACATTTGAAGGATGTACTTGCCGACTATCTCTGCCCCACTAGTATGATCCGCATCATAATTCTGGTAGTCAAGTACTCATCCTAAGGGCTTTATCAACATGTAATAGAGAGACAATAAGTGTACATGTTAAGATAAAGTACAACCAGATAGCATAGTATCATGTCGAGCAAGAAATTCCTCCCTATATATGTCCAAGCATCCACTACAATATACATCGCATGTACAGTAATGGCCTCTAGGACATACATATAACTAACAGGTAGCCATTAGGAGCTTGGGAAAGTGGTTAAAGACCGAAGGACACGGATCATTCGGTATAACCATTCTAAACTCCTCTTTAGTTTGCTATTATAAGGTTAATGGTAGATCTGTAGAATCGGGTTCCGTTAGCGCCAGTTTAGAAAATTTTTGTTCCGCATTTGGCCACGGTTTGATGGACGGGGCGCTGCATAATCCAACAGTTTTTGGGTACTGTCCCGAGATACATGAAGGCAATGAGCGATAGAAGGGGTTTCGTCTCTCCTGGTATTGGGGGTTGATGTTGTACTATGCGCGATTGGCTATAACTGAAAGTCCCTGGCCACGGCTGATGAGATTTACTGATAAGTGTTATCGGTAGTTTCTCGACCTGTTATAGCCCATACGTCGGCATGACTTATTGAGTTATTAGGGCTTGACGATGCCATCCCTAGACTCAATATGCAACATATCAGATGAAGAGACCGAACTGTACGGTAAGTGTTGCTGGTTGGTTCTACGGGAATTTGAACAAGTTCGCTTGATGTTCTTCTGTTCGCTCAATCCCTGGGTAGTCGTTACATGCAGATAGTACCGCTGACGGTTTATGGGTATCTGATATAATCACTACCTACTGCTAGCGTATTGACGAGTCTTAGAGTCCCACATGGGGGTTTCCAAGCTCAGGCGAAACGAAGTGGGGCACATATGGGGATATGTGCGAGAGCATGATTAAATACGAGTATATGATACCGTATTTTAACCTGGCGTTTTCTATTAGTCGGGTTATATGTGATATAACCGGATTATTAAATCAAGTGTTGATTTAATATAATGACTAATTGCTCATTTATAATTCCTTTCTTTATTTATGCATGTATGTATGTATATATATATATATATATATATATATATATATATATATATACATATATATATATATATGCTCGCGCGGCGCGCGCACACATGTGTATATGTGTCATGGTGGATTATACATTGGACATGGCTATGCAAGACTCACATGGGAATATATATTAAATATTTGTTTTTGAGAAAATGGAAAATTGAATAATGAGATCATGGTTTCTACACTCTTCTTAAAATATCTCATTAACCATGACTTATTGTTTAATCCCTCCACTAACTCACTCATAAAATATCTAAGATATTTTCCATGGCACATTTATATTGTAAGAGTGTGACTCTCTCTCAAAAAAAAAAAGAAAGCTAAGCCATTTGTTTATCCTCTTCCTCCAAGCTCTCTACCTTTTTCTAGTGAGTAAAAGAGAAAGAAAAAGAAAGGTTTAATAGTGAGAAAAATTCCTCTTCATCAATATATATTAGTCTAGCACACTTGTATAGGTTGTTTTTCTCACTTCTACTTAGTTTAGTGAAGCAAGAGCTTAAGTGTAAAGAACTCTGGGTGGATCATCGTGGATGTCGAACGCTACAAGCGGACTTGTTCCAAGCTTCGAGTGGAGCCCAAGGACTTCTACATGGAGCCATTAAAGAGAAGGAGTGGTCTACAAAGATTGTAGTTCTCTTTCTCTTAGTGTTAGACACTACTTGTATATGTTTCTTACCCTAATCTCTAGTTTGATCCATGGCTTGTGTACTTTAGCTATCTAATTTTTTAAAATCCATTACATATTGTTGTTTAAACCCAAGTAGAGATGCTAAGACACACCAAAAGTTTGGACAAGCTTGTTTGTTGATCTTCTAATCGCTCAATACCTGGATAGCCGTTACGTCCAACTAGTACCGCTGACGCCTTGTGGGTGACTGATGTCATCATCACCTACTGCTGGCGTATTTACGAGTTTTAAGAGTCCCAAACAGAAGTTTCCTGGTTCAAGCGAAACGAAGTAGAGTATATATGTTGATATGTGCGGGGATTTAACTAAATACGAGTATGAGATACCGTATTCTAATCTGGCGGTTATTTAATATCGGTTAAGTTATATGTGATATAACCGGATTATCGAATCAAGTGTTGATTTGATAATGTGATATACAGATAAATGATATTAGTCGGTTATATGTGATATAACCGGATTATTCAATCAAGTGTTGATTTAATAATATGATATATATTTATATTTGATATAATTATATATTAACTAATATTATAGCTCACTAATTATTCTTCATAATATATATTAATATATATATATGATATATGTATATGTATGTATATATATTATATAAATCATGGCATGGATTTTCTATTTTTGGAAAATAGAAATGATGAGGTGGAAAACGGGGAGACTTTAGAGGGATGTGCATAGCATGGCTTATTCTATATAATATTCATTTGCTTGCACTATTGAAGCATGGCTACAATTTTTAAGTGTTAAAAATTGTATGCTTCAATAATGTGTGAGCTTTGAACAGCCATTCTACACTTCATTCCACACTTATCCATTTTCTTGAGTTGAGCTCATGTGATGAGTTGCTCTCTAGCTCTATCTCTCTTTTTCCTTACCACCACCTTCAAGCTCTAAACCCTCACATGTGATGTGAACCATAGAGCTTGAGCATCCTAGTGAGCAATTAGAACCCCTACATCACCATCCTAAACTAGATTAGCACTTTGGCTTAGGGTGTTATCTTCACTAAAGAGTTTAATGAAGAGGTAGCTTGGATTAGTGGAGTTTCGGGTAGATCATCTTCGACACAAAGGTCATTGGAGGAAGCTTGCACCTTCTTTAAGTGGAGCCTAGTGGAGTCGTGTGGACTACTACATGGAGCTTGTGAAGAAAAGGACACGGTATACAAAGGTTGTAGCCTCTTTCTCTTAGTGTAATGTTTTTGATATCATAGTTAAACCCTAATCATCTAGTTTAAGATCTTGGTTAGTGTAGATTAGCACCCCGAAATTTTTGAAAATGGCATGTTTGATGCTACTAAAACACTGTGGTAGTGCTAACATACACTTTCATGATCGCCGAGAGATCGAGGTCAGGAGAGTAGATACGAAGGACAACGCGGTGGATCCACTCACGAAGGCCCTTCCGCAGATACAGTTTGAGAGACTTTTTTGGATGTTGGGTATGAGATACTACAACAATTGGCCTTAGTGCAAGTGGGAGATTGTTAGGAATATGTATACCCTATAGACCATTATTGTATATTATAGTAGATGCTTGGACATATATAGAGAGGACTTTCTTGCTCGACATGATAGTATGCTATCTGGTTGCTCTTTGTCTTAATATATACACTTGTTTTATTATACTGTCTCTCTGATACATGTTGATAAAGCCCTTAGGATGTAGGCTTGACTACCAGGACTATGGTGCAGATCATAATAGTGGGCTTTTGTAGTTCGCAAGCACATTCTTTAACAGTTCCTAGTTGAGAGAATATCGAGACAGGGCATCGATATTCCAGAGTAGACTAGTGTGTACGTTTCTTGACCCTGTATGGCACGATGGTTGATCCCACAGCCATTGGTGTTTGACATCAAAGATTGTGTTAGTGATATATGCCCTAGAGGCCATTATTGTATCATACTGGATTATATATTACTTAATGGAAGCTTGGGATATACCCAGATATAGTAACAGTCTTGCTCGAAATGGTAGTATGCTGCCTGGTTCGTTTCTACCTCAATATGTGCATGTGCTTTCTTAGCATATCGCTTATACATATTGGTAGAGCCTTTAGGATCTTTGCTTGATTACCAGCGTTGTGATGGCGGTCACACTAGTGGGGGCTGGGTAGTCTATAAGCACATCCTATATAAGTCCCTAGTCATAGGATTATCGAGACGGGGCATCAATACTGTAACATTTCAGAAAAATAAAATATTATTTTTGGGAAATTATATAATTAAAATAATAAATATTAGGAATATTTTAATGGTGTGGTATAATTAAATACTGATAATTTGGGAAATATTACGAAGTTAAATTGAATGGTGATTTTTGGAAGAATTTATGTGATTTAAGCAAATTATAAATTTTTATGATTAATTATATTCTATTTTAATGCTAATCTCGATTAAATATCACTAATCGTGCATTAAACTTGATTTGTGCACATGACATGCACTATATTATATTACACACTTGTTTCATTTTTGAACCATGACATTTTGTTTTTTTCCTTTATATGTATATGGGTTGTATTTGTTTTTAGTTTTGAAAGGAAAAGAGAAGAAAAGAAAAAGGAAAAAGAAAAGAAAAGGAAAAGATTAGAATATGAGGTATGGGCAAGAGAGAGAAGACAGTGTGAGGGGTCTTGTGTTGATCATGGAATTTTCCCTACTTCATTTCTCTTCCTTATTTCTCCTTCTCCTTCACCCATGGCTGCCCTCCTCTTCCACCTCCTCCTACACCTCACAACTCCATCAAAAATGCATCAAAACCACACATTTTCTTCACAAATTTCATGCACAAGCCCACTACAAGCATGATGGACCAAGAAAAATTGGATTTTGAAGACTTGGAGCAACTCAAGAATTTTCTGGAGTTACCAAATGAGGTATTTCCTTCACCATTAGTATAGTATTTCATTCACTTTAGCATCCATACATGTTTAGAAGTGTTTTAGTGAGGTTTAGTGATCTTGGAAAATTCCAAGATGAGGCCTTGTGGATTTCTTGAGTTGTGATTGTGTTATTAAGGTTAGTAGAGGTCATACAACCCCTCTAGTGCTAAAATTCAGGACAAAACCTGAGACTAAACCTCAAATTGCGAACTTTAGATTTGCCGATATCGAAATTGTGTAAGAATTTTGGTGTGTTTTAGAGATCTGCTGTGACCCGGGGGACCTGAAAAATATTTAGCGATTACAGTGATACAAGCAGGCATCCTAGAAGCTACAACTAAAACCCGGGACCCTAATTCCACCTTATGGCCGCAAATTAAACCCTTTTGGCCGCAAATTACGGCCTGGGTACTTTTGATTAGGCTCGTGCTTGGTCTGTGGTCCCTTTATCTTTAAATTAGACCCTCCACTTATGCAAAATTGGCTAATTTCACCTAGGGTAAAATCTGGAAGTGTTTTACATCGTTTCTGATTTCGGTTTTGCGAATTCTGTAACTTGAATATGGGTATTTATGTGTTGTCTCGATCGATTGGCGTTTGTACGTCGATATCGAGAGTTGTTTGGTTATTCTTGCATGTGTAAACCATAGGTTTTAACCTATATGTGATACGCGTGCCGTTTTGGTTTTCGTGTGCGATTTCGGTTTACGAAACTATGTGTGATATGTAGGTACCTCCGCATAGACTTCGGACGACGAGCAAGAGCAAGGCGGCATCGACTTCGGCAAGCAAGGATCAAGGTGAGTAGATATATATCTACGGGGGAAGTCGGGTGGATGACGTATAGCACCCCCGCAGTTTCGTAGTGTAGCACGCGAATGCGTTATGATATATATATACGTATGTGTTTTATGAGATGTGTATACTTAGCAAGAAATACTTAGGTGACTTTGGGTTAGTTTAGCGTAATTGTAGGAAAGTGCTTATAGTGTAGTTTCTTAGTCACGAAACCCTAGAGTAAAGTTTTGCACACACGCACACACACACGCATACATTTGATTTTCTTGTGCGTATATGGGGATATATATATATATATATATATATATATATATATATATATATATATACATACATACATATATGTATGTGAGTATGTGTGTGTGTGTGTGTGTGTGTATACATATACATGTATGATGAGGATGGTATATGATACTTGGAGATGAGTCGATATGATTGGACATGATGCTGTGAGATCGGTGATGTGGCTTGGGTCGTATTATGAGATACGACATGATATTATAGCGGGTCGTTGAGCGATGTGTTTTCATACACACACTAATTATGTTGATGGTATCAGTATGTACTAGACTTTAAATCAGTACCCCCAGTTCATGATATGTGATGATGATACCATATGGATGTTGTGTTAAATGTGATATTCGACCCGTACCCTGATTTGGGATGCCGTATGATGGATTTACCGTACGTGATATAATTATGATGATAGATCCACACTCTTGACTCGAGGATGTCATATTATATATTGTATCGTACGTTACACTATTAAGGCGGGATCACCGACTACTAGATATAAATATCGACTCAGACTTAGGTGGTTTTCCTTACCCTTTCGATTAGTCTGTTAGTTTATTCCTGTAGTTTACTTAGTAGATGTTATACTGGGCTCGAGTCATACTTATTTCCAAAACTAACTAATCGTGAGTATTTTAAAGACGGGCCAAGAGATACTACGGATATTTCAAAGGACATACCTTTTCTTTAAAACACCGTAGCCCCTATTTTCTAAACACCACGATTCGTGTTATTTCAAATGCCAAAACTGTATGACTCATATATATATTATACATTCTTTATTGTTGCGTTTACAATTCATTTTCCGTATATTCTTACTATTCGCATCGCATGCACAATTGTATTTTCGTAGTTATTATGAAACCCTGCTGTCAGGACACCAGCACCATTACCGATGATGCGTATGCTCCACGTACACTTACTTGCCGGCTCACACACATCATCATCGGTAACTTTTATGTCACGTACACATTAGAAAACACTATTTCATTAGTATAATTTGCTAGCTGATAGTTTCGACATAGTACTAGTGCGCTTGCTTTTATATACTAGTTTAATTATTGCATTCTTTGTTTGATATCCGATGCATTCATATATTCATTTGTCATGCAATATTATGGTATTCACTGTTTACTGACTTTTGATTATGGGATTCGTATTTTCCATGAGATTTATGGATTTGGAGAAACCGCAAGGATTTTATAAACTCGTTATCATTTTCAAAAGATAGAAATTGCGGTTTTCTCATATTATGATATGAGATATGTCCACCATGAGTTTTCTCGGCTCTTGAGCGATATCATACACCCGATTCGAGGAGGAGGAGGAACCGTCTGTGGGTGCATGGTGGACCCGGTCCGGTATCCTGGGGAAAGTGTAACACTTTGAATTTCCGTTAGAATGTTTTTCGTGATAATTGGTAATTGTACGTGTTATTATATATGTGTGCATAGGATTATTAGTTATTTTAGTCGGGTTTACTAATTATATTTAGTCGTGTTAGCAAATTGGAAAATTTTCCTTTGTAGTGTACACTTGCACACTTAGCCATTTTGAGACCTAGGTTTAAAGTGTTAGCCAATTCTTTTCTTGCATGGTTCACCTTATTTCCATCACTTTAATCAAGCTAAAACCTTTTTTGAAAAAATGCAAATCTTAATAAAAAAATGAGGTATGGGTGTTAGGTAGGAATTGGACTTTTGTTGACCTTCTCTCTCTCTTCTCCTCACTACTGAATTCTGCAGCTTCCAGCAGAAAAACCCTCTCATTTTCTTCATCTCTTCTTCTTCTTTTCATTTCCCTTTGATCCCCAAACGAAACCCTACACAAATCAACACTTTTCCTTCACAAAATCTTGGGAAAAGGGGCTTTTTGGGGTGTTTGAAGGCTAATCTGCACACCTGAGGGAAGAGCTGGGACTTTTGGTGTTTTATAAGGTTTTTAGAAGGTATTAACTCATGTTAGCACTCCTTTTCCTTAAACTTGTAGTATTCTTTAGCAAAAATCTCATTTTTGTGCATTTATAGTGATATTAAAGGATATTTGTGATTCACATGTTAGATTAGGGTTTTGTTTGTTTGGTTAGCTCTATTATGTGTTATTAGAACTACTTTAGGCCAGGTTTGTTTCAGTTTGCAAAGAAATACCATAAAGTTCCATTTTAGTGCAAAAGTGTAGATTTTAACTTGATTTAAGGCTCTGTAGGATCTGCTACTACCCGATGTTGGAGATAGTGCCCTCAAAGTCAATTATTGGATCGCAGGTACGTGATTGCAATGATTGAGGCAGGACCTATACCGATATGACAGTCTTACTCGAGATGATAGTATGCTATCTGGTTTGTCTTTATCATCGTATACATGCTATTGCATGATTGATAGAGCCCATAGGATTCTGCTTGACAGCCAGCAGTATGATGGTGATCATATACGTGGGAGCTGGGGTCCATAAGCACATCCTTAAAGTGTCCCTAGTCGTGGGAGTTTTCGAGACAGGGCATCGATACTCCAGAGTAGACTAGTGTATACAGTCGAGACCCCGACGAGGGACGGTGGCCGGTCTCACAAGCCACTGGTGTCAGTTGGATCACCTAAGATGTATACAGGTGCTCATTGAGTTATGAGTACACCGGACAGGACTCGCCGGGAATCTGCTAGTTGGTATTATACATATCGTCAGATAGCAATTCCCTGGTGACATGTGTACAGGTTAGTTCATCGACCTGAGGTCGTCATTTGTCTCGTGTGAGTTCCCACTGTGCTTTGATTTCTACCCTACCACGGCTCAAAGGAGTCGTGCAAACAGGTCTTTTTTGGGTACAGTCCCGAGCCACATTGGAGGCAAGTGAGCGGATCTCGGGGATTCGTCTCTCCCGGTATTGGGGGTTGATGTCGCGCAGTGCACGGGTGGCCATCACTAGGAATCCTCGGCCGAGATAGTGAAGAATTACTGATTTGGATCAGTAGTTTCTCAGGTGGTGATGGGCTTCATGCCGACATGATTTATCGCGTTATTAGGGGTCTGACTTTATCCACCCACCTAGACTCAATATGCGATACTCTTTAGATGAATGGACCGGACTGTATATACATTGTCACTGTCAGGCTCAGTAGGGTTTATAGATGAGTTCACTCCTCAGCTTCCCTTCCAATCAATACATAGGCAAACCGTTACGTACAGCTTGTACCTCTGACGTGCTAAGGGTTATACCCAGTGCCAGTGTGTTGATGAGTCATTAGAGTTCCCCAGAGACACTTTCCTAAGTTCGGGCGAAACGTTGTAGAGGCCGTATGGGTTTATGGTAAGGTTCGGAAAAATCACGTGCGTTTTCGCACGTGTCGTTTTTCGGGCAGATAATACTGGTAGGCTTTGGTTTAAGCCGGAACCCAGTATTATACTGTATAGATATAATATCTTTGTCTCAGTTGCATTTGTATTCGGTCGTAATACAAATGCGGGTATGTTTATACTGATACGGGGTTATCCTGAAATTCGTTTCAGGATCACTTTTAGAAGTTGCCTGTTTCCAGTTTTTTATCAGCCGTCTTTTAACATTCGGTTAAAGACGGATTTATCTTTTCTTGGATGACTGTGGAAGATTCTAGAAGCATCTAGAAGGTGGTGACAAGGCTTATGACTCACTTGTTCATTATTGGTTGCTTTCTTTGTGTTCACACTTTGTGTTCACACTAGATATTTTGCTTATTGTCACCTCCTAGCTCCTACAATCACCTCCCACCTCTCCTATAAATGGCCGGCCTTCCCCCCTCTCTTGGATCATGGTTGTTGTTCACTAGAAAAAGATTATGGTAGATTCGGGTTCACAAAAAATAGATAGCCTCTTTCTCATTTCACCCGATCCAAAAGGCAACTTCCATAACCGTTCGTCCGTGACCCTGGACGTAACGAGACAAAGTGTTCCACTCATTCTCTACTTCATCTTGGTCGTCTCTTTTAGCAAACTTGACGATCGAGTTGCCTCGGTTCAGAGGCGGGAGCCCGTTTAAAGATCCGTCGACGTGGTGCCACCCAGACGACAAGATTGGAGATCGAGGAGATCGGAGCAGCCGCAACAAAGCGTGGGATGATGGTTAAAGACCGAAGGACTCGGATCATTCGGTATAACTTTTCTACCCCTTTGTAGTTTGTTAGTTTAGCTTTAATGGCAGATCCGGGTTACGGTACACGATAGCGCCAGTTTCGTTAAAAGTTCTTGTTCCGCATTTGGCGTCTGTTAGACGGCCGGGGCGCTACCGTGGACATACACCCGAGATGTTCCAGAGCAAAACTAGATATTACTGTAGCATGTATGGGGGGTATAGAGTGCACACACCAAACCTGAGAGCCCACCCCCCTACCCAGGCCGCCGGAATATTCATTCTGGCCGCAATTTGCGGCCAGATGGGTGAGTTGGGATTTGGAGTTTGGACCACTGGAGTCTGCTACTATGTGGGTTATTTTGGTATATATAGTTTTACAATATCATTTCTGTATCAAAATCTGGAGGTGAATACCTATTTTCCCGTATTTTTAATCTTCGCGACACGCGTGATACGTGTGTATAGGTTTTGGGTTTCTGCGTATCGCGACGCGTCGGAGTGGCTTCAGGCGCGTAATCACACGTTTTAGCATATCGTGCACACGCGCGCTTGGTTCACGACACGAGTTACTAGTTCGGCTTTAATGCCGTGTTTATGTGACTTGGAGCTTATGTGTGATATATTGTGTAATTCTAGGTTCGCAGGCGAGTACGGCGGACGCCGCGCAAAAGGGGAAACAAGTTGTTGGCTATACCTAGCGAGAGACTACGGTGAGTAGATTTAACATCTACGGGGATATCGCCCGCATGGCGTTCTACGTCAGGGCTGATAGGACCTTATAGCTACATTTACATACATTGACTGTTCATGGCTACTATTTAGTGCATACTGCATTCCCTGCTATATGGATATAAACTAGAATTGATAGAACACCGCACCATTACTAACGGTTCATGTTGCACGAGCACTATCCTGCATATTACACACATGCCGTTAGTAATTGCCATGACACTCACACTGTAGAATTTCCATGATCATTATGCTGTAGCTCATCTTTTATGTGACTAGACGTGATATTCATACTTGATGCACATATCACCTCACATTGACTCGCATATTGGTTTAGATTACATGTGATTTCTGGATTTGGGAACCGTGGCTATTCCAAATATGTAATCATTTAAAAACCCGGTTCCCTTGATATGATATTTCGGTGCGTCCACCATGTGTTTCCTCGATGCTAGAGTGATATATGTGAACCCGAATTGAGGAGCTGGTTGAGGCCGATTACGGGTACATGGTGGACCCGGTATGGTACCCCGGGGCGAGAACGGTTTCGCTGTGTAGTAGACGGTGAGCCTGGCAGAGGGACTACTACCTACCGGTGATTGGTTGGACCTGACAGTTATCCGGAGGATACTGATCAGAGTCGATAGATGGATGCGGGATGATCCGTACTGCCGGGGTCGAGGGCCGATACCGCAGACGGAGCCCGTGGGCTAACCCGGACTGACGGGGCCCGATGGATGAGGTTTTGCGTGTCGATGCTGGACACGAGTACTTATGATATTTGGGTGCCGATATTGGGCACTCGTGATTCTCAGAGATTTACAGGATTAGAGGGCCGATGAGAGTGCCGGGGCCTGAGCTATTTGGGGATCTAGGTGCATTGATGGACACCGATTATATATTCCACGTTGACATTCCGTGTAGATGTTATATTGCCCATGCTCAGCATTTATTATTGTACCTCATCCTGTAGTTATATTACCTGATAGAGCACTTGCATGATTATTGCACATACTGCTTATCACATATTGATATCATCTGTTGGCATATGATAGAGTAGTGCAGTACGTGCATGCTCGCGATTACCTTTATATGTTATCTCTATTCACGAGTTGGCAACTCACCCCCGTTGTGCCACAGTGTTTGCAGGTTGCCCTTCGGAGTAGTCGCGGCAGGCTGCGTTTTTCATCTTTTGACATAGATACCCCCATAGTTGGTGTACTAGCTCTTTTGCTGATAGGTGGGTTTTGTGCGGTATCTGTTTATCTTTCAGTTATGTATATTGTTGTATCTAGTATTCTCCATCTACCATGTATATATTTGACTTAGAGACAGTGTGAGGACGACGATGTATATTATTTATTTTCTGGGGTCGTGCTTGTTGTGAGCTGACTGTACTTTACAGTTTATTCTATCTGTGATGTTCCCACTTATGGATCTTGATCTTCGCTACGGCGTCGCATATTGCTATCTTGGTGATTGTTTACTTAGATTTCTTAACATGTTAGTAAGTGCTTTCATTTTAAACTTATAACACTCTATACTTTTACCGGTTTGATTTCTGGGTTTCGGTTCACTTAGTCGCGTTACGCCTGTAGACGTTACGTGGTTAAGTGCCGGTCACGGGCCAAACTTTGGGACGTGACAAAGTTGGTATCAGAGCGTAGGTTTTACCTTTCGGAGTGTAGGATGACCCTGGTATGATGGAGTAGGTAGCTGCAGCAGGGTAGCGTAGCGTGTGTATGTTCCGCGACATACTCACGACACGGTACTCCGCCTACGCGACCTTAGGACTTGTTGATTTAAATTCCTTCATGAGTATATACATTCTTGCGATTCGATTTCCGTATCCTTATTGAATCCTATTGTTCCTTTCAGCCATTATGCCGCCAAAGACTACGAGGGCGCAGAGAGCGGCCGTGAGGGCCGAGATTCGAGTTGACTCGTCCGAGAAGAGAACTGATCAGGGTAGTACACCGGTTGTGCCAGAGCAGGCTGTTCCTGCCATGACAGATCAGATTGCTATGTTAGGGGCTGGTGTGCAGGAGATACGCCAGACGATAGGATCCAGTATGCAGGAGATGCGCCAGATGCTGGGATCTCTAGTTGAGACACTTCGAGCGCAGCGACCAGAGGTAGTTTCACCCGTTGCAAAGACCGAGGTGGTACCTACAGTGCAGGCAGTTGCACCTGCGACTACAGAGGTTATTACAGTATCGCTGTCGGAGTTTATGAGGCTGAATCCTTCGGTCTTCACAGGCACCGATGTGGCCGAGGACCCACAGTATTTCATTGATAGGATGGCGCGGATATGTCGTTCACTTAGATGCGTAAATGCGAGATGGGTTGAGTTCGCGAGCTTTCGCCTGGAAGGTCTTGCGCAGAAATGGTGCGAATCAGTCGAGAAGGGTAGAGCGGCAGGTCTTCCTCCTATGACCTGGACAGAGTTTGTGGCGCTATTCCTTACCCGTTTTCTTCCGCTGAGCGTCAGAGATGCTAGAGCACGCAGGTTCGAGTCCTTACGCCAGACTCCGAAGATGTCAATGGCAGAGTACGATGTGCTGTTCACCGAGCTATCCTTTTATGCTTCGTACTTAGTGGCTACCGAGGAGATGCGAGTTAAGAGATTTGTCCGAGGCTTGCTCACACCACTGTTCCTTGCGATTAGCGCACAGCACTACAAGACATATGCAGCAGCTGTAGATGCAGCCTTATTGGTTGAGGAGCGCCTTGCTGAGACTTCGGCAGTCCCAGAGCCGAAGAGAGTTCGTGCAGATACGTCAGTGCAGAGACGGCCTTTTCGGCGTCGTGACAGGCACCTTGCAGGTGGAAGAGATTCGAGGCGAGGCCGATTGTTTAGCTCCTATCCCCAGGAGGGTCAGCGACCATCATCGGGATGTTACCGTTGCAGGAGCTCTTATCATCGTGTGCGAGATTGTCCGGAGGTACCCCGGAGTGAAGCGGCAGCACCGCACGTCACATTACCACCTTCACCACCTCAGACGGCATTGCCGATAGTACCTACTGTTACTCCGTGTCAGACGCATGCACAGAGAGGTCGTAGTCGCGGAGGATTTGTTCATAGAGGACGAGGTGACCGAGGCAGAGGGCAGCCAGCGGCCGGCAGGGGACAGTTAGTTGCAGGTGGAGGACAGGCGCGAGTTTTTGCTTTGACGCATCAGGACGCACAGGCGTCCAATGCGGTGGTCTCAGGAATCCTTCCTGTATGTTCGGTTGATGCACACGTGTTATTCGATCCCGGATCCACGCACTCGTACGTATCCACACACTTTGTGCCGAGTTTGGGTAGAGAGTCCGGTTTGCTTGACCAGCCGCTTGTTGTGACTACTCCTGTGGGAGAGTCGTTTGTTGCTAGGCACGTGTTCCGATCCTGTACCGTCCGTATTGGCGAGAGAGTTGCCGGTCGATTTGATCCTTCTTGAGATGTTGGACATCGACGTTCTTTTGGGAATGGATTGGTTAGCCACGTGCTATGCTTCTGTTGACTACCGCGAGAAGACAGTTCGATTTTGTTTTCCCGGCGAGTCGGTTGTTGTTGTGTTGGGGGACCGTGGTGTTACCCCTCACAGTATGATTTCTTCTTTTCGCGCTGGACTGCTTTTGAGGAAGGGATGGCAGGGATTTCTCGCCTATGTTTGCGATACTAGAGCTACAGAGGTTCCGGTGGATCAGGTTCCGGTTGTTAGCGAGTTCCCTGATTTGTTCCCTGACGAGCTTCCTGGGCTACCGCCCGAGCGTGATATTTCTTTCTGTATTGATTTAGTTCCTGGCACGGGGCCTATTTCTGTACCGCCTTATCGGATGGCCCCGACGGAACTTAGAGAATTGAAGGGTCAGTTGCAAGATTTGCTGGATAAGGGACTTATTCGACCCAGTGTTTCTCCTTGGGGTGCTCCAGTCCTGTTCGTCAAGAAGAAGGACGGCAGTTTGCGTCTGTGTATTGACTACCGCCAGCTGAACAGGGTGACAGTGCGGAACAGGTATCCTTTGCTACGCATCGACGATTTGTTCGACCAGCTTCAGGGGGCAGGGTACTTTTCAAGGATCGATTTGCGATCAGGCTACCATCAGCTGCGGGTTCGACAGGAGGACATTTCTAGGACAGCTTTCCGTACGCGCTACGGCCATTATGAGTTTTTGGTGATGTCGTTCGGACTCACCAACACGCCAGCAGCATTTATGAACTTGATGAATTGTATTTTCCGCCCGTATCTTGATCTGTTCATCATAGTGTTCATTGAAGATATCTTGGTGTATTCTCGGAGTAGAGAGGAGCACGAGCAGCACCTGCGGATTACACTGCAGACCTTGAGGGAGGATCAGCTTTTCGCCAAATTCTCAAAGTGTGCTTTCTGGCTGGATAGCGTAGACTTCTTAGGGCACGTGATTACACGAGATGGTATATGTGCAGACCCGAGGAAGATTGAGGCCGTTCGGAGTTGGCCTAGACCCACGTCAGTGACGGAAGTTCGCAGCTTTCTAAGGCTGGCAGGCTACTACAGGCGATTCGTGCAGGACTTCTCTCGCATTGCTACACCTTTCACCGGGTTGACCCGGAAGGGAGTTCGCTTCGATTGGACGGAGGAGTGTGAGCACAGTTTCCAGCAGCTACGGGCTCTACTGACTACGACACCAGTGCTATCATTGCCTTCAGGATCTGGCGGATTTGTGGTCTACTGTGATGCTTCATGAGTGGGGCTAGGGTGCGTTTTGATGCAGCATGACAGGGTGATCGCGTATGCTTCGCGGCAATTAAAGAAACATGAACAGAATTACCCCACTCATGATCTGGAGATGGCTGCAGTGGTCTTTGCACTTAAGATCTGGCGACATTATCTGTATGGAGAGTCGTGCCAGATATTCACTGACCACAAGAGCTTAAAGTATATATTTCAGCAGCGAGACCTGAACCTTAGACAGCGCCGATGGATGGAGTTAGTGAAGGACTACGATTGTGAGATCTTGTATCACCCGGGCAGGGCGAATGTAGTGGCGGATGCTTTGAGCAGGAGGCCCGGGGGTAGTCTATCTTGTTTGAGCGCAGTGCAGAGGCAGTCATCGGCAGATTGGCAGATCATATGCGACAGCCGGGTACAGTTCGAGTTTACGCCTATCGGAGGACAGATTGCACATGTTCGTGCACGCCCACCGTTGCTTGACCGTATACATGAGGCACAGCACAGTGATGACCGCTGTTCAGAGATCAGGACACAGATGGGACAGGGCAGATTTTCCGAGTTCATGATCGATGATCAGGGGATACTACGATATGGAGCTAGACTGTGCGTACCAGATGCTGAGGGATTGCGGCGCGAGATTCTTGAGGAGGCACATCGATCGGTATATAGTGTTCATCTCGGTTCCACCAAGATGTACCATGGCTTGAGAGGTGTTTACTGGTGGGACGGAATGAAGAGAGACATCGCAGATTTTGTGTCGAGATGCCTGACTTGTCAGCAAGTCAAGGCTGAGCACCAGAGGCCCGCGGGAGAGCTACAGCCATTACCCATTCCGGAGTGGAAATGGGAACAGATCTCTATGGACTTCATTGTGGGTCTACCCAGGACTAGTCGAGGGTATGACTCCATCTGGGTGATCATGGATCGTTTGACAAAAGCGGCTCACTTCCTACCGGTGAAGACGACTTTCGGATTTGCTCAATATGCCCAGATTTACATTGACGAGATTATACGACCGCACGGAGTTCCGACATGTATCGTGTCCGATAGAGGCACCCAGTTTACCAGCCGGCTATGGCAGAGGCTTCAGGAGGCTTTGGGCACTCGCTTGAGTTTCAGCACAGCATTCCATCCGCAGACCGACGGACAGTCAGAGCGGACTATTCAGACTCTCGAGGACATGCTCAGAGCATGCGTATTAGACTTCGGAGGTAGATGGGATCATCATTTGCCTTTAGTAGAGTTCTCCTACAACAACAGCTACCAGGAGACCATTCAGATGGCACCGTTTAAGGCTCTTTATGGGAGGAGATGCAGATCGCCCACCTGTTGGACGGAGCTCAGTGAGAGCAGTATCTTAGGGCCGCAGATTGTGGAGGAGACGACCGCGAAGATTCAGTTGATTCGCGATAGGATGAGAGCAGCCCAGAGTAGGCAGAGGTCTTATGCGGACCGTCGTCGGCACAGACTTGAGTTTTCTGTTGGTGATCATGTTTTCTTGAGGGTCTCCCCAATGAAAGGCGTGATGAGGTTTGGGAAGAAGGGGAAGCTTAGTCCCAGATATGTGGGCCCTTTCGAGATCCTCGAGCGTATTGGTGCGGTTGCGTATAGATTAGCCCTTCCGCCCAGTTTTCCAGACGTGCACCCCGTATTTCATGTTTCGATGCTCCGCGGATATCTTCATGATCCTTCGCATGCGATTCAGCACCCGACGATCCAGCTTGAGCGCGACCTTTCCTATGCAGAGCAGCCGGTGATGATCTTGGATCGACAAGTGAAGAAATTGAGGTCGAAAGAGATACCGTCCGTCAAGGTACTTTGGCGTGGCCAGAGCGGCGAGGAGGTCACTTGGGAGACCGAGAGCGAGATGAGGAAGAGGTATCCCCATCTTTTTGAAGGTGCGTATAGTTAGATTTTTAAATTCGGGGACCGAATTTCTTTAAGGGGGTAGATTGTAACACTTTGAATTTCCGTTAGAATGTTTTTCGTGATAATTGGTAATTGTACGTGTTATTATATATGTGTACATAGGATTATTAGTTATTTTAGTCGGGTTTACTAATTATATTTAGTCGTGTTAGCAAATTGGAAAATTTTCCTTTGTAGTGTACACTTGCACACTTAGCCATTTTTGAGAACTAGGTTTAAAGTGTTAGCCAATTATTTTCTTGCATGGTTCACCTTATTTCCATCACATTAATCAAGCTAAAACCTTTTTTAAAAAATGCAAATCCAAATAAAAAAATGAGGTATGGGTGTTAGGTAGGAATTGGACTTTTGTTGACCTTCTCTCTCTCTCTTCTCCTCACTACTGAATTCTGCAGCTTCCAGCAGAAAAACCCTCTCATTTTCTTCATCTCTTCTTCTTCTTTTCATTTCCCTTTGATCCCTAAACAAAACCCTATACAAATCAACACTTTTCCTTCACAAAACCTTGGGAAAAGGGGCTTTTTGGGGTATTTGAAGGCTAATCTGCACACCTGAGGGAAGAGCTGGGACTTTTGGTGTTTTATAAGGTTTTTAGAAGGTATTAACTCATGTTAGCACTCCTTTTCCTTAAACTTGTGGTATTCTTTAGCAAAAATCTCATTTTTGTGCATTTATTGTGATATTAAAGGATATTTGTGATTCACAGGTTAGATTAGGATTTTGTTAGTTTGGTTAGCTCTATTATGTGTTATTAGAGATACTTTAGGCCAGGTTTGTTTCAGTTTGCACAGAAATACCATAAAGTTCCATTTTAGTGCAAAAGTGTGGATTTTAACTTGATTTAAGGCTCTGTAGGATCTGCTACTACCCGAGATGTTCCAGAGCAAAACTAGATATTATTGTAGCATGTATGGGAGGTATAGAGTGCACACACCAAACCTGAGAGCCCACCCCCTACCCAGGCCGCCGGAATATTCATTCTGGCCGTAATTTGCGGCCAGATGGGTGAGTTGGGATTTGGAGTTTGGGCCACTGGAGTCTGCTACTATGTGGGTTATTTTGGTATATATAGTTTTACAATATCATTTCTGTATCAAAATCTGGAGGTGAATACCTATTTTCCCGTATTTTTAATCTTCGCAACACGCATGATACGTGTATATGGGTTTTAGGTTTCTGCGTATCGCGACGCGTCGGAGTGGCTTCAGGCGCGTAATCACACGTTTTAGCGTATCGCGCACACGCGCGTTTGGTTCACGACACGAGTTACTAGTTCGGGTTTAATGCCGTGTTTATGTAACTTTAAGCTTATGTGTGATATATGTTAGTTATATGTATGCCCTACAGTCCATTACTGTACATAGGATGTATATTGTTGTGGATGCTAGGACATATATAGGGAGGACTTTCTTGCTCGACATGATAGTATGCTATCTGGTTACTCTTTACCTTAACGTGTATACTGATTGCCTCTCTGTTACATGTTGGTAAAGCCCTTAGGATGTGTACTTGACTACCTGGACTATGATGCGGATCATACCAGTGGGGACATGGTAGTATATAAGTACATCCTTCAAGGTCCCTAGTCGTGGGTGTATCGAGACGGGGCATCGACATACCAGTGTAGACTAGCGTATACCTTCTCGACCCATACAGATGGGCGATGGATGATCCCATATCCATTGGTGTTTGACATCAGAGATGATATACGGGTGCTCAGTAGAGACTGGGTACACTGGACGGACTCGCCGAGAACTCCCAGATGGTATTATACCTTACGTCAGATGGCAGTTCTCTGGTGACACTGGTACAGGTTAGTCTGTAGACCCGAGATCGTCATAGAGTCTTGTGTGATTCCCACTGTGCTTTGATTTCCACCTTACCATGTCCAAGAGGGCGTGCAAAACGGTGGCGTTTGGGTACAGTCCCGAATCACATGGAGGCAATGAGCGATAGGAGGGGATTCGTCTCTCCCGGTATAGGGAGTTGATGTTGTGCTGTGTTCGATTGGCTATAACCGGAAATCCCTGGCCAGGGTTGCTGAGATTTACTGGTAAGTGTTACCTGTAGTTTCTAAAACTGTTATAGACCTCATATCGACACGACTTATTGAGCTATTGGGGTCTGACGTTTACCACCCCTAGGCTAGATATGCGACATATCAGACGAACAAACCGGACTATACGGTAAGTGTTATTGGTTGGATTCATAGGAGTGTGAGCGGGCTTGCTCGTCGATCTTCTGATCGCTCAATACCCGGGTGGTCGTTACGTTTAGCAGACCGCTTGCGGCTTGTGGGTATTTGATATGATCATCACCTGCTGCCGGCGTATTGACGACTCTTTAGAGTCCTACACAGAGGTTTCCTGGCTCAAGCGAAACGAAATAGGAGCGCATATGAGATATGTGCGGGACCGAGAATAATGCGTGTATGTGATACCGTATTCTATTCTCACGATGAATGTATCGAATGGTTGTATGCGATATAACCTAGTTATCGAATCGAGGATTGATTCGATAAGTCGATACATTGAATATTAGTCGGTCATATGTGATGTGACCGGATCGTTAAATCAAGTGTTGATTTAATGATTTAATGTATAATTATATATTTGATATATTACTTTACATTAACTAATATTGGTTCACTTTAAATGGATTTTCTCACTTGAAATACACAAGTTGTATATATGATATAATTTTGTGCACTTGTTTGTATCATGTTTGATGATACATGCAAACTTGGGTGTATGTTTGATTAAACCATGGTTAGTTAATGGTTAGGGTTTCATTTGATTTATTTATTTATTTATTTCATTTTGGCTTAAGAATTTCATTTTGGCTTAAGATAAAATGGTGTCTTTATTTGGATTTTGTTGAAGCTTATTGAAGCTTTGAAAAAGCTTTGACCATTTTGTTTTATTCCTTAAACCTAACCATTAAACCTAACCCTAGTTTATTCTCTACACTTGACCATGGTTGCTATATGATAAGAATGGCTTATTTTCTATTTTCCAATTAATTCTTATCATATTCTTTTCTTCTTCTTCTTCTTCTTCTTCTTCTTCTTCTTCAAGAAGAAGAAAAGCTTGCAACCATCAATGGTGACTTGATGAAATGAGTGAGAAATCCAATTCTAAAGTGAACCCACTTCCTATTTCTTCATCCTCTACCACTTGCCAAGTAGTATAGGGTGTTTTCTTCACAAGTTTCTTGACTTGGTGAAGTTGGAGCTTGATCTTGTGTTGCCTCGACGTAGATCATCTTCGGCATCGAAGCCGACGACCTAGCCCGCCCATTTCTCCGATGAAGCCGATGCTAGAGTCCGGGATCCGATATGGACAGCGAGAGGACGTCTACGTGGAGCTAAGGAAGTGGAGAACCGGATCTACAAAGGTTGTAGCCTCTTTCTTTTAGTTAAAATATTAACTAGTTTCACTTTTCGCCTAAACTCTAGTCAACGAATCCGTATTAGGGTTTCTCGGCACTTGTAAAATTTGAAATTGGCATGGTTGATGCCTTGTGAGACCTCATTTGCGTGCCTAGGAACCCTACAGTGGTATCAGAGACTAGCTAGAGCCTTAGGCGATTTGTAGACAGAGTTAGAAGTCCGATCGAACCGAAACCCTAACTCAAATATGCTCTCTGTACATTTTCTAAATACTGGGTTTTTTCCAGATTAAAAATGCCTAAAAAATTCAGCAGGAAATTCTAAGAATTACTGTGCAAATACGACACTGTTTGGAGCTTAAAGAGCCGCGGAACCGCGGCAGGAGCATGGCTCGTGCGGCGATTCCGCCGCTACTTAGTGACGTCACCCCATAAGATTTGCACGGTAATGTTTTATTTTTATTCCCTGATATTTTATGGGTATTTTTATCTGACTCAAGAGTTCAGTATTTTGGGGTTTATTTTGTAGTCGTTGTTTCGATCGGAATTTTTAATTTCGTTGGGTTTTCCGGATATTTAGAATATGTTAAAAAAGTTCGACCGGATATAAATACCCACTTTTTCCCCTGCCGGAAAATTTCCAAGTGTTGGATTTTTCCGTGGTTTAAAGACGTTCTAAGTAGTGCAAGTAACGCGATGGTCCCTCTAGAAGACAACAAACCTTAACTCGATTATGTGACCGTCTTGAACTGCCCTTTGAACCTTCGGGTTTGGGGCAGTACGGCGTGCCACATGTGAGGCGTTGGCTTGACCCTTCTACGGCTGGACCGTTGGTACTGAGGCATGAACTGGATGTTTTTAAACTTATTTCATGTGTTGAGCTGTTTCGGGAATACTTGGGTGTTTGACTGTTCGATTGAAAAGTTTAACATTTTCTATTTATCTGGAATGTGATACAATAATTGGAATTCACAAGTAGTTATGAGATAACTGAATGAATGTTATAAACACAGCACTTTAGTCTCACTTGATCGGTTGCCACGGAATTTTGATGTGATCAAAAGTCCGTCGCAATCACGTAGCGTACGCGGATACTCGCCGGGTAAACTTAATAGACAGCCTCACCCCATAGCCCCGACCAAGTGACTGTAGGAGAACCCCGTCGCCGAAAGCATCCGTTCGGGTGCTCGCGGTAGCGGTGTTCCGCCTTAGTGCTCTTCGTCGACGGTATCGGGGGTGCGGCCGCCTACTAAAGTTTGCGACGAGCATTCGATCAGGATATCGGGAATCTTGTTGAGTTGCCCGATTATGTATTGAAAAGTGTTTTCGATTTTGAGACTAAAATACGGGGTTTATAATTGTTAGGCATGCGATGTCTAAGGAATTCATTTGACTAGGCATGCGATGTCTAAAGAGTTTGCGGATTCCAACTGTTGTAGTTTTACACTTTCTTTTCTGTGACCATAAGTGTAATATGTGATATCGCCGGTTTCGTTGCTATATGTCAACGACAATTGGGATGCGCATATTTACTTACGTTGATGACATGTGATGTTATGTGTTGCTGGATATGTTATATTGGATCGTCGCGTTTGAATAGAAGGGGTTTTTTATGTGAGATGAGTGTTTTTCATTTTCATTCATGTAAAAACTTGTATGTAATATTCTTTTATTGGGGCACTTCCAGGTTGCGGAAGTAGTCACCTTTGTATATTATTTATTTTTCCGCACTAGGATAGACCCAAGGAGGAGGGCACAAGTAACCGGGTTCTGGAGTCCAGTGGGAGACCAACTCGAGGAGTCGAGTCCGGGTCTCCTAACTCTAGAATTGGTAGGGTTGCTTGCCGCTCTCGTAGGGGTCTAGGGGTGTGGGTTTGGCTATTCATCGCGACCGTGGAATCCGTGTTTTATACTGGCTCGTATTGAAAACACGGACGTCCTAGTATATCCAATGTTTCATATGATTCTTCTGCTGCGATATCTGTGATGTGATCATGTGATATGTTCTGTGATGGATACTATATATAGTATATATGATATATTATATAGACGTTACTTATGTTTTACACCCGCGCTAGACCTGCCCCGCTCTGCCGTTAGTTACCTAACCTAACGGTGCACGAGGGGACATCGAGGCGAATGCGGATGGCATAAGTGTAAGTCGTATTTATCTGTGATGTTTAGGTGACTTAAATGATGGGACTTCATTAATGTGATTAATGATAGAAAAGAAACATAAGATGTTGTGGAATCGAATTTCAAAATTAAAACAGATAGCTACAGTTCTTACTTTGCATCGCGGTGTTCATTATAGAACATCCTGCACCTTATTCGATAAGGAAAGGACCGAGATCCCTTCACCGGGAGTGACTCCTTTAGCAATAACTGGCAGATGCTACAACTCTCGGTTTGTCTTTTGATTACTTCTATAGTTTCTGCTTTGCACAGTGATATATATGATATATCCCGCACCTCATTCGACGAGGAAAGGGCCGACGATCCCTTCACCGGGAGTGACCCCTTTAACAAAACTAGAAAAGCTTCAAAAACATTCCATTTAAAAACCATTTGATTCCGCAACGAGATCAAGTTCAAAGCGTTAAAGGTTTTCATAAAAACCAGCCGCAACCCTCCGTCATTTTAGGAAGTAGAGTACTTAGTATTCGTGCTGTGTTTGTTGACCATAGTCAAGGCACAGTGTACTGTAGCTAAGTGATGTCTTCCTACACCGTATATGATGCGATTAGTTAGGACAGTCGCGTGACTTTGTTGACCTTAGTTAAGGGTCATGTGGGTGGGTCTAATTAATCATGAAATGACGGGTAGAACTTGACTAGTACTTATGATTTGTTAACCATAGTTAAGGTCATAAGTGCTAGGGGTAAAAACCTTTATCGGGAGTTTCAAGTGTTGAAATTTGCAATGAGATTGCATACCTTCTATGTGATAGTTGGATCCCGATACCCACTGCGAGTAATTGTTACTCCAGGGAGAGTTTTGCACTTTGCAATTAGCCGATCAAGTAAGTGTCTAGAAAGGTGTCAACGGGGTTACGCCACTGGGAAAACGAGGTTTACTGTAATTAGGTCCGTGCGAAAGCACGGGGAACCTCCCTCAAAGTACCGACACTGGCCTGGCTGAAAGATTGGCGAACTTGTAGAGTGTAATTAATCCCGGCTTGTCTTTCCTTTTAGGGTTTGAAGGAAGATTTGATAAAAACAGTGGGAGCTATCCTGATTAGATAAAATAAATAACCAATCTGATCTTGCAAGAGCGCACGCAGAGTGTTTTCTTTTCTCTCTCTCCAGGTAGCGACCATATCACGCCTTAATCAAGATAATAATATGGATGTATTGACCGAACCCGCTTGTTATACTGAGCTGGGGAACGTTGGTCCCGCTCCAACTTATAATTGTTATAAGACAGAGCAGGAAATAGGGGAATACCAGAATTCCTATGCCGCCCAAACGAAGGAAGTGCATATGATGCATCTCCTTCGGGTATGTTCATTACAAAGAACTGTTTCTCAGTATTCTCTGCATCCTGAGTATTTGATACCGGATCAGGATCCCAGATATGTAATCTGTTACATAGGGCTACCGAAAGGTAGAAAGACTGAGAACGGGTGATAAGTTTCATGAGACAGAAAACGGGGCAAGTGTTGCAGCCAAGTCTGTTGGTCACTGTCACTCTGTATTACCAATACATTGATTCTGAACAAATGCTATTAGATACCGAACCTGATATACAAAATCATATCAGTCTCTTTATTAGTAAAGAAATGATAGAATTTTGTATTGTTGGATAATGTTTTGAACATTTCCTATATCAAAAGTTGATCGGTTCAGGCACGTTATCTAAAAGCATTGATGTTCTAAATCAAACTACAGTTCTTTAGTATACAGAACACACACAAGAGGAAGAGTTCAGAAATGAACGAATCCTTCTTGAGGTTTTGTAGACTAGGTCATATCAATGCGACCCGACTGGCTGAAGTTACATTTAGATGCATATTTAAATTAGTTTGAATTTACATCTTGTGAAACTTGCCAGTCATGTCACAGAGATAAGATGACCATAGCTCCATTTACTGGAAACAGAGAAAGAGTTAGTGAACTCTTGGGATGATACATGTTGATGTATGCAGGTCCCCAGTCTACACATGCCAAGACCGGTTCTTTGTACTTCATTACATTCTCTGATAATCTCTCGAGATTCAGACATATGTTCCTGTTGAAACACAAGTCCGAACCTTTTGAGATATTCACAGAATATAAGTTAGAAGTAGATAACCAAAATACGGGTATAAGTATTATGTCCTTTGATGTGATCGAGGAGGAGAATACTAGTGCATGGAATTCCTGGACTATTCTAATGGAGAATGAGATTCTCTCTCAGTATTACTCCTCCGTATACACCATAGCGCAACGTTATATCGGGGCGGAGCAATCACACCCTATGTGATAAGGTTTGCTCTATGATGAGTACTACTGAGTTACCTATTTCCTTTTGGGAGTTATGCACTTATGAAGTTGCATACCTATTGAATAGGGTTCCAATCAAATCAGTTGCCTACCGCTTCATATGTGATATGGAAAAGGAAGAGCCCATATCTTAAGTTAGTTAAGATTTGGGGTTGTCCGGCCTATGTCTAAAAGCAAAATCCGGACAAGCTCGAGGCAAGGTCTGTTATGTAGAACCGGAAATGTTCCAGATATACAAACTGCAGCTGATGATTTGACAGAACCAAAGGATTCAATAGTTTCCAACGAACCTCAGCCTCTCCGCCAATCTAGTAGGGTTCCTCACCCACCTGAGAGATATTTCGGTTTCTCTATGACAATGGGAGCGAGGATTGCATCATGAGATGATGAGCCAACTAGTTTCGAGCAGGCCATCTGGAGTGGGACTCTGTAAGAATGGCTGGATGCTTAGCGATCTGAGATGGAATCCTTATACACCAACAAAGTATGAACTTTAGTTGCTATATCTGAAGGGTTAAATCCCCATCAGGAGCAAGTATATCTTGAGAAGATTACTTGGTGTAGATGGAAAAGTTGAGACTTTCAAAGCTAGACTTGTTTAAAGTTTGCATCATTTACCAGGCGTAGATTATGATGAAACCTTTTTCAAGTAGCTATGCTTAAGTCCATCCAGATCCTACTTGCCACGGCTACATACCATGACTACGATATCTGGCAGTTGGGTGCCATGACTGCTTTTCTAAATGATGTTTTAGAAGAGTGCGTCTATGAGTACACAGCCAGAGGGCCTCGTAGACAGTGGGAGCAGCGGAAACGTGTGCAAGATGTTTTATGTGATAAAGCAGGCATCGCGGAGTTGGAACATCTGTTTTGATGAGTTAGTCAAACAGTTTGACATCATCAAAATGGTAGATGAACCTTGTATATACAAAAAGGTTGTAGGGAGTATGGTAGTGATCCTCGTAGAGTACGTGGATGACATACTCTTGATAGGGAAGGAGTTTCTTATGCTACGCTCGGTCAATCTCCGCTTATCACAAGGATTCTCCATATAGGATCAAAGTGATACCTCCTCCATCCTGAGTTTTCATCTATGAGATAGATGTTATTTGGGTGTTAGTATACTCACTAGCTGTAGTGAGATGGTATCAATTGATCCTGGGGAGAATCACTGGAAGGGTTCCAGGGTGATAAAGACGACTGAATGTCAGTCACAGGCATTGTCTTTACCCTCAGTAAAGGGACGGTATGTTGGAAGAGTTCCAAGCTAGATACCGTGGCATACTAGACGATAAAGGCTGGATTCATCGCTACTTAAGATGCTACCAAAGAGGCAGTTTGGGTGTACATAGGTTCATGAGATGAACTAGGTTCCTACCATTGTGTGACAATGGAAGTGTGGTTTTAGCCCAGGAACCCCGGTCCCATCAGTGACCCAGACGTATTCTGAGGTAGCATCACCTGATCATGGAGATAGTTGATCTCCAGGGTGATCGAGGCTAGGAGAGCAGACTCAGAGGATAACACGGCGAATCCACTCACGAAGGCCTATTCCCAGAGAGAGACTTTTATGGGATGGTTGAGTATGAGATACTGCAACCACTGCTACAGATGGCCCTAGTGCAAGTGGGAGATTGTTAGTTATATGTATGCCCTAGAGGACATTACTGTACATAGGATGTATATTGTAGTAGATGCTGGGAAATATATAGGGAGGACTTTCTTGCTCGACATGATAGTATGCTATCTGGTTACTCTTTACCTTAACGTGTATACTGATTGCCTCTCTGTTACATGTTGGTAAAGCCCTTAGGATGTGTACTTGACTACCTGGACTATGATGCGGAGTATACCAGTGGGGACATGGTAGTCTATAAGTACATCCTTCAAGGTCCCTAGTCGTGGGTGTATCGAGACGGGGCATCGATATACCAGTGTAGACTAGCGTATACCTTCTCGACCCATACAGATGGGCGATGGATGATCCCATATCCATTGGTGTTTGACATCAGAGATGATATACGGGTGCTCAGTAGAGACTGGGTACACTGGACAGACTCGCTGAGAACTCCCAGATGGTATTATACCTTTCGTCAGATGGCAGTTCTCTGGTGACACTGGTACAGGTTAGTCTGTAGACCCGAGATCGTCATAGAGTCTTGTGTGATTCCCACTGTGCTTTGATTTCCACCTTACCACGTCCAAGAGGGCGTGAAAAACGGTGGCTTTTGGGTACAGTCCCGAATCACATGGAGGCAATGAGCGATAGGAGGGGATTCGTCTCTCCCGGTATAGGGAGTTGATGTTGCGCTGTGTTCGATTGACTATAACCGGAAATCCCTGGCCAGGGTTGCTGAGATTTACTGGTAAGTGTTACCTGTAGTTTCTCGAACTGTTATAGACCTCATATCGACACGACTTATTGAGCTATTTGGGTCTGACGTTTACCACCCCTAGACGAGATATGCGACATATCAGACGAACAGACCGGACTATATGGTAAGTGTTACTGGTTGGATTCATAGGAGTGTGAGCGGGCTTGCTCGTCGATCTTCTGATCGCTCAATACCCGGGTGGCCGTTATGTTTAGCAGACTGCTTGCGGCTTGTGGGTGTTTGATATGATCATCACCTGCTGCTGGCGTATTGATGAGTCTTTAGAGTCCTACACAGAGGTTTCCTGGCTCAAGCGAAATGAAATAGGAGCGCATATGAGATATGTGCGGGACCGAGAATAATGCGTGTATGTGATACCGTATTCTATTCTCGCGATGAATGTATCGAATGGTTGTATGCGATATAACCTAGTTATCGAATCGAGGATTGATTCGATAAGTCGATACATTGAATATTAGTCGGTCATATGTGATGTGACCGGATCGTTAAATCAAGTGTTGATTTAATGATTTAATGTATAATTATATATTTGATATATTACTTTACATTAACTAATATTTCTTCACTTTAAATGGATTTTCTCACTTGAAATACACAAGTTGTATATGTGATATACTTTTGTGCACTTGTTTGTATCATGTTTGATGATACATGCAAACTTGGGTGTATGTTTGATTAAACCATGGTTAGTTAATGGTTAGGGTTTCATTTGATTTATTTATTTATTTATTTCATTTTGGCTTAAGATAAAATGGTGGCTTTATTTGGATTTTGTTGAAGCTTCTTGAATCTTTGAAAAAGCTTTGACCATTTTGTTTTATTCCTTAAACCTAACCATTAAACCTAACCCTAGTTTATTCTCTACACTTGACCATGGTTGCTATATGATAAGAATGACTTATTTTCTATTTTCCAATTAATTCTTATCATATTCTTTTCTTCTTCTTCTTCTTCTTCTTCTTCTTCAAGAAGAAGAAAAGCTTGCAACCATCAATGGTGACTTGATGAAATGAGTGAGAAATCCAATTCTAAAGTGAACCCACTTCCTATTTCTTCATCCTCTACCACTTGCCAAGTAGTATAGGGTGTTTTCTTCACAAGTTTCTTGACTTGGTGAAGTTGGAGCTTGATCTTGTGTTGCCTCGACGTAGATCATCTTCGGCATCGAAGCCGACGACCTAGCCCGCCCATTTCTCCGATGAAGCCGATGCTAGAGTCTGGGATCCGATATGGACAGCGAGAGGACGTCTACGTGGAGCTAAGGAAGTGGAGAACCGGATCTACAAAGATTGTAGCCTCTTTCTTTTAGTTAAAATATTAACTAGTTTCACTTTTCTCCTAAACTCTAGTCAACGAATCCGTATTAGGGTTTCTCGGCACTTGTAAAATTTGAAATTGGCATGGTTGATGCCTTGTGAGACCTCATTTGCGTGCCTAGGAACCCTACAATATATTATGTAATTCTAGGTTCGCAGGCGAGTACGGCGGACGCCGCGCAGAAGGGGAAACAAGTTGTTGGCTATACCTAGCGAGAGACTACGGTGAGTAGATTTAACATATACGGGGATATCGCCCGCATGATGTTCTACGTCAGGGCTGATAGGACCTTATAGCTACATTTACATACATTGACAGTTCATGGCTACTATTTAGTGCATACTGCATTCCCTGCTATATGGATATAAACTAGAATTGATAGAACACCGCACCATTACTAACGGTTCATGTTGCACGAGCACTATCCTGCATGTTACACACACTCCGTCAGTAATTGCCATGACACTCACACTGTAGAATTTCCATGATCATTATGCTGTAGCTCATCTTTTATGTGACTAGACATGATATTCATACTTGATGCACATATCACCTCACATTGACTCGCATATTGGTTTAGATTACATGTGATTTCTGGATTTGGGAACCGTGGCTATTTCAAATATGTAATCATTTAAAAACCCGATTCCCTTGATATGATATTTCGGTGCGTCCACCATCTGTTTCCTCGGTGCTAGAGTGATATATGTGAACTCGAATCGAGGAGCTGGTTGAGGCCGATTACGGGTACATGGTGGACCCGGTATGGTACCCCGGGGCGAGAACGGTTTCGCTGTGTAGTAGACGGTGAGCCTGGCAGAGGGACTACTACCTACCGGTGATTGGTTGGACCTGACAGTTATCCGGAGAATACTGATCAGAGTCGATAGATGGATGCGGGATGATCCGTACTGTCGGGGCCGAGGGCCGATACCGCAGACGGAGCCCGTGGGCTGACCCGGACTGACGGGGCCTGATGGATGAGGATTTGCGTGTCGATACTGGACACGAGTACTTATGATATTTGGGTGCCGATGTTGGGCACTCGTGATTCTCAGAGATTTACAGGATTAGAGGGCCGATGAGAGTGCCAGCGCCTGAGCTATTTGGGGGATCTAGGTGCATTGATGGACACCGATTATATATTCCACGTTGACATTCCGTGTAGATGTTATATTGCCTATGCTTAGCATTTTTTATTGTACCTCATCCTGTAGTTATATTACCTGATAGAGCACTTGCATGATTATTGTACATACTGCTTATCACATATTGATATCATCTGTTGGCATATGATAGAGTAGCGCAGTACGTGCATGCTCGCGATTACCTTTATATGTTATCTCTATTCACGAGTTGGCAACTCACCCCCATTGTGCCACAGTATTTGCAGGTTGCCCTTCGGAGTAGTCGCGGCAGGCTGCGTTTTGCATCTTTTGACATAGATACCCCATAGTTGGTGTACTAGCTCTTTTGCTGATAGGTGGGTTTTGTGCGGTATCTGTTTATCTTTCAGTTATGTATATTGTTGTATCTAGTATTCTCCATCTACCATGTTTGTATTTGACTTAGAGACAGTGTGAAGACGACGATGTATATTATTTGTTTTCTGGGGTCGTGCTTGTTATGAGCCGACTGTACTTTGCAGTTTATTCTATCTGTGATGTTCCCACTTATGGATCTTGATCTTCGCTACGGCGTCCTATATTGCTATCTTGGTGATTGTTTACTTAGATTTCTTAACATGTTAGTAAGTGCTTTCATTTTAAACTTACAACACTCTATACTTTTACTGGTTTGATTTCTGGGTTTCGGTTCACTTAGTCGCGTTACGCCTGTAGACGTTACGTGGTTAAGTGCCAGTCACGGGCCAAACTTTGGGACGTGACAGAAAGATGGTCACAGATGATGGCGTCAAGCCTGGCAGGGGAGCACTACCGACAGGTTATTATGACGCGGCGGATATCCGGAGGATACCGACATAGTCTTGAGATTTGATGATATAGGCCAGTCCGGATTGCCGGAGCCTGAGGTATTGAGATTTGATGATATAGGCCAGTCCGGATTGCCCGAGCCTGAGGTATTGAGATTTGATGATATAGGCCAGTTCGGATTGCCAGAGCCTGAGATATTGAGATATCGAGATATATATTTTGTGTCGATACATGGCACTGATTCTCTGTTGATTTCATTGATGATACTTCGATTTTTTATACATAAATCTCACTGAGATATGAAAACGGTTTTCTCATTCAGTTGCATTCTGTTTTCATGCATTCATACATCATATCTGTATATTGTTGCTACATGAGGCACTGACACGAGCACTTGGTTTTACACTTCTATTAGATGTTTACCCTGGCCATTAGCAGATGTTTCAGGTTATATATTATGGATATTGGTATGACCTAGGATAGAGTCATACATGCGATTTCTTCTCGATGATGTTTTCTACTCACGAGTTGGCAACTCACCCCCGTTGTGTCACAGTTTCTTGCAGGTTTTGCCGTACAGATTTCGTTGCGGCTTGCTGGCACACTTCTTCCTTCCGAGTGATTGCTTTGGTAGGTGGGTTCACTCGCATCGTGACCACCATTGTACCTTTTATTATATTCAGTTGTATCTAGTAACTCCATCAACCAGACTGTATTATTTGATAACCTTAGAAGACCAGTTGTATATTCTTTCGACCTTAGAGTCGCGCGTTGTATTATTATGGTTTTCCTTTGGTTTTCTTCTGAGTTTTGACCCTCGCCCTTCGGCGTTGTATACTATTGCTTGCGTGGTTGTGACCGCCAATTGGCAAAGAACTAGCTCCCGCTTGGGGATGCCTTTATCCATTATGTATATTATTGATGTTTGTACCCGTTTAGGGCCAGTATTTACAAAGGAGACTCTGCCGAAATTTTTGGGAAATTATGACGTTGCTTTTAAATGTTTAATGCCACTTAATTATTAAACAACTTGCTTTAAAACAAGTTTTCTTCACTTCTTCCTTAAAATGGTTTAGATTTCTGGGATTTTTGGCTTAGTTGAAATAGATAGGGTCCTATAGACTTCATATGATTCAAGTGCCAGTCACATGCCATTTCGGGTCGTGACAGATACTCTAGAGTAGACTAGTGTATACACTTCTCATCTCAGCAGGGGAAATGGTCTGTCCCACAGCCACTAGTACGTCGTACTAGAGATAGTATGCAGGTGCTCATTAGGTTATGAGTACACAAGACAGGACTCATCGGGAACTGTTGGTGGGTATTATACCTATCATCGGGTAGCAGTTCTCAGGTGACATGAGTACAGCTTAGTCCGTCAACTTGACCCTGCTACTTTGCCTCGAGTGTGTTCCCGCTGTACTTTGATTACTACCTTACCACGGCTCAAAGGAGTCGTGAAAATAGGTAGTAGTTGGGTGCAGTCCTGAAGCACTTGGAGGTAGTGGCGGTTAGATAGGATTCGTCTCTCCCGGTATTGGGGGTTGATATTGTGCTGTGTTTGGAAGGCCATTACACAAAGTCCTTGGCCAAGGCAAGCGAGATTTACTGGATGGTATTCCAGTAGTTTCTCATGGTGTTTTGGGCTATACTCCGACACGATTTATTGCGCTATTAAAGGTCTGACGATTACAGCCACCTAGGCCCGATATGCGATACTCTTAGACGAACAGACCGGACTATACGGAGATTGTCACAGATAGGCTCAGTAGGAGTTCAGATGAGTTAGCTCATCATCCTTCTTATCGACACATAACTGGGTAGCCATTACGTGCAGCTAGTACCGCTTGCGGCTTGTGGTTAAACCCACTGCCAGCGTAGTGTCGAGTCTTTAGAGTCCCACACAAAGGGTTTCCCTGCACCGGGCAAAAGGTGTAGAGGTCGTATGGTTTTACGACAGGGTTTCGATCAGTTACGTGTACTTGTGCATGTATGATGATCAGGCAAATAATACTAGTGTGCTTTGGTATAAGCCGGATCCTAGTATTATATTGATAGATTATTTTCGTCTCTTTGTATTCGTGTTCTTCGGAATACGGATGCGGGTATGTATATACGGATGAAGGGAATTCTCATAATTTCTCGGGAAAGCTTCTAGAAGGTAACAGTTTTTTCTTTTTGGATAAACCTAAATTGGGTGGAGGAAATGAGGTGGAGGCTTGACAAAAGTTTAGCCATGACTCATGATATGACTCATTGCATGACTCATCTTGTGATCATTATGCTTGCTAGATATTTTTATCAAGCATGCTAGATATTTATCTTGGATGCTATATATTTTAGATGTATGCATTATTCATCACAAATGAGCCAAGCCCATTCTTTTGTTCATGCTTCTCCTCTCTCATTTCCTCAAGTGATCTTCTTCTTCATCAAACCCTAAAAGCTCTCATGTGTTGAGAATACTAGAGTTCCAATAGACAAATCGCTCCATCTTCTCACTTTACACCACTTAGGACTTCTAGTTTAGAGAACTAGAAGCCGTAGTTACCTCGGATTTGAGGTAGGAGCTCGGACTATTGACTCTCGGGTGGATCATCTTTGACTCGAGGAGGCCGTTGAAGTTGCCCGATCCGTTTTTGATCCTTGGAGCAGACGACGAGGTGGAGGACAACGAAGAAGACCCAAAGGACTTGGTATCGTGAGGTATAACACTTCTTTCTGAGTAGTTTACCTATTACCAGTTAGCTAGATCCTGGAGTTCAAGTCGGTGTTGCGAGCTTTGAAAAATCATTTTTTGCAAATTCCTCCTCCCCGTGAACATGCGGGATGCGCAACATTGACTTACAGTGGTATCGGAGCCTAATCAAACCTTTACTAGCTTGTTAGCAAGTTATCAGAACTTCGATCGTTGGAAAACTCGAAAACTATACACCAGATCCCTCAAGTTTCTGTTGTCTTTTAAAACTGTGCTAAAAATTATTTCAGAGGCATGAAAAATACAAGCAGGGAATTCTAAGAACTCAGAAGGAAAACGAGTCCCTAACTCGTCACAACCACCGTGGAACCAAGGTGAATCGGTCGATTTGCCGCCGTTCTGCGGCCGAGTCGTTGCCGAGTTGGCTCGTTCTTCTTCTGTGTGTCTTATTTTAGGTGTATAGTTCTCTGGGATATTTGGTTTCTACCCATAAGTTTCTGAGTGCTGGTTTGCATTTGGGGTAGACACGGAAAATAGTTTTCGATCGAAGTTCTAAGTTATTTTCTAATTGGGTTTTATCTGTGTTGTGATATATGTGCTTAATGTCCACTAATTACTATACGTCGATTAGTGGGGGTGGCACATATCTGTGATCTGTGATGTTGGTTTGTGTATATGAACTTATTGGATCGTCGTGGATGAATAACCGGGGATGTGAGATGAGGGTTTTCATTCTTTCATTCAATGTAAATTGTAAAGTGATGTAATATTATTTTGCGGGGCACATCCGGGTTGAGATTGTAGCCGCCGTTGTATTATTTTCTTTTACTGTTTTCTGCTCCTATGATAGACCCAAGATGTGGTGCACAAACTACCGGGTACTTTGAAATGCTGAGTGGCCTATTCATTTTACTGAGGGAGGTTACTTCGCTTCGGGTATTTGGCGGGTAGTTTGCCTCACCCGTAGGGGTCTGGAGTGGGGTTTTGCTATTCATCACGACCGTGGAATCTGTCTTTCATTACAGGCTTAAATGAAACGCGGAATTCCTAGTATATCCAATATGTTCATCTGTGATCTGGAATGCCTATTATTGCGTAAGACCCAGCTCTAGCGTTAGTTAACTAACCTAACGGTGTAAGACGAGGCCCAGTGGCGAATGCGGATGGCATAAACGTACGTCATATTTTCGTTTCTTTCTGTGGTGATAGGTGTAAATGACGGGTGTCACAACCCCAAAGGGCACATGACTGGCACTTGAATCATATGAAGTCTATAGGACTCCATCTAATTCAAGTAAGCCAAAACTCCCAGAAATCTAAACCATTTAAAAGAAGAAAGAAGGAAAAGTTTAGTTTTAAAGCAAGTAGTTTGACAACATAAGCCGAAGTATGCATTTTTAAAACATCAAGTCTTTTCTGAAAATTTCGGCAGAGTTTCCTTCGTAAATACTGGCCCCAAAAGGGTACAACATGCATAATATGAAAAAGGCATCTCCAAGCGGGAGCTAACTCTTCGCCAATTGGCGGTCATAACCACGCAAGCAATATAATATACAACGCCGAAGGGCGAGAATCAAATCTCAAAGGAAACCAATAATATCAAGAAAAACCACAATAATACAATGCGCGACTCTAAGGTCGAAAGAATATACACTGGTCTTCTAAGTCTAATAAATATACAAGTTTTTTTGATGGAGTTTACTAGATACAACTGAATAAAATAAAGTACAATTATGGTCACGATGCGGGTGAACCCACCTACCAAAGCAATCACCCGGAAAGGAGCAGTGTGCCAGCAAAGCCGCAACGAAACTTGTACGGCAAAACCTGCAAGAAACTGTGGCACAACGGGGGTGAGTTGCCAACTCGTGAGTAGAAAACATCACCGAGCAGAAATCGTATATATGACTCAATCCTAGGTCACTACGATCAGTAATATAAATCCTCAAATAATAATATGGCCTGAAGCATATAAAAATGGCAAGGGTAACATCTATGCATAAGTGTAATCCCATGTGCTCGTGTAAGTGCCTCAGATAGCAATATATCATAAATATGATGTATGAATACATGAAAACGGAATGCATCCAAAAGTGGAAACTGTTTTCATAATATAGTGAGATTTTTGTATATTTATAAATCGATGTATCATCAATGAAATCAACATGAAATCAGTGTCAAGTATCGACACAAAATATAAATCCTAATATCTTAATATCTCAGGCTCCGGCAATCCGGACTGGCCTGCAACCTCGAATCTCAATATCTGGGGCTCCGGCTATCCAGACTGCCACATATCATCAAATCTCAAAACCTCAGGCTCCGGCTATCCGGACTGGCCTGTACTCCGATCGGTATCCTCCGGATATCCGTCGAGTCACAATAAAATCACCAGTCAGTAGTGCTCCCCTGTCACAGGCTCAACGCCATCAACTGCGACCTTCTCGCCCCGGGGTACCGCACCGGGTCCACCATACACCCACAGACGGTTCCTCCTCCTCAAATCGGGTGTATGATATCGCTCAAGAGTCGAGAAAACTCATGGTGGACATATCTCATATCATATCATGAGAAAACCGCATTTTTCTATCTTTTAAAAAGATGATAAGTTTATAAAATCTTTGCGGTTTCTCTAAATCCAGAAATCTCATGGAAATCCAAAATCATAAATCATGATGTAAATAATAATGAATACTAGGCTCCGGCAATCCGGACTGACCCATACTATCGCATGGCAAATGAATATATGAATATACATGCATGAGATAACACAGTAATAAATGCAATGTCTAAGCTATCATATAAAAGCAAGCTCACATTATCACGTCGAAACTATCAACTAAAATTTTATACTAATGAAATAGTATTTTCTAAAGTGTACGTGACATGAACATTACCGATGATGATGTGTGTGAGCCGGCAAGCAGGTGTACGTGGAGCATACGCATCATCGGTAAAGGTGCTGGTGTCCTGACAGCATAGTTTCATAATAGCAATAAAAGAACAAGTAAAAGCATGCAATGCGATATGAACAACAAGAATATGCGGAACATGAATAATAATGCAACATGTAAGAATATACATCTATATATATGGGTCATACCATTTTTACATTTGAAATAACACGAATCGTGATGTTTAGAAAATAAGGGCTACGGTGTTTTGAAGAAAATGTACGTCCTTTGAAATATCCGTAGAATCCCTTGGCCTGTCTTTAAAATACTCATGATTCATTAGTTTTGAAATAGGTATGACTCGAGTCTATTCTAACATCTACAAGTAAACTACAGGACTAAACTAACAGACTAATCGAAAGGGGTAAGGAAATCCACCTAAGTCTGAGTTGATATATATATATATATATACATATATATATATATAATAGTCGGTGATCCCGCCTCAATAGTATCACATACGATACAATATATATAATATGATATCCTCGAGTCAAGAGTGCAGATCTATCATCATAATCATATCACGTACGGTAAATCCATCATACGGCACCCCAAATCTGGGTACGGGTCAAATATCACATCGATCTCATTAATCAACTGGTATCCTTATCATCATATATCGTGAGCTGGGGGTACTGATCTAAGTCTCGTACAATACTGATACTATCTTGATCAGTCGAAAATATGGCATTCTCAACACATCAATTTCCCTACTCTTTCTAATCATCTAAAGGTGTTTGGTATAAATATAGCACATATTAGCAATTCGTCTGCAAAATATCAAATAACATGTGTTATACATTATAACCGGTATTATGAGGGAAATTGAGTGTTTATTACTACATGCATAATTTTGTATATCTCAACACTGTTTATCAAGATTCTGTGCAGAAATCCTTCAGGTCAAAGAGCCGGAATCACAAAAGTGCAGATAAAATGCATCAAGTCTAAGACTTGAGATCTAGCAGCAACCAAGAAAGAAATGTCAGATTACAGGCATCAGAGAATAACCCAAAGACCAACAGAAAGGTACCCTGAAAACCTCATGCAGTGAACTCATTATATGGCCGCGGATCCGCGGCCGAGTTGGCCGATCCGCCGCGGATCCGCGGTTTACTTGACACGTCATCAGCCTAAAATTCTCCAGAAGCCTTCATCGTAACGGCCAGGCTTCTAGAAGACCCTCAAAGACCACGTGGCTTCCTCCCGAAGGCTCTGCATAACAAACTCACTCTAGAATATTTCTTGTAACTACCTTCCTCTAGAATATTTCTTGTAACTACCTTCCTCTAGAATATTCCCTCTAACAACCTCATTCTAGAAGGCTCCCTCTAACAACCAAGCTTTGGAGGGAAGATTCATTTTAAAATTATAAAAAGAGGATCTAGATCTAGTGGTGGGGGTTGTTCATTAATTAGGGTTGAACATTGAACCAAATTTGCACAAGTTGAGTGACACAACTTGATACCAAAACCCTAGCCCAAATCTAAATCAAAAGCCAAATCAAGATCATTTTGAGAAGCAAATCAAGCGAGCCATCAAGGATCCTTTATTCGCGAAGCCAATCTTCATCAAGAGCGCGAGATTCATGATGATCCAAGTCTCACGGAGATCGAGCGGAGCGAGCTTCGACGGAATCTAGTTACCTCTTCAAAAGGAGCGATCGAGAGCAATATCTTGTAACCTCGAATTGAGGGAATGTGTAATTAGTCGTCGATTTAATAAAGGTGATAATTGTACTTCTTGCTTTCTTTACACTCTTACTTTATGAAGCTTCTTGATCTTTGATTCATTTATTTTCATGATACTTGAGTAAATTCTCCGCTTGTGGAGGATTCGAGAGAATTGATAGATCTAATGATGATCAAATCTTAATACTAGTCTTAATTCTTATGAGATTTGTGAACTTTAACAAAAAGAATCATTGATGACCTAATTTGGAACGAAATGACTTCTTGATTATTTCATTTCAAATTAGGGATCGAACAATTGATGATTTTCTTTGCTAGAGGCTAGATCCGAATGATCATGATTGAAAAGACAAGGGATAGTGAAGGAGAAACCCTAGTTTCTCCAATTGATCCCTAATCTTCATCATAATCATCAATCTAGCTACAAATTATCAATAGATAAGATTAGGATTATTAGATTCATCATTAACTATTAACTCAATCGAATCCTACAAGCTATTCTTCATTATCTTTATAAATCAAAGTGATTGGGACATTTCTTGATTCTTGATTCTAGATCTATATTCTTTATGTTTTCTTAAAATCAAATCTCACAAATCTTGAATCAATTTTCTTGCATTTTCTTTACTATTTTCATTTCAATTCATCTAAAACAAGATCGATCAAAACACACATCTCAGTGGACGATCCGCATTCACCGACGAACCTACAATAGACACCGTCAATTGATTGCAGTATAAATTTCTTTGGTTGTGAAACATTTCCAAATACACACAAAAGAACGATCAATCACATCTACATATGTATATGCGTGTGTATGAAACACATCGCCTAAGGACCGCTATAATATCCTGACGTATCTCATAATACGAACCACATCATATCACCGATCTCGTGGTACCATGCCCAATCTCATCGACTCATCTCCAAATACCATGTACTATCCTCATCATCTATGTATATGTATACACAACATAGTCCCATACCTATCTGTATATATATATATATGTATGTATATATATATATATCCCCATATACGTACAAGAAATAAAATGTATGCGTGTATGTGTGCGTGTATGCAAATCACTACACTAGGGTTCGTGACTAAGAAACTAACTAAATGTGTTTTCTTACAAGTATGTTAAAACTATCCCAAAGTCACCTAGCATTCCTTACTAAGTATACACATCTTATAATAGCATATAAGTATACATCTATATATATCATAACACATTCGCGTTCTTTACTACGAAACTGCGGGGGTGCTATACGCCATCCACCCGACTTCCCCCGTAGATATATATCTACTCACCTCGATCCTCGCTTGCTGGAGTCGATGACGCCATGCTCATCCTCGTCATCTCGAAGTCCACGTGGAGGTACCTACAATTTCCAATGCGTCATATAGTATCAAGAATCGAACATGAAAACCAAAACGACATGTGAATCGCTTATAGGTTAGAACCTATAGCCTATGCCTGCAAAACCATCAAACAACCCCCGTCGCTGACATACAAACATCAGACGATGGAACACAATATCAAATACCAAATCCTAATTTAAAACGAAGTCGCAAAACAATGCAGCAAATCAAGAAAATGGTCCCAGATTTTACCCTAAGTGAAATTAGCCAATTTTGCATATGTGGAGGGTCTAATTTACTGGAAATGGAGACACAGAACAAGCACGAGGCCCAAAGCTCATTCCCTGGCCACAAATTTCGGGCAGAAGGGTTAAATTGGCTGCCAGAAGGAAAGGGTAGGGTCTCAGGTCTTCAGGGTATGCTCCATATCACCTGCACATCTCTCTATGATCGCTAAAAAAATTTCGGGTCACCCGGGTTATAGCAGATGTCAAAATACCATCACCAAAGTTTACAAAATACGATATTGGGGTTTCTAAGTTCATGTTGCGGGGTTTAATTCTCTGGTTTAAGTCTCTAATCACACACCACAGGGGTTTAAGGTCACTAATAAGCCTCAATTGCACCTTTGGATTCAATTCAAACCCTAAGCTCTTCTTGAAACTTTCTAAGTTCACCAAACTTTGCTAAATCGATTCTAAACATGTATATGTGCTAGAGTGAATGAAATACAATACAAATGATGAAGGAATTACCTCATTTGGCAACTCAAGAAAATTTTCTTGAGTTGCCCCAAGTCTTCAAAATCCAATTTTTCTTGGTCCAAAGTGTTTGAGGTGAGCTTGTGCATGTTTTTAATGAAGGGGAGATGAGATTTTAATGGGTTTTTAATGATGAAGTGAGGTGGTGAAGGTGGTGGAGGAGAGGGAGCTGCCATAGGGTTTGAGAGGGAGAGAGAATGATGAAGGAAAAATGGAGGGAACATAATGGCCATGCTCAAGTTGACCCCTCACCTCTCTCTCTCTCTCTTACTCATACCTATTTCTTTATCTTTTCTTTTCTTTTCTTCTCTTCTCAATAACAAAGTCATGCATGAAAATAAGGAAAAAGACATGGTAGAAAAAATGTAACAAATGCAAAATATGACATGGTGCATGTCATGTGCACAAAACTAGTTTAATGCACGATTAACGATATTTAATCGCGATAAGCATTAAAATGGAATATAATTAATCATAAAAATTCATAATTTGCTTAAATCATATAAAGCACCCTCATTTCAGCAATTTCTATAATTTTCCAAATATTTCCCAATTTATCGGTATTTAATTATACCGCATTATCAAAATTCTCATAATATTTATTATTTAATTTTATAAATTCCTAAAAATAATATTTTATTTTTCTGAAATGTTACAATGGGACTGCATGATTAATCCAAAGCAAATAAACCAAAGTTGAATTGTTGGAACAAATTTTAAAACCACTCGGTTTTTTCAAAACAGCAGACTTTTAAATACGGAGCTTAAACCATTCCTTTTAAAAGCTATCAGGTTCCTTCGATTACATCAAGTTCACTGCGTTCACGGTTTCGCCAAAACTATTCGTAGCCCTCCGTCATTTCATATGAATGTTCAGTAGTATTCAAGCTATGTTTGTGGACCTTCGCCAAGGCATAGTGTTTGGTAGCTGCTGGATATTCATATGTAGCATAGATAGATGCGTTGGTTTGGGACAGTCGTATTATTTTGTTGGCCTTCGTCAAGGGTATATATGGGTGGGTTCAAATTAACCTGGATAATGATGGGTAGAACTTGACATGTGACTAATGATTTGTTAGCCTTCATCAAGGTCATAAGAGCATGGGGCAAAAATCCACATCGGGGGTTTCTAAGGAAACTGAAACTTGCTAGTGTTGCATACCATTTGGAGTGTGATAATATTGGTAGGATTTCTTCAGAATTATCACACAATGATATTTGGATCCCGATCCTACTGTGAGTATCCACTACTCCTAGGAAAATTTTTCACTTAACGATCAATGCTATAAGCCAAGTAGATGTCTAGAACAGTGTTGGCGGTGCTATGCCTCCAAGGAAAAGAGGTTATTTAATTGAGGAACTTCGCGAAAGCGTCGTAAAACCTCCCTCGAAGTACCGACACTAGCCTGGCTGAAAGGTTAAGCAAGTATTGTATGGTGAGATTAATCCTGACTAATTTTTCTTTTATGGTTTGAGGAAGGATTCGAGAAATAGTGGGAGCCATCCTATTTAGATAAATTAAAAACCAATCTAAACTTGCAAGAGCATCATGCTGAGTGTTTTCTTCTCTCTCTCCTAATTGCAGCGATCAGGTGACTTGATTATGTTACAGATAGATAATAAAATGGCTGAGTTATATTATATTGACTGGCAAAGATTTGTCTAGATGTCCATTACCTATGACAAGCTGGACCACCTCATTACCACTAAAGCCCCCGCCGTCCCGGTCCAGTTTCCACCGTGGCGGATGTTGATATTCGTAAGACAAGGAAAAAAGACAGTGCGATTGCCAAGTGTCTCATGTTGGCCTCAGTTGATGGTGTATACCAAAGGCAGCACGAGAAGATGGACTTAGTTTCCATCTTCCTCCATAACAAAGATTTATATGGAGAGCAATCTCGTATCGCAAGATATGAGACCTCGAAAGAATTGCTTCAAGCGAGATTGGCTGTCAGGATATCTGTAGGGGGCCACGTCCCTACAATGATTAGCTATATTGATGAGCTCATGGACATGGAGACCACGTTGGAGAACGAGTCATGTATTGACTTAATTCTACAGTCCCTACTTTTTACTTATTCCCAGGGGAATACTTCCAGTTGAGGGCACCCTGAAGGAAACCAGGGAGACACCCGCTCTGCTTATTGGGGAATCTTCCTCTTCTGGATCCAAGGCGAAAGCCAAGGGTGAGAAGAAGAAGACCTCCACAAAACCGATAGGCAGTGTCTATAACGTAGAGGAAAGGGCAGGGTAAAAGTTTTGGGGCTAACAATAGGGAAGGTGGGTTGTTCCTATTGTCACGGGAAAGGGCATTGGGAGAAGGGATGCGGGACTTGGAAAGCTAGAATCCAGGATCCGAAGCACGTTGTGGCTTCGATTTCGGGTGTGTTTGTGATTGAAAACAATCTGTCAATTAACTCTACTTCCTGGGTACTAGATACCATATTAGGATCTCATATCTGTAATTCATTACAAACTTTGAGAAACCGTAGAGTTATCATGGCAGCTGATATAACTCTCAGGGTTGCTAACGGAATGAGCATAGACGCTGTATCCGTAGGGAAATATCACATAGAATTGACAAGTGGGCAGATATTGATTCTACGTAACTGTTTGTGTGTACCTAGTCTAGTTTATAAGCGATGTGGTCCACATCCGCCTAAATCAAAGTTTGATTGGGTCAGGTACACTAAAAGACAGTATATACGTGTTGAATCAAGCTCAGGTTTTCAACGTCCAGAACACACTTAAAAGAAAGTCTCCAGTATTAAATAAGGCTTTCTTATGGCATTGTAGACTTGGTCACATCAATGAAACACGGTTGACAAAGTTATATAGAGAGGGATATTTGGATCCGTTCTATTATCAGTCTTATGCAATTTATCAATCTTGTCTCATAGGAAAGATGACAAAGACTCCATTCACTGGACACGGAGTAAGAGCGAGCAAGCTCTTAGGACTCATACACGGTGACGTGTGTAGTCCAATATCTACAGATGCACGAAGTGGTTATTCCTATTTCATTACCTTTACGGATAATTTTTCTTGGTAAGGACATGTCTTCTTGATGAAGCATAAATCTGAGACCTTTTGAGGAATTCCGAAAATATAAGAATGAAGTGGAAAAACAAACAGGCAAAAGTATCAAGACATTGAGATCTGATCGATGTGGTGAATACTTAATTGCCGAGTTCCTGGGTTACTTAAAAGAGAATGGAATTTTCTCTCAGCTTACTCCTCTATACACACCAAAACACAACGGTGTATTAGAAAGGCGGAACCGAACCCTATTGGATATGGTTCGTTCCATGATGAGTAATGCCGAGTTACTGTGATCCTTCTGAGGTTATGCACTAGAATCAGCAGCATATCTTTTGAATAAGGTTCCTACCAAGACTGCAACCATACTATATCAGATGTGGAGTAAGAAGAAACCTTATCTTCAGTATCTGAAGATATAGGGATATCCAGATTTTGTCAAAAAGCAGTATGCAGATAAGTTCGAGGCACGCTCAGTACTGTGTAGGTTTGTGGGATACCTAAAGAACTCCAGAGGTTATCTTTTCTATTACGCAGAGGAACAAAAGGTTTTTTGTTTCTCTCCATGCCCACCTTTTAGAAAATCAATTTTTTGAAAAAGAAACTAGTAGGAGCGCAATAGAACTGGAAGAAATTAAAGAACCACAAACTATTACTGAAAGTATGGTAGAACCAGAGGTTTCAAAAGAACCGGACATCCCTGTGCAAATCCGCAGGACTAGTAGGCAGTCTCATCCGCCCGAGAGATACTACGGTTTTCTCATAGACGAGGATAGAGAGGATTGCATCATTGACAATGATGAGCCAACTAGCTTCCAGTAAGCCATTTAGAGCGGTGACTCGGTAAAATGGCTGGATGCAATGCGGACCGAGATGGAGTCCATGTACACCAACAAAGTATGCACTATGAACATTGTTCCAGAAGGAGTAAACCCCAAGGCTGCAAATGGATCTTCAGAAAGAAGATTGGTGTAGATGGACAGGTTGAAACTATAAGGCTAGACTTGTTGGAAAAGGTTTTTCGTCAAAGACCTGGTTTGGACCATGATGAAACTTTTCTCCAGTGGCTATGCTTATATCCATTCGGATCCTTGTTGTCATTGCTGCCTTTCAAGATTTTGAGATCCGGCAGATGGACGTAGAGACGGCTTTTCTAAATGGTAATTTGGAAGAAGTGCGTCTATATGGATCAACCAGAGGGTTTCAATCAGAGTGGGAGCGGCAGGAAAGTATGAAAGTTGCTTAAGTCCATTTATGGACTAAAGCAGGCATGTGGAGTTGGAACATCTGTTTTAATGAAACGGTCAAAGAATTCGACTTTATCAAAAATCCAGATGAACCATGCATTTATAGTAAGATTATAGCGAGAACTGTGGGATTCCTCGTTGAGTACATGGATGACATTCTCTTGATAGAAAATGACATTCCTATGCTACAATCAGTCAAAGAATTCTTATCACAGAAGTTCTTCATGAAAGACCTGGGTGATGCCAACTACATTCTGGGGATCCGGATCTATTGTGATAGATCAAAGAGGATGGTGGAACTTTTCACAGTCAAGGTACATCAACACCATACTGAAAATATTTAGTATGGACAATTCTAAGAGCGGTATTCTACCGGCTTGTCACGGAATCACCCTCTTCAAAGAGATGTCTCCAAAGACTGATTTGGAAAGGGGCCGCATGTCATTTACACCCTACGCTTCTGCGGTAGGCTCTATAATGTATGCGATGTTGTATACCAGACCAGATGTTGCTTATGTTGGATATAGTGCCCTCAAAGTAAATTATTGGATCGTAGGTACGTGATTGCAATGATTGAGGGAGGACCTATACCGGTAGGACAGTCTTACTCGAGATGATAGTATGCTATCTGGTTTGCCTTTATCAGTCATGTACAAGTTCAGGTGACTGATCACTAATACACGTTGATAGACCCCTTAGGATCTTGCTTGACTACCAACAGTATGATGGCGATCATATACGTGAAGTTGGGTAGTCCATAAGCGCATCCTTAAAAGTGGTCCCTAGTCGTGCGAGTTTCGAGACAGGGCATCGATACTCCGGAGTAGACTAGTGTATACAGTCGAGACCCCGACGAGGGGCGGTGGCCGGTCTCACAAGCCACTGGTGTCAGTTGGATCACTTAAGATGTATACAGGTGCTCATTGGGTTATGAGTATACCGGACAGGACTCGCCGGAAACCTGCTAGTTGGTATTTATACCTAGCGTCAGATAGCAGTTTCCTGGTGACATGTGTACAGGTTAGTTCATCGACCTGAGGTCGTCATTTGTCTCGTGTGAGTTCCCATTGTGCTTTGATTTTTACCCTACCACGGCTCAAAGGAGTCGTGCAAACAGGTCTTTTTTGGGTACAGTCCCGAACCACATGGAGGCAAGTGAGCGGATCGGCAGGGGATTCGTCTCTCCCGGTATTGGGGGTGAGATCGCGCTGTGCCTAGGAAAGCCATTACATAAAGCCCTCGTCCGAGACAGGAGATTTACTGGTAGGTACTCCAGTAGTATCTCAGGGTGTTCTAGGCTACATTCCGACACGACTTATACCGCTATTGAGGGTCTGACGTTACCAGACCCCTACGCCGGATATGCGATACTCATAGACGAACGGACCGGATTGTATGTATATTGTCATTGTTAGGCTCAGTAGGGTTCCAGGATGAGTTCGCTCATCAGGCTTCCCTTTCCGTCAGTACATGGGCAGCCGTTACACATTGCTAGTGCCACTGACGTGCTTGTGGTTAAACCCACTGCCAGGGTACTGATGAGTCATTAGAGTCCCCCACAGATAGTTTCCCAAGTTCAGGCGAAACGTTGTAGAGGCCGTATGGTTTTATGGCAGGGTTCGGAAAATGCACGTGCGTTTACGCACGTATCATATTTCGGGCAGATAATACTGGTGGGCTTTGGTTTAAGCCGGATCCATGTATTATATTGAGTCGGAATATTTTAGTCTCTCGTATTCGTATTCGGTCGGAATACGGATACAGGTATGTATATACAGGCGAGGGGTATTTTCGTAATCCGTTACGAGAATATTTTAGAAGATGCATTTCTTTTTGGATTAATCATTTTGGTTTAAATGATTAAAGTTTTGGAAAGTGTGAATCATGTTAATGAGTCATTGATTCTAGCATATTCACTAATGACTCATGTTAATGAGTCATGAAGAATTAATGACTTTTGTTTTGGGTAGGATATTTTAGGGTTTTGGTTGGATATATTTTTCTAGGATATTTTCCTTGATATTTCTTCACAAAACCTTATATATATCATCACCAATTTTTTGGGCAGCCATGGTTGATTTTGGGACTTGGTTTTTTGCTCACTTGATTCATTTCTTGAGTGCACCATTTCCAAACCCTAGCATCTTCTTCAACCTCCACCCTAACCATCTCATGTGATGAGAACCCTAGGGTGTTTGAGACAAAGTATTCTACTCGTTCTCTACTTCATCTTGGTCATCTCTTTTAGCAGACTTGATGACCGAGTTGCCTCGGTATAGAGGCGGGAGCCCGTTTAAAGATCCGTAGATGTGGTGCCGCCTCGATGAGGAGCAAAGAGATCGGAGTTGCCGCGAGGAGCGTGGGATGATGGCTAAAGACCGAAGGACTTGGATCGATCGGTATAGCCTTTCTACCTCTTTACAGTTTGTTAGTTTAGCGTTAATGGAAAGATCTGGGTTATAGTATGCGATAGCGCCAGTTATAAAAGTTTTTGTTCCGTGTTTGGCGTCAGAATGACGGCCGGGGCGCTACCGTACACTTAAATGGTATCAGAGCCACGCCATTAACCTTTACTAACTTGTTCTAACGCGTTTAAAATATCGATCGAACGAAATTTCGAAAACCGCATTTTTCAGTGTAAAGTTTCTTTCGATTTTAAAAACTGGTCTAAAAATCATTTTGAGAATCTCAGAAAATCGTGCAGTTTTTTTAAGAACACAGTAGAAATTTGGGCCACTGATTCGACCATACGGCCGCGAAACCGCGGCACATGCCAAGGTTTGGCCGCGGTTCCGCCGCTGTCTTGGTGCTTCAGTGTGCCAAATTTCTTCTGGGGCTTCTGCATAGAAAATTGTGGTTTCTGGAATATTTCTTTTGGGCCCAGATTTTGTTTGTGTACTGCAGATGTACATGGGGCCCACTTCGGGAAGTTTTGTCGATCGGAATTTTAAACTTGTTAGTTTACAGTACTTACATTATATCTCCGACCGTGAATGTCATTCGAGCGGTAAATTGCGTCTAATTGCTATAGCTCTTTTAGACGGGTTTGCGAACGTGACATCCGCGTTGATGTTCTGTGTTGTGCTGTGAAGTTGCGGATTTGTCGTGGTGGATAGCAGTGTGCAATGGTAGTGCAGTTTGGATTTATTTGAACATTTGATATTGCGGGACGAGCGTCCAACATGTGGACTGCCGTCACTGCCTGTTTGTATAATATTCTTTTGGGGCACGACCGGGCTGAGGTCGATGTACCCGTTGTACATATTTTTCATTTCTGTACTAGGTTTTACCCCGCGATGGAGTGTACGGATAGCCGGGTTCTGGAGGGCAACGTGTCCGCATCTCATAGCTTTGAGAGGCAGAGGGGCCTCACTCTAGAATTGGCAGACTATTCGCCGCACCCGTACGGGGTACAGGTTGACCCAAGGAGGGGTGCTCAAGTTACCGGATTCCGTGAAGTGCAGGGTGGTCCATTCACTTTGCTGTAGGGGCTGCCTCGCTTCAGGTTTTGGCGGGTAACTTGCCGCACTCGTAGGGGTCTAGGTTTCATTGCACAGGCTATCCACACGACCAGGGGAACGTCGGGTTTCAGCAGCGGCTCTGTGAAACGCGGGGATCCCAGATTATCTGTATTGTTCTGTGATGCTTATTACTTTTCTATAATGTTGCATATTATCACGCCTGGAGTGATTATTATATATTGGTATATATACTATTAGATATTGTATATGTTTTGCACCCGCGCTAGTCCAGTCCCCGCTCTGTCGTTAGTTAAGTAACCTAACGGGTAAAGACGGGACCCAGTGACGAATGCGGATGGCATATACGTACATTTTATTTTCGTTCTTTTCTGGTGTGATTGATTGATGGGACTGTGTTGATTCTGATCAATGCAAAGGAAAACAAACCTGTTTGGATGTTGTTGGAACAGTTTTAAAAAGTGTTATTACAAAGACGTTTTCTTTTGTTTTGCATAGTGGTATTCGGTTGGAATATCCTGCACCTCATTCGACGAGGCAAGGGCCGAGATCCCTTCACTGGGAGTGACCCCTTGGGCAGAAGTTTGCATCAGGGTAATAACTTCACTATAGTCGATTACATGTTGCTTTGCATCGCGGTATTCAGTTGGAATATCCTTCACCTCATTCCACGAGGAAAGAGCCGAGATCCCTTCACCGGGAGTGACCTCTTTAGGAAAGGTTTTTGCCACTATATTTTTATAAAAAGCCATCAGGTTTCTTCAGCGATATCAAGTTCGTTACGTTAAAGGTTTTTCGCCAAAAACCAGCCGTAGCCCTCCGTCATTTCATATGAATGGTCGGTAGTATTCAAGCTATGTTGGTTTGGCCCTTAGTCAAGACATAGTGATTGGTAGCTGCTGGGGTGTTCACATGTTGCATAGATAGATGCATTGATTTGGGACAGTCGTATTACTTTGTTGGCCCTTAGTCAAGAGTATGTACGGGTGGGTTCAAATTAACAAGATAATGATGGGAAGAACTTGACATGTGACTTATGATTGGTTTGGCCCTTAGCCAAGGTCATAAGAGCATGGGGCAAAAATCATATCGGGAGTTTCTAAAGAAACTGAAACTTGCCAGGCATGCGCATACCTTCTGAAGTATGATAACGTGAGTAGATTCCGTCATGTTATCATGCGATGAGAGTTGGATCCCGGTTCCCACTGATAAGTTAGTTTACTCTTCGGGTGATCCCGATTGATTCTTCTTTCAGGTTTGGAGGAGAATTTGACAGTACAGTGGGAGGTTTCCTGATTAGATAAAGTGATAACCATTATGATCTAGGTTAGAGTGCATGCAGAGTGTTTCTTTTCTCTCTCTCTCTCTGGCAGCGACCTTTGACCGACCCTAGACTATGACTCAGTGACCAAGTTGACCGAACCTTCTTAAAATACTGGCTTTTGGATTGTCTAGGTTGCATAAGTCATTGTCGCTCCTTCTTTTACCCTTTGCATTTCTTAGAACACCTCGTATCACTACGAACATCCACTTTCATTGGATAGATCCATCGTATGGTTATATACGAACTCGAAGGGACTTCTTCGAGGATGGATCCAGGTTCAGGAGAAATTGAATTGGTTTATTCAGTTGTCTTTTATTATCACCTTCTCTCAGGTTGCGAGGGCTCCTTGGTTTAGGAGAGTACACCTATTACGCTTATTGTATAGTCTTCTTCCAAACCATAGGCAGGTGCCGAAAGGTCGAAAGGTCGGGAATGAAGAAAACCAATTAGCCTAAGTAGGGTGTGCAGAAGGTAATAAGTAAAGACAAAATAAAGGGATTAGAAATAGGGCAAAGTAAATTGCGACTGCTATCATTCACGACCAAACCGCGTACTTCATCGCCACTCCTATTTCACCTTTGTTTTTTTCCCCAGTTCGGGAGAAATAGAATAAGGTATTATTCAGTTGTCTTTTATCATCACCTTCTCTCACGTTACGAGTACTCCTTGGTTTAGGAGGGTACACCTATTATGCTTACTGGATAGTATTCTTCCAAACCATAGGTTGGTGCCGAACGGTAGGGAAGAAAGAAAACCACTTAGCCTAACGATGGTGTACAGAAGGTAACGACTAAAGACAAATAAAGAGATTTGGAGAGATGGCAAAGAAATATACGGTAACAGTCATGAATTGGATTATGGAAGAGGCATTACGATGAATACCAGGATACCCCTACGAAACATTTTCTTGTTTCAGTTTCACTGTGCGTTGTTAAAGGAAAAACTGATTTCCCGATTAGATACTTACTCCAGGGTATGTATTTACCAGGTATGATTCTCACATCTGTATGGTTTTACAGATGATGAGTGGGAGTAGGTTATTGGGAATAAGGTGATCATCCTCATTATATCGGAATTCGTTGTAATTGGTGATATTTGAGGAAATCACCTGGGTTTTTGCCGGACGACATGTATTTGGTTTTGAGTATCCGTAGTTGTGCACCAATTTCAAACTGATATATCTGTACGTTTATTTTTATAAAGTGAGATATAACTTTTTGATATTATGTCGATGGCATTTACCTATATCAGTTGACGATTGGGTAAGGAGCATTGAACAGCGGAGTAGTTCTGTTGGAGATCGTGCCCTCATAGTCAATTATTGGATCACAGGTACGTGATTGCAATGATTGCGGAGGACCTATACCGGTAGGACAGTCTTACTCAAGATGATAGTATGCTATCCGGTTTGCCTTTATCAGTCGTGTACATGTTCAGGTGACTGATTACATGTTACACTTTGATAGAGCCCTTAGGATCTTGCTTTACCACCAACAGTATGATGGCGATCATATACGTGAGAGTTGGGTGGTTTATATGCATATCCTTAATTGTGGTCCCTAGTCGTGGGAGTTTCGAGACAGGGCATCGATACTCCGGAGTAGACTAGTGTGTACAGTCGAGACCCCGACGAGGGGCGGTGGCCGGTCTCACAAGCCACTGGTGTCAGTTGGATCACCTAAGATGTATACAGGTGCTCATTGGGTTATGAGTACACCGGACAGGACTCGCCGGGAACCTGCTAGTTGGTATTATACATATCGTCAGATAGCAGTTCCCTGGTGACATGTGTACAGGTTAGTTCATCGACCTGAGGTCGTCATTTGTCTCGTGTGAGTTCCCACTGTGCTTTGATTTCTACCATACCACGGCTCAAAGGAGTCGTGCAAACAGGTAGCTTTTGGGTACAGTCCCGAGCCATATGGAGGCACGTGAGCGGATCGGCAGGGGATTCGTCTCTCCCGGTATTGGGGGCGAGATCGTGCTGTGTCTAGGAGAGCCATTACACAAAGCCCACGGCCGTGGCAGGAGATTTACTGGTAGGTACTCCAGTAGTATCTCAGGGTGTTATTGGGCTACACTCCGACACGACTTATACTGCTATTGGGGGTCTGACGTTACTAGCCCCCTAGGCAGATATGCGATACTCATAGACGAACGGACCGGACTGTATATACATTGTCACTGTTAGGCTCAGTAGGGTTTTCCGGATGAGTTCGCTCATCGGCATCCCTTGAGGTCAGTCCATGGGCAGCCGTTACGCATTGCTAGTGCCGCTGACGGTTTGTGGTTAAACCCACTGCCAGGGTACTGACGAGTCATTAGAGTCCCCCACAGACAGTTTCCCAAGTTCGGGCGAAACGTTGTAGAGGCCATATGGTTTTATGGCAGGGTTCAGAAAATGCACGTGCGTTTACGCACGTGTTATTTTTCGGGCAGATGATACCGGTCGGCTTTGGTTTAAGCCGGATCCGAGTATTATATTGAGTAGGTATAATATCTTTGTCTCAGTTGCATTTGTATTCGGTCGTAATACAAATGCGGGTATATTTATACAGTTTCGGGGTTATCCTGAAAGTCGTTTCAGGATTACTTTTGGAAGTTGCCAGTTTCCAGTTTTCTATCAGCCGTCTTTTAACATTCGGTTAAAGACGGATTTATCTTTTCTTCTGATGAGGTGAGTCAGTGTTCTAGAAGCATCTAGATAAGGTGACTAGGATTAATTGGTGTTGTGTTTTCATTGGTTGCATTAATGGTCAGATGATGTGTTATTATGACTCATCCTTTGACATTAATGATTCTTGTTTAGCTAAGGATATTTGTTCATGATATTTAGTCTTATGGTTACTCTCCCCTCTCCTACACTCACCTCCCACTCCCTATATATGGCCGGCCCCTCCTCTCTCTCTCACTCACTTGAGGTTTTCACTTGAAAAGATTATGATAGATTTTTGGGGTGTATGGAATTCACAGCTCATTTCATTCCATCACCCGATTCCCTCGGCAACTTCATTTACCGATTGTCCACGGACTTGGACGAAGTGAGACAAAGTCATCTACTCATTCTCTACATCATTCTTGGTTGTCTCTTTTAGCAAACTTGACGATCGAGTTGCCTCAAGTCAGAGGCGGGAGCCCGTTTAAAGAATCATCGATGTGGTGCCACCTCGACGAGGAGAATCGGAGATCGACGAGATCGGAGCAGCCGCAACGGAGCGTGGGATGATGGTTAAAGAACGAAGGACTCGGATCGTTCGGTATAACCTTTCTACACTCTTTACAGTTTGTTAGTTTAGCAATAATGGCAGATCCGGGTTAAAGTATACGATAGCGCCAGTTAAAAGTTTTTTGTTCCGCATTTGGCATCTGTAGACTGCCGGGGCGCTAGCGTAGACTTACAGTGGTATCAAAGCCACACCATTTTGCTATACTAACTTGTGCTAACGCGTTTAAAATATCGATCGAACCGGAAATCAAAAACCGCATTTTTCCAAGCTCACAGTTTCTGTCAATTTTAAATGGCTTCCTAAAATTTTTCTACATGTCTTAAAAATATGTGCAGGCTTTTCTAAGAACCACGACCAAATTTGGGCACGTGACTCCACCAAACCGCCGCGGAAACGCGGCCAAACCCATGGTTTGGCCGCGCATCCGCGGCCACTTGGTGAGCTCATGCTCCTAAATTTGTACAGTGGGTTCTCTGTTTGATTTTAGGGTTTTTGGTATATATCTTTTAGGCCCAGGTTTTGTTACTGTTCACCAGTAAGTCGTGGGGCCCACTTCTTGATATTTGGTCGATCGAAATTTAAACATGTTAGTTTACAGTGCTTACATTATATCTCCGACCGGGAATGTCATTTGATCGGTAAACCGCGTTTGATTGCTATAGTTCTTTTAGACGGGTTTGCGAACGTGACATTCGCGTTGATGTTCTGTGTTGTGCTGTGTTGTTGCGGATTTGTCGTGGTGGATAGCAGTGTGCAATGGTAGTACAGTTTGTGTTTATTTGTACATTTGATATTGCGGGGCGAGCGTCCAACTTGTGGACAGCCGTCACTGCCTGTTGTATAATATTCTTTTGGGGCACGACCAGGTTGCGGTCGATGTACCTATTGTACTATTTTTCATTACTGTACTAGGTTTTACCCCGCGACGGAATGCACAGATAGCCGGGTTCTGGGGGGCAATGGGTCCGCATCTCATGGCTTTGAGAGGCAGAGGGGTCCCACTCTAGAATTGGCAGACTATTCGCCGCACTCGTAGGGGGTACAGGTTGACCCAAGGAGGGGTGCCCAAGCTTACCGGATTCCGTGAAGTGCTGGGTGGTCCATTCACTATGCTGTAGGGGGGCTGCCTCGCTTCAGGTTTTGGTGGGTAACTTGCCGCACCCGTAGGGGTCTAGGTTTCATTGCACAAGCTATCCACACAACAGGGGAACGTCGAGTTTCAGCAGCGGCTCTGTGAAACTCGGGGATCCCAGATTATCTGTATTGTTCTGTGATGCTTATTACTTTTCTGTAATGTTGCATATTATCACGCCAGGAGCGATTATTGTATATTGGCTTATATACTATTAGATGTTGTATATGTTTTACACCCGCGCTAGTCCAGTCCCCGCTCTGTCGTTAGTTAAGTAACCTAACGGGTGATGACGGGACCCAGTGACGAATGCGGATGGCATATACGTACATTTTATTTTCGTTCTTTTCTGGTGTGATCAATTGATGGGACTGCGTTGATTCTGGTCAATGCAAAGGATAACAAAGCTGTTTACAGTTGTTGGAACAAATTTAAAAGGTGTTATTGCAAAGACGTTTTCTTTTGTTATGCATAGCGGTATTCAGTGGAATATCCAGCACCTCATTCGACGGGGCAAGGGCCGATATCCCTTCACCGGGACTGACCCCTTGGATAGAAGTTTGCGTCAGAGTAATAACTTCACTATAGTCGATTACAAGTTGCTTTGCATAGCGGTATTCAGTAGAATATCCTGCACCTCATTCCACGAGGAAAGAGCCGAGATCCCTTTACCGGGAGTGACCTCTTTAGCAAAAGGTTTTCGCCACTATATTTTAAAAAGCTATCCGGTTCCTTCAGCGATATCAAGTTCACTATGTTAAAGGTTTTTCGCCAAAAACCAGTCGTAGCCCTCCGTCGTTTCTTATGGATGGTCAGTAGTATTCAAGCTGTGTTTGTTGGCATACGTCAAGGCATAGTGTTTGGTAGCTGCTGGGTATTCATTTGTTGCATAGATAGATGAGTTGGTTTGGGACAGTCGTATTACCTTGTTGGCATACGTCAAGGGTATGTACGGGTGGGTTAAAATTAACAAGATAATGGCGGGCAGAACTTGACATGTGACTTATGATTTGTTGACATACGCCAAGGTCATAAGAGCATGGGGCATAAATCTTATCGGGAGTTTCTAAAGAAACTGAAACTTGCCAAGTATGCGCATACCTTCTGGAGTATGAGTAACGTGGATGCATTCCATCACGTTATCATGCGATGAGAGTTGGATCCCGATTCCCACTGATGAGTTGGTTTACTCTTCGGGTGATCCCGATTGATTCTTCTTTAGGTTTGGAGGAGAATTTGACAGGACAGTGGGAGGTTTCCGGATTAGATAAAGTGATGACCATTCTGATCTAGGTTAGAGTGCATGCAGAGTGTTTCTTTTCTCTCTCTCTTTGGCAGCGACCTTTGACCGACCCTAGACTATGACTCAGTGACCAGGTTGACCGAACCTTCTTAAAATACTGGCTTTTGGATTGTCTGAGTTGCATAAGTCATTGCCACTCTTTCTTTTACCCTTTGAATTTCTCAGAACACCCGTATTACTATGGATATCCACTTCCATTGGATAGATCCATCGTATGGTTATATACGAACTCGAAGGGACTTCTTCGAGGATGGATCCAGGTTCAGGAGAAATAGAATTGGTTTATTCAGTTGTCTTTTATTATCACCTTCTCTCAGGTTGCGAGAGCTCCTTGGTTTAGGAGAGTATACCTATTACGCTTATTGGATAGTCTTATTCCAAACCATAGGCTGGTGCCGAAAGGTAGGGAATGAAGAAAACCAATTAGCTTAAGTAGGGTGTGCAGAAGGTAATATGTAAAGACAAAATAAAGGGATTAGAAAGAGGGCAAAGTAAATTGCGACTGATATCATTCACGACCAAAACCGCGTACTTCATCGCCACTCCTATTTCACCTTTAAAGGAATAAGGTATTATTCAATTGTCTTTTATCATCACCTTCTCTCAGTTGCGAGTACTCCTTGGTTTAGGAGGGTACACCTATTATGCTTACTGGATAGTCTTCTTCCAAACCATAGGCTGGTGCCGAACGGTAGGGAAGGAAGAAAACCATTTAGCCTAACAATGGTGTACAGAAGGTAACGACTAAAGACAAATAAAGGGATTTGGAGAGATGGCAATAAAATATACGATTGAAGTCATGAATTGGATTATGGAAGAGGCATTACTATGAATACCAGGATACCCCTACGAAACATTTTCATGTTTCAGTGCATTGTTAAAAGAAAACTGTTTTCCCAATTAGACATTTACTCCAAGGGTATGTATTTACCAGGTTTCATTCTCATATCTGTATGGTTTTACAGATGATGATTGGGAGTAAGATATTGGGAATTAGGTGATCATCCTCATTATATCGAAATTCGTTGTAATTGGTGATATTTGAGGAAATCACCAGGGTACAGTTTTCAACCTACGACGCACAGGTTTTAAGTTGTTTAACTCAGCGGACTTATACAGAGTATTGTATGTTTTCCAAGTGTCCATCAGGACAAAGAGGTAGGTCCTCGTACTATGTTCTGTTTACTTATAACTTCTCTAGTATTTAGACGAGTGTTTCATAGAAATACAAGGTCTAAGTTTTGAGAAGTTGTGGGTATAAGAATAAAGTAGAGAACCAAGTATCACAAGTATCGGGATTCTTCAAAGAGATCGAAGATGTAGATTCTTGTGATTGGTATTCAGATAATAGTGATGGTTTTGAGAAACGTGTTTCTTTTTCAGGTTGCTCATAATTGGATGGATTTCTAAGTTGAGTAGTGCTGATTAGCCTCTTTCCATTAAGTTGATATACACTGGAGACAGTTGTATGATTTGAATCTGGTTCCAATTAAATTAGTGCCAAAGTTTCTATATTGGATATAGAATAGTTCGTACCATAAAAGATATTAAGGTACGGGGAGTTGTCCAGCTTATGCTTAAAACCAGACTCTGGATAACTCAGGGCACGTTTCTGTAATGGCTGTTTGTGGGTTGACCCTGGCTATGACGAGGGTTGATATTCTACCATTTGGAAGATCAATAGTGATATTGTTCTTGACTCGCCACAGTTTTAGTAAAATGGATCTTTTTCAGAAAACAGTAGTGGGAGTATGGTAGAACTGGAAGTGATTCCAGAACCGCGAACGATTACGGAAAATTTAATAGGACCTATATATTCAATCAGTTTTGACATTCCAATAGCCACTCTGCTGATATGGTGGGTAACCTCAGACACCCGAGAGGTACTCCAGTAGCCTCAAGGACGGTGACAGGGAGGTTCTTATCTACCCAGACTTGACACTATTGTTGTTCCAGGCTATGAGACCCGGTAGGAGGGTTGTCATAGTCAGTGGGAGCAGCAGAAGCATAGTGGGCAAGATGCTTATATCTATTTATAGACTTGAGCAGTTATAGCGGAGATAAATCATCTAATTTTGATATGACAGTCATGGGTTTGACTTCAATCAGAATAGGGGATGGATCTGTTAAGAAGGTAGTAGGGTGTGATGTCAAGGTATCTGGATGACATACACAGAGTAGGAAGTAAAATTCCTATACTACGATCGGTTGTACTGTGGTCGTCACACAGTTGTTTCTCCAGACAGGATATGGATATAATATTTGACATTCTGGTTTCTAGATCTATGGTTTTAGATCTGGATTTGGGTAGTTTCCCAATGTAGGTACTTTGACAGTATTCTAATGGTTTTTAGAATAGATGACTCCTAGCATGGTGGTGTACCTGCAGGTGATGGAGTCACCCTCTCTAAAGGTGTCGTATAGACTAAAGGGGAGAGGGATGTGCATGATTGGCAGATCACTTGCTTAGACAATTGAGTCAATCATGAGATGTCAAGTACCACACCAAATGTTGGTTTTGCACTAGATGCAATAAGTTTGTATTAATCCAATCCTAGAGAAACATAAGGAAGCAGTTTTAGAACATAAGTACATGTTCTACAGATTTGATGACGGCAGCCTCCTTCGGGAGACGGTTATCATTCCAAGCTTCAAAGGTGACATGGATGACAGAGTGATTGTCAGAGTTATAGTTTTTCCCTCTGACGAAGAGGGACAGTATTATGGACAGGTGGTTCAAGAGGATACTGTGGGTGGCATGGTGCCGGATACTGATTAGGTTCAGTGATCGATACAGTCTAAGAAGTTTGGATTTGGAGTTCATTTATGAACTAGGTCCCATCAGATATCCAGACATATTCTAGGAAAGGTGTTACTCGATTCGGGAAATGGCTTTCTCCGCGAACTTGAGATTAAGAGAGATACAGAAAGAAACTTCTAGGCGGATCCACTCACTAAGGCTATTTCTCGAACACAATAGTTTTACAAACGGGCTTTGTGATACTGATTAGTAGAGGAGTTGGATGTTCGGTTTCACACGGGCTGTGAGTAGTCGACATCGCAATATTAGCCTTGAGTGCAAGTGGGAGATTGTTGGAGATAGTGCCCTCATAGTCAATTATTGGATCACAGGTACGTGATTGCAATGATTGCGGAGGACCTATACCGGTAGGACAGTCTTACTCAAGATGATAGTATGTTATCTGGTTTGCCTTTATCAGTCGTGTACATGTTCAGGTGACTGATTACATGTTACACTTTGATAGAGCCCTTAGGATCTTGCTTTACCACCAACAGTATGATGGCGATCATATACGTGAGAGTTGGGTGGTTTATATGCATATCCTTAATTGTGGTCCCTAGTCGTGGGAGTTTCGAGACAGGGCATCGATACTCCGGAGTAGACTAGTGTGTACAGTCGAGACCCCGACGAGGGGCGGTGGCCGGTCTCACAAGCCACTGGTGTCAGTTGGATCACCTAAGATGTATACAGGTGCTCATTGGGTTATGAGTACACCGGACAGGACTTGCCGGGAACCTGCTAGTTGGTATTATACATATCGTCAGATAGCAGTTCCCTGGTGACATGTGTACAGGTTAGTTCATCGACCTGAGGTCGTCATTTGTCTCGTGTGAGTTCCCACTGTGCTTTGATTTCTACCCTACCACGGCTCAAAGGAGTCGTGCCAACAGGTAGCTTTTGGGTACAGTCCCGAGCCATATGGAGGCACGTGAGCGGATCGGCAGGGGATTCGTCTCTCCCGGTATTGGGGGCGAGATCGTGCTGTGTCTAGGAGAGCCATTACACAAAGCCCACGGCCGTGGCAGGAGATTTACTGGTAGGTACTCCAGTAGTATCTCAGGGTGTTATTGGGCTACACTCCGACACGACTTATACTGCTATTGGGGGTCTGACGTTACTAGCCCCCTAGGAAGATATGCGATACTCATAGACGAACGGACCGGACTGTATATACATTGTCACTGTTAGGCTCAGTAGGGTTTTCCGGATGAGTTCGCTCATCGGCATCCCTTGAGGTCAGTCCATGGGCAGCCGTTACGCATTGCTAGTGCCGCTGACGGTTTATGGTTAAACCCACTGCCAGGGTACTGACGAGTCATTAGAGTCCCCCACAGACAGTTTTCCAAGTTCGGGCGAAACGTTGTAGAGGCCGTATAGTTTTATGGCAGGGTTCGGAAAATGCACGTGCGTTTACGCACATGTTATTTTTCGGGCAGATGATACTGGTCGGCTTTGGTTTAAGCCGGATCCGAGTATTATATTGAGTAGGTATAATATCTTTGTCTCAGTTGCATTTGTATTCGGTCGTAATACAAATGCGGGTATATTTATACAGTTTCGGGGTTATCCTGAAAGTCGTTTCAGGATCACTTTTGGAAGTTGCCAGTTTCCAGTTTTCTGTCAGCCGTCTTTTAACATTCGGTTAAAGACGGATTTATCTTTTCTTCTGATGAGGTGAGTCAGTGTTCTAGAAGCATCTAGATGAGGTGACTAGGATTAATTGGTGTTGTGTTTTCATTGGTTGCATTAATGGTTAGATGATGTGTTATTATGACTCATCCTTTGACATTAATGATTCTTGTTTAGCTAAGGATATTTGTTCATGATATTTAGTCTTATGGTTACTCTCCCCTCTCCTACACTCACCTCCCACTCCCTATATATGGCCGGCCCCTCCTCTCTCTCTCACTCACTTGAGGTTTTCACTTGAAAAGATTATGATAGATTTTTGGGGTGTATGGAATTCACAGCTCATTTCATTCCATCACCCGATTCCCTCGGCAACTTCATTTACCGATCGTCCACGGACTTGGACGAAGTGAGACAAAGTCATCTACTCATTCTCTACATCATTCTTGGTCGTCTCTTTTAGCAAACTTGACGATCGAGTTGCCTCAAGTCAGAGGCGGGAGCCCGTTTAAAGAATCATCGATGTGGTGCCACCTCGACGAGGAGAATCGGAGATCGACGAGATCGGAGCAGCCGCAACGGAGCGTGGGATGATGGTTAAAGAACGAAGGACTCGGATCATTCGGTATAACCTTTCTACACTCTTTACAGTTTGTTAGTTTAGCAATAATGGCAGATCCGGATTAAAGTATACGATAGCGCCAGTTAAAAGTTTTTTGTTCCGTATTTGGCATCTGTAGACTGCCGGGGCGCTAGCGTAGACTTACAAGTTCTTAACTATAAGTACAGTTTTCAACCTACGATGCACAGGTTTTGAGTTATTCAACTCAGCGGACTTATACAAAGTATTGTATGTTGTCGAGTGTCCATCAGGACAAAGGGGTTGGTCCTCGTACTTTGTTCTGTTTACTTGTGAATTCTTTAGTTTTTAGACAAGTGTTTCGAAGAAATACAATGTCTAAGTTTTGAGAAGTTATACGTATACGAATAAAGTAGAGAACCAGGTGTCGCAAGTATCGGGATTCTTCAAAGAGATCGAAGATGTAGATACTTGTGATTGGTATTCAGATGATAGTAATGGTTTTGAGAAACTTATTTCTCTTTCAGGTTACTCGTAATTGGATGTATTCCTAAGTTGAGTAATGCCGATTAGCCTCTTTCCATTAAGTTGATGCGCACTGGAGACAGCTGCATGATTTGAATCTGGTTCCAATTAAATAAGTGCCAAAGTTATATTGGATATAGAATGGTTTATATCTTAACGATGTTAAGATACGGGGAGTTGTCTGGCTTATGATTAAAACCAGACTCTGGATAACTCAAGGCACGTTTCTGTAATGGCAGTTTGTGGGTTGACCCAGGCTATGACGAGGGTTGACTTTCTACCATCTGGAAGATCAATAGTGATATTGTTCTTGACTCGCCACAGTTTTAGTAAAATGGATTTTTCAGAAAACAGTAGTGGGAGTATGGTAGAACTGGAAGTGATTCCAGAACCTCAAATGATTACGGAAAATTCAATAGGACCTAAATATTCAATCAGATTTAACATTCCATTAGCCACTCCGCAGATATGGTAGGTAACCTCAGGCACCCGAGAGGTGCTCCGGTAGCCTCAAGGACGGTGACAGGGAGGTTCTTGTTTACCCAGACTTGACACTACTGTTGTTCCAGACTATGAGACCCGACAGGAGGTTAAGTATAGCGTCGTTCTAAACTAGCTTTAGAAGTGCACGTATATATTATTCTGCCAGAGGGTTGTTGTGGTCAGTGGGAGCAGCGGAAGTATAGTGGGCAAGTAGCTTATGTCTATTTATAGACTTGAGCAGATATAGCGGAGATAGATCATCTATTTTTGATATGACAGTCATGGGTTTGACTTCATCAGAATAAGGGATGGATCTGTTAAGAAGGTAGTAGGGTTTGATGTCCTGGTATTTGGATGACATACACTTTGTAGGAAGTAAAATTCCTATACTACGATCGGTTATACTGTGGTTGTCACACAGTTGTTTCTCCACACATGATATGGATATAATACCTGACATTCTGGTTTCTAGATCTATGGTTTTAGATCTAGATTTGGGTAGTTTCCCAATGTGGGTACTTTGACAGTATTCTAATAGTATTTTAGAATAGATGACTCCTGGCATGGTAGTGTACCTGCAGGTGATGGAGTCACCCTCTCTAAAGGTGTCTTACAGACTAAAAGGGAGAGGTATGTGCATGATTGGCAGATCACTTGCTTAGGCAATTGAGTCAATCATGAGATGTCAAATACCACACCAGATGTTGTTTTTGCACTAGATGCGATAAGTTTATATTAATCCAATCCTGAAGAAACATAAGGAAGCAGTTTTAGAACATAAGTGAATGTTCTACGGATTTGATGACCGCAGCCTCCTTCGGGGGACGGTTATCATTCCAGGCTTCAAAGGTGACATGGATGACAGAGTGATTGTCAGAGTTATACTTTTCCCTCTGATCGAGGGACAGTATTATGGACAGGTGGTCCAAGAGGATACTGTGGGAGGCATGGTACTGGACACTGATTAGTTTCAGTGATTGATACAGTCTAAGAAGTTTGGATTTGGAGTTCATTTATGAACTAGGTCCAATCAGATATCCAGACATATTCTAAGACAGGTATTACTCAATTCAGGAGATGGCTTTCTCCGCAAACTTGAGATTAAGAGAGACATAGAAAGAAACATCAGGGCGGATCCACTCACTGAGGCTATTTCTCGAACACGAGAGTTTTACAAACGAGCTTTGTGAAACTGATTAGTAGAGGAGTTGGGTGTTCGGTATTACACGGGCTGTGAGTATGCGACATCGTAATAATTAGCCTTAAGTGCAAGTAGGAGATTGTTGGATATAGTGCCCTCAAAGTCAATTATTGGATCGCAGGTACGTGATTGCAATGATTGAGGGAGGACCTATACCGGTAGGACAGTCTTACTCGAGATGATAGTATGCTATCTGGTTTGCCTTTATCAGTCGTGTACAGGTTGTGACTGATCACTAATACACGTTGATAGAGCCCTTAGGATCTTTCTTGACTACCAACAGTATGATGGCGATCATATACGTGAGAGTTGGGTAGTCCATAAGCACATCATTACAAGTGGTCCCTAGTCGTGGGAGTTTCGAGACAGGGCATCGATACTCCGGAGTAGACTAGTGTATACAGTCGAGACCCTGACGAGGGGCGGTGGCTGGTCTCACAAGCCACTGGTGTCAGTTGGATCACCTAAGATGTATACAGGTGCTCATTGGGTTATGAGTACACCGGACGGGACTCGCCGGGAACCTGCTAGTTGGTATTTATACCTAGCGTCAGATAGAAGTTCTCTGGTGACATGTGTACAGGTTAGTTCATCAACCTGAGGTCGTCATTTGTCTCGTGTGAGTTTCCACTGTGTTTTGATTTCTACCCTACCACGGCTCAAAGGGGTCATGCAGACAGGTCTTTTTTGGGTACAGTCCCAAGCCATATGGAGGCAAGTGAGCGGATCGGCAGGGGATTCGTCTCTCCCGGTATTGGGGGTGAGATCGCGCTGTGTCTAGGAGAGCCATTACACAAAGCCCTCGGCCGAGGCAGGAAATTTACTGGTAGGTACTCCAGTAGTATCTCAGGGTGTTCTGGGCTACACTCCGACATGACTTATACCGCTATTGGGGGTCTGACGTTACCAGCCCCCTAGGCCCGATATGCGATACTCATAGACGAACGGACCAGACTGTATGTATATTGTCATTGTTAGGCTCAGTAGGGTTCCAGGATGAGTTCGCTCATCAGACCTCCCTTTCCGTCAGTACATGGGCAGCCGTTACGCATTGCTAGTGCCGCTAACGTGCTTATAGTTAAACCCACTGCCAGGGTATTGATGATTTATTAGAGTCCCACACAGATAGTTTCCCAAGTTCGGGCGAAACGTTGTAGAGGCCGTATGGTTTTATAGCAGGGTTCGGAAAATGCACGTGCGTTTACGCACGTGTCATATTTCGGGCAGATAATACTGGTGGGCTTTGGTTTAAGCCGGATCCATGTATTATATTGAGTCGGAATATTTTAGTCTCTCGTATTCGTATTCGGTCGGAATACGGATACAGGTGTATATATACAGGCGATGGGTATTTTCGTAATCCGTTACGAGAATATTTTAGAAGATGCATTTCTTTTTGGATTAATCATTTTGGTTTAAATGATTAAAGTTTTGGAAAGTGTGACTCATGTTAATGAGTCATTGATTCTAGCATGTTCACTAATGACTCATGTTAATGAGTCATGTAGTGAGTCATGAAGAATTAATGACTTTTGTTTTGGGTGGGATAGTTTAGGGTTTTGGTTGGAGATATTTTTCTAGGATATTTTCCTTGATATTTCTTCACAAAACCTTATATATATCATCACCAATTTTTTGGGCAGCCATGGTTGATTTTGGGACTTGGTTTTTTGCTCACTTGATTCATTTCTTGAGTTCACCATTTCCAAACCCTAGCATCTTCTTCAACCTCCACCCTCACCCTCTTATGTGATGAGAACCCTAGGGTTTTTGAGACAAAGTATTCTACTCGTTCTCTACTTCATCTTGGTCATCTCTTTTAGTAGACTTGATGACCGAGTTTCCTCGGTATAGAGGCGGGTTGCCCGTTTAAAGATCCGTAGATGTGGTGCCACCTCGACGAGGAGCAAAGAGATCGGAGTTGCCACGAGAAGCGTGGGATGATGGCTAAAGACCGAAGGACTTGGATCGATCGGTATAGCCTTTCTACCTCTTTACAGTTTGTTAGTTTAGCGTTAATGGCAAGATCTGGGTTATAGTATGCGATAACGCCAGTTATAAAAGTTTTTGTCCCGCGTTTGGCGTCAGAATGACGGCCGGGGCGCTACCGTACACTTACAGCTTACGCACTCAGCATGGTAAGCCGGTATCAGTCAAATCCAGGGGAGAAGTATTGGATAGCAGTAAAGAACAATCTCAAGTACCTGAGAAAGACTAAGGAGATGTTCTTGGTGTATGGCGGAAAAGACATCCAGCTTCCAGAGTAATAAGGATGACTCCAAGTCCATGTCGGGTTATGTCTTTTCCCTCAATAGAGGGGCGGTTTGTTGGAAGAGCTCCAAGCAGGACACCGTTGCAGACTTGACGATGGAAACGAAGTAGTTCGCTGCATGAGACACCGCAAAAGAGGCAGTCTGGATGAGAAAGTTCTTAACTGAACTTCAGGTGGTTCCTTCCATTTTTAGTCCAATACTTTAGTATTGTGATAACAAACGTCGCTATAGCTTTAGGGAAGGAACCCATGTCCCATCAGAGACCCAGACATATTTTGAGGCGGTGCCACCTGATCAGGGAGATCGTTAATCCCCGGGAGATCGAGGTGAGGAGAGTAGATACGGAGAACAACACTGTAGATCCACTCACAGAGGCCATCCCTCAGACACAATTTGAAAGGCTATTCGAGATCTTAAGTCTGTGATATGCCAGTATATGGCCTTATTGCAAGTGGGAGATTGTTAGTGATATATGCCCTAGAGGCCATTATTGTATCATACTGGATTGTATATTACTTAATGGAAGCTTGGGATATGCACGGATAAAGTAACAGTCCTGCTCGAAATGGTAGTATGCTACCCGGTTCGTTTCTACCTCAATATATGCATGTGCTTTTGTAGCATATCGCTTATACATATTGGTAGAGCCCTTATGATCTTTGCTTAATTACTAGCGTTGTGATGGCAGTCACACTAGTTGGGGCTAGGTAGTCTATAAGCACATCCTATACAGGTCTCTAGTCATAGGATTATCGAGACGAGGCATCGATACTCCAGAGTAAACTAGTGTATACACTTCTCATCCCAGCAGGGGAAATAGTCTGTCCCGCAGCCATTAGTACGTCGTACTGGAGATAGTATGCAGGTGCTCATTAGGTTATGAGTACACTGGACAAGACTTGTCGGGAACTGTTGGTGGGTATTATACCTATCGTCGGGTGGCAGGTCTCAGGTGACATGAGTACAGCTTAGTCCGTCGACTTGACACTGCTACTTTGCCTCGAGTGTGTTCTCACTGTAGTTTGATTACTACCCTACCACGGCTCAAAGGAGTCGTGCAAATAGGTAGTAGTTGGGTGCAGTCCCGAAGCACTTAGAGGCAGTGGCGGTTAGATAGGATTCATCTCTCCCGGTATTCGGGGTTAATATCGCGCTGTGTTCAGAAGGACATTACACAAAGTCCTTGGCCAAGGTAAGCGAGATATAATGGTCGATATTCCAGTAGTTTCTCTGGGTGTTTTGGGCTATACTCCGACACGACTTATTGCGTTATTAGGGATCTGACGATTACCACCCCTTAGGCCCAATATGCGATACTCTTAGACGAACAGACCGGACTATACGGAGATTGTCACAGATAAGCTCAGTAGGAGTTCGGATGAGTTAGATCATCGACCTTTTTATCGACACATACCTAGGTAGTCGTTACGTGCAGCTAGTACCGCTTGAGGCTTGTGGTTGAACCCACTGCCAGCGTAGTGTCTAGTCTTTAGAGTCCCAAACAGAGGGTTTCCCTGCACCGGGCAAAAGGTGTTGAGATCGTATGGTTTTACGACAGGGCTTTGATCACTTACGTGTACTTGTGCAAGTATGATGATCGGGCGGATAATACCGGTGGGTTTTGGTTTAAGCCGGATCCTAGTTTTATATTGATACATTATTTTCGTCTCTTTGTATTCGTGTTCTTTGGAATACGGATGCCTGTATGTATATATAGATGAGGGGCATTCTCGTAATTTCTCGGGAAAGATTCTAGAAGGTAACACCTAATTAGGGTTTTTTCTTTTTGGATAAACCTAAATTGGGTGGAGGAAATAAGGTGGAGGCTTTACAAAAGTTTAGACATGACTCATGGTATGACTCATTGCATGACTCATCTTGTGATCATTATGCTTGCTAGATATTTTTATCAAGCATGCTAGATATTTATCTTGGATGCTATATATTTTAGATGTATGCATTATTCATCACAAATGAGCCAAGCCCATTCTTTTGTTCATGCTTCTCCTCTCTCATTTCCTCAAGTGATCTTCTTCTTCATCAAACCCTAAAAGCTCTCATGTGTTAAGAATCCTAGGGTTCCATGTCACGGCCCGCAGGGTACGGAACGTGACTGGCACTTAAGTTTACAAAACGTCTCAAGACGTCCGTAAAATAAGTAAGTCAAAGCCCAGAAAACCAAAACCAAATAAGCAAAAGAGTGAAGAAAAACCAATCAATTGAAAGCGAGTTTATTAAATAAGTCATATAAAACCCTTTTTAAAAACAATATCAATTTTTCCGAAAATTTCGGCAGAGTCTCCTTTGTAAATACTTGCCCCCAAAATGAGTACAACAAGAATATATATAAATCCAACAAATATGGCATCCCCAAGCGGGAGCTAGCTCTTCGCCACAAGGCGGTCACAAATCCCACGCAATATAAAGCAACAACATGCAAAATAAACATGAAGGAGCATGAGAAAAACAGCATGTCGACTCAAGTGAGCTCGACCCCAAAATACAGCAAACAAAGTCCACAAATCTCACAGTCTGATCTCTAGGTCAATATACAACAATACTGGTAGATACAGTAGATGGAGTACTCTAGATACAAAGAATATACAAGGTGGTACAAAAATAATAATATAACCCACCTAAGAGCAAAACCTCGAGTCCAGGCAAAAGATGCAAAAGAAGCAAGTGCACCGCCGCTACTGTACTGACGGAGCGGACCTGCAAAAGGCTGTGGCACAACGGGGGTGAGTTGCCAACTCGTGAGTAATAAATAACATCTACACAGGCTATCGAATGCATGCACACAAGCATCCTAGCATCTAAAATACAGGTAAGGCAGGACATAATAGCAGGTATGTATGCAATATGAATATACTAGCAGGTATGAATGCAATGCGAATCAACTCATGATCTGAATGTGTAAGTATAAGAATCATGTTTTTCCTTTAGGAATCTCTTTTGAAATACCAGCACAATACCAATAGAATCAACAAGAACCTGTATCCAGCAACGACACCTCAAAACTATCACAAATCTCATATATCCATGTCATAGTATCTCTGGCCTCAGCCATCCGGCTGACCCATCTCAATATCACTATCTCATCATCTCGCGGCCACGGTCGGTATCCTCTGGATATCCGCCGTCCCAAACAGTCACCGGTAGGTAATCCGTCCCCTGCCAGGCTCATCGTCAGCAACACGAGCTTCTTGCCCCGAGGTACCTTACCGGGCCCACCATGTACCCGAGACGGTTCATCCAACTCCTCGAAACGGGTCTCAAAAACCACAGCAAACTCATGGTGGACGACACTTACATCACTAGAAAACTGCAATTTACATATTTAAAAAATATAATAAGTTTAGAAATTTTGCGGCTTTCCCCCGAAATCCAGAATATCACAAAATCTCAAGAAATCCTCATAAATGCATATGCCAATGATAATGAATGCATATGGTGTCGATAATGAATGCATATGGCGATGTATGATTGATAGACTAGGCATGAACAAATAACATGATGAAGTACATGCACATGATTAGCAATCTTATGAATTCATTTTAAAGAATTAAAGGCAATAGAACAAGTTTAAGTATCAATTAGTAAAAGGTTTCAAATTATAGGTTATCTAGTGTGGTGGCATGGCAATTACCAGGGTGTGTGTGTAAGCATGAATAGTGCTCGTGCTGCTTATAAAAACCCTGGCAATGGTGCAGGTGTCCTATAGGGTGGGTTCGCATATGTATGTCAATATAAGGCATGGATGTAGCAAATAATCATACAAGTATTACACCCCTAATTACTAACATTACTAAGAATCTTTTCAAGCTACTAAAACTATCGGGCGGCTTGCGCCATCCAACGATAGTCCCCCGTAGATGTTACATCTACTCACCGGAATCCCTAGCTAGTCACGTCCAATCACCGCTTTCCCCTTTCGTGCCGCGTCTGACGTCTCCGCGACCGAACCTGGAATTTACATCAATACCAAACATAAGGTTACATACCAAGAAACGACGCAAATCCCAAACGAAAATACCAACGTTCATAAGCTAGGTACAACGTGCACAAGGTGCGCGGAACACACGCGAAAATCGCAAAAACTAACTAAAACGTCGATTGGTCGCCCGGCAAAACTAAAACCTGACCACTCAAAAATCCGCACTCACACATCCTAAATGTCATAGGGTAAGCCAAAACAATCATCAAGATATCAAAAATACTTCATCACATAATTTTATAACAAAACTAGTAAACACAAACATCCAAACTAACCCACTAGATAGCCATTACACTAATTTTAAACCATTTACAAAGCATCAAACCATAATTCTAACACAACAATCATGCTTCAATCTATTTCCATACACAAACCCCTTTCTTGATTTTTGTAATTAGCAATTACAATGAAAATTTCACACAAGAGTAACTTAGATTAGCATAACATGAAGCCACTTAAGCAAAGTAACCATATAGATTGGTTTAGTAAACAACTAGATAGCTAAAAAGATTTAATTAACTAAATAATGGTTTCTAAAACCCTAGTTAAACTCAAAGCATTACCTTTAAAAAATCTAGAATGAAATTAGCACTAATATTAACACTAACACAACTCAATTAAAGAATTCTAACCATAAGAACTTAACTTGTTGGAAATTATACCTCAAGATCTATGGATCTAGAAAGAACAAGATGCCTCCAAAGATGGCTTCATAGCACCATGATCCAAGCAAGAAGGGCCAAGGAGAATGGGATGAAGAATGGGGGTTAATTTGTGAGGTTTAATTTGGAAATTTTGGAGCAAACTTGATGAAATTTTGAAGAAGATGAAAAGAAAAATGATGAAGGGGGGGCTGCAGCTTTTCTCGGCCAGAACAAGGGAGAGGGGGATGGTGTGGGGTGTGGGAAAAGTCAAGTTCAACCCATACCAATCACTAAAGACCCATACCCAATAAAAAGTCAAATCCTTTTAAAAAAAACACCTCTTTTCTACATAAGAATAAAAGTCAAAGAGGCAAGGAATTTTTTTCTTGGGTTGCTGGAAGTGGGCCGGCCTAGGGGTGAGGGAAGAGTGAGAGGGGTTTTACAAAAGAAATTTTATGCAAAAAGACCCCCTACAAGTCCAAAATTGCAAGTTTAAGCTTAAATTCAATAAATTTCGTTTTCTTTAATAAAAATTAGTTAAAACTTAAAATAAAATACTAAAAATTTATATTACAACTAGATTTTAATTAACATGATTTTAAAGCTTAAATTTAGCCCATTTAAATATGTATTTATCGCTAATTTAAGGTATTTTCTTACCGGCTTAAAATAATATTAAAAATTGAAAAATTAGGGAAAATTTTTAAACGACCAGAATTTCATAAGTAACTCATTAGCTACCAAAAACTAGCAATTACCTATCCAAATTAGGTATAATTAGTCCTAAACTGCAAAATAACAAAAAGACGGTTTACGGAAAAATACCGAATTTTCACCGATTTTCAGGAAAACACCAAAACGACTTTTCAAGGCGTTACAATCTTCCCCCCTTAAAGAAATTCGGTCCCCGAATTTAAAAAAATATAACTACGCGTACCTTCAAAGAGATGGGGATATTTCTTCCTCATCTCGCCCTCGGTCTCCCAGGTGACCTCCTCGCTGCTCGGGCCACGCCAAAGGACCTTGACGGTCGGTATAACTTTCGATCTCAACTTCTTCACCTGCCGATCCAGGATGGCCACCGGCTGCTCTGCAAAAGAAAGGTCGCGCTCTAGCTGGACTGTCGGGTGCTGAATCGCATGCGAAGGGTCGTGAAGGTACTTGCGGAGCATCGAAACATGGAAGACGGGGTGAACATCGGGAAAGCTGGGTGGAAGAGCCAAACGATATGCAACTGCGCCGACACGCTCGAGAATCTCGAAGGGACCCACAAATCTGGGACTAAGCTTTCCTTTTCGCCCAAATCGCATCACGCCCTTCATCGGAGAGACTCTCAGAAAAACATGATCGCCAACTGCGAACTCTAGCCTGCAATGGCGCCTGTCTGCATACGATTTCTTCCTGCTCTGAGCCGCTCTCATCCGGTCTCGGATCAACTGTATCTTCGCTGTCGTCTCCTCAACAAGCTGCGGCCCCAAAATACTGCTCTCGCTGAGCTCTGTCCAACAGACGGGCGATCTGCATCTCCTCCCATACAATGCCTCGAAAGGTGCCATCTGAATAGTATCCTGGAAGATGTTGTTGTAGGAGAACTCCACTAGAGGTAAATGATGATCCTAGCTACCGCCGAAGTCTAAAACGCACGCTCTGAGCATGTCCTCGAGAGTCTGAATAGTCCGCTCTGACTGGCCGTCGGTCTGTGGATGAAACGCTGTGCTGAAGCTCAAACGAGTGCCCAAAGCCTCCTGAAGTCTCTGCCAAAGTCGGCTGGTGAACTGGGTGCCTCGATCTGACACGATACAAGTCGGTACGCCATGCAACCGCACGATCTCGTCGATGTAAAGCTGGGCATACTGAGCGAAGCTGAAGGTGGTCTTCACTGGCAGGAAGTGAGTCGCTTTCGTCAATCGATCTACGATCACCCAGATGGAGTCATACCCTCGACTGGTCCTGGGTAGACCCACAACGAAATCCATCGAAATCTGCTCACATTTCCACTCCGGAATGGGTAATGGTTGTAGCTCTCCTGCGGGCCTCTGGTGCTCGGCCTTGACTTGCTGACAAGTCAGGCATCTCGATACAAATTCCGCAATGTCCCTCTTCATCCCGTCCCACCAGTAGGTCTCTCTCATATCATGGTACATCTTGGTGGAACCGGGGTGGACACTATACACTGATCGGTGTGCCTCCTCAAGAATGTCGCGCCGCAATCCATCAGCATCTGGTACGCACAGTCTAGATCCATAGCGTAAAATCCCCTAATCGTCAATCACGAACTCGAAAAATCTGCCATGTCCCATCTGTGCCATGATCTCTGAGCAACGGTCGTCATTGCGCTGTGCCTCATATATACGGTCTAGCAACTGTGGGCGTGCACGAACATGCGCGAGCTATCCCCCTGTCTGAGTGAACTCGAACTCCACTCGGCTGTCGCATAAAATCTGCCAATCTGCTGACGACTGCCTCTGCACTGCGCGCAAACACGATAGACTACCCCCGGGCCTCCTACTCAACGCATCCGCCACTGCATTAGCCTTGCCCGGGTGATATAAGATCTCGCAGTCGTAGTCTTTCACCAACTCCATCCAACGACGATGTCTGAGGTTCAGGTCTCGCTGCTGAAATATGTATTTTAAGCTCTTGTGATCAGTGAATATCTGACACGACTCGCCGTATAGGTAATGTCGCCAAATCTTCAGTGCAAAGACCACTGCCGCCATCTCCAAATCGTGAGTGGGGTAGTTCTGTTCATGCTTCTTCAACTGCCGAGAAGCATATGCGATCACCCGGCCATGCTGCATCAATACGCATCCTAACCCCACTCGCGAAGCATCACAGTAGACTATAAATCCGCCTGATCCCGAAGGCAAAGATAATACCGGCGCCGTAGTCAAACAAGTCCGTAGCTGCTGAAAACTGCGCTCGCACTCCTCTGTCCAAACGAAAGGAACTCCCTTCCGGGTCAAACCGGTCAAAGGTGCAGCTATACGGGAGAAGTCCTGAACAAAACGCCTGTAGTAGCCCGCCAGGCCTAGAAAACTACAGATCTCAGTAACCGATGTAGGTCGGGGCCACTGCTGAACAGCCTCAATCTTCTTCAGGTCTACACATATGCCGTCTCTCGTAACCACGTGACCCAAGAATCCGACGCTGTCCAGCCAGAATGCACACTAGGAGAACTTTGCGAACAGCTGGTGCTCCCTCAGAGTCTGTAACGTAATCTGCAAGTGCTGCTCGTGCTCCTCTCTGCTCCGGGAGTACACCAAGATATCGTCGATAAACACGATGATGAACAAGTCAAGATACGGCCTGAATGTACGGTTCATCAAATCCATGAATGCTGCTGGGGCGTTGGTGAGTCCGAACGACATCACCAAAAACTCATAGTGGTCGTAGCGCGTGCGGAAAGCTGTCCTCGGTATATCCTCATGTCGAACTCGCAGCTGATAGTATCCTGATCGCAAGTCGATCCTCGAAAAATACCCCGCACCCTGAAGCTGGTCGAACAAATCATCAATGCGTGGCAACGGATATCTGTTCCGCACGGTAACCTTGTTCAGCTGGCGGTAGTCGATACATAAGCGCAAACTTCCGTCCTTCTTCTTGACAAACAGGACCGGAGCACCCGACGGAGAAACACTAGGTCGAATAAGCCCTTTATCTAACAAATCCTGCAACTGATCCTTCAGCTCTCGAAGCTCTGCCGGGGCCATCCGATAAGGCGGTATAGAAATAGGCCCCGAGCCGGGAATCAAATCAATGCAGAACTCAACATCGCGCTCAGGTGGTAGCCCAGGTAGCTCATCAGGGAAAACATCAGGGAACTCACGAACAACCGGGACCTGGTCCAACGGAACCTCTGCAGCTCGAGTATCACAAATATACGCTAAGAATCCCTGACATCCCTTCCGCAAGAGCTGACCAGCGCGAAGAGACGAAATCAAGCTGGGAAGGGCGACGCTGCGGTCTCCCTAAATAACAAGGACTGGCTCTCCCGGAAAGCTAAATCTGACTGCCTTCTCACGGCAGTCCACCGAAGCATAACAAGTGGCCAGCCAGTCCATGCCCAGAAGCACATCAAAGTCCAACATATCGAGGAGAATCAAATCAACAGATGAATCCCTCTCCCCGATACGAACGGAACATAATCGAAATACAAAACGAGCGACAAACGACTCGCCTACCGGAGTAACAACAACAAGCGGATGATCTAACGACGACGACTCACGGCCCAACATCGGTGCAAAGTGTGTAGAGACGTACGAATCTGTGGAACCTGGGTCGAATAATACCCGTGCGTCGAAAGAGCAAACTGGCAAGGTACCTGTCACAACGGCATTGGATGCCTGCGCATCCTGCGGTGTCAAAGCAAAAACTCGGGCCTGTCCTCCACCGATAGCGGGCTGACCTCGACCTCGGCCTCTGCCTCCTCATCCTCTCTGAACAGGACCGCCGCGTCCACGGCCTATGGGTGCACCTAACTGGCGTGGAGCATCGCCTGTAGTAGGAAGTAGGGCTCTCTGAAGAGGGGGTGGTGATGGTGGTAGGGTCACATGCGGAACGGTCGCCGCTCCCTATCGTCTCGCCGGACAGTCTCTGACAAGATGGTGCGGACTCTCACACCCAAAACACCCTGGCGACGGCTGCTGTCCCTGGGGATATGATCCATATAACTGTCCCCGTCCAAATCCTCTGCCAGGCCTATCTCTCGGAAAGAATCTGGCGCGCTGCCTCTGAGACGGTACATCGGTGCGAATCCTCTTCGGCCCATAAATGGCCGAAGTCTATGATATGCGTGCCTCCATCCGTAATGCCGTATCCATAGCAGCTGAATAAGTGTCATAGTGCTGGGCGCCAATGGCAAGATATAGCTGGGCATCAAGTCCCTGTACGAACCTCTTCACCATCTTCTCTTCGGTATCCACCAAATACGGAGCATATCGGGATAACTGTGTAAACTGGATGTCATACTCAGACACCGTCATCCCAGGTGTCTTGACTAAGGCCTCGAAGCTACGAGCTCTGGCGTCACGAACGCTCTCTGGGAGGAAACGAGCTAGAAAGACCGCTATAAACTCGGCCCAAGTCATAGGCGGTAGACCTGCAGCTCGACCTCTCAAGACTGACTCCCACCATATCTACGCGAGACCCTCTAGTCGGAAACTCGCAAGCTCTACTCATCGATCATCCGAACATCTCAGCGAATGGCAGATCCTGGCTAAACTGTCAAGGAACGTCTGTGGGTCCTCCGCTGCCTCGGTGCCGGTGAATACTGGAGGTCTCAGCCTCATGAAATCCTGTAGTGAAACCGGAATGGCCACGGTGGTAGTAGTAGGAGCAGGTATCATGGTCGTCTGTGATGTAGTAGGTACGTCATCCGGCCTCGGTGTACGACTGGCTGCAACTAGGGATCCTACCATCTGACGTAGCTCCTGCATTCTCCCCATCATCTGTCGCAACTCCTCCATACCAGTCTCAAGCCTATCCATATGGCCTGGGGAAGGTGGATCGGTCTGTCCCTGCGGTGTAGGCATACCACCCTGCTCAGTCCTAGTCTCGGACGAGCCAGCTCGAATCTCGTCTCGGGTGGCAGCCCTCTATGCCCTCGTAGCCTTCGGCGGCATAGTGGCTGTTACAGGAAAATGGATAATAAGAACAGTGCAATAGGATCATAGGATACACGGAATTGAAGAAGGAATTTTCAAGCAAGTATATCCTAAAGTCACTTAGGCGGAGTACCGTATCGCAAGTATGCCGCGGACATACACACGCTACGTTACCCTACTTAAGTCACTTACTCCATCTACCAAGAGTCATCCTACACTCAAAAAGGTAAAACCTACCGCTTTGATACCAACTTTGTCACGACCCGCAGGGTACGGAACGTGACTGGCACTTAAGTTTACAAAACGTCTCAAGACGTCCGTAAAATAAGTAAGCCAAAGCCCAGAAAACCAAAGCCAAATAAGTAAAAGAGTGAAGAAAAACCAATCAATTGAAAGTGAGTTTATTAAATAAGTCATATAAAACCCTTTTTAAAAACAATATCAATTTTTCCGAAAATTTCGGCAGAGTCTCCTTTGTAAATACTTGCCCCCAAAATGGGTACAACAAGAATATATATAAATCCAACAAATATGGCATCCCCAAGCGGGAGCTAGCTCTTCGCCATAAGGCGGTCACAAATCCCACGCAATATAAAGCAACAACATGCAAAATAAACAAGAAGGAGCATGAGAAAAACAGCATGTCGACTCAAGTGAGCTCGACCCCAAAATACAGCATAAAAAGTCCACAAATCTCACAGTCTCATCTCTAGGTCAATATACAACAATACTGGTAGATACAGTAGATGGAGTACTCTAGATACAAAGAATATACAAGGTGGTACAAAAATAATAACATAACCCACCTAAGAGCAAAACCTCGAGTCCAGGCAAAAGAGTCAAAAGAAGCAAGTGCGCCGCCGCTACTGTACTGACGGAGCGGACCTGCAAAAGGCTGTGGCACAACGGGGGTGAGTTGCCAACTCGTGAGTAATAAATAACATCTACACAGGCTATCGAATGCATGCACACAAGCATCCTAGCATCTAAAATACAGGTAAGGCAGGACATAATAGCAGGTATGTATGCAATATGAATATACTAGCAGGTATGAATGCAATGCGAATCAACTCATGATCTGAATGTGTAAGTATAAGAATCATGTTTTTCCTTTAGGAATCTCTTTTGAAATACCAGCACAATACCAATAGAATCAACAAGAACCTGTGTCCAGCAACGACACCTCAAAACTATCACAAATCTCATATATCCATGTCATAGTATCTCTGGCCTCAGCCATCCGGCTGACCCATCTCAATATCACTATCTCATCATCTCGCGGCCACGGTCGGTATCCTCTGGATATCCGCCGTCCCAAACAGTCACCGGTAGGTAATCCGTCCCCTGCCAGGCTCATCGTCAGCAACACGAGCTTCTTGCCCCGGGGTACCCTACCGGGCCCACCATGTACCCGAGACGGTTCATCCAACTCCTCGAAACGGGTCTCGAAAACCACAGCAAATTCATGGTGGACGACACTTACATCACTAGAAAACCGCAATTTACATATTTTAAAAAATATAATAAGTTTAGAAATTTTGCGGCTTTCCCCCGAAATCCAGAATATCACAAAATCTCAAGAAATCCTCATAAATGCATATGCCAATGATAATGAATGCATATGGTGTCAATAATCAAGTTGCGATGTATGATTGATAGACTAGGCATGAACAAATAACATGATGAAGTACATGCACATGATTAGCAATCTTATGATTTCATTTTAAAGAATTAAAGCCAATAGCACAAGTTTAAGTATCAATTAGTAAAATGTTTCAAATTATAGGTTATCTAGTGTGGTGGCATGGCAATTACCAGGGTGTGTGTGTAAGCATGAATAGTGCTCGCGCTGCTTATAAAAACCCTGGCAATGGTGCAGGTGTCCTATAGGGTGGGTTCGCATATGTATGTCAATATAAGGCATGGATGTAGCAAATAATCATACAAGTATTACACCCCTAATTACTAACATTACTAAGAATCTTTTCAAGCTACTAAAACTATCAGGCGGCTTGCGCCATCCAACGATAGTCCCCCGTAGATGTTACATCTACTCACCGGAATCCCTAGCTAGTCACGTCCAATCACCGCTTTCCCCTTTCGTGCCGCGTCTGACGTCTCCGCGACCGACCCTGGAATTTACATCAATACCAAACATAAGGTTACATACCATGAAACGACGCAAATCCCAAACGAAAATACCAACGTTCACAAGCTAGGTACAACGTGCACAAGGTGCGCGGAACACACGCGAAAATCGCAAAAACTAACTAAAACGTCGATTGGTCGCCCGGCAAAACTAAAACCTGACCACTCAAAAATCCGCACTCACACATCCTAAATGTCATAGGGTAAGCCAAAACAATCATCAAGATATCAAAAATACTTCATCACATAATTTTATAACAAAACTAGTAAGCACAAACATCCAAACTAACCCACTAGATAGCCATTACACTAATTTTAAACCATTTACAAAGCATCAAACCATAATTCCAACACAACAATCATGCTTCAATCTATTTCCATACACAAACCCCTTTCTTGATTTTTGTAATTAGCAATTACAATGAAAATTTCACACAAGATTAACTTAGATTAGCATAACATGAAGCCACTTAAGCAAAGTAACCATATAGATTGGTTTAGTAAACAACTAGATAGCTAAAAAGATTTAATTAACTAAATAATGGTTTCTAAAACCCTTGTTAAACTCAGACCATTAACTTTAAAAAATCTAGAATGAAATTAGCACTAATATTAACACTAACACAACTCAATTAAAGAATTCTAGCCATAAGAACTTAACTTGGTGGAAATTATACCTCAAGATCTATGGATCAAGCAAGAACAAGATGCCTCTAAAGATGGCTTCATAGCACCATGATCCAAGCAAGAAGGACCAAGGAGAATGGGATGAAGAATGGGGGTTAATTTGTGAGGTTTAATTTGGAAATTTTGGAGCAAACTTGATGAAATTTTGAAGAAGATGAAAAGAAAAATGATGAAGGGGGGGCTGCAGCTTTTCTCGGCCAGAACAAGGGAGAGGGGGATGGTGTGGGGTGTGGGAAAAGTCAAGTTCAACCCATACCAATCACTAAAGACCCATACCCAATAAAAAGTCAAATCCTTTTAAAAAAAACACCTCTTTTCTACACAAGAATAAAAGTCAAAGAGGCAAGGAATTTTTTTCTTGGGTTGCTGGAAGTGGGCCGGCCTAGGGGTGAGGGAAGAGTGAGAGGTGTTTTACAAAAAAAATTTTATGCAAAAAGACCCCCTACAAGTCCAAAATTGGAAGTTTAAGCTTAAATTCAATAAATTTCGTTTTCTATAATAAAAATTAGTTAAAACTTAAAATAAAATACTAAAAATTTATGTTACAACTAGATTTTAATTAACATGATTTTAAAGCTTAAATTTAGCCCATTTAAATTTGTATTTATCGCTAATTTAATGTATTTTCTTACCGGCTTAAAATAATATTAAAAATTGAAAAATTAGGGAAAATTTTTAAACGACCAGAATTTCATAAGTAACTCATTAGCTACAAAAAACTAGCAATTACCTATCCAAATTAGGTATAATTAGTCCTAAACTGCAAAATAACAAAAAGACGGTTTACGGAAAAATACCGAATTTTCACCGATTTTCAGGAAAACACCAAAACGACTTTTCAAGGCGTTACATTCCAATAGACAAATTGCTCCATCTTCTACTCTAAACCACCTAGGACTTCTATTTTAGCGAACTAGAAGCCTTAGTTATCTCAGATTTGAGGTAGGAGCTCGGACTATTGACTCTCGGGTGGATCGTCTTTGACTCGAGGAGGCCGTTGAGATTGCCCAATCCGTTTTCGATCCTTGGAGCTGACGACGAGGTGGAGGACAGCGAAGAAGACCCAAAGGAATTGGTATCGTGAGGTATAACACTTCTTTCCGAGTAGTTTAGCTCTTACCAGTTAGCTAGTTAGGGTTTAATATCGATCCTGGAGTTCAAGTCGATGTTGCGAGCTTTGAAAAATCGTTTTTTGCATATTCCTCCTTCCCGCGAACACGCGGGGCGCGTGATATCGACTTATAGATTGTACAAAGGTGCTCATTAGAGAATGGTTGCACCGAACAGGACTCGCCGAGAACTCCAAGATGGTACCTGTAACATTTCAAAAAAATAAAATATTATTTTTGGGAATTTTTATAATTTAATATTATTTTATTGAATATTTTAATATTTCGGAATAATTAAATACCGATAAATGGGGGAAATTTTGGAAAAATTATGGAAAATTCTAAAATAGGGTATTTTGTGGAATTATGCCATTTTTAAGTCTTTATGATTAATTATATGCTATTTTAGTGCTAATCGCGATTAAAAATCGCTAATCGGGTTTTTAGCATTCTTGTGAAAAAATGTGCACATATCATTTTTTCCACACTTGTTACATTTTCTTACATGTTGTGGGTGTATGGTTGCTTAGGTTTTACCATTGGGTGAGGTGGAAAATAAGGAAAAGAAAAGAAAAGGGGAAAAAGGAAAAGTCAAAGGAGACATAATCATGAGGCAAAGCATGCTTGGAGAGAGGAGAGAAAGTGAGTATTAGTGAGAGAGAGGGGGGCTGCTGCCCAAAAAGAAATCCCCCACCATTTCCATCACCCTCTTCATCTTCCTCAACTCCTCAACCCTCCACTTAAACCCTAGATCTACCTCCAACCATTCCCCAAAACCCCACACCCCCTTCACAAAAATTAGTCCCCATCTCTTCCTCTACAAGATGATCCGAGCAAAATAGGATTTTGACGACTTTGGGAAGTTAGTGCTGCCTAGAGAGGAACAAGTGAGGTATAACTTTTTCTTTTTAGTTTAATTTTGGTTCGATATCGTATTTTTGTGTCGTTTTGAGACATGGACAACCTGCTGTGACCCTGAGACTTCTTGGTGAAAACAAACAGAGTGGTAGTGTTATACTCGAGACCCTAGGTGATCACCCAAAACCCTACCCCCTTACCACCGGTTTAGGCCGGCGACATAGGAGGAAAATCCGGCGACCTCGGCTCAATAGAGGAGTTAGGGTGTGGGTTCTGTAGGGTAGTTACCTAAAGCTGTTTAGGGGTGTTTGGTCCTACTGGATTTTTATGTAATGACTGTAGGTGGAACCTGGGAGCAGTTAGGAGTGTTTATATGACCTTGGTGACATGATCCCTGACCTGAACCATAGACACGAACCAGATGCACAAACTCAGGAATTGACCCATATCAGTTTTGTGACTTTTAAAGTACCTACGGAGAATCTGGGATGACCTGGAGAAGATATAAGACAACTAAACAATACCAGAGACCCATTTTTAGCCCTAGGAACCCCCTGTAGCAAGACGAACCCCACTGGAACCCTCAGGGCCGGTGAGATCGGAATTTTATGGATAGGGGCCGGCCACCTGGTGAGGTTGGGAGCCTAGGTTGGTTCAGTAGATCACCTATACTATATACATTACCCTAGACTTGTTTTGCTTGGCTATATTTGACCTGAGTCAAAATCTGGAAACACTTGTGTAGGACTTTGAGTGGTGTTAGTGCAATTGGACCTTAGAGATGACCTTAAACCCACCCTATGAGATTAGAAACCCAGATCTATTTGAAATAAACCCGGTTTACTGAAAACAGAAACTGTAATGTCGGTTTTGTGAGGGTTTGGAGCGTGCAGGGAAATCTGGAGTGAACCGAGACCAAAACGAGATAAATAAACAACTCTAGGGACCAATTTGAGACTATGTGAGACCACCCGGACCAGACGACAAACCATATCCCCAGGAAAATCGAGGAGGCCGGTTTTGGCAAGGGAGTGGCCGGCCATTTAGTGGTGGGATGTGTCCAGATTGCTTCAGAAGGTCATATGTACCCTACATATCACCCTAGTGTTGTTTTGGAACTTTATTTTCACTTTAAGCAAAATCTGGAACATGTTTTCAATGTTGCTGCCTTATGTTTCCGTATTTGAAACGATGAGTTTTGATATCTGGATTCATTTTTGGTTGTCTCTTGTTTGTACATCGACAACAAGGGTTGTTTGATTGATTTTCGTACGCATATGCTATAGGTTCTAACCTACGAGCAATGCGCGTGTCGTTTTGGCTTCTGGACTTGGTGTTAATAGCAATTGCGATTGTTTATTATATGTAGGTACCCTCATAAAGACTTAGAGGCGGCAAGCAAGCGCGTGGCGACATCGGCATCGACAAGCAAAGGTGAGTGGATTTATATCAAAGGGGAGAAGTCGGGTGGATGGCGTATAGCACCCCCGCGGTCCGTAGTGATGTATACGAATACGTATACACACATATAGATTCTTTATATTGTTTGAGATTATTAATGATAAAGATGGATATTTGGGATATTGATGCGAAACCCTAGAGTAGTGGTTGCACCACACATACACACACACACACACCCATACTTGCATACATCATTTCTTTCGCATGTACGTATATGGATATATATAGTTATGTGTTCATATGGGTATGGGACTATGTGTTCACATACGGATTTGAGGATGATACTTGGGATTGAGATGAGTCGATGAGATTCATTTTGAGGTTGTGATGTCGGTGATATGGCAGGATTCGTATTTGAGATACGTCCTGATGTTAGCGGATCTTTGGACGACGATACCATGTGATTGTGATATTAGATAAGATATGTTAAGATAATTATAATGTGTCGCATTGAGCGATGTATCCTTCTTTATGACGATATATGATGATGATATCTGTTTGTATGAAGCTGTAGATCAGCAGTCAGATCATGACTATATTGATGATATTAGTATCGTACTAGACGTAGATCAGTACCCAAATTATGATCTTGGATAAAGAGGATACCAGATGAATAATGTGATATTGACCCGTACCCAGATTTGGGATGCCGTACGACGGATTTACGTACGAGCTATATATTGATGTTTGATCCGCACTCTTGACTTGGGAATATTTGATTATAGATATGGTATCGGATGTGATATTATCGAGGCGGGATCATCGACTAATATATATATACATATGTATCGACTCAGACGTTAGGCGGCTTCCTTACCTTTAGTTTAGCTTGACAGCTTAGCCCTATAGTTTAGTGTAGTTGTTAGCCCATATTAGTTGTCGTTGTGTCTAGTATTCAGCTCCCGCTCATTATGGTTATTCGCTCTGCATCACCTGCTTACATTATGATTCATATTCTATTGTTAATATCATGCTGTTAGGACACCAGCACCATTACCGATGACGCGTATGTACTACGTACACTTACTTTCCGGCTCACACACATCTTCATCGGTAATTGCCATGTCACGAACACTTTAGAAAATACTATTTCATCTGACATAGGTTGTTAGCTAATAGTTTAGACATGTTATTAGTGTACTTGTCTTATATGCTAGTTTAGACATTGTAGTTATTACTTGCTACTTCATGCATGTTATTATTCATTGATATGCCGCATTCATGGATTTTTATGTCTATATTCACTGTTTACATGCTATTGAGGATTTGGATTCGGATTTTCATGAGATTTCCTGGATTTGGGGGAAAACCGCAAAAACACTTATAAACTTCTTTCTCTTTTTTCTTTTAAAGAAAAGTGCGGTTTTCCCATGATGTATGAGTCGTCCACCATGAGTTTGCTGATGGATTTCGAGACCCGATTCGAGGAGTTGGATGAACCGTTTCGGGTACATGGTGGGCCCGGTGCGGTACCCCGGGGCGAGAAGGTCGCAGATGATGGCGTTGAGCCTGGCAGGGGAGCACTACCGACCAGTGATTTTACCCGACGCGTCGGATTTCCGGAGGATACCGTCGTGGTCTTGTGATGGATATTAAGGGCCGGCCTGGACTGACGGCGCCCTAGTTAGTGAGATTGAGACATTGAGATTTTGAGATATTGAGGTATAGAGATTGCGACACAGAGATATCGAGATATTTGGATACTTGTTTTGTGTCGATGCTAGGCACTGTTTATGCTGATTTCATTTATGATACCTCGTTTTTTTAAAAAGATACAGAAATCTCACTAATTTATGAAAGCAGTTTTCTTCAGTACATGCATTCTGTTTCATGCATTCATACATCATCCATATGATACATTGCTACCTGAGGCACTGACACGGGCACATGGGATTACACTCGGGTTAGATATTTACCATAGCCATTGTTATAGGCTGCTGGTTTTATATTTGAGGATTATATATTATGATCGTATGACCTAGGATTGCGTTGTTCATGCGATTTCTGTTCGTAGATGTTTTTCTACTCACGAGTTGGAAACTCACCCCCGTTGTGCCACAGTTTCTTGCAGGTTTTGCCGTACAGGTTTCATTACGGCTTTGCTGGCACTACTTCCATTTCCGGGTGATTTTCTAGTAGGTGGGTTCACTTGTATCGTGACCATCATTATATCTTGTATATTATTATTCAGTTGTATCTAGAAATTCCATCAACTAAACATGTATTTATTTCAGATAGAGACCAGTGATGTTTATTCATTCGACCTTAGAGTCGCGCGATGTATTTCTATGGATTTCATGCTGTTTTGAGTTTCCTTTCCTGTTGTGAACCTTGCCTTTCGGCGTTGTATATTATATTGCTTGCGTAGTTGTGACCGTCGATTGACGAAGAGCTAGCTCCCGCTTGGGGATGCCTTTATTCATTATATATACTTTATCAGGTTTTGTACCCGTTTGGGGTCAGTTTTTACAAAAGAAACTCTGCCGAAATTTTTAGAAAAGACTTGTGATTTTAAAATGTACCTTCGGCATATGCTGCAACTATTTGATTTAAAATGGTTTTTCCTTCACTCTACTACTGTTCTTGGTTTGGATTTCTGGGTTTTCGGCTTACTTAGATTACATACGCCTCGAGACGTTTCGTAGTTTAAGTGCCGGTCATGCTCCGTACTTTCGGGTCGTGACAAAGTTGGTATCAGAGCGTTAGGTTTTACCTTCGGATCGTAAGATGACCCTTGGTTGATGGAATAGGTAGCTCGAGTAGAGTGGCGTACCGTACGTATGTTCCGCGGCATATTTACGATACGCTACTCCACTTAAGAAGCCTTAAGATGTACATTTCTTTGCTCAGTATTATATTCATTCATGATCTAGCCTCATCGGTATCAGTTATGGTTTTGCTGCCACGATTACGGGCAGGGAGAGCTACGACTAGAGTTGCGGTCAGCACGAGCTCGTCACGAACGAGGACTGACCAGGGCGTAATTCCGGCGACACACGATTGCAGAGATGTGTCTTTTTATTGTGTTTTCGCGCCACGAGCATTGGATGGATCGCTGTATGAGATTACTCGAACATGCAGATCAGCACCGGAGGATTGGACCACTGATAGAGGCCAGCCAGATTCTGATGACCGTGGATATATTGCTTATTCATGATGATTGAGGCACTGTTCAGCGTGCAGACGAGTGAGCCAGTTGTTGCTGCGAATGACGAGATATCGCCCCAGGTGTTGGAGCTATTGCAGTGCAAGTTGTACTAAGAGATGATAGAAGGTCGCTAGTCACCGAGGATGAATGACTAGGACAGGTGGTTCGTTCGCCTACCCCGATGCGAGGTCATTAGACAGATTGATTCCAGCTAGAGACGACTTCACGCGGAGACGTTGAGAGTCGACAGAGACGATCGAATGTCAGAAACCTATTATTCCAAGTTTAAAGTATTCGGAAAGACATGCAGGCCATTCTTTGGACCCTCTAGAAGAATGAAACCCTAACTCGACATAATGACCGTGTGAAAGCCTTTGAACCTTAAGGTTTGCGGCAGTTCTGCGGCGCCATTAGTGAGGCTTGGGTTTGCCTTTCTACGGCTGGACCACCGATGCTGTGGTATGTACTCGATACTATTAAACTGTACCCAAGATGTTGAGCTCTTCGGGGATTATGAGGTTTTGACGAATCGATCGAATGGTTCGACTTCATTCGGATGTTATGTGGTGAGATGCATTTCTTGGGAGACTCCAGATACGAGGATAGTCGTTGGAGCTCAGTCCATGCAGCCACGACGAGATGAGTCCGAAGCAGTCGATATTAGAGAAAGTGGAGTAAGAGGTTCGTACGAGATCTTGATGAGACGACGTTCCACTCCGCCGACATCAGAGATGCGATACGCATGCCGAGGCATTGTACTTGGATATAACTTCCAGAAGGATTCGCGATGAGTATGCAGCCATTCCGGAACGAGAACAGATCTAGTAAGGGACGATGACTTCCAGACAGTTCGGCAGAGACGAGATTTGGGAGAGATCTCGACAGGACCTTTCTGGGATGAATTACGAGAAGACTTGGACCCAAGAGTGGTCATGTTACGCACACTGGCAGGCCAGAGTTCAGGATCGTCGACGAGACATGCTATGAGTGACCACGACAGTTGGCCAGAGATTCTTGTAGGATGTGCTTGAGCGAGACTATTCCGCCATACTTGATTTTGGTATTTTGAGTGATATATTCACATGATTTGGTTTTGATGATTGAGTTTCATGATATCGTTTTCATGCGCCATGGTTGCACCTACTGAGTATTTACGATTTTTGCACAGTTGTTGCACTTAAGATAGTTTTCGTGCCTTGGTTCCTCATGTTTGTGATTATATGGGTTTCATACAGTTGAGTTGATCTTGTGCATATGTACGCACACGATTTGGTTCTTGCACTCAGGATAGTTGACATATGCTTGCAGTGCAGTGATTCGCATTTTGTGCACTTAAATGCACTGGACTTCGATTTCGATTGTGATGCTCGATATTTGTTTTGTGCACCTTGTGCACCTGATTGGATTTTGCGCAAGTTCGGCGCTTGATATTGGATTTCATGATTTTGTGCAGGATGGATGCACCTGATTTGGATTTTCGCGCATGTTGGGCTCACGTTATGAGATGCGATTTTGGTATACCCCAGATGCGCTAAATCAAGATTCTTCGTGCATGTCAGATGCACCTGTTTTTGCTGTCAGGCACACCTGTTGCCCTTGATAGATGTTTCGTGCACACCCGATGCACTTAGATGTTGTTTCTGTGCGCATGTATAGCACATATATGGGTTTTGATTTCCGTGCGCACCAGGCGCACATAGTATTCATATGTATATTTTGGGATTGATTTCTTATGGAGCAGTACGTTTTTATGATATTTGCTTTGTGTTTTTGTACTGAGCAGGACTAGTCAGAGGACAGTACCTGGATATATTTTGCATGTATTGATAGTTATTGAAGGGGATTTCCAAAAAGCGAGCTATAGTCTCAGTATTTACCACGTGTCTGATTTGACACGAAACGTTTAAAATAAGGAAACCCTTCTAAATTGTTTTCAAAACGGCGGAACGTACATATTAAACAAAAGATATATACGTATATGGTTATTTTCTTATGGTAGACGTCCGCCACTGTGCAGTGTTATGCGCATTGCACAGCGACTTTAAAGGATTTGGCATGGATTTCCTTCAGATATTTACACGTATAGTTCTGATTTATATCACATTGGTTTTGCTTTGGATTTGGCATTCATGTCTTTACCTTGACTCCGATGATTGCGGGACGCTTGACGGAGTTTTGATTTTGAGTTATCTGCTCATTTCTCATGCGCATGCTCTGCGCTATGATGCGTTTTATGTATTGATGATTTCGGAGCCCCGACGACTTAGACATTTTATTGAAATGTTTTAGAATTTGGGGGTTTAAATTTAAATTCGGGGACCGAATTTATTTAAGGGGGAAGATTGTAACATTTCAAAAAAATAAAATATTATTTTTGGGAATTTTTATAATTTAATATTATTTTATTGAATATTTTAATATTTTGGTATAATTAAATACCAATAAATGGGGGAAATTTTGGAAAAATTTTGGAAAATTATAAAATAGGGTATTTTGTAGAATTATGCCATTTTTAAGTCTTTATGATTAATTATATGCTATTTTAGTGCTAATCGCGATTAAAAATCGCTAATCGGGTTTTAGCATTCTTGTGCAAAAATGTGCACATATCATTTTTTCCACACTTGTTACATTTTCTTACATGGTGTGGGTGTATGGCTGCTTAGGGTTTACCATTGGGTGAGGTGGAAAATAAGGAAAAGAAAACAAAAAGGGAAAAAGGAAAAGTCAAAGGAGACATAATCATGAGGCAAAGCATGCTTGGAGAGAGAAGAGAGAGTGAGTATTAGTAAGAGAGAGAGGGGGGCTGCTGCCTAAAAAGAAATCCCCCACCATTTCCATCACCCTCTTCATCTTCCTCAACTCCTCCACCCTCCACTTAAACCCTATATCTACCTCCAACCATTCCCCAAAACCCTACACCCCCTTCACAAAAATAAGTCCCCATCTCTTCCTCTACAAGATGAACCGAGCAAAGTAAGATTTTGACGACTTTGGAAAGTTAGTGCCGCCTAGAGAGGAACAAGTGAGGTATAACTTTTTCCTTTTAGTTTAGTTTTGGTTCGATATCGTATTTTTGTGTCGTTTTGAGACATGGACAACCTGCTGTGACCCCGAGACTTCTTGGTGAAAACAAACAGAGTGGTAGTGTTATACTCGAGACCCTAGGTGACCAACCAAAACCCTACCCCCTTACCACCGGTTTCGGCCGGCGACATAGGAGGAAAATCCGGCGACCTCGGCTCAATAGAAGAGTTAGGGTGTGGGTTCAGTAGGGTAGTTACCTGAAGCTGTTTAGGGGTGTTTGGTCCTACTGGATTTTTATGTAATGACTGTAGGTGGATCCTGGAAGCAGTTAGGAGTGTTTATATGACCTTGGTGACATGATCCCTGACCTGAACCATAGACACGAACCAGATGCACAAACTGAGGAATTGACCCATATCAGTTTTGTGACTTTTAAAGTGCCTATGGAGAATCTGGGATGACCTGGAGAAGATATAAGACAACTAAACAATACCAGAGACCCATTTTTAGCCCTAGGAACCCCCTGTAGCAAGACGAACCCCACTGGAACCCCCAGGGCCGGCAAGACCGGAATTTTATGGATAGGGGCCGGCCACCGGGTGAGGTTGGGATCCTAGGTTGGTTCAGTAGATCACCTATACTATATACATTACCCTAGACTTGTTTTGCTTGGCTATATTTGACCTGAGTCAAAATCTGGAAAAACTTGTGTGGGACTTTGAGTGGTGTTAGTGCAATTGGACCTTAGAGATGACCTTAAACCCCCCCTATGAGGTTAGAAACCCAGATCTATTTGAAACAAAGCCGGTTTACTGAAAACAGAAAGTGTAATGTCGGTTTTGTGAGGGTTTGGAGCGTGCAGGGAAATCTGGAGTGAACTGAGACCAAAAAGAGATAAATAAACAACTCCAGAGACCAATTTGAGACCATGTGAGACCACCCTGACCAGACGACACCCCATATCCCCAGGAAAACCGAGGAGGTCGGTTTTGGCAAGGGAGTGGCCGGCCATTTAGTGGTGGGATGTGTCCAGATTGCTTCAGAAGATCATATGTACCCTACATATCACCCTAGTGTTGTTTTGGAACTTTGTTTTCACTTTAAGCAAAATCTGGAACATGTTTTCAATGTTGCTGCCTTATGTTTCCGTATTTGAAACGATGAGTTTTGATATCTGGATTCGTTTTTGGTTGTCGCATGTTTGTATATCGACAACAAGGGTTGTTTGATTGATTTTCGTACGCATAAGCTATAGATTCTAACCTACGAGCAATGCGCGTGTCGTTTTGGTTTCTGGACTTGATGTTAATAGCAATTGCGATTGTTTATTATATGTAGGTACCCTCATAAAGACTTAGAGGCGGCAAGAAAGCGCGTGGCGACATCGGCATCGACAAGCAAAGGTGAGTAGATTTATATCTACGGGGAGAAGTCGGGTGGATGGCGTATAACACCCCCGCAGTCCGTAGTGATGTATACGAATACGTATACACACATATAGATTCTTTATATTGTTTGAGATTATTAATGATAAAGATGGATATTTGGGATATTGATGCAAAACCCTAGAGTAGTGGTTGCACCACACATACACACACACACACACCCATACTTGCATACATCATTTCTTTCGCATGTCCGTATATGGATATATATAGTTATGTGTTCACATGGGTATGGGACTATGTGTTCACATACGGATTTGAGGATGATACTTGGGATTGAGATGAGTCGATGAGATTCGTTTTGAGGTTGTGATGTCGGTGATATGGAAGGATTCGTATTTGAGATACGTCATGATGTTAGCGGATCTTTGGACGACGATACCATGTGATTGTGATATGAGATAAGATATGTTAAGATAATTATAATGGGTCGCATTGAGCGATGTATCCTTCTTTATGACGATATATGATGATGATATCGGTTTGTATGAGGCTGTAGATCAGCAGTCAGATCATGACTATATTGATGATATTAGTATCGTACTAGACGTAGATCAGTACCCAGATTATGATCTTGGATAAAGAGGATACCAGATGAATAATGTGATATTGACCCGTACCCAGATTTGGGATGCCGTACGACGGATTTACGTACGAGCTATATATTGATGTTTGATCCGCACTCTTGACTTGGGAATATTTGATTATAGATATGGTATCGGATGTGATATTATCGAGGCGAGATCACCGACTAATATATATATACATATGTATCGACTCAGACGTTTGGCGGCTTCCTTACCTTTAGTTTAGCTTGACAGTTTAGCCCTATAGTTTAGTGTAGTTGTTAGCCCATATTAGTTGTCGTTGTGTCTAGTATTCAGCTCCCGCTCATTATGGTTATTCGCTCCGCATCGCCTGCTTACATTATGATTCATATTCTATTGTTAATATCATACTGTTAGGACACCAGCACCATTACCGATGACGCGTATGTACCACGTACACTTACTTGCCGGCTCACACACATCTTCATCGGTAATTGCCATGTCACGAACACTTTAGAAAATACTATTTCATTTGACATAGGTTGTTAGCTAATAGTTTAGACATGTTATTAGTGTACTTGCCTTATATGCTAGTTTAGACATTGTAGTTATTACTTGCTACTTCATGCATGTTATTATTCATTGATATGCCGCATTCATGGATTTTTATGTCTATATTCACTGTTTACATGCTATTAAGGATTTGGATTCGGATTTTCATGAGATTTCCTGGATTTGGGGGAAAACCGCAAAAACACTTATAAACTTCTTTCTCTTTTTTCATTTAAAGAAAAGTGCGGTTTTCCCATGATGTATGAGTCGTCCACTATGAGTTTGCTGATGGATTTCGAGACCCGATTCGAGGAGTTGGATGAACCGTTTCGGGTACATGGTGGGCCCGGTGCGGTACCCCGGGGCGAGAAGGTCGCAGATGATGGCGTTGAGCCTGGCAGGGGAGCACTACCGACCAGTGATTTTACCCTACGCGTCGGATATCCGGAGGATACCATCGTGGTCTTGTGATGGATATTAAGGGCCGGCCTGGACTGACGGCGCCCTAGTTAGTGAGATTGAGACATTGAGATTTTGAGATATTGAGGTATAGAGATTGCGATACAGAGATATCGAGATATTTGGATACTTGTTTTGTGTCGATGCTAGGCACTGTTTATGCTGATTTCATTTATGATACCTCGTTTTTTTTTAAAAAGATACAGAAATCTCACTAATTTATGAAAGCAGTTTTCTTCAGTACATGCATTCTGTTTCATGCATTCATACATCATCCATATGATACATTGCTACCTGAGGTACTGACACGGGCACATGGGATTACACTCGGGTTAGATATTTACCATAGCCATTGTTATAGGCTGCTGGTTATATATTTGAGGATTATATATTATGATCGTATGACCTAGGATTGCGTTGTTCATGCGATTTCTGTTCGTAGATGTTTTTCTACTCACGAGTTGGCAACTCACCCCCGTTGTGCCACAGTTTCTTGCAGGTTTTGCCGTACAGGTTTCATTACGGCTTTGCTGGCACTACTTCTATTTCCGGGTGATTTGCTAGTAGGTGGGTTCACTTGTATCATGACCATCATTATATCTTGTATATTATTATTCAGTTGAATCTAGAAGTTCCATCAACCAAACATGTATTTATTTCAGATAGAGACCAGTGATTTTTATTCATTCGACCTTAGAGTCGCGCGTTGTATTTCTATGGATTTCATGTTGTTTTGTGTTTCCTTTCCTGTTGTGAACCTCGCCTTTCGGCGTTGTATATTATATTGCTTATGTGGTTGTTGTTGGAGATAGTGCCCTCAGAGTCAATTATTGGATCACAGGCACGTGATTGCAATGATTGAGGGAGGACCTATGCCGGTAGGACAGTCTTACTCGAGATGATAGTATGCTATCTGGTTTATCTTTATCATCGTGTACTGTTTTAGGTGACCTCACAGGTCACTATTGCACGTTGATAAAGACCCTAGGATTCTTGCTTGACTACCAGCAGTATGAGGGCGATCATATACGTGGGAGCTGGGGTCTATAAGCAAATCCTTAAAAAGTCCCTAGTCGTGGGAGTTTCGAGACAGGGTATCGATACTCCAGAGTAGACTAGTGTATACAGTCGAGACCCCGATGAGGGGCGGTGGCCGGTCTTACAAGCTACAGGTGTCAGTTGGTTCACCTAAGATGTATACAGGTGCTCATTGGGTTATGTGTACACCGGACAGGACTCGCCGGGAACCTTCTAGTTGGTATTATACCTGACGTCAGATAGTTGTTCCCTGGTGACATGTGTACAGGTTAGTTCATCGACCTGAGATTGTCATTTGTCTCGTATGAGTTCCCACTGTGCTTTGATTACTACCTTACCACGCTCAAAAGAGACGTGCAAACAGGTTTTAGTTGGGTACAGTCCCGAGCCACATGGAGGCAGTGAGCGGATCTGCAGGGGTTCGTCTCTCCCGGTATTGGGGGTGAGGTCGCGCTGTGTCTAGGAGAGCCAGAACATGAAAAATCCTTGGCCAAGGCAGGAGATTTACTGGTAGGTATTCCAGTAGTATCTCAGGGTGTTCTGGGCTACACTCCGACACGACTTGTACCGCTTTTGGGGGTCTGACTTTTACCAACCCCGTAGGCCCGCCATGCGATGTTCATAGACGAACGGACCGGACTGTACGGATATTGTCACTGACAGGCTCAGTAGGGTGTCAGGATGAGTTCGCTCATCGACGTCCCTTTTGGTCAATAGCTGGTAGCCCGTCACGTATGGCTAATACCTCTGACGTGCTAGTGGTTAAATCCACAGCCATAGTATTGACGAGTCTTTAGAGTTCCCCACAGACAGTTGCTCAAGTTTCGGGCGAAACGCTGTAGAGGCCGTATGGAGATATGGCAGGGTTCGATCAGATAGGTGCGGTATTGCACGGATCATGATCGGACGGTTAATACTAGCGGGCTTTGGTTTAAGCCGGATCCTAGTATTGTACAGTGTAGATTTTGTCTCATTGCATTTGTATTCGGTCGGAATACACATGCGGGTGTGTATACACAGTATCGGGGTTTTCCTGTATTTTATTACAGGATCAGTTTTTCGGAGTTTGCCAGTTTGCTTTCCGGTTTCGGCCATTTTCCTTTGATTCTTTCATTGGCCGAAGATTGGTGGAGGAGGGCTTATTTGCATTTGTGCAAATTAGCATTTTGGAGGGTTGTTCTTACATATTGTTGTGTCATGATCACTTGACTTTCTTTAGTCATCATGGCTTGGCTTGTGGTGTCATGATGGCATGACTTTTGGAGATGAGATGGTGAAGGGATTTGATTAGGTGATGGAGTGGGGTTTTTGTAGTAATGATTTTTCCTCATGATGATCTTTTTTTCTTCTCTCCCTTGGTATTATTCGACTCACTCATCTCATTTGGCTCTCCTAGAGATTGGCCGGCCACTAGGGAAGTGGGCTGTCCAAATTTCATGTGTGGGATTTAGTTCTCTTTTGGCTTTGCAAAAATCCCATAACACCATCTCCATTTGCTTATCTCATTCCTCCACTCAAAAAGGCAACTTCCACAACCCCAAATGAGACACAAGTTCCACACTACATTCTACAGCAAATCTTGGGCACGTCGACTCGCCAACTTCGTACCCGAGTTGCCTCGGACCAGAGGTGGGAGCCCGTAAAAGAAGCCGGCGACGTGGTACCCTTCCGGCGAGGAGATGAAGACCGGAGATTCCGTAGGAGATCGGGACGACGACGAGAAGACCGGAGGACACGGATCACTCGGTATATCTCTCTACCCGTTCTTTTAGTTTGCTGGTAGCTAGGTTAATGGCCCGATCCGGGATTTTTGTGCGCGGTGGTGTCGGTTTACTAGTTTGTAAAGTTTTCGTTTCCGCATTTCCGGCGTCGGATTGACGGCCGGGTCGCCGCCGTGCACTTATAGTGGTATCAGAGCCACGCCATTAACCTTGCCGAGCTTGCTCTAGTATGTTTAAAGATTCGATCGAACAAAAATCCCAAAACCGCGTTTTCATGCATATCAGTTTTCTGTCGAAATTTTTTTGGCTCCAAAAATTTTTCAGTATGTTGCAGAATGATGTGCAGGGAATTCTAAGCATTCTGTGAAATTTTGGTTGCATGATCCCACTTTTTCACCGCGGAACCGCGGCCAAACCCATGCTTGGGCGCGGTTCCGCCGCAATCTAGACTGTTCATGGCACCAAAATTTTACAGAGAGCTTCTGAGTGGAAAATAGGGTTTTTGGAATGTTATTTTTTGGGCCCAGATTTCTTTGAGTGCTACAGTAGTGCTTGGGGCCCACTTGGTAAAATTTGATCGATCGAAAAATTTTAAACATGTTAGTTCACAGTATTTACATTATATCTGTGACCATGAATGTCACTTGATCGGTAAATCATGTTTAACTGCTATAGCCCGGTTAGACGGATTTGCGAACGTGACATTCACGTTGATGTTCTGTGATTGTGCTGTGATGTTGCGGATTGGTCGTAGGGGATAGCCTGGATGCAATGCTAGTACAGTTTTTTGTTGTATTATGTACATTTGATATTACAGGGCGAGCGTCCGACATGTGGACTGCCGTCACTGCCTGTTTGTATATTATTATTTTGGGACACGACCGGGTCGAGGTCGATGTACCCGTTGTATGTATATTTTACTTTCTGTACTAGGATTACCCCGCGGAGGGGTGCACGGATAGCCGGGTTCTAGAGGGCAACGGGCCCGCATCTCATGGCATTGAGACGGAGGGGGCATTACTCTAGAATTGGTGGGCTATTCGCCACACTCGTAGGGGGTACAGGTTGACCCAGGAGGGGTGCCCAAGTTACCGGATTCCGTGAAGTGCTGGGTGGTCCATTCACCTTGCTGAAGGGGGCTGCCTCGCTTCAGGTTTTGGCGGGTATCTTGCCGCGCCCGTAGGGGTCTAGGATTTCATTGCACAGGCTATCCACACGACCAGGGGAATGTCGGGTTTCAGTAGCGGCTCTGTGAAACCCGGGGATCCCAGATATCTGTATTGTTCTGTGATGCTGGTTACATTTCTGTGATGTTGCATTTTATCACGCCTTGAGCGAATATTATATATTGATATATATACTAGTAGATGTTGTATATGTTTTGCATCCACGCTAGTCAAGTCCCCGCTCTTTCGTTAGTTAACTAACCTAACGGATAATGACGGGACCCAGTGGCGAATGCGGATGGCATATACGTACGTCATTATTTTCGTTCTTTATTGGTGTGATCAATTGATGGGATTGCATTGATTTGGATCAATGCAAGTTAAAACAAACCTAATCTGATGTTGTTGGAACATTTTTCAAAAAGCTGTTATTGCAAGGACGTTCACTTTTGTTTTGCATAGTGGTATTTAGTTGGAATATCCTGCTCCTCAGTCGACGAGGCAAGGGCCGAGATCCCTTCACCGGGAGTGACCCCTTGGACAGAAGTTTGCGTCAGGGCAATAACTTCACTATAGTCCTTTACTTTTGCTTTGCATCGTGGTATTCAGTTGGAATATCCTGCAAATCATTCTACGGGGAAAAAGCCGAGATCCCTTCACCGGGAGTGACCTCTTTAGCAAAGGTTTTCATCACTATATTTTTCTAAAAAGCTATCCGGTTCCTTTAAAGATATCAAGTTCATTACGTTAAAGGTTTTCGCCAGAAACCATTCGTAGCCCTCCGTCATTTCAGACGGGTAGCACGTAGTATTCATGCTATGTTTGTTGGCCTTCGTCAAGGCATAGTGTATGGTAGTTGCTTGTTACCTTTCTGCTGCATAGATAGATGCGTTGGTTTGGGACAGTCGTATAGCCTTGTTGGCCTTCGTCAAGGGCTTGTACGGGTGGGTTCAAATTAACCTGGACAATGACGGGTAGAACTTGACATGTGACTTATGATTTGTTGGCCTTCGTCAAGGTCATAAGAGCATGGGGCAAAAATCCACATCGGGAGTTTCTAAAGAAACTGAAATTTTCCAGATATGCGCATATCTTCTGGAGTGTGATAACGTGAGCGGATTCTGTCACATTATCATGCGATGATAGTGTAGGGTTCCTAGGCACTCTAATGAGGTCTCACAAGGCATCAACCATGCCAATTTCAAATTTTACGGGTGCCGAGAAACCCTAATACGGATCGTTAACTAGAAATTTAGGCGAAACAAGCAACTAGTTAACAATTTAACTAAGTAAACGGAAATACAACCTTTGTAGATCCGGTCCTCCACCTCCATAGCTCCATGATGAAGTCTCCTTGCTATCCAAATCGAATTCCGGACTCTAGCGTCGGCTTCATCGGAGAAATGGGCGGGCTAGGTCATCGACTACGATGCCGAAGATGATCTACATCGAGGCATCACTAGATCAAGCTCCCACTTCACCAAGTCATGAAACATATGAAGAAAACACCCTATACTACTTGGCAATAGGTAGAGGATGAAGAAATAGGAGGTGGGTTCACTTTAGAATTGGATTTCTCACTCATATGCTCAAGTTGCCATTGAAGGAGCAAGGTTTTCTTCTTGTTGTCAAGATGAAGAAGAAGAAGAAAGAATATGATAAGTTAATTAAAAATGGAAAAGAAAATGAATACTTATCATATTCAAACCATGGTTAAGTGTAGAGAATGAATCATGGTTAAGTGAAATGGTTAGGGTTAAGCATGAGACAAATGTGGTCAAACTTTCAACACTTCATGAAGCTTCATGAAAGATACAAAGAAAGCCACCATATCAATTTATCCTTTTAATTTCCAAAAAGAATAAATAAATAAATGAATGAATAAGAAACCCTAATCATCAATTTAACCATGGTTTAATTCTTTACACTTAACCAAATAAGCATGCATCATCAAACATGATACAATCATATGCACAAAAGTATATCACATATACAACTTGCACAAACCAAGTGAGAGAATCCATTTAAAGTGAACCAATACTAGTTAATGCAAAGTAATATATCAAATATATAATTATGCATTAAATCATTAAATCATCATTTGATTTAACGATCCGGTCATATCGCATATGACCGACTAATATCCAATGTATCGGCTTATCGAATCAATCCTCGATTCGATAACTAGGTTATATCGCATACAACCATTCGACACATTCATCGCGAGAATGGAATACGGTATCACATACACGCATTATTCTCGGTCCCGCACATATCTCATATGCGCTCCTATTTCGTTTCGCTTGAGCCAGGAAACCTCTGTGTAGGACTCTAAAGACTCGTCAATACGCCGGCAGCAGGTGATGATCATATCAAACACCCACAAGCCGCAAGCGGTCTGCTAAACGTAACGGCCACCCGGGTATTGAGCGATCAGAAGATCGACGAGCAAGCCCGCTCATATTCCTGTGAATCCAACCAGTAACACTTACCGTACAGTCCGGTCTCGTCGTCTGATATGTCGCATATCTCGTCTAGGGGTGGTAAACGTCAGACCCCAATAGCTCGATAAGTCGTGTCGATATGAGGTCTATAACAGTTCGAGAAACTACTGGTAACACTTACCAGTATATCTCAGCAACCCTGGCCAGGGATTTCCGGTTATAGCCAATCGAACACAGCGCAACATCAACTCCCTATACCGGGAGAGACGAATCCCCTCCTATCGCTCATTGCCTCCATGTGACTCGGGACTGTACCCAAAAACCACCGTTTTGCACGCCCTCTTGGACGTGGTAAGGTGGAAATCAAAGCACAGTGGGAATCACACAAGACTCTATGACGATCTCGGGTCAACAGACTACTCTGTACCAGTGTCACCAGAGAACTGCCATCTGACGTAAGGTATAATACCATCTGGGAGTTCTCGGCGAGTCCGTCCAGTGTACCCAGTCTCTACTGAGCACCCGTATATCATCTCTGATGTCAAACACCAATGGATATGGGATCATCCATCGCCCATCTGTATGGGTCGAGAAGGTATACGCTAGTCTACTCTGGTATATCGATGCCCTGTCTCGATACACCCACGACTAGGGACCTTGAAGGATGTACTTATGGACTACCATGTCCCCACTAGTATGATCTGCATCATAGTCCAGATAGTCAAGTACACATCCTAAGGGCTTTACCAACATGTATCAGAGAGACAATCAATGTACACGTTAAGGTAATGAGCAACCAGATAGCATACTATCATGTCGAGCAAGAAAATCCTCTCTATATATATCCCAGCATCCACTACAATATACATCCAATATACAGTAATGGCCTCTAGGGCATACATATAACTAACAATCTCCCACTTGCACTAGGGCAATCTGATAGCAGTGGTTGTAGTATCTCATACTCAACCATCCAATAAAAGTCTCTCTCTGGGAATAGGCCTTCGTGAGTGGATCCGCCGTGTTATCTTCTGAGTCTGCTCTCCTAACCTCGATCACCCTGGAGATCAACCATCTCCATGATCAGGCGATACTGCCTTAGAATAAGTCTGGATCACTAATGGGACCGGCGTTCCTTGGCATAAGCCACAACACCATTGTCTCACAATGGTAGGAACTTAGTTCATCTCATGAACTAATATACACCCAAACATCCTCTTTGGTAGCATCTTAAGCAGCGATGTATCGTGCCTTTATCGTCTAGTATGCCACGGTATTTATCTTGGAACTCTTCCAACATACCGTCCCTTTACTGAGGGTAAAGACAATGCCTGTGACTGACATTCAGTCGTCTTTATCACCCTGGAACACTTCCAGTGATTCTCCCCAGGATCGATTGATACCATCTCACTACTACTAGTGAGATTCCTAACATCCAATTAGATCTATCCCATAGATCCAAAATCCAGGATTTAGTAGGTATCACTTTGATTCTATATGGAGAATCTTTGTGATAAGCGGAGATTGACCGAGCGTAGCATAGGAAACTCCTTCCCTATCAAGAGTATGTCATCCACGTACTCTACGAGGATCACTACCATACTCTCTACTACCTTTTTGTTGATACAAGGTTCATCTACCATTTTGATGAAGTCAAACTATTTGACTAATACATCAAAACAGATGTTCCAACTCCGCGATTCCTGCTTTATCCTATAAAGCATCTTGCACACGTTTCCGCTGCTCCCACTGTCTACGAAGCCCTCTGGCTGTGTACTTATAGACGCACTTTTCTAAAACATCATTTAGAAAAGCAGTCATGACACCCAACCACCAGATATCGTAGTCATGGTATGTAGCCGTGACAAGTAGTATCTGGATGGACTTAAGCATAGGTACTGGAAAAGGTTTCATCATTATCCACGCCTGGTCGATGACGAAAACCTTTAACAAGTCTAGCTTTGAAAGTCTCAACTTTTCCATCTACACCAAGTAATCTTCTCAAGATATACTTGCTCCTGATGGGGATTTAACCCTTCAGATATAGCAACTAAAGTCCATACTTTGTTGGTGTATAAGGATTCCATCTCAGATCGCTAAGCATCCAGCCATTCTTACAGAGTCTTACTCCTGATGGCCAGCTCGAAGCTAGTTGGGTCATCATCTCATGATGCAATCCTCGCTCCCACTGTCATAGAGAAACAGAAGTATCTCTCAGGTGGGTGAGGAACCCTACTAGATCGGCGGAGAGGCTGAGGTTCGTTGGTATCTACTGAATCCTTTGGTTCTACCAAATTATCTGCTGTAGTTTGTATAGCTGGAACTTTTCCGGTTCTACATTACAGACCTTGCCTCGAGCTTGTCCGGATTTTGCTTTTAGACATAGGCCGGACAATCCCAAATCTTAACTAGCTTAAGACATGGGCTCTTCCCTTTCCATATCACATATGAAGCGGTAGGCACTGATTTGATTCGAACCCTATTCAATAGGTATGCAACTTCTCAAGTGCATAACACCCAATAGGAAAAAGGTAACTCAGTAGTACTCTTTATAGAGCACACCATATCAAATAGGGTGTATCTGCTCCGCCCCGATATACCATCTTACTATGGTGTATACGGAGGAGTAATGCTGAGAGAGAATCTCATTCTCCTTTAGAATAGACCAGGATTTCCGTGCTCAAGTATTCTCCTCCTCGATCACATCAAAGGACATAATACTTATACCCGTATTTTGGTTCTCTACTTCTAACTCATATTCTGTGAATATCTCAAAAGGTTCGGACTTGTGTTTCAACAAGAACATATGTCTGAATCTAAAGAGATTATCAGAGAACGTAATGAAGTAAAAAGAACTGTTCTTGGTATTTGTAGACAGGGGACCTGCATACATCAACATGTATCATCCCAAGAGTTCATTAACTCTTTCTCTGTTTCCAATAAACAGGGCTATGGTCATCTTATCTCTGTGACATGACTGGCAAGTTTCACAAGATGTAAATTCAAACTGATTTAAATATGCATCTACATGTAACTTCAGCTAATCGGGTCGTATTGATATGACCTAGTCTACAATGCCTCAAGAAGGATTCGTTCATTTCTGAACTCTTCCTCTTGTGTGTGTTCCGTATACTAAGAACTGTAGTTTGATTTAGAACATTAATGCTTTTAGATAACGTGTCTGAACCGATCAACTTTTGATATAGGAAATGTTCAAAACATTATCCAACAATACAAAATTTTACCATTTCTTTACTAATAAAGAGACTGATATGATTTTGTATATCAGGTTCGGTATCTAATAACATTCGTTCAGAATCAATGTATTACAATACAGGGTGACAGTGACCAACAGACTTGGCTGCAACACTTGCCCCGTTTTCTGCTTCATGAAACTTATCACCCGTTCTCAGTTTTTCTACCCTTTTGTAGCCCTATGTAACAGATTACATATCTGGGATCCTGATCCGGTATCATATACGCAGGATTCGGAGGATACTGAGAAACAGTTCTTTGTAATGAACACACCCGAAGATGATGCATCATATGCACTTTCTTCGTTTGGGCGGCATGGGAATTCTGGTAATCCCCAATTTCCTGCTCTGTCTTATAACGATTATAAGTTGGAGCGGGACCAACGTTCCCCAGCTCAGTATAACAAGTGGGTTCGGTCAAATATACGTATTATTATCTTGATTAAGGCGTGATATGGTCGCTACCTGGAGAGAGAGAGAAAAAAACACTCAGCGTGCGCTCTTGCAAGAATAGATTGGTTTTTATTTTATCTAATCAGGATGGTTCCCACTGCTTTTTATCAAATCTTCCTTCAAACCCTAAAAGGAAAGACCAGCCGGGATTAATTACACACTACAAGTTCGCCAATCTTTCAGCCAGGCCAGTGTCGGTACTTTGAGGGAGGTCCCCCGTGCTTTCGCACGAATCTAATTAATGTAAACCTCGTTTTTCCAGAGGCATAACCTCGTTGACACCTTTCTAGACACCTACTTGATCGGCTAATTGTAATATGTAAAACTCTCCCAGGAGTAACTCTTACTCGTAGCGGGTATCGGGATCCAACTATCTCATAGAAGGTATGCAATCTCATTGCAAATTTCAACACTTGAAATTCCCGATAATTTTGCCCCTAACGTGCTATGACCTTGACGAAAGCCAACAAACCATAGCCTGCTAGTCAAGTTCAACCCGTACATTTCTTGATTGAATTAAACCCACCCGCACGACCTTTGACGAAAGCCAACAAAGCCGCACGACTACCCTAATCCAATCGCATCATATGCAGGCAGATAAGCAGCATATAGCTACCGCACACTACACCTTGACGAAAGCCAACAAATGCAGCACGAATACTATATACAACTTATCTGAAATGACGAAGGGCTACGACAGGTTTTTCTGAAAACCTATTGCGTAATGAACTTGATATCGTTGTAGAATCAAATGATTTTGAAATGGAGTGCTTTTGAGGCTTTTCTAGTTTTGCTAAAGGAGTCACTTCCGGTAAAGGGATCGTCGGTCCTTTCCTCGTCGAATGAGGTGCGGGATATATCATATATATCACTGTGCAAAGCAGAACTCTTAAAAGCAATCAAAAGACAAACCGAGTGTGTAGCATCTGCCAGTTATTGCTAAAGAAGTCACTCCCGGTGAAGGGATCTCGGTCCTTTCCTCATCGAATAAGGTGCAGGATATATCATATATACCGCTGTGCAAAGCAAGAACTGTAGCTACCTGTTTTATTTTGAAATTCGATTTTACAACATCTTTAGGTTTCTTTTATTTCATTAATCTCATTAATGAAGTCCCATCATTTAAATTACCTAAACATCACAGATAAATACGACGTACACTTATGCCATCCGCATTCGCCTCGATGTCCCCTCATGCACCGTTAGGTTAGGTGACTAACGGCAGAGCGGGGCAGGGCTAGCGCGGGTGTAAAACATAAGTAACGCCTATATAATATATCATATATATACTATATACTGTATCTATCACAGAACATCAAATGATCACATCACAGATATCGCAGCAGAAGAAACATATGAAATATTGGATATACTAGGACGTCCGTGTTTTCAATACGAGCCAGTATAAAACACGGATTCCACGGTCGCGATACCCCTAGACCCCTACGAGAGCGGCAAGCAACCCTACCAATTCTAGAGTTAGGAGACCCGGACTCGACTCCTCGAGTTGGTCTCCTACTGGACTCCAGAACCCGGTTACTTGTGCCCTCCTCCTTGGGTCTATCCTAGTGCGGAAAAGTAAATAATATACAAAGGGTGACATCTTCCGCAACCTAGAAGTGCCCCAATAAAAGAATATTACATACAAGTTTTTACATGAATGAAAATGAAAAACACTCATGTCACGACCCGCAGGGTACGGAACGTGACTGGCACTTAAGTTTACGAAACGTCTCAAGATGTCCGTAAAATAAGTAAGCCAAAGCCCAGAAACCAAAATCAAATAAGCAAAAGAGTGAAGAAAATCAAATCAGTTGAAAGCGAGTTATCAATAAGTCATGTAAAACCCTTTTTAAAAACAATACAAATTTTTCCGAAAATGTCGGCAGAGTCTCCTTTGTAAATACTGGCCTCCAAAATGGGTACAACAAGAATATAAATGAATCCAACAAATATGGCATCCCCAAGCGGGAGCTAGCTCTTCGCCACAGGGCGGTCACAAATCCCACGCAATGTAAAGCAACAACATGCGAAATAATCATAATGAAGCATAAGAAAAACAGCATGTCGACTCAAGTGAGCTCGACCCCAAAATACAGCATAAAAGTCCACAAACCTCACAGTCTCATCTCTAGGTCAATATACAACAATACTGGTAGATACAGTAGATGGAGTACTCTAGATACAAATAATATACAAGGTGGTGCAAAAATAATAATATAACCCACCTAAGAGCAAAACCTCGAGTCCAGGCAAAAGAAGCAAGTGCGCCCGCCGCTACTGTACTGATGGAGCGGACCTGAAAAAGGCTGTGGCACAACGGGGGTGAGTTGCCAACTCGTGAGTAATAAATAACATCTACATAGGCTATCGAATGCATGCACACAAGCATCCTAGCATCTATAATACAGGTATGGCAGGACATAATAGCAGGTATGTATGCAATATGAATATACTAGCAGGTATGAATGCGATGTGAATCAACTCATGCTCTGAATGTGTAAGTATAAGAATCATGTTTTTCCTTTAGGAACCTCTTTTGAAATACCAGCATAATACCACTAGAATCAACAAGAACCTGTGTCCAGCAACGACACCTCAAAACTATCACAAATCTCATATATCCATGTCATAGTATCTCTGGCCTCAGCCATCCGGCTGACCCATCTCAAATATCAATATCTCATCATCTCGTGGCCACGGTCAGTATCCTCTGGATATCCGCCGTGCCAAAACAGTCACCGGTAGGTAGTCCATCCCCTGCCAGGCTCAACGTCAGCATCACGACCTTCTTGCCCCGGGGTACCTTACCGGGTCCACCATGTACCCGAGACGGTTCATCCAACTCCTCGAAACGGGTCTCGAAAACCACAGCAAACTCATGGTGGACGACACTTACATCACTAGAAAATCGCAATTTATATATTTTTTAAAAATATAATAAGTTTAGAAGTTTTGCGGCTTTCCCCCGAAATCCAGAAATATCATAAAATCTCAAGAAATCCTCATAAATGCATATGTCAATGATAATGAATGCATATGGTATCAATAATCAAGTTGCGATGTATGATTGATAGACTAGGCATGAACAAATAGCATGAGGTACATGCACATGAATAGCAATCATACGATTTCATTTTAAGGAATTAAAGGCAATAGCACAGGTTTAAGCATCAATTACAGTAAAAGGTTTCAAATTATAGGTTATCTAGTATGGTGGCATGGCAATTACCAGGGCGTGTGTGTAAGCATGAATAGTGCTCGTGCTGTATATAAAAACCCTGGCAATGGTGCAGGGGTCCTATAGAATGGGTTTGCATATGTATGTCAAATAAGGTATGGATGTAGTTACTAATATCATTAAAATCTTTAACTACTTAAACTATCGGGAGACTTGCGTCATCCAAACGATAGTCCCCCGTAGATGTTAAATCTACTCACTGAAATCCTCAGCTAGCTACGTCCAATCGCCGCTTTCTCTTTTTGTGCCGTGTCCGACGTCTCCGCGACCGAACCTGGAATTTACATCAATACAAAACATAAGGTTACATATCATGAAACGACGCAGTTCCGAACGAGAAAATCTACATTCACAAGCTAGGCACAACGTGCACAAGGTGCGCGGAACACACACGAAAACCGCAAAAACTAACTAGAATCGTCGATTTGGTCGCCCGGCAAAGCTAAAACCCGAACACTCAAAAATCCGCACTCACACATCCTAAATGTCATAGGATATGCTAAAAATATAATCAAGTTATCACAATTAATCCATCACATAAATTTATATAAAAACTAGTAAGCATTTATATTCCAAAAATCGGTGCAAAAATCGCCGATTTGCGACAAAAAAGACTACAACCCAGCATGAACATCCAACCGCATAACTAGTTAGCCACAGCACTATAATTACAACACAACAACCATGCTTCAACCTATTTCCATACACAAAACCCTTTCTTGATTTTTCTGAAAAGCAATAGCGATCCAAATTCACACTAGATTAACTTAGATTCGCATAATATGGAACCACTAAAGCAAAATAACTCCATTAATTAGGTTAGTGTAAAACAATAGAAAGCAAAATAACTTAATTAACTTAATAATGGTTGCTAAAACCCTAGTTAAAATTCAATCCATGAACTAAAAAAAACTAGATTAGAAATTAGCTATAATTTTAACACTAAAACAATTTTCAAGTTCTAATTAGCACACTTTAACTACAAATTAGCCAAGGATTGAAATTATACCTCAAACTAGAGATCTAGCAAGAACAATATGCCTCCAAGGATGGCTTCATAGCACCATGATCCAAGCTAGAAAGGCTAAGAAAAGTGGGATGGAGAATGGCTTAGAATTTTGAGGTTTGATTTGGATTTTTGGAGAAATTTTTGAAGAAATTTGATGATGAAAGGAGATGAGACAAGAATGGGGAGGGGGCTGCTGTTCCAAGCAGAAATCTCGGCTGTGGGGGAGTGGGAAAGGTGTGGGGGAGTTGGGGAAAAGTTTAGAGAAAGTTTCAAAGTCAAAAGAACAAGTCAAACAACAAAACCCATACCCAATTTAATATATTAAAACCCTTATCATTTCATTTTGTTCAAATGAGATGGGGAAAAGTTTTTTGGGCTTGCTGCTGAGGTGGGGCCGGCCAAGAGGGTGTGAGGATGAGTGTGAGAGAGTGCACAAAAAATTTTATGCAAAAAGACCCCCCACAAGTCCAAAATTGCAAGTTTTAGTTCAAAATAAATATATTTTTGTTTTCCATAATAAAAACCCATTAAAACTTGAAATAAAATACTAAAAATTTATATTACAACTAGATTTTAATTAACATGATTTTAAAGATTAAAATTAGCCCATTTAAATTTGTATTTATCGCTAATTTAATGTATTTTTTTACCGGCTTAAAATAATATTAAAAATTGAAAAATTAGGGAAAAATTTTAAACGACCAGAATTTTATAAGTAACTCATTAGCTACTAAAAACTAGCAATTACCTATCCAAATTAGGTATAATTAGGCCTAAACAGCAAAATAACAAAAAAGACGATTTACGGAAAAATACCAAATTTTCACCGATTTTCGGGAAAACACCAAAACGACTTTTCAAGGCGCTACAATCTTCCCCCCTTAAAGAAATTCGGTCTCCGAATTTAAAAAATATAACTACGCGTACCTTCAAAGAGATGGGGATATTTCTTCCTCATCTCGCCCTCGGTCTCCCAGGTAACCTCCTCGCTGCTCGGGCTACGCCAAAGGACCTTGACGGTTGGTATAACTTTCGATCTCAACTTCTTCACCTGCCGATCCAGGATGACCACCGGCTGCTCTGCAAAAGAAAGGTCGCGCTCTAGCTGGACTGTCGGGTGCTGAATCGCATACGAAGGGTCGTGAAGGTACTTGCGGAGCATCGAAACATGGAAGACGGGGTGAATATCGGGAAAGCTGGGTGGAAGAGTCAAACGGTATGAAACTGCGCCGACACGCTCGAGAATCTCGAAGGGACCCACAAATCTGGGACTAAGCTTTCCCTTTCGCCCAAAACGCATCACGCCCTTCATCGGAGAGACCCTCAGAAAAACATGATCGCCAACTGCGAACTCTAGTCTGTGACGGCGCCTGTCTGCATATGATTTCTGCCTGCTCTGAGCCGCTCTCATCCGGTCTCGAATCAACTGTATCTTCGTTGTCGTCTCCTCAACAAGCTGCGGCCCCAATATACTGCTCTCGCTAAGCTCGGTCCAACAGACGGGCGATCTGCATCTCCTCCCATACAATGCCTCGAAAGGTGCCATCTGAATAGTATCCTGGAAGCAGTTGTTGTAGGAGAACTCCACTAACGGTAAATGACGATCCCAGCTACCACCAAAGTCCAAAACGCACGCTCGGAGCATGTCCTCGAGAGTCTGAATAGTCCGCTCTGACTGGCCGTCGGTCTGCGGATGAAATGCTGTGCTGAAACTCAAACGGGTGTCCAATGCCTCCCGAAGTCTCTGCCATAGTCGGCTGGTAAACTGGGTGACTCTGTCGGACACGATACACGTCGGGACTCCATGCAGTCGTACGATCTCGTCGATGTATACCTGGGCATACTGAGCAAAATCGAAAGTCGCCTTCACTGGCAGGAAGTGAGCCGCTTTCGTCAATCGATCCACGATCACCCAAATGGAGTCGTACCCTCGACTGGTCCTGGGTAAACCCACAATGAAGTCCATAGAAATTTGCTCCCATTTCCACTCCGGAATGGGCAAAGGCTGCAACTCTCCCGCGGGCCTCTGGTGCTCGGCCTTGACTTGCTGACAAGTCAGGCATCTCGACACGAAATCAGTGACGTCCCTCTTCACTCCGTCCCACCAGTAAACATCTCGTAAATCGTGGTACATCTTGGTGGAACCCGGATGTATGCTGTATGTCGATCTATGCGCCTCCTCAAGAATCTCAAGCCGCAGTCCCTCGTAATCTGGTACGCACAATCGAATCCCAAATCGCAGTACTCCCAGATCATCGATCACGAACTCGGAATCTCTTCCCTGCCTAATCTGCTCCATGATCTCTGAAAGACGGTCTTCGCTGGGCTGTGCCTCTCGAATACGGTCAAGTAACTGCGGACGTGCACGAACATGCGCAAGCTGTCCCCCTGTCGGAGTGAACTCGAACTCAACCTGGCTGTCGCATAAAGTCTGCCAATCTGCCGACGACTGCCTCTGTATTGCGCGCAAACAAGATAGACTACCCCCGGGCCTCCTGCTCAAAGCATCCGCCACAGCATTAGCCTTTCCCGGGTGATACAAAATCTCGCAATCATAGTCCTTTACTAGTTCCATCCAACGGCGCTGTCTGAGATTCAGGTCTCGCTGCTGAAATATATACTTTAAGCTCTTGTGATCAGTGAATATCTGACACGACTCGCCATATAGGTAATGTCGCCAGATCTTAAGTGCAAAGACCACTGCAGCCATCTCCAAATCGTGAGTGGGGTAGTTCTGTTCATGATTCTTCAACTGCCATGAAGCATACGCGATCACCCTGTCATGCTGCATCAATACGCACCCTAGCCCCACTCGTGAAGCATCACAATAAACCACGAATCCGCCTGATCCTGAAGGCAAAGATAATACCGGCGCCGTAGTCAAACAAGTCCGTAGCTGCTGAAAACTGTGCTCGCACTCCTCCGTCCAAATGAAAGGAACTCCCTTCCGGGTCAATCCGGTCAAAGGTGCAGCAATACGGGAGAAATCCTGAACGAATCGCCTGTAGTAGCCAGCCAGGCCTAAGAAACTGCGGATCTCCGTAACTGATGTCGTCCTGGGCCACTGCTGAATGGCCTCAATCTTCTTCGGGTCCACACATATGCCATCTCTCGTATTCACGTGACCCAAGAATCCGACGCTGTCTAACCAGAATGCACACTTGGAAAATTTTGCAAAAAGCTGGTGCTCCCTCAAAGTCTGCAACGTAATCCGCAAGTGCTGCTCATGCTCCTCTCTGCTCCGGGAGCACACCAAGATATCGTCGATAAACACGATGATGAACAAGTCAAGATACGGCCTGAATGTACGGTTCATCAAATCCATGAATGCAGCTGGGGCGTTGGGGAGTCCGAACGACTTCACCAAAAACTCGTAGTGGCCGTAACGCGTGCGGAAAGCTGTCCTCGGTATATCCTCCTGTCGAACTCGCAGCTGATGGTATCCTGATCGCAAGTCGATCCTCGAAAAATACCCCGCACCCTGAAGCTGGTCGAACAAATCATCAATGCGTGGCAACGGATATCTGTTCCGAACGGTAACCTTGTTCAGCTGGCGGTAGTCGATACATAAGCGCAAACTTCCATCCTTCTTCTTGACAAACAGGATCGGAGCACCCCACGGAGAAACACTAGGTCGAATAATCCCCTTATCTAACAAATCCTGCAACTGATCCTTCAGCTCTCGAAGCTCTGCCGGGGCCATCCGATAAGGCAGTATAGAAATAGGCCCCGAGCCGGGAATCAAATCGATGCAGAACTCAACATCGTGCTCAGGCGGTAGCCCAGGTAGCTCATCAGGGAAAACATCAGGGAACTCACAAACAACCGGGACCCGGTCCAACGGAACCTCTGCAACTCGAGTATCACAAACATACGCTAAGAATCCCTGACATCCCTTCCGCAAGAGCTGACCAGCGCGAAGAGACGAAATCAAGCTGGGAAGGGTGACGCTGCGGTCTCCCTGAATAACAAGGACTGGCTCTCCCAGAAAGCTAAATATGACTGCTTTCTCACGGCAGTCCACCGAAGCATAACAAGTGGCTAGCCAATCCATGCCCAGAAGTACATCAAAGTCCAACATATCGAGGAGAATCAAATCAACCGATGAATCCCTCTCCCCGATACGAACGGAACACAATCGAAAAACAAAACGAGCGACAAACGACTCGCCTACCGGAGTACTAACAACAAGCGGATGATCTAACGACGACGACTCACGGCCCAACATCGGTGCAAAGTGTGTAGAGACGTACGAATGTGTGGAACCTGGGTCAAATAACACCCGTGCGTCGAAAGAACAAACTGGCAAGGTACCTGTCACAACGGCATTGGATGCCTGCGCATCCTGCGGTGTCAAAGCAAATACTCAGGCCTGTCCTCCACCGATAGCGGGCTGACCTCGACCTCGGCCTCTGCCTCCTCATCCTCTCTGAATAGGACCGCCGCGTCCACGGCCTCTAGGTGCACCTAGCTGGCGTGGAGCATCGCTTGGGGTAGGAAGTAGGGCTCTCTGAGGAGGGGGTGGTGATGGTGGTAGGGTCACATGCGGAACTGTCGCTGCTCCCTGTCGTCTCGCCGGACAGTCTCTGACAAGATGGTGCAGACTCCCGCACCCAAAACACCCTTGCAACGGCTGTTGTCCCTAGGGATAAGAACCATATAACTGTCCCCGTCCAAATCCTCTGCCAGGCCTATCTCTCGGAAAGAATCTGGCGCGCTGTCTCTGAGACGGTACATCGGTGCGAATCCTCTTCGGCCCAGAAACGGCCGAAGTCTGTGATATGCGTGCCTCCATCCCTAATGCCGTATCCATAGCAGCTGAATAAGTGTCGTAGTGCTGGGCGCCAATGGCAAGATATAGCTGGGCATCAAGTCCCTGTACGAACCTCTTCACCATCTTCTCTTCGGTATCCACCAAATACTGAGCATATCGGGATAACTGCGTAAACTGGACGTCATACTCAGACACCGTCATCCCAGGTGTCTTGACTAAGGCCTCGAAGCTGCGAGCTCTGGCGTCACGAACGCTCTCTGGGAGGAAACGAGCTAGAAAGACCGCTGTAAACTCGGCCCAAGTCATAGGCGGTAGACCTGCAGCTCGACCTCTCAAGACTGACTCCCACCATGTCTGCGCGAGACCCTCTAGTCGGAAACTCGCAAGCTCTACCCATCGATCATCCGAACATCTCAGCGAATGACAGATCCTGGCTAAACTATCAAGGAACGTCTGTGGGTCCTCCGCTGCCTCGGTGCCGGTGAATACTGGAGGTCTCAGCCTCATGAAATCCTGTAGCGAAACCGGAATGGCCACGGTGGTAGTAGTAGGAGCAGGTATCATGGTCGTCTGTGATGTAGTAGGTACGTCATCCAGCCTCGGTGTACGACTGGCTGCAACTAGGGATCCTACCATCTGACGTAGCTCCTGCATGCCCCCCATCATCTGTCGCAACTCCTCCATACCAGTCTCGAGCCTATCCATACGGCCTGGGGAAGGTGGATCGGTCTGTCCCTTCGGCGTAGGCATACCACCCTGCTCAGTCCTAGTCTCGGACGAGCCAGCTCGAATCTCGTCTCGGGCGACAGCCCTCTGTGCCCTCGTAGCCTTCGGCGGCATAGTGACTGGTACAGGAACAGGACAATAAGAATGGTGCAGTAGAATCATAGGATACACGGAATTGAAGAAGGAATTTTCAAGCAAGTATATCCTAAAGTCACTTAGGCAGAGTACCGTATCGCAAGTATGCCGCGGACATACACACGCTACGTTACCCTACTTAAGTCACTTACTCCATCTACCAAGGGTCATCCTACACTCAAAAAGGTAAAACCTATCGCTCTGATACCAACTTTGTCACGACCCGCAGGGTACGGAACGTGACTGGCACTTAAGTTTACGAAACGTCTCAAGATGTCCGTAAAATAAGTAAGCCAACGCCCAGAAACCAAAACCAAATAAGCAAAAGAGTGAAGAAAACCCAATCAGTTGAAAGCGAGTTATCAATAAGTCATGTAAAACCCTTTTTAAAAACAATACAAATTTTTCCGAAAATTTCGGCAGAGTCTCCTTTGTAAATACTGGCCCCCAAAATGGGTACAACAAGAATATAAATGAATCCAACAAATATGGCATCCCCAAGCGGGAGCTAGCTCTTCGCCACAGGGCGGTCACAAATCCCACGCAATGTAAAGCAACAACATGCGAAATAATCATAATGAAGCATAAGAAAAACAGCATGTCGACTCAAGTGAGCTCGACCCCAAAATACAGCATAAAAGTCCACAAACCTCACAGTCTCATCTCTAGGTCAATATACAACAATACTGGTAGATACAGTAGATGGAATACTCTAGATACAAAGAATATACAAGGTGGTGCAAAAATAATAATATAACCCACCTAAGAGCAAAACCTCGAGTCCAAGCAAAAGAAGCAAGTGCGCCCGCCGCTACTGTACTGACGGAGCGGACCTGAAAAAGGCTGTGGCACAACGGGGGTGAGTTGCCAACTCATGAGTAATAAATAACATCTACACAGGCTATCGAATGCATGCACACAAGCATCCTAGCATCTATAATACAGGTATGGCAGGATATAATAGCAGGTATGTATGCAATATGAATATACTAGCAGGTATGAATGCGATGTGAATCAACTCATGCTCTGAATGTGTAAGTATAAGAATCATGTTTTTCCTTTAGGAACCTCTTTTGAAATACCAGCATAATACCACTAGAATCAACAAGAACCTGTGTCCAGCAACGACACCTCAAAACTATCACAAATCTCATATATCCATGTCATAGTATCTCTGGCCTCAGCCATCCGGCTGACCCATCTCAAATATCAATATCTCATCATCTCGCGGCCACGGTCGGTATCCTCTGGATATCCGCCGTGCCAAAACAGTCACCGGTAGGTAGTCCATCCCCTGCCAGGCTCAACGTCAGCATCACGACCTTCTTGCCCCGGGGTACCTTACCGGGTCCACCATGTACCCGAGACGGTTCATCCAACTCCTCGAAACGGGTCTCGAAAACCACAACAAACTCATGGTGGACGACACTTACATCACTAGAAAACCGCAATTTATATATTTTTAAAAAATATAATAAGTTTAGTTGTTTTGCGGCTTTCCCCCGAAATCCAGAAATATCATAAAATCTCATGAAATCCTCATAAATGCATATGTCAATGATAATGAATGCATATGGTATCAATAATCAAGTTGCGATGTATGATTGATAGACTAGACATGAACAAATAACATGAGGTACATGCACATGAATAGCAATCATACGATTTCATTTTAAGGAATTAAAGGCAATAGCACAGGTTTAAGCATCAATTACAGTAAAAGGTTTCAAATTATAGGTTATCTAGTATGGTGGCATGGCAATTACCAGGGCATGTGTGTAAGCATGAATAGTGCTCGTGCTGTATATAAAAACCCTGGCAATGGTGCAGGGGTCCTATAGAATGGGTTTGCATATGTATGTCAAATAAGGTATGGATGTAGTTACTAATATCATTAAAATCTTTAACTACTTAAACTATCGGGAGACTTGCGTCATCCAAACGATAGTCCCCCGTAGATGTTAAATCTACTCACTGAAATCCTCAGCTAGCTACGTCCAATCGCCGCTTTCTCTTTTTGTGCCGTGTCCGACGTCTCCGCGACCGAACCTGGAATTTACATCAATACAAAACATAAGGTTACATATCATAAAACGACGCAGTTCCGAACGAGAATATCTACGTTCACAAGTTAGGCACAACGTGCACAAGGTGCGCGGAACACACACGAAAACCGCAAAAACTAACTAGAATCGTCGATTTGGTCGCCCGGCAAAGCTAAAACCCGAACACTAAAAAATCCGCACTCACATATCCTAAATGTCATAGGATATGCTAAAAATATAATCAAGTTATCACAATTAATCTATCACATAAATTTATATAAAAACTAGTAAGCATTTATATTCCAAAAATCGGTGCAAAAATCGCCGATTTGCGACAAAAAAGACTACAACCCAGCATGAACATCCAACCGCATAACTAGTTAGCCACAGCACTATAATTACAACACAACAACCATGCTTCAACCTATTTCCATACACAAAACCCTTTCTTGATTTTTCTGAAAAGCAATAGCGATCCAAATTCACACTAGATTAATTTAGATTCGCATAATATGGAACCACTAAAGCAAAATAACTCCATTAATTAGGTTAGTGTAAAACACTAGAAAGCAAAATAACTTAATTAACATAATAATGGTTGCTAAAACCCTAGTTAAAATTCAATCCATGAACTAAAAAAAAACTAGATTAGAAATTAGCTATAATTTTAACACTAAAACAATTTTTAAGTTCTAATTAGCACACTTTAACTACAAATTAGCCAAGGATTGAAATTATACCTCAAACTAGAGATCTAGCAAGAACAATATGCCTCCAAGGATGGCTTCATAGCACCATGATCCAAGCTAGAAAGGCTAAGAAAAGTGGGATGGAGAATGGCTTGGAATTTTGAGGTTTGATTTGGATTTTTGGAGAAATTTTTGAAGAAATTTGATGATGAAAGGAGATGAGACAAGAAGGGGGAAGGGGCTGCTGTTCCCAGCAGAAATCTCGGCTGTGGGGGAGTGGGAAAGGTGTGGGGGAGTTGGGGAAAAGTTTAGAGAAAGTTTCAAAGTCAAAAGACCAAGTCAAACAACAAAACCCATACCCAATTTAATATATTAAAACCCTTATCATTTCATTTTGTTCAAATGAGATGGGGAAAAGTTTTTTGGGCTTTCTGCTGAGGTGGGGCAGGCTAAGAAGGTGTGAGGATGAGTGTGAGAGAGTGCACAAAAAATTTTATGCAAAAAGACCCCCCACAAGTCCAAAATTGCAAGTTTTAGTTCAAAATAAATATATTTTTGTTTTCCATAATAAAAACCCATTAAAACTTGAAATAAAATACTAAAAATTTATATTACAACTAGATTTTAATTAACATGATTTTAAAGATTAAAATTAGCCCATTTAAATTTGTATTTATCGCTAATTTAATGTATTTTTTTACCGGCTTAAAATAATATTAAAAATTGAAAAATTAGGGAAAAATTTTAAACGAACAGAATTTTATAAGTAACTCATTAGCTACTAAAAACTAGCAATTACCTATCCAAATTAGGTATAATTAGGCCTAAACTGCAAAATAACAAAAAAGACGATTTACGGAAAAATACCAAATTTTCACCGATTTTCGGGAAAACACCAAAACGACTTTTCAACGCGCTACAACTCATCTCACATAAAAAAACCCCGGCTATTCAAACACGACGATCCAATATAACATATCCAGCAACACATAACATCACATGTCATCAACGTAAGTAAATATGCGCATCCCAATTGTCGTTGACATATAGAAACGAAATCGGCGATATCACATATTACACTTACGGTCACAGAAAAGAAAGTGTAAAACTACAACAGTTGGAATCCGCAACCTGCTCAGACATCGCATGCCTGACCAAATGAATTCCTTAGACATCGCATGCCTAACAATTATAAACCCCGCATTTTAGTCTCAAAATCGAAAACACTTTTCAATATAAAGTCGGGTAATTCAACAAGATTCCCGACATTCTGATCGAATGCTCGTCGCAAACTTTAGTAGGCGGCTGCACCCCCGACGCCGTTGACCAAGTGCTGCAAGGCGGAACACCGCTACCGCGAGCACCCGAACGGATGCTTTCGGCGACGGGGTTCTCCTACAGTCACTTGGTCGGGGCTATGGGGCGAGGCTGTCTATTAAGTTTACCCGGCGAGTATCCGCGTACGCTATGTGATTACGACGGACTTTTGATCACATCAAAATTCCGTGGCAACCGATCAAGTGAGACTAAACCGCTAGATTTATAACATTCATTCAGTTATCTCATAACTGCTTGTGAATTCCAATTATTGTATCACATTCCGGACAAATAGAAAATGTTAAACTTTCCGATCGAACATTCAAACACCCAAGTTTTCCCGAAACAGATCAACACATGAAATAAGTTTAAAAACATACAGTTCATGCCTCAGTACCAACGGTCCAGCCGTAGAAGGATCAAGCCAACGCCTCACATGTGGCACGCCGTACTGCCCCAAACCCGAAGGTTCAAAGGGCAGTTCAAGACGGTCACATAATCGAGTTAAGGTTTGTTGTCTTCTAGAGGGTCCATCACGTTACTTGCACTACTTAGAACGTCTTTAAACCACGGAAAAATCCAACACTTGGAAATTTCCCGGCAGGGGAAAATTTGGGTATTTATATCCGGTCGAACTTTTTAACATATTCTAAATATTACCCGGAAAAACACACTGACAAAATTAGACAATCCGATCGAAACACGGAGTCCCCAATACAACCCAGAAATTTCAACTCTTGAATAAATATTAAAAATTCCCAGGAAAACCAGCACTGCAAAGTAGGAGTTACTGTGCAAAATTCAATGCATGAAGAGACTAAATGAGCGCGGAACCGCCGCAATAGGTGGCTAATGCCGCGGTTCCGCCGCGCTTTAGACAGATCATTAGGTAATTTTTGCACCGTAATTCTTAGAATTTCCTACGGAATTTTTTAAGAATTTTTAATTTGGAAAAAACCGCTTTTTCAGAAAAAGTCCAAAGAGGGTTAAAAGTTAGGGTTTCGGGGTTCGATCGGGTTTCTAACATCGTCTACGCATCGCCTAAGGCTCTAGCTAGGCTCTGATACCACTGTAGGGTTCCTAGGCACTCTAATGAGGTCTCACAAGGCATCAACCATGCCAATTTCAAATTTTACGGGTGCCGAGAAACCCTAATACGGATCGTTAACTAGAAATTTAGGCGAAACAAGCAACTAGTTAACAATTTAACTAAGTAAACGGAAATACAACCTTTGAAGATCCGGTCCTCCACCTCCATAGCTCCATGATGAAGTCTCCTTGCTGTCCAAATGGAATCCCGGGCTCTAGCGTCGGCTTCATCGGAGAAATGGCGGGCTAGGTCATCGACTACGATGCCGAAGATGATCTACGTCGAGGCATCACTAGATCAAGCTCCCACTTCACCAAGTCATGAAACTTGTGAAGAAAACACCCTATACTACTTGGCAAGAGGTAGAGGATGAAGAAATAGGAGGTGGGTTCACTTTAGAATTGGATTTCTCACTCATATGCTCAAGTTGCCATTGAAGGAGCAAGGTTTTCTTCTTGTTGTCAAGATGAAGAAGAAGAAGAAAGAATATGATAAGTTAATTAAAAATGGAAAAGAAAATGAATACTTATCATATTCAAACCATGGTTAAGTGTAGAGAATGAATCATGGTTAAGTGGAATGGTTAGGGTTAAGCATGAGACAAATGTGGTCAAACTTTCAACACTTCATGAAGCTTCATGAAAGATACAAAGAAAGCCACCATATCAATTTATCCTTTTAATTTCCAAAAAGAATAAATAAATAAATGAATGAATAAGAAACCCTAATCATCAATTTAACCATGGTTTAATTCTTTACACTTAACCAAATAAGCATGCATCATCAAACATGATACAATCATGTGCACAAAAGTATATCACATATACAACTTGCACAAACCAAATGAGAGAATCCATTTAAAGTGAACCAATACTAGTTAATGCAAAGTAATATATCAAATATATAATTATGCATTAAATCATTAAATCAACATTTGATTTAACGATCCGGTCATATCGCATATGACCGACTAATATCCAATGTATCGGCTTATCGAATCAATCCTCGATTCGATAACTAGGTTATATCGCATACAACCATTCGACACATTCATCGCGAGAATGGAATACGGTATCGCATACACGCATTATTCTCGGTCCCGCACATATCTCATATGCGCTCCTATTTCGTTTCGCTTGAGCCAGGAAACCTCTGTGTAGGACTCTAAAGACTCGTCAATACGCCGGCAGCAGGTGATGATCATATCAAACACCCACAAGCCGCAAGCGGTCTGCTAAACGTAACGGCCACCCGGGTATTGAGCGATCAGAAGATCGACGAGCAAGCCCGCTCATACTCTTGTGAATCCAACCAGTAACACTTACCGTATAGTCCGGTCTCGTCGTCTGATATGTCGCATATCTCGCCTAGGGGTGGTAAACGTCAGACCCCAATAGCTCGATAAGGCGTGTCGATATGAGGTCTATAACAGTTCGAGAAACAACTGGTAACACTTACCAGTATATCTCAGTAACCCTGGCCAGGGATTTCCGGTTATAGCCAATCGAACACAGCGCAACATCAACTCCCTATACCGGGAGAGATGAATTCCCTCCTATCGCTCATTGCCTCCATGTGACTCGGGACTGTACCCAAAAACCACCGTTTTGCATGCCCTTTTGGACGTGGTAAGGTGGAAATCAAAGCACAGTGGGAATCACACAAGACTCTATGACGATCTCGGGTCAACAGACTACTCTGTACCAGTGTCACCAGAGAACTGCCATCTGACGTAAGGTATAATACCATCTGGGAGTTCTCGGCGAGTCCGTCCAGTGTACCCAGTCTCTACTGAGCACCCGTATATCATCTCTGATGTCAAACACCAATGGATATGGGATCATCCATCGCCCATCTGTATGGGTCGAGAAGGTATACGCTAGTCTACTCTGGTATATCGATGCCCTGTCTCGATACACCCACGACTAGGGACCTTGAAGGATGTACTTATGGACTACCATGTCCCCACTAGTATGATCCGCATCATAGTCCAGATAGTCATGTACACATCCTAAGGGCTTTACCAACATGTATCAGAGAGACAATCAATGTACACGTTAAGGTAATGAGCAACCAGATAGCATACTATCATGTCGAGCAAGAAAGTCCTCCCTATATATGTCCCAGCATCCACTACAATATCATCCAATGTACAGTAATGGCCTCTAGGGCATACATATAACTAACAGATAGTTGGATCCCGATTCCCACTGATGAGTTGGTTTACTCCTCGGGTGATCCCGGTTAATTCTTCTTTCAAGTTTGGGGAAGAATTTGACGTTACAGTGGGAGGTTTCCTGATTAGATAAAGTGATGACCATTCTGATCTAGGCTAGAGTGCACGCTGAGTGTTTCTTTTCTCTTTCTCTTTGGCAGCGACCATTGACCCGACCCTAGACTATGACTCAGTGACCAAGATTAACCGAACCTTCTTAAACACTGGCTTTTGGATTGTCAGAGTTGCAAACCTCATTGCCACCCCTACTTTTACCCTTTTCTCCTGGACACCCCGTATTACTACGAACGTCCACTTCCATTGGACAAAACCATCGTATGGTTATATACGAACTCGAAGGAATTCGAGGATGGTTTCCGGTTTTGGAGAAAACGAATAGGATTATTCAGTTGTCTTTTCCTTTTACCTTCTCTCAGGATGCGAGTACTCCTTGGTTTAGGAGATAGTACACCTATTACGCAAATTGGATAGTCTTCTTCCAGACCATAGGCTGGTGCCGACCGGTAGGGAATGAAGAAAACCAATTAGCGTGACGATGATGTACAGAAGGTATTAAGTAATGACAAAGAAAGGGATTAGTAAGAGGGCAAAGTAAATTGCGACTGCTATTCACGACCAAACCAAGTATTTCATTACCACTCCCACTTCACTTTTGTATTTCTCCAAAACACTCCGTATCACTACGAAGATCCACAGTTATTTGGATACTCCATCGTATGGTTATATACGAACTCGAAAGGAACTTGTTCCAGTTCGGGGATGGATTCTGGTTCAGGAGAAATAGGAATAAGGTTTATTCGGTTGTCTTTTATCTTCACCTTCTCTCGCACTGCGAGTGCTCCTAGGATTAGGACAGTACACCCATTATGCTTATTGGATAGTATTCTTCCAAACCATAGGCTGGCGCCGAACGGTAGGGAAGGAAGAAAACCATTTGGCCTAAAGGGGTGTGCAGAAGGTAAAGACTAAAGACAAATAAAGGGATTTGGAGAGGTGGCAAAGAAATATACGGTTACAGTTGTGAATCTGATAATGGAAGAGGCGTTACTAGGAATACCCGGATACCCCATCTAAACATTTCAATGTTTCAGTTTCACTGTGTACTGTTAAAAGAAGACTGATTTCCCAATTAGACACTTGCTCCGGGGTATGTATTTACCAGGTATGATTCCCACATCTGTATGGTTTTACAGATGATGAGTGGGAGTAAATTATTGGGAATTAGGTGATCATCCTCATTATATCGGAATTCGTTGTAATTGGTGATATTTGAGGAAGTCACCTGGGTTGTTTGCCGGACGGCGAATATTTGGTTTTGAATATCCGTTGTTATGCACCAATTTCAAATTGATATATCTGTACGTCTATTTTTATAGAGTGAGATATACCTTTTTGAAATTATGTCTATAACATTTACCTATATCAGTGGATGGTTAGGTAAGGAGTATTGAACAGCGGTGTAATTCTTCTTAACCGTAAGTACAGTTTTCAACCTACGACACGCGGGGAATGAGTCACTAGACTCAAGGGACTTATACAGAGTATTGTATATTGTCCACTGTCCATTAGGACAGAGGGGTTGGTCCTCGTACTATATTCGGTTTACTTATGACTTCTCTAGTTCTTAGACATGTGTTTCGTAGAAACACAGGGTCTAAGTTTTGAGAAGTTATAGGTGTATGAATAAAGTAGAGAACCAGGAGTTGCAAGTATCGGGATTTTTCAAGGTGATCGATGATGTAGATACTTGTGTATGGTATTCAGTTGATAGTAGTGATTAAGAGAACTTGCTTCTCTTTCAGGTTACTCATAATTGGAAGTATTCCTAAGTTGAGTAATGTTGATCGGCCTCTTTCCATTTAGTTGACATGCATTGGAGACAGCTGCATAATTTGAATCCGGTTCAATTAAATCAGTGCCTCTGTTTCTGTATTGGATATAGAACAGTTCATATCTTGACATTATTAAGATACGGGGAGTTGTCCGGCTTATGCTTAAAACCAGACACTGGACAACTCAAGGCACGTTTCTGTAATGGTTGTTTGTGGGTTGACCCGAGCTGTGACGAGGGTTGATTTTCTACCATCTGGAAGATCAATAGTGATATTGTTCTTGACTCGCCACAGTTTTAATAAAAATGGACTTTTTCAGAAAACAGTAGTGGGAGTATGGTAGAACTGGAAGTGATTCCAGAACCGTAAACGATTACTGAAGATTTGATAAGAACCTAAAGATTCAATCTGGTTTGACATTCCATTAACCACTCCGCGGATATAGTGAGTAACCTCGGGCACACGAGAGGTACTTCGGTATGCTCAAGGACGGTGACAGGGAGGTTCTTGTTTACCCAGACTTTCTATTGCTGTTGTTCCAGACTGTGAGACCCGGCAGGAGGATGAGTATAGTGTCGTTCTGAACTAGCTTTAGAAGTATACGTCTATATGACTCTACCAGAGGGTTGTCGTAGTCAGTGGGAGCAGCGGAAGCATAGTGGACAAGTAGCTTATGTCTATTTATAGACTAAAGCAAATATAGCGGAGTTAGATCATCTATTTCTGATGTGACAGTCATGGGTTTGACTTCATCAGAATAGGGGATGGATCTGTTAAGAAGGTAGTAGGGTGTGATGTCCTGGTATTTGATGACATACACAGAGTAGGAAGTGATATTCCTATACTACGATCGGTTATGCTTTGGTTGTCACATAGTGGTTTCTCCACATAGGACTTGGATATAATATCAGACATTCTGGTTACTAGATCTATGGTTTTAGATCTAGATTTGGGTGGTTTCCCAATCAGGGTACTTAGACAGCATTATAAGAGTACTTAGGATGGACGACTCCAGGCACGACAGTGTACCTGCAGGTGGTGGAGTCACCCTCTTTCAAGGTGTCTTACAGACTAAAGGGGAGAGGGATGTGCATGATTGGCAGATCACTTGCTCAGGCAATTGAGTCAATCATGAGATGTCAAGTACCACACCAAATGTTGTTCTTGCAGTAGGTGCAATAAGTTGATATTGATCCAATCCTGGAGAAACGATCGGAAGCAGTTTTAGAACATAAGTGAATGTTCTTGGGATATGATAATGGCAGCCTCTTTTAGGAGACGGTTATCATTCCAGGCTTCCAAGGTGACCTGGATGGCAGAGTGGCTGTCAGAGTTATAGTTTTCCCTCTGACGAGGGGCAGTATTTTGGACAGGTGGTCCAGGTGAATACTGAGGGAAGGATGGCGCAGGATACTGATTAAGTTCAGTTGACGACACAGTCTAAGAAGTTTGGATTTGGAGTTCATTTATGAGCTAGGTCCCATCAGACATCCAGACATATTCTAAGATAGGTATTGCTCATTTCGGGAGATGGCTTTCTCCGCGAACTTGAGATAAAGAGAGACATAGAAAGAAACACCACAGCGGATCCACTCACTGAGGCTATTCCTCGAACGCAATAGTTTCGCAAACGAGCTTTGAGAGACTGATTAGTAGAGGAGTTGGGTGTTCGGTATCACACGAGCTGTGAGTATGAGACATCGTAATAATTAGCCTTGAGTGCAAGTGGGAGATTGTTGGAGATAGTGCCCTCAGAGTCAATTATTGGATCGCAGGCACGTGATTGCAATGATTGAGGGAGGACCTATGCCGGTAGGACAGTCTTACTCGAGATGATAGTATGCTATCTGGTTTATCTTTATCATCGTGTACTGCTTTAGGTGACCTTACAGGTCACTATTGCACGTTGATAGAGCCCCTAGGATTCTTGCTTGACTACCAGCAGTATGAGGGCGATCATATACGTGGGAGCTGGGGTCTATAAGCAAATCCTTAAAAGGTCCCTAGTCGTGGGAGTTTCGAGACAGGGCATCGATACTCCAGAGTAGACTAGTGTATACAGTCGAGACCCCGACGAGGGGCGGTGGCCAGTCTCACAAGCCACTGGTGTCAGTTGGTTCACCTAAGATGTATACAGGTGCTCATTGGGTTATGAGTACACCGGACAGGACTCGCCGGGAACCTGCTAGTTGGTATTATACCTGACGTCAGATAGCAGTTCCCTGGTGACATGTGTACAGGTTAGTTCATCGACCTGAGATCGTCATTTGTCTCGTGTGAGTTCCCACTGTGCTTTGATTACTACCCTACCACGCTCAAAGGAGACGTGCAAACAGGTTTTAGTTGGGTACAGTCCCGAGCCACATGGAGGTAGTGAGCGGATCTGCAGGGGTTCGTCTCTCCCGGTATTGGGGGTGAGGTCGCGCTGTGTCTAGGAGAGTCGGAACATGAAAAGTCCTTGGCCAAGGCAGGAGATTTACTGGTAGGTATTCCAGTAGTATCTCAGGGTGTTCTGGTACACTCCGACACGACTTGTACCGCTTTTGGGGGTCTGACTTTTACCAACCCCCTAGGCCTGCCATGCGATGCTCATAGACAAACGGACCGGACTGTACGGATATTGTCACTGACAGGCTCAGTGGGGTGTCAGGATGAGTTCGCTCATCGACGTCCCTTTTGGTAAATAGCTGGTAGCCCGTCACGTATGGCTAATACCTCTGACGTGCTAGTGGTTAAATCCACAGCCATAGTATTGACGAGTCTTTAGAGTCCCCCACAGACAGTTGCTCAAGTTTCGGGCGAAACGCTGTAGAGGTCGTATGGAGATATGGCAGGGTTCGATCAGATAGGTGCGGTATTGCACGGATCATGATCGGACGGTTAATACTAGCGGGCTTTGGTTTAAGCCGGATCCTAGTATTGTACAGTGTAGATTTTGTCTCATTGCATTTGTATTCGGTCGGAATACAGATGCGGGTGTGTATACACAGTATCGGGGTTTTCCTGTAATTTCTTACAGGATCAGTTTTTCGGAGTTGCCAGTTTGCTTTCCGGTTTCGGCCATTTTCCTTTGATTCTTTCATTGGCCGAAGATTGGTGGAGGAGGGCTTATTTGCATTTGTGCAAATTAGCATTTTGGAGGGTTGTTCTTGCATATTGTTGTGTCATGATCACTTGACTTTCTTTAGTCATCATGGCTTGGCTTGTGGTGTCATGATGGCATGACTTTTGGAGATGGGATGGTGAAGGGATTTGATTAGGTGATGGAGTGGGGTTTTGTAGTAATGATTTTTCCTCATGATGATCTTTTTTTTCTTCTCTCCCTTAGTATTATTCCACTCACTCATCTCATTTGGCTCTTCTAGAGATTGGCCGGCCACAAGGGAAGTGGGCTGTCTAAATTTCATGTGTGGGATTTTGTTCTCTTTTGGCTTTGCAAAAATCCCATAACACCATCTCCATTTGCTTATCTCATTCCTCCACTCAAAAAGGCAACTTCCATAACCCCAAATGAGACACAAGTTCCACACTACATTCTACAGCAAATCTTAAGCACGTCGACTCGCCAACTTCGTGCCCGAGTTGCCTCGGACCAGAGGTGGGAGCCCGTAAAAGAAGCCGGCGACGTGGTGCCCTTCCGGCGAGGAGATGAAGACCGGAGATTCCGCAGGAGATTGGGACGACGACGAGAAGACCGGAGGACACGGATCACTCGGTATATCTCTCTACCCGTTCTTTTAGTTTTCTAGTAGCTAGGTTAATGGCCCGATCCGGGATTTTTGTGCGCGGTGGTGCCGGTTTACTAGTTTGTAAAGTTTTTCGTTTCCGCATTTCCGGCGTCGGATTGACGGCCGGGGCGCCGCCGTGCACTTATTGTGACCTTCGATTGACGAAGAGCTAGCTCCCGCTTGGGGATGCCTTTATTCATTATATATGCTTTATCATGTTTTGTACCCATTTGGGGTCAGTTTTTACAAAGGAAACTCTGCCGAAATTTTTAGAAAAGACTTGTGATTTTAAAATGTACCTTTCGGCATATGTTGCAACTATTTGATTTAAAATGGTTTTTCCTTCACTCTACTACTATTCTTAGTTTGGATTTCTGGGTTTTCGGCTTACTTAGATTACGTACGTTTCGAGACGTTTCGTAGTTTAAGTGCCGGTCATGCTCCGTACTTTCGGGTCGTGATAGTATCATACCTATCGTCAGATAGCAGTTCTCTAGTGACACTTGTACATGTTAGTCTGTAGACCCGATATCGTCATAGTGTCTTGTGTGGTTCCCACTGTGCTTTGATTTCCTCCCTACCACGGCTCAAAGGAGATGTGCAAACAGGTGGATTTTGGGTGCAGTTCTGAGTCATACGGAGGCAGTGAGCGATAGGAGGGGTTTCGTCTCTCCCGGTATAGGGAGTTGATATTGCGCTATACTCGATTGGCTATAACAACAAGTCCCTGACCAGGGCTGATGAGATTTACTGGTAAGTGTTATCAGTAGTTTCTCAAAAGGTTATAGGCCACACATCGGCATGACTTATCAGGTTACTGGGGTTTGACAATTCCACCCCTAAACTCGATATGCGATATATCAGACGAAGAGACCGGACTGTACGGTAAGTGTTTCTTATAGGCTTCACGAGAGTTTGGACAAGCTTACTTGTTGATCTTCTATTCGTTCAATATCTGGGTAGCCGTTACGTCCAGCTAGTACTGCTGACGGCTTGTGGATATCTGATATGATCAATACCTACTGTTGGCGTATTGACGAGTCTTTAGAGTCCCACATAGAGCTTTCCTAGCTCAAGCGAAACGAAATAGAACACATATAGTGATATGTGCGAGAGCTTGATTAAATACGAGTATGTGATACCATATTCTAATCTTGCGATATTTGATATCGGTTAGGTTATATGTGATATAACCGGATTATTGAATCAAGTGTTGATTCAATAATTTGTTATATGTATATATATTTGATATTGGCCGGTTATATATGATATGACCAGATTATTGAATCAAGTGTTGATTTGATATTGAATATTGAATGTTGTCGGTTATATGCGATATAACCGGATTATTGAATCAAGTGTTGATTCAATAATTTGTTATATGTATATATATTTGATATTGGCCGGTTATATATGATATGACCAGATTATTGAATCAAGTGTTGATTTGATATTGAATATTGAATGTTGTCGGTTATATGCGATATAACCGGGTTATTGAATCAAGTGTTGATTTGATAATATGATATAACATATAAATGATATTAGTCGGTTATATATGATATAACCTGATTATTGAATTAAGTGTTGATTTAATAATTTGATATATATTTATTTGATATATTTATATATTAACTAATATTAATGCTCACTAAAGATTTTATTCTCTTTTAATACATTTAATATATATGTGATATATATTAATATATGTATTTAAATATTATGTCATGGTAGATGATACATTGAATATGGGTGTATGAGACTCACACGTAGGGCTAAGGATAATTTGGGTGATTTATTTTTAGAGGAAAATAAAAATGAATAGATAATGAGCATGACTTGATGCTTGTAGAAGCATGCATAAGTCATGACTCATCTCTCATTTTGTTTTTACTCTAAGATATTTTCTCACCCTATCTTTATCTTTGGTTCATGGTTCACTCTCTCATTACATATCTCACTCACCCAAGTTCATATCCTTATTCCTCAAGAGCTCGCTAGGGTTTTTCTTGAGTTGGAAATAAAAAGAGAAATAGATTTCTAAAGTGAGCAAAATTCCTACGTCATCAACCTACACTAATCTAGTCCATTGGTTTAGATTGTTAGCTTCACTAATACCTTGATTAGTGAAGAGATAGCTTGAGTTAGTAAGACTTCAAGGTGGATCATCTTCGGTTTCGAAGACAACGTAGCAAACTCGATCCTTTCTTCAAGTGGAGTAAAGAAGAGTTCTATGGACTATTACTTGGAGCTATAGAAGTGAAGGATTTGGTTTACAAAGGTTGTAACCTTCTTTACTTAGTTTAGAACTTACTTTCATGCTCACAAATCCTAATTCTCTAGTTCGATTCTAGATTAGTATAGTTTAGACCTCTAAATTTTTTTAAATTGCATACTTCATAATTATGGAAATCTAGTAGAGATGCTAAGACACACTTTCAGTTGGATAAAAAAAATTTATCCAACAAATCAGGACCGTTCAAAATTACCCGCTTCTTAAGAATCAGTTAAAATTTAACGATTGTCATTTAACAGCCACTTAAACTAGCAGTTAATATCAACGCTGGATAAAAAATTATACAACAAGTCAGAACCGTTTATAATTAACCGCTACTTTAAGTAGCGGTTAAATCTAACGGTTTTTATTTAATCTATACTTAAAGTAGCGATTAAAATCAAATATTAATTTATCCAATAAATCTGAACAGGGTTAACCACTACTTAAGCTAGCGGTTAAATCTAACGGTTGTTATTTAAGCTCTACTTAAAGTAGTTGTTAAAATTAGAAGTTAACCGCTGCTCAAGTAATTTTTTTTCAAGTGCTTACAAAATATATCACCTCTCGACTTTCCAACCCTATCTTCCGCCACAGGACATCTATGTCTTCCTCAATGAGATTTTTCAAAGTGGTTATGATATATTTTTTATTTCTATATTTACATACGCTATCATGTCTATTAATTTAGCCTATGAGTAGATTATCCTAAATTAAAAGAAGATGAAAGAATAGTAGTAGAAACAGACGAAGAAACAATAAAGCTAATTGATTTATGTTACAAAATCGATCCAAGAAACAATATAATACTCAACAACAATCGCAATTCAAATCACATGAAAAAACGCCCAATTTAAATCTGATAACCCTAACAAAGAACCCTAAACAAATAATAAAACATATAGTAATTAAAATAATTAATTTACCTTATGAAATCGATCAAAGAATCAAGAGAATATGCAGCAAGAATCGCAGTTCAAATTATAGCAAAAATCGCCCAATTTCAATCTTAAAACCCTAAACCGCTGAAACTGTTGGGATGATTTTCTCTTTTATATAATATGAACTGTTAGTTTAAATAGTATTTTAATCTATCTTTTGAATAGCAGTTAAATATAAATTGTTTATTTTAACTGCTACTTTGCGATTAAAATAAAAGGTTCGAATTTGTTGAATGATTTAATTTATCCAACAAAATATATTGTCCCATCTAGATATTTTTTTTCAACGCCAAAACAAGATGATGAAGTCGAAAACAACCAAAGCTCCCTGCTTGATTGGTGTGGTGTTTGTGCAGGAAAAAACTTCTATGCAAGGGCTTGCATGGTGCAAGCCACTTGCAAGCCCTTGAATAGCTTTCCTTGTACAAATCCCAAAGCCATCCAAGGGCTTGCGAGTGGCTTGCACCATGCAAGCCCTTGCATACTAGTTTTTTCCGTTTGCGCAGAAGAATAGCCCTTACTTTGATAAGAGGGGATGACCGCTTCAACAGTTCCAGCAAGTTACATTTTGATCCGTACACATTAATAAAAAATTAAGAAAAGGTAACGTAGACTCCCAACCCCTTGGTCTTCCAAATTATTGCCCTTTTAAATCGAAGCAGCGATGGCCTCAAGGAGCGTGGGATCATGCGCCGTCTCCTCACCGATTCAGCAGCCTCCATCGCCGACGAGCCTAATTTGGGAAGAGAAGAAGTTTACTTCCCCAAATACCCCCGGTCGATCTCGATCCATCTACTACAGCTGCAATCAAGAAGGGCATTGGGCCGTAGATTGCCCTAGCCAGACGATGAAGAGCCCTGCAATCAAGGTGCTGTTCCCAAATCAGCAGTACCCTGAGCTCACCTGCACATTTTTGTTGGCGTCCCTGCCTTGTGAGGACCTCGAGGACTGGCAACAACCCTTACAGAGAATTTTACACTTGCGACTGCAGGGTGAGATGAAAGTTTCGATCTTGGTTTGAGTTTCTTTTTACTCTCTCTCTCTGTCTATAGAGTTTGACTAGGATCCTAATTCTTCCTATTTTTTCACCGTTAGATTAAATTTAAGATGTGTGATAATAATTAAGAATAAAAGTTTTTATTTATTATCAAACATAACATAATTAAATACACAAACCCCAAAGTTAATCTAATAAAAGAATTGTTTTTAAACTTCTGACTGGATTCTTGTCGAACTCTCTCTATATAATTTAATGATATGAGTTTTGCTCATGCTTGGATTTCTTCGCTTTGGATGTGAAGGATGGGATTTTGGTCTTGTAATCGTACTTCAGCTACAGAGTGAAGCTGTAAAAATCATTCCTTTGTCGGTTAATAATGAATGGTTTGCTATTTTGAGATGCTTGTAAATTGCTATTTTATTTTTTGTACTTCTGACTTTTGAAAATTAATTTTAGTAAGTGGAGCAGTTGTTAAATTGGTATGTTTGGTTAAAATTTGGGGACTATATTTACATCAAGCAGTAGCTTTTATGGTTTTAATTTTGGTTTATCGTTTAAGCTGGATTAGAGATTAATTAAATAGTCGCTTTCAGAATTATTGACATATACTATTCTTAACCCTGTCCGAAATATATGTCGATTTTTCCGATGATTGACAGCAGCCATCTTGATCATCATATACGTTAATTTACATATGATTTGGATACCGTTTGTCCTTGCATTGGATTATTGCAAAATTAAGGGTTTTCACCCGACAATATTACGATACTGAATGAATGGGTAAAGAGTATCTAAACAATGTGAAAATTGGTATACACATTGTTAGAGTTCCTAACGTCCTAGCCACCACAACCGCGGCCTATGCGGAATGAAAAACAAAAAAAATCTAGAAGCGTAAAACTACAAACCCTAGAATCTAAATCAAACATATGAACTAGAAAAATAACATAGAGCTTTTATCTACTATGTTAGAAGGTTATACCAAATGATCCGTGCCCTTTGGTCTTCTACCCTCTTTCTTAACTTCTTAGGGTCTCCGTGATCGAGCTTGACCGTCGGTCTTCCTCCGTCAAAGATGATCCACCTGAGAGATATGGTTCATGGCTCTAGCTCCACACTAAGAATCAAGTGGAGAAACTAAAAATTCTAGTTTTTTACAATAGGATGTGGTGAGTTGTTCTAGTAATTTTCTATCTTTTTTCCACCATCGATTCTCAACACATGAGAGTGTAGGGAGAAAGAAGAAGGAGCTCAAGAAAAGAGCAAAGTGAAGAGAGAGAACAAAATGATGAGAATGAACTAAACTTGTGAGAGAGAAAATCAACCATGGTTTTGTATAAATGAATTTTACAAATAAAATATAGCAACCATGCTTGAATAGTTTACACAAATGAATATACAATTCATTTGTCAATACTATTCGAGTATGTCTTTCACCATTCTTAACTCACTTACCATTTACATCTCATTTCCATTTAAATGGATAAATCAAAATGAGGTGTCCCCTTCTAGGATGTATCTCCGTATAAATACGGAATACATTCTATCGTATATACATATCCGTATTCATATCAAAATACGAATATCTAAAGAGATAGAATAATACAATGAATATAATGCTAGAATGTACATATCGAAATATATATATGTAAATTATTAAATCAATACCTGATTTAATAATCCAGTTTAATTCTAAGTCGGCTAGTATTATCAACCGTCCGATCAAAAGTCCAGATAGCTAGTACACTCATTTGATTGGAACCCTGCACGTATCAAAATAGGTCTACTATATCATTTTGCCTGAACCGGAGAAACCTTCTGTGTAAGACTCTAAACACTCGACAGTACGCTGACAGTGGGTTTAACCACAAGCATGTAAGCGGCACTAGCTGTACGTAACGGCTACTCAGGTACCTTTCGAAAAGAAAGGTCGACAAGCAAATTTATCCAAACTTCTACTTAATCTATCCATGACAATCTCCGTACAGTCCGGTCTCTTCGTCTAAGAGTATCCAATACGGGTCTAGGGGGTGATAAACATCAGACCCTAATAATCCGATAATTCGTGCCGATGTGGCTCAGAACCAATCTGAGAAACTACCGATTTAACTATCAGTAAATCTCAATTGCCTTGGCCAAGGTCTTATGGTGCTGGCCAACCGAACACGGTGCGATATTGACTCAATATACCGGGAGAGACGAATCCCCAACAATCGCTCACTGCCTCCATGTCGTTCGGGATTGTACCCAACTAAAGCCTGTTTGCACGACTCAGTAGAACCGTGGTAGAGTAGTAATCTAAGTACAGCAGGAACTTACACAAGATAAATGACGATCTCAAGTCTAAAAACTTATCTGTCCTCATGTCACATGAGAACTGCTATCTGACGATAAGTATAATACCATCTAAAAGTTCTCGGCGAGTCCGCCCAGTATACTCATCCCCAGTGAACCTATATACGATCTTAGGTGCCATAGACCAATGGCTGTGGACCAACCATCGTCCCTCGTCGGGGTCTAGAAACGTATACACTAGTCTACTCCAGAATATCGATGTCCAGTCTCGATACTCCCATGACTAGGGACATATAAGGATGTGCTTATGGACTACCCAGCCCTCACATATATGATCGCCATCATAGCGCTGGTAGTCAAACAATAATCCTACGGACTTTATCAACAAGGATTAGTGATACGTAATAACAAGTAAAATATATACACACATTAAGATAAAGACAAACCAAATAGCATACTATCATATCGAACAAGATTGTCATGTATATACATATGTCCAAGCATCCACCATATATATAAAAAATAATGGTATCTAGGGCATACATATCTAACAATCTTCCACTTGCACTAACACCATATATTGGCGTACTGAGTACTCTACGTCTGCTCTAGGGCCAGTCGTTAGCGTATCGCATACCCAACATTTCAAATAGTCTCTCGAACTGTACTTGAGGGAGGGCCTTGGTGAATGGATCCACCGTATTCTCTTTTATGTCTACTCTCCGCACCTTGATATCCCGGCAATCTACGATCTCCCTGATCAGGTGATACTGCCTCAAGATGTGTCAGGATCTCAGATGGGACCGTGGTTCTTTCGCTAAAGCTATAGCCCAATTGTTGTCGCAATATAAAGGTATTGGATCAACAATAGACGGAATCGCCTTAAGTTCAATAATGAACTTTATCCAGACTTTTTTTGCGGCATTGTTGGCAGCAATGTATTCAGCCTCCATCATCGAGTCTACGAGGGTGTCCTATTTAGAGCTCTTCCAACAGAACGTCCCTCCATTGATGGTAAATACAAAACCCGAAACATACTTGCTGTTATCCTTGTCAATTTGGAAGCTCGAGTCGGTAAAAGACTCTACCTGGAAGTCTCCATTACCGTACACCAAGAACAGTCCTTAGTCCTTCTTAGGTACTTAAGAATGTTCTTCACTGCTGTCCAGCGGTTCTTCCCTGGGTTTGACTGATATCGGCTCAACACGTTAAGCGTGTAAGCTATATCTGGTCTGGTACATAGTAGCACATACATTATAGATCCTACCGCTGAATTGTAGGGTATAATGAGCCCTCTTCTTATCAGTCTTGGGAAACATATCTTTGGAGAAGGTAATTCCGTGCAAATCGGGTATAGTACCGCGCTTGGAATTTTCTATACTAAATCTCTTTAGTATGACCTCTATGTACCTGGACTGTGATAGTCCCAACAATCTCTTAGATCCATCTCTTTAAATCTTTATCCCCAGAATATAGGAGGCATCATCCATGTCTTTCATTGAGAACCTTTGTGACAAGAACAACTTAACCGATTGTAGCATAAGAATGTTATTTCGTATCAAGAGGATGTCATCCACGTACAAAACTAGGAATACGATAGTTCTTCCTACAATCTTCTTATATATACATGGCTCATTCTCGTTCTTGATGATGCCAAATTCCTTGACCGTCTCATCAAAACAGATATTCCAGCTCCGCGATGCCTGCTTTAATCCATAAATGAATTTAAGCAATTTACACACCTTCTCGCTGCTCTTACAGTCCACGAATCCCTCTGGCTAATCCATATAAATGCACTCTTCCAAACTTCCGTTCAGAAAAACCGTTTTTATGTCCATCTGCCAGATTTCATAGTCATAGAAGGCAGCAATGGCAAGTAGGATCTGAATGGATTTCAGTATAGCCACTGGAGAAAATTTTTCGTCATCGTCCACACAGGGTCTTTGACGAAAACCTTTTACAACAAGTCAGTTTTATAAGTCTCCACCTGTCTATCTACACCAATCTTCTTTTTGAAGTTTCATTTGCATCCAACAGATTTTACCCTAGAAGGAGCACTATCCAAGGTCCAAACTTTGTTGGTATACATGGACTCCATTTCGGATCGCATAGCATCCGACCATTTATTAGAGTCCCTACTGGTAATGGTCTGCTCGAAACTAGTGGGATCGTTTTCTTCCAAGATGCAATCCTTTCGAACCCCGTCTATGAAAAAACCGTAGTATCTCTCGGACGGATGAGAAATCCTTCTAGATCTGCGGAGTGGCTGAGGTTCGTCTGAGATTATTGAATCTTGAGGTTCCACCAGAGCTTCAGTTTCAGTTTGTGGTTGCGGAATTTCTTCCAGTTCTATCGTGCTCCCACTTATTTCTTTTGCAAAAAATTGCCATTCTAAAATGGTGGCTTGACGAGCAACAAACACCTTCTGTTCTTTCTCAGTGTGGTAGAACAGATATCCAGTCGAATGTTTTGGATATTCCACACTTACATAAAACTGAACGTGCCTGAAGTTTGTCCGGATTTTGTACTTTAACATTGGTCGGACAACCCCATATCTGAATACGTTTAAGATATGGTGTTTTTCTACTCCATATTCCACATGGAGTTTTAGACACAAATTTAGATGGAACGTCATTCAATAAGTATGCCGCTGTCTGTAGCGTATGACCTCAGAATGAAAGAGATAACTCAGCACTACTCATCATAGAGCGAAACATATCTAAAAGGGTATGATTTCTCCTTTACGACACACCGTTGTGCTGTGGTGTATACGGAAGAGTAAACTGAGAGAGAATTCCATTCTTTTTCAGAAAATCAAGGAATTCCGTGCTTAAGTATTCACCTCCTCGATAAGACCGAAGTATTTTAATACTTTTGCCAGTCTGGTTCTCTACTTCGCTTTTATATTTTTTGAATTTCTCAAAAGTTTCAGATTTGTGTTTCATCAGAAATACATATACGAACCTAGAGAGATCATCAGTGAATGTAATGAAGTACGGGAATCCACCCCTTGCATGCATAGATATTGGACCACATACATCACTGTGTATCAGTCTCAAGAGCTCTGTAACTCTTTCTCCATGTCCGGTAAACGGAGATTTGGTCATATTCCTTTGAGACAAGGCTGACAAGTTTCATAGGTTAAAAATTCGAACGGATTCAGATATCCATTCTTATGCAACTTAGTCTTTTCTCACATATATGACCAAGTCTACAATGTCATAAGTAGGTTTCGTTCGTATCTGCGTGTGTTTTGCACATTAAGAACTATGTTTTGATTAAGAACATAAATACTGTAGGGTTCCTAGGCACACTAATGTAGTCTCACAAGTGATCAAACATGGCTAATTCAAATTTTACAAGTGCCGAGAAACCCTAATACGGATCGTTAACTAGATGTGTAGGCTATGCGATGCAAGTTAACGACTTTAACTTAAAAGGAAAGGGGGTACAACCTTTGTAGATCCGGTCCACCACTTCCTAGGCTCCGCGATGATGTCCCTCCGCTGTCCAAATCGGATTCCGGACTCTAGCATCGGCTTCATCGAAGAAATGGGCAGGCTTGGTCGTCGGCTTCGATGCCGAAGATGATCTACGTCGAGGCATCACAAGATCAAACTCCCACTTCACCAAGTCATGAAACTTGTGAAGGAAACACCCTATACTACTTGGCAAGAGGTAGATGATGAAGAAATAGGAAGTGGGTTCAGTTTGGAATTGGATTTCTCACATGATTTCATCACTTGCCATTGATGAGGCAAGCTTTTCTTTCTTGCTCATGAAGAAGAAGATGAAGAAAAGAATATGATAAGTGTTAAAGAATAATTGAAAAAGAATTGATTCTTATCATATTCTAACCTTAGTTAAGTGTAGAGAATAGACTAGGGTTAGTTTAAATGGTTAGGGTTAAGGATGAGAACAAAAAGGTCATTTAGTCAAAGCTTCATGAAGCTTCAACTAAAAACAAATCAAGCCACCATTCATTTATCTTTCAATTTATTCAAAATGAATAAACAAATAAGATAAATGAATAAGTAAAACCCTAATCAACAACTTAACCATGGTTTAATTCTTTACACTTAACCAAATAAGCATGTATCATCAAACATGATACAATCAAGTGCACAAAAGTATATCACATATACAACTTGCACAAATCAAGTGAGAAAATCCACTTAAAGTGAACCAATTCTAGTTGATGCAAAGTAATATATCAAATATATAATTATACATTAAATCATTAAATCAACACTTGATTTAACGATCCGGTCATATCGCATATAACCGACCAGTATCCTATGTATCGGCTTATCGAATCAATCCTTGATTCGATAACTAGGTTATATCGCATATAACCAATTGATACATTCATCGTGAGAATGAAATACGATATCATTGTTAGTTTTATGTATGCCCTAGAGGCCATTGCTGTACATAGGATGTATATTGTAGTGGATGCTGGGACATATATAGGGAGGACTTTCTTGCTCGACATGATAGTATGCTATCTGGTTGCTCTTTACCTTAACGTGTATACTGATTGTCTCTCTGTTACATGTTGGTAAAGCCCTTAGGATGTGTACTTGACTACCTGGACTATGATGCGGATCATACTAGTGGGGACATGGTAGTCCATAAGTACATCCTTCAAAGTCCCTAGTCGTGGGTGTATCGAGACGGGGCATCGATATACCAGAGTAGACTAGCGTGTACCTTCTCGACCCATACAGATGGGCGATGGATGATCCCATATCCATTGGTGTTTGACATCAGAGATGATATACGGGTGCTCAGTAGAGACTGGGTACACTGGACGGACTCGCCGAGAACTCCCAGATGGTATTATACCTTACGTCAGATGGCAGTTCTCTAGTGACACTGGTACAGAGTAATCTGTTGACCCGAGATCGTCATAGAGTCTTGTGTGGTTCCCACTGTGCTTTGATTTCCATCTTACCACGTCCAAGAGGGCGTACAAAACGGTGGTTTTTGGGTACAGTCCCGAGTCATATGGAGGCAATGAGCGATAGGAGGGGATTCGTCTCTCCCGGTATAGGGAGTTGATGTTGCACTGTGTTCGATTGGCTATAACAGGAAGTCCCTGGCCAGGGCTGATCAGAGAATTGCTGGTAAGTGTTACCAGTAGTTTCTCGACCCATTATGAGCCTCATATCGACACGACTTATCGAGCTATTGGGGTCTGACGTTTACCACCCCTAGGCAAGATATGCAACATATCAGACGATCAAACCGGACTGTACGGTAGTGTTACTGGTTGGATTCACAGGAGTGTGAGCGGGCTTGCTCGTCGATCTTCTGATCGCTCAATACCCGGGTGGCCGTTACGTTTAGCAGACCGCTTGCGGTTTGTGGGTGTTTGATATGATCATCACCTGCTGCCGGCGTATTGACGAGTCTTTAGAGTCCTACACAGAGGTTTCCTGGCTCAAGCAAAACGAAATAGGAGCGCATATGAGATATGTGCGGGACCGAGAATAATGCGTGTATGTGATACCGTATTCTATTCTCGCGATTAATATGTCGAATGGTTGTATGCGATGTAACCTAGTTATCGAATCAAGGATTGATTCGATAAATCGATACATTGGATATTAGTCGGTTATATGCGATATGGCCTGATCGTTAAATCAAGTGTTGATTTAATGATTTAATGTAATTATATATTTGATATATTACTTTACATTAACTAATATTGATTCACTTTAAATGGATTTTCTCGCTCGGATGTGCACATTGTATATTCGATATAGTTTTGTGCACTTGATTGTATCATGTTTGATGATACATGTTTACTTGTGTATGTGTGAAGATTGAACCATGGTCATATGAATGGTTAGGGTTATGATTATTTATTCATTCATTTATTTATTTATTAGTCTTGGAAAATAATAGCAAAAGAGAAAAATGGTGGCTTTCTTTGTTCTTTCTTGAAGCTTCATGAAGACTTTGACCAAGTGACCATTTTGTCTCATGCTTAACCCTAACCATTCCACTCAACCATGATTCATTCTCTACACTTGACTATGGTTATATTATGATTAGTATTCATATTATTTTCTTTGAGGATAATACTTATCATAAGATAATATTCATCTTCTTCTTCTTCATCTTCAAAGAAGAAAGCTTGCCTCATCAATGGCAAGTGAAGAAAATGAGTGAGAAATCCAATTCTAAAGTCTACCCACTCCCTATTTCTTCATCCTCTACCTCTTGCCAAGTAGTAGAGTGTGTTTTCTTCACAAGTTTCATGACTTGGTGAAGTGAGAGCTTGATCTAGTGATGCCTCGACGTAGATCATCTTCGGCACGAAGCCGACGACCTTGCCCGCCTATTTCTCCGATGAAGCTAACGCTAGAGCCCGGGATTGCATGAGGACAGCGGAGAGGACTTCATCACGGAGCTGTGGAGGTGGAGGACCGGATCTACAAAGGTTGTATTTCCGTATTCTTGTAGTTAAGTGTTAACTAGTTTTGCTTTGTCGCCTAAAATTCTAGCCAACGATCCGTGTTAGGGTTTCTCGGCACCCGTTAAATTTGAAATTGGCATGGTTGATGCCTTGTGAGACCTCTTGAGAGTGCCTAGGAACCCTACAGTGGTATCAGAGCCTAGCTAGAGCCTTAGGCGATGCGTAGACGCAATTTGAAGCCCGAACGAACCCGAAACTCTAAACCAAACATGCTCTCTGGACTTTTTCTAAAATCTGTGATTTTTCCACATTAAAAATATGCAGAAAAATCAGCAGAGAATTGTAAGAATTACTGTGAAGCCCGTACCCATGAATCCACTAAAGTGCGGCGGAACCGCGGCAGAAGCCTGCCTTCTGCGGCGGTTCCGCGGCCATATGGTGACATCATCAATTCCTGTTTGCACAGTAATTCCTCTTTTCTGGTGTTGGATTTTCTGGAAATTTTTAATATTTATTCAAGAATTGAATTTTCTGGGGTTGTTTTGGGGATTCGAATGTTCGATCGGATTATCAAATTTTGTCTGTGTGGCTTTCCGGATAAATTTCAGAATATGTTAAAAAGTTCGACCGGATATAAATACCCAATTTTTCCCATGTCGTGAAATTTCCAAGTGTTGGATTTTTCCGTGGTTTAAAGACATTCTAAGTAGTGCAAGTAACGCAATAGACCCTCTAGAAGACAACAAACCTTAACTCGATTATGTGACCGTCTTGAACTGCCCTTTGAACCTTCGGGTTTGGGGCAGTACGGCGTGCCACATGTGAGGCGTTGGCTTGACCCTTCTACGGCTGGACCGTTGGTACTGAGGCACGAACTGAATGTTTTTAGACTTGTTTCATGTGTTGATCTGTATCGGGAAAACTTGGGTGTTCGATTGTTCGATCGGAAAGTTTGACGTTTTCTATTTATCGGGAATGGGATACAATAATTGGAATTCACAATAAGTTATGAGATAACTGAATGAATGTTATAAACATAGCAGTTTAGTCTCACTTGATCGGTTGCCACGGAATTTTGATGTGATCAAAAGTCCGTCGCAATCACGTAGCGTACGCGGATACTCGCCGGATAAACTTAATAGACAGCCTCACCTCATAGCCCCGACCAAGTGACTGTAGGAGAACCCCGTCGCCGAAAGCATCCGTCCGGGTGCTCGCGGTAGCGGTGTTCCGCCTTGGTGCACTTCGTCGACGGTATCGGGGGTGCGGCCGTCTACTAAAGTTTGCGACGAGCATTCGATCAGGATGTCGGGAATCTTGTTGAATTGCCCGACTTGGTATTGAAAAGTGTTTTCGATTTTGAGACTATAATGCGGAGTTTATAATTGTTAGGCATGCGATGTCTAAAGAATTCATTTGGTCAGGCATGCGATGTCTGAGGTGATTGCGGATTCCAACTGTTGTAGTTTTACACTTTCTTTTCTGTGACCGTAAGTGTAATATGTGACATCGCCGGTTTCGTTGCTATATGTCAACGACAATTGGGATGCGCATATTTACTTCCGTTGATGACATGTGATGTTATGTGTTGCTGGATATGTTATATTGGATCGTCGTGTTTGAATAGCCGGGGGTTTTATGTGAGATAAGTGTTTTTCATTTTCATTCATGTAAAAACTTGTATGTAATATTCTTTTATTGGGGCACTTCCAGATTGCGGAAGTTGTCACCCTTTGTATATTATTTACTTTTCCGCACTAGGATAGACCCAAGGAGGAGGGCACAAGTAACCGGGTTCTGGAGTCCAGTGGGAGACCAACTCGAGGAGTTGAGTCCGGGTCTCCTAACTCTAGAATTGGTAGGGTTGCTTGCCGCTCTCGTAGGGGTGTGGGTTTGGCTATTCATCACGACCGTGGAATCCGTGTTTTATACTAGCTCGTATTAAAAACACGGACGTCCTAGTATATCCAATATTTCATATGATTCTTCTGCTGCTATATCTGTGATGTGATCATGTGATGTTCTATGATGGATACAGTATATAGTATATATGATATATTATATAGACGTTACTTATGTTTTACACCCGTGCTAGCCCTGCCCTGCTCTGCCGTTAGTTACCTAACCTAACGGTGCACGAGGGGACATCGAGGCGAATGCGGATGGCATAAGTGTACGTCGTATTTATCTATGATGTTTAGGTAATTAAATGATGGGACTTCATTAATGTGATTAATGAAAGAAAAGAAACCTAAGATGTTGTAGAATCGAATTTCAAAATAAAACAGGTAGCTACAGTTCTTGCTTTGTACAGCGGTATATATGATATATCCTGCACCTTATTCGATAAGGAAAGGACCGAGATCCCTTCACCGGGAGTGACTCCTTTAGCAATAACTGGCAGATGCTACACCCTCGGTTTGTCTTTTGATTGCTTTTAAGAGTTTTTGCTTTGCACAGTGATATATATGATATATCCCGCACCTCATTCGACGAGGAAAGGACCGACGATCCCTTCACCGGGAGTGACTCCTTTAGCAAAACTAGAAAAGCCTCAAAAACACTCCATTTCAAAATTCATTCGATCCTACAACGATATCAAGTACATTACGCAATAGGTTTTCAGAAAAACCTGTCGTAGCCCTCCGTCATTTCAGATAAGTCCTATTTAGTATTCGTGCTACGTTTGTTGACCTCCGTCAAGGCGTAGTGTGTGGTAGCTAACTAGTATTTATCTGCTTATGCATATGATGCAGATTGGATTAGGGTAGTCGTGCGGCCTTGTTGACCTCCGTCAAGGGTCGTGCGGGTGAGTTTAATTCGATCAAGAAATGACGGGTTGAACTTGACTAGTAGCCTATGGTTTGTTGATCTCCGTCAAGGTCATAGGGTGCTAGGGGCAAAATATTATCGGGAATTTCAAGTGTTGAAATTTGCAATGAGATTGCATACCTTCTATGAGATAGTTGGATCCCGATACCCGCTGCGAGTAAGAGTTACTCCTGGGAGAGTTTTACACATTACAATTAGCCGATCAAGTAGGTGTCGAGAAAGGTGTTAACGAGGTTACGCCTCTGGGAAAATGAGGTTTACATTAATTAGGTTCGTGCGAAAGCACGGGGGACCTCCCTCAATGTACCGACACTGGCTTGGCTGAAAGATTGGCGAACTTGTAGTGTGTAATTAATCCCGGCTAGTCTTTCCTTTTAGGGTTTGAAGGAAGATTTGATAAAAAGCAGTGGGAGCCATCCTGATTAGAGAAAATAATAACCAATCTATTCTTGCAAGAGCGCACGCTGAGTGTTTTCTTCTCTCTCTCTCCAGGTAGCGATCATATCACGCCTTAATCAAGATAATAATACGGATTATTGACCGAACCCGCTTGTTATTCTGAGCTGGGGAACGTTAGTCCCGCTCCAACTTATAATTGTTATAAGACAGAGCAGGAAATTGGGGAATACCAGATTTCCCGTGCCGCCCAAACGAAGAGAGTGCATGCTGATGCATCATCTTCGGGTGTGTTCATTACAAAGAACTGTTTCTCAGTATCCTCTGCATCCTGAGTATATGATACTGGATCAGGATCCCAGAAATGTAATATGTTACATAGGGCTACAAAAAGGTAGAAAAACTGAGAACGGGTGAAAAGTTTCATGAGGCAGAAAACGGGGCAAGTGTTGCAGCCAAGTCTGTCGGTCACTGTCACCCAGTATTACCAATACATTGATTCTGAACGAATGTTATTAGATACCGAACCTGATATACAAAATCATATCAGTCTCTTTATTAGTAAAGAAATGATAAAATTTTGTATTGTTGGATAATGTTTTGAACATTTCCTATATCAAAAGTTGATAGGTTCAGGCACGTTATCTAAAAGCATTGATGTTCTAAATCAAACTACAGTTCTTAGTATATGGATCACACACAAGAGGAAGAGTTCAGAATTGAACCATTCCTTCTTGAGGTATTGTAGACTAGGTCATATCAATGCGACCCGACTAGCTAGAGTTACATATAGATGCATATTTAAATCAGTTTGAATTTACATCTTGTGAAACTCGCCAGTCATGTCACAAAGATAAGATGACCATAGCTCTGTTTATTGGAAACAGAGAAAGAGTTAGTGAACTCTTGGGATGATACATGTTGATGTATGTAGGTCCCCAGTCTACACATGCCAGGACTGGTTCCTTTTTACTTCATTACATTCTCTGATGATCTTTCGAGATTCAGACCTATGTTCCTGTTGAAACACAAGTCCGAACCTTTTAAGATATTCACAGAATATAAATTAGAAGTAGAGAACCAAAATAAGGGTATAAGTATTATGTCCTATGATGAGATCAGGGAGGAGAATACTTGTGCATGGAATTCCTGGACTATTCTAAAGGAGAATGAGATTCTCTCTCAGCATTACTCCTCCGTATACACCATAGCACGATGGTATATCGGGGCGGAGCAATCACACCCTATATGATAAGGTGTGCTCTATGATGAGTACTACTGAGTTATCTATTTCCTTTTAGGAGTTATGCGCTTGAGAAGCTGCATACCTATTGAATAGGGTTTGAATCAAATCAGTTGCCTACCACTTCATATATGATATGGAAAGGGAAGAGCCCATATCTTAAGTTAGTTAAGATTTGGGGTTGTCCGGCCTATGTCTAAAAGCAAAATCCGGACAAGCTCGAGACAAGGTCTGTAATGTAGAACTGGAAAGGTTCCAGCTATACAAAATACAGCAGATGATTTGATAGAACCAAAGGATTTAATAGTTTCCTACGAACCTCAGCCTCTCCGCCGATCTAGTAGGGTTCCTCACCCACCTGAGAGATACTTCGGTTTCTCTATGACAGTGGGAGCGAGGATTGCATCATGAGATGATGACCCAACTGGCTTCGAGCTGTCCATCAGGAGTAAGACTCTGTAAGAATGGCTGGATGCTTAGCGATCTGAGATGGAATCCTTATACACCAACAAAGTATGGACTTTGGTTGCTATATCTGAAGGGTTAAATCCCCATCAGGAGCAAGTATATCTTGAGAAGATTACTTGGTGTAAATGGAAAAGTTGAGACTTTCAAAGCTAGACTTGTTAAAGGTTTTCGTCATTGACCAGGCGTGGATAATGATGAAACCTTTTCCAGTACCTATGCTTAAGTCCATCCAGATCCTACTTGCCACGGCTACATACCATGACTACGATATCTGGTGGTTGGGTGTCATGACTGCTTTTCTAAATGATGTTTTAGAAGAGTGCGTCTATAAGTACACAGCCAGAGGGCTTCGTAGACAGTGGGAGCAGCGGAAACGTGAGCAAGATGCTTTATAGGATAAAGCAGGCATAGCGGAGTTGGAACATCTGTTTTGATGGATTAGTCAAGGAAGTTGACATCATCAAAATGGTAGATGAACCTTGTATACACAAAAAGGTAGTAGGGAGTATGGTGGTGATCCTCGTAGAGTACGTGGATAACATACTCTTGATAGGGAAGGAGTTTCCTATTCTATGCTCGGCCAATCTCCGCTTATCACAAGGATTCTCCAGAAAGGATCAAAGTGATACCTCATCCATCCTGAGCTTTCATCTATAAGATAGATGTTATTTGGGTGTTAGTATACTCACTAGCTGAAGTGAGAAGGTATCAATTGGTCCTGGGGAGAATCACTGGAAGGGTTCCAGGGTGATAAAGACGACTGAATGTCAGTCGTAGGCATTGTCTTTACCCTCAGTAAAGGGACGGTATGTTGGAAGAGTTCCAAGCTAGATACTGTGACATACTAGACGATAAAGGCAGGATACATCGCTACTTAAGATGCTACCAAAGAGGCTGTTTGGATGTATAATGGTTCATGATATGAACTATGTTCCTACCATTGTGAGACAATGGAGTTGTGGCTTATGCCAAGGAACGCCGGTCCCATCAGTGATCCAGACTTATTCTAAGGCAGTATCACCTGATCATGGAGATGGTTGATCTCCAAGGTGATCGAGGCAAGGAGAGCAGACTCAGAGGATAACACGGCGGATCCACTCACGAAGGCTTATTCCCAGAGAGAGACTTTTATGGGATGGTTGAGTATGAGATACTTCGACCACTGCTACAGATGGCCCTAGTGCAAGTGGGAGATTGTTAGTTATATGTATGCCCTAGAGGCCATTGCTGTACATAGTATGTATATTGTAGTGGATGCTGGGACATATATAGGGAGGACTTTCTTGCTCGACATGATAGTATGCTATCTGGTTGCTCTTTACCTTAACGTGTATACTGATTGTCTCTCTGTTACATGTTGGTAAAGCCCTTAGGATGTGTACTTGACTACCTAGACTATGATGCGGATCATACTAGTGGGGACATGGTAGTCCATAAGTACATCCTTCAAAGTCCCTAGTCGTGGGTGTATCGAGACGGGGCATCGATATACCAGAGTAGACTAGCGTGTACCTTCTCGACCCATACAGATGGGCGATGGATGATCCCATATCCAATTGTGTTTGACATCAGAGATGATATACGGGTGCTCAGTAGAGACTGGGTACACTGGATGGACTCGCCGAGAACTCCCAGATGGTATTATACCTTACGTCAGATGGCAGTTCTCTGGTGACACTGGTACAGAGTAGTCTGTTGACCCGAGATCGTCATAGAGTCTTGTGTGGTTCCCACTGTGCTTTGATTTCCATCTTACCACGTCCAAGAGGGCGTGCAAAATGGTGGTTTTTGGGTACAGTCCCGAGTCATATGGAGGCAATGAGCGATAGGAGGGGATTCGTCTCTCCCGGTATAGGGAGTTGATGTTGCACTGTGTTCGATTGGCTATAACAAGAAGTCCCTGGCCAGGGCTGATCAGAGAATTGCTGGTAAGTGTTACCAGTAGTTTCTCGACCCGTTATGAGCCTCATATCGACACGACTTATCGAGCTATTGGGGTCTGACGTTTACCACCCCTAGGCAAGATATGCGACATATCAGACGATCAGACCGGACTGTACGGTAGTGTTACTGGTTGGATTCACAGGAGTGTGAGCGGGCTTGCTCGTGGATCTTCTGCTCGCTCAATACCCGGGTGGCCGTTACGTTTAGCAGACCGCTTGCGGCTTGTGGGTGTTTGATATGATCATCACCTGCTGCCGGCGTATTGACGAGTCTTTAGAGTCCTACACAGAGGTTTCCTGGCTCAAGCAAAACGAAATAGGAGCGCATATGAGATATGTGCGGGACCGAGAATAATGAGTGTATGTGATACCGTATTCTATTCTCGCGATTAATGTGTCGAATGGTTGTATGCGATGTAACCTAGTTATCGAATCAAGGATTGATTCGATAAATCGATATATTGGATATTAGTCGGTTATATGCGATATGACCGGATCGTTAAATCAAGTGTTGATTTAATGATTTAATGTATAATTATATATTTGATATATTACTTTGCATTAACTAATATTGGTTCACTTTAAATGGATTTTCTCGCTCAGATGTGCACATTGTATATTCGATATAGTTTTGTGCACTTGATTGTATCATGTTTGATGATACATGTTTACTTGTGTATGTGTGAAGATTGAACCATGGTCATATGAATGGTTAGGGTTATGATTATTTATTCATTCATTTATTTATTTATTAGTCTTGGAAAATAATAGCAAAAGAGAAAAATGGTGGCTTTCTTTGTTCTTTCTTGAAGCTTCATGAAGACTTTGACCAAGTGATCATTTTGTCTCATGCTTAACCCTAACCATTCCACTCAACCATGATTCATTCTCTACACTTGACTATGGTTATATTATGATTAGTATTCATATTATTTTCTTTGAGGATAATACTTATCATAAGATAATATTCATCTTCTTCTTCTTCATCTTCAAAGAAGAAAGCTTGCCTCATTAATGGCAAGTGAAGAAAATGAGTGAGAAATCCAATTCTAAAGTCTACCCACTCCCTATTTCTTCATCCTCTACCTCTTGCCAAGTAGTAGAGTGTGTTTTCTTCACAAGTTTCATGACTTGGTGAAGTGAGAGCTTGATCTAGTGATGCCTCGACGTAAATCATCTTCGGCACGAAGCCGACGACCTTGCCCGCCTATTTCTCCGATGAAGCTAACGCTAGAGCCCGGGATTGCATGAGGACAGCGGAGAGGACTTCATCACGGAGCCGTGGAGGTGGAGGACCAGATCTACAAAGGTTGTATTTCCGTATTCTTGTAGTTAAGGGTTAACTAGTTTGCTTTGTCGCCTAAAATTCTAGCCAACGATCCGTGTTAGGGTTTCTCGGCACCCGTTAAATTTGAAATTGGCATGGTTGATGCCTTGTGAGACCTCTTGAGAGTGCCTAGGAACCCTACAATCACATACACGCATTATTCTCGGTCCTGCACATATCTCATATGCGCTCCTATTTCGTTTCGCTTGAGCTAGGAAACCTCTGTGTAGGACTCTAAAGACTCGTCAATACGCCGGAAGCAGATGATGATCATATCAAACACCCACAAGCCGCAAGCGGTCTGCTAAACGTAACGGCCACCCGGGTATTGAGGGATCAGAAGATCGACGAGCAAGCCCGCTCACACTCCTGTGAATCCAACCAGTAACACTTACCGTATAGTCCAGTCTGTTCGTCTGATATGTCACATATCTCGCCTAGGGGTGGTAAACGTCAGACCCCAATAGCTCGATAAGTCATGCCGACGTAAGGTCCATAACATTCGTGAAACTACTGATAACTCTTACCAGTATATCACTGCAACCCTGACCAGGGATTTCCTGTTATGGCCAGTCGAGCATAGCACAACATCAACCCCCAATACCGGGAGAGACGAATCCCTTCCTATCGCTCATTGCCTCCATGTGAATCGGAACTGTACCCAAAAACCACCTGTTTGCACGACTCAGTAGAGCCGTGGTAGGGTGGAAATCAAAGCACAGTGGGAGACACACAAGACTCTATGACGATCTCGGGTCAACAGACTAAGCTGTACCAGTGTCACCAGAGAACTGCCATCTGACGTGAGGTATAATACCATCTGGAAGTTCTCGGCGAGTCCGTTCAGTGTACCCAGTCTCCACTGAGCACCCGCATACCATCTCCGATGTCAAACACCAATGGATATGGGATCATCCATCGCCCATCACATGGGTCGAGAAGATATACGCTAGTCTACTCTGGAATATCGATGCCCCGTCTCGATATTCCCACGACTAGGAACAATGAAGGATGTACTCATCGACTACCCAGGCCCCACTAGTATGATCTTCATCATAGTCCTGGAAGTCGAGTACACATCCTAAGGGCTTTATCAACATGTAATCAGAGAGACAGAAAGTATACATGTTAAGATAAAGAGCAACCAGATAGCGTACTATCATGTCGAGCAAGAAAGTCCTACCTATATATGTCCCAGCATCCACTACAATATACATCCAGTGTACAGTAATGGCCTCTAGGGCATACATATAACTAACAATCTCCCACTTGCACTAGGGCCATCTGTAGCAGTGGTTGCAGTATCACATACTCAACCATCCCATAAAAGTCTCTCTTTGGGAAAATGTCTTCGTGAGTGGATCCGCCGTGTTGTCCTCTGAGTCTACTCTCCTAACCTCGATCACCCTGGAGATCAACTATCTCCATGATCAGGTGATGCTTCCTCAGAATATGTCTGGGTCACTGATGGGACCAGGGTTCCAAGGCCAAAGCCACACTTCCATTGTCATACAATGGCAGGAACCGAGTTCAACTTATGAACCAATATACACCCAAACTGCCTCTTTGGTAGTATCTTTAATAGTGATGTTACCAGTCTTTATCTTCTAGTTTGCCACGGTATCTAGCTTGGAACTCTTCCAACATACCGTCCCTTTACTGAGGGTAAAGACAATGCCTGTGACTGACATTCAGTCATCGTTATCACCCTGGAACACTTCCAGTGATTCTCCCCAGGATCAACTGATACTATCTCACTATAGTTAGTGAGAATCCTAACATCCATTTAGATCTATCTCATAGATCCAAAACCTAGGATTTAGAAGGTATCACTTTGAACCTATATGGAGAATCTATGTGATAAAAGGAGATCGACCGATCGTAGCATAGGAAACTCCTTTCCTATCAAGAGTATGTCATCCACATACTCTACGAGGATCATTACCATACTCCATACTACCCTTTTGTACATACAAGGTTCATCTACCATTTTGATGAAGTCAAACTCTTTGACTACCACATCAAAACAGATGTTCCAACTCCGCGATGCCTGCTTTATCCTGTAAAGAAACTTGCACACGTTTCCGCTGCTCCCACTGTTTACGAAGCCCTCTGGCTGTGTTCTTATAGACGTTCTCTTCTAAATCAGTATTTAGAAAAACATTCAGGGCACCCAACCACCAGATATCATAGTCATGGTATGTAGCAATGTTAAGTAGGATCCGGATGGACTTAAGCATAGTCACTTTGAAAAGGTTTCATCATTATCCATGTCTGGTTGATGACTAAAACCTTTAATAAGCCTAGCTTTGAAAGTCTCAACTTTTCCATCTACACCAAGTAATCTTCTCAAGATATACTTGCTCCTGATGGGGATTTAACCCTTCAGATATAGCAACCAAAGTCCATACTTTGCTGGTGTACATGGATTCCATCTCAGATCGCTAAGCATCCAGCCATTCTTACAGAGTCCCTACTCTTGATGGCCTGCTCGAAACTAGTTGGGTCATCATCTCATGATGCATTCCTCGCTCCCACTGTCATCGAGAAACCGAGGTATCTCTCAGGCGGATGAGGAACCCTACTAGATCGGCGGAGAGGCTGAGGTTCGTCGGGAACTATAGAATCCTTTGGTTCTGTCAAATCATCAACTGCAGTTTTGTATTGCTGGAACCTTTCCAGTTCTACAGAACTGATCCTGCCTCGATCTTGTCCGGATTTTGCTTAAGACATAGGCCGAACAATCCTAAATCTTAACTTACTTAAGAGATAGGTTCTTCCCATACCATATCTCATATGGAGTGGTAGGCACTGATTTGATTCGAACCTAATTCAATAGGTATGCAGCTTCTCAAGTGCATAACCCCAAAAGGAAATAGGTAACTCAGTAGTACTCATCATAGAGTACACCATATCTAATACGGTGCGATTGCTCCGCCCTGATACACCGTTATGCTGTGGTGTATTCAGAGGAGTAACACTGAGAGAGAATCTCATTCTCCTTTAGAATAGTCCAGGAATTCTATGCACAAGTATTCTCCTCCCTGATCTTATCATAGGACATAATACTTATACCCGTATTTTGGTTCTCTACTTCTAACTTATATTCTGTGAATATCTCAAAAGGTTCGGACTTATGTTTCAACAGGAACATATGTCTGAATCTTGAGAGATTATCAGAGAATGTAATGAAATACAAAGAACCAGTCTTGGCATGTGTAGACAGGAGACCTTACATACATCATCATGTATCAGTCCCAAGAGTTTACTAACTCTTTCTCTGTTTCTAATAAACAGAGCTGTGGTCGTCTAATCTTTGTGACATGACTGGCAAGTTTCACAAGATGTAAATTCAAACTGATTTAAATATGCATCTAAAATGTAACTTCAGCCAGTCGGGTCGCATTGATGTGACCTAGGCTACAATGCCTCAAGAAGGATTCGTTCATTTCTGAACTCTTCCTCTTGTGTATGTTCTGTATACTAGGAACTGTAGTTTGATTTAGAACGTCGATGCTTTTAGATAACGTGCCTGAACCGATCAACTTTTGATATAGGAAATGTTCAAAACATTATCCAACAATACAAAATTTTATCATTTCTTTACTAATAAAGAGACTGATATGATTTTGTATATCAGGTTCGGTATCTAATAGCATTTGTTCAGAATCAATGTATTGGTAATACAGGGTGACAGTGACCAACAGACTTGGCTGCAACACTTACCCCGTTTTCTGTCTTATGAAACTTATCACTCGTTCTCAGTTTTCTACCTTTCAGTAGCCCTATGTAACAGATTACATATCTGGGATGCTGATCCAGTATCAAATACTCAGGATACAGAGAATACTGAGAAACAGTTCTTTATAATGAACATACCCGAAGGAGATGCATCATATGCACTTTCTTCGTTTGGGCGGCATAGAAATTCTGGTATTCCCCTATTTCCTGCTCTGTCTTATAACAATTATAAGTTGGAGCGGGACCAACGTTCCCCAGCTCAGTATAACAAGCGGGTTCGGTCAATACATCCATATTATTATCTTGATTAAGGCGTGATATGGTCGCTACCTGGAGAGAGAGAGAAGAAAACACTCAGCGTGCGCTCTTGCAAAATCAGATTGGTTATTTATTTTATCTAATCAGGATGGCTCCCACTGTTTTTATCAAATCTTCCTTCAAACCCTAAAAGGAAAGACTAGCCGGGATTAATTACACTCTACAAGTTCGCCAATCTTTCAGCCAGGCCAGTGTCGGTACTTTGAGGGAGGTTTCCCGTGCTTTTGCACGGACCTAATTAAAGTAAACCTCGTTTTCCCAGAGGCGTAATCCCGTTGACACCTTTCTAGACACCTACTTGATCGGCTAATTGCAAAGTGCAAAACTCTCCCAGGAGTAACAATTACTCGCAGTGGGTATCGGGATCCAACTATCACATAGAAGGTATGCAATCTCATTGCAAATTTCAACGCTTGAAACTCCCGATAAAGGTTTTTACCCCTAGCACCTATGACCTTAACTATGGTCAACAAATCATAAGCACTAGTCAAGTTCTACCCGTCATTTCGTGATTAATTAGACCCACCCACATGACCCTTAACTAAGGTCAACAAAGTCACGCGACTGTCCTAACTAATCGCATCATATGCGGTGTAGGAAGACATCACTTAGCTACCGTACACTGTGCCTTGACTATGGTCAACAAACACAGCACGAATACTAAGTACTCTACTTCCTAAAATGACGGAGGGTTGCGAATGGTTTTTATGAAAACCTTTAACACTTTGAACTTGATCTCGTTGCGGAATCAAATGGTTTTTAAATGGAATGTTTTTGAAGCTTTTCTAGTTTTGCTAAAGGGGTCACTCCCGGTGAAGGGATCGTCGGCCCTTTCCTCGTCGAATGAGGTGCGGGATATATCATATATATCACTGTGCAAAGCAGAAACTATAGAATCAATCAAAAGACAAACCGAGAGTAGTAGCATCTGCCAGTTATTGCTAAAGGAGTCACTCCCGGTGAAGGGATCTCGGTCCTTTCCTTATCGAATAAGGTGCAGGATGTTCTACAAGGAACACCGCGATGCAAAGCAAGAACTGTAGCTACCTGTTTTATTTTGAAATTCGATTCCACAACATCTTTTAGGTTTATTTTCTTTCATTAATCTCATTAATGAATATCCCATCATTTAAGTCCACCTAAACATCACAGATAAATATAACGTACGCTTATGCCATCCGCATTCGCCTCGATGTCCCGTCTGTACCGTTAGGTTAGGTAACTAACGGCAGAGCGGGGAAGGGCTAGCGCGGGTGTAAAACATAAGTAACGTCTATATAATATATCATATATACTATATATTATATCTATCACAGAACATCACATGATCACATCACAGATAACGCAGCAGAAAATATCATATGAAATATTGGATATACTAGGACGTCCGTGTTTTTAATACGAGCCAGTATAAAACACGGATTCCACGATCGTGATGAATAGCCAATCCCACACCCCTAGACCCCTACGAGAGCGGCAAGCAACCTTACCAATTCTAGGGTTAGGAGACCCGGACTCGACTCCTCGAGTTGGTCTCCCACCGGACCCCAGAACCCAGTTACTTATGCTCCCCTCCTTGGGTCTATCCTAATACGGAAAAGTAAATAATATACAAATGGTGACAACATCCGCAACCTGGAAGTGCCCCAATAAAAGAATATTACATACAAGTTTTTACATGAATGAAAATGAAAAAACACTCATCTCACATAAAAACCCCCCGGCTATTCGAACACGACGATCCAATATAACATATCCAGCAACACATAACATCACATGTCATCAACGTAAGTAAATATGCGCATCCCAATTGTCGTTGACATATAGCAACGAAACCGGTGATATCACATATTACACTTACGGTCACAGAAAAGAAAGTGTAAAACTACAACAGTTGGAATCCGCAATCTCTTTAGACATCGCATGCCTAATCAAATGAATTCCTTAGACATCGCATGCCTAACAATTATAAACCCCGCATTTTAGTTTCATTATCGAAAACACTTTTCAATATCAAGTCGGGCAATTCAACAAGATTCTCGAAAAACTGATCGAATGCTCGTCGCAAACTTTAGTAGGCGGTCGCACCCCTGATACCGTCGACGAAGTGCACCAAGGCGGAACATCGCTGCCGCGAGCACCCGGACGGATGCTTTCGGCGACGGGGTTCTCCTACAGTCACTTGGTCGGGGCTATGGAGTGACGCTGTCTATTAAGTTTACCCGGCGAGTATCCGCGTACACTACGTGATTGCGACGGACTTTTGATCACATCAAAATTCCGTGGCAACCGATCAAGTGAGACTAAACTGCTATGTTTATAACATTCATCCAGTCATCTCATAACTATTTGCGAATTCCAAGTATTGTATCACATTCCGGATAAATAGAAAATGTTAAAGTTTCCGATCGAACAATCGAACACCCAAGTTTTCCCGATACAGCTCAACACATGAAATAAGTCTAACAACATTCAGTTCGTGCCTCAGTACCAACGGTCCAGCCGTAGAAGGGTCAAGCCAACGCCTCACATGTGGCACGCCGTACTGCCCCAAACCCTAAGGTTCAAAGGGCAGTTCAAGACGGTCACATAATCGAGTTAAGGTTTGTTGTCTTCTAGAGGGTCCATCGCGTTACTTGCACTACTTAGAACGTCGTTAAACTACGGAAAAATCCAACAATTGGAAATTTCCCGGCAGGGGAAAAATTAGGTATTTATATCCGGTCGAACTTTTTAACATATTCAAAAATATCCGGAAAACACACAGACAAAATTAGACAATCCGATCGAAAACACCGAGTCCCCAATACAACCCAGAAAACTCAACTCTTGAGTTCAAATTAAAAATTCTCAGAAAAACCAGAACTACAAAGTAGGAGTTACTGTGCAAAACAAATTGGATAAAGAGACCAAGTTGCCGCGGAACCGCCGCATTAGGCATGCCAATGCCACGGTTCCGCCGCTCTATAATCGATTCATGGGTCCCGTTTTATACAGTAATTCTTAGAATCTTTTACTGAGTTTTCTGCATATTTTTAATTCTCAAAAAACCACGATTTCAGAAAATGTCCAGAGAGCATTTTTGGGTTTGGGTTTGGGTTTTGGTTCGATCGGACTTCTAATTCCGTCTACGCATCGCCTAAGGCTCTAGCTAGGCTCTGATACCACTGTAGGGTTCCTAGGCACACTAATGAAGTCTCACAAGTGATCAAACATGGCTAATTCAAATTTTACAAGTGCCGAGAAACCCTAATACGGATCGTTAACTAGATGTGTAGGCTATGCGATGCAAGTTAACGACTTTAACTTAAAAGGAAAGGGGGTACAACCCTTGTAGATCCGATCCACCACTTCCTAGGCTCCGTGATGGTGTCCCTCTGCTGTCCAAATCGGATTCCGGACTCTAGCATCAGCTTCATCGAAGAAATGGGCAGTCCTGGTCGTCGGCTTCGATGCCGAAGATGATCTACGTCGAGGCATCACAAGATCAAACTCCCACTTCACCAAGTCATGAAACTTGTGAAGGAAACACCCTATACTACTTGGCAAGAGGTAGAGGATGAAGAAATAGGAAGTGGGTTCACTTTGGAATTGGATTTCTCACATGATTTCATCACTTGCCATTGATGAGGCAAGCTTTTCTTTCTTGCTCATGAAGAAGAAGATGAAGAAAAGAATATGATAAGTGTTAAAGAATAATTGAAAAAGAATTGATTCTTATCATATTCTAACCTTAGTTAAGTGTAGAGAATAGACTAGGGTTAGTTTAAATGGTTAGGGTTAAGGATGAGAATAAAAAGGTCATTTAGTCAAAGCTTCATGAAGCTTCAACTAAAAACAAATCAAGCCACCATTCATTTATCTTTTAATTTATTCAAAATGAATAAACAAATAAGATAAATGAATAAGTAAAACCCTAATCAACAACTTAACCATGGTTTAATTCTTTACACTTAACCAAATAAGCATGTATCATCAAACATGATACAATCAAGCGCACTCAAGCGTACAAAAGTATATCACATATACAACTTGCACAAATCAAGTGAGAAAATCCACTTAAAGTGAACCAATACTAGTTGATGCAAAGTAATATATCAAATATATAATTATACATTAAATCATTAAATCAACACTTGATTTAACGATCCGGTCATATCGCATATAACCGACCAGTATCCTATGTATCGGCTTATCGAATCAATCCTTGATTCGATAACTAGGTTATATCGCATATAACCAATCGATACATTCATCGTGAGAATGAAATACGATATCACATACACGCATTATTCTCGGTCCTGCACATATCTCATATGCGCTCCTATTTCGTTTCACTTAAGCTAGGAAACCTCTGTGTAGGACTCTAAAGACTCGTCAATACGCCGGCAGCACATGATGATCATATCAAACACCCACAAGCCGCAAGTGGTCTGCTAAACATAACGGCCACCCGGGTATTGAGCGATCAGAAGATCGACGAGCAAGCCTGCTCACACTCCTGTGAATCCAACCAGTAACACTTACCGTATAGTCCGGTCTGTTCGTCTGATATGTCGCATATCTCGTCTAGGGGTGGTAAACGTCAGACCCCAATAGCTCGATAAGTCATGCGGACGTAAGGTCCATAACATTCGTGAAACTACTGATAACTCTTACCAGTATATCACTGCAACCCTGGCCAGGGATTTCCTGTTATGGCCAGTCGAGCATAGCACAACATCAACCCCCAATACCGGGAGAGACGAATCCCCTCCCATCGCTCATTGCCTCCATGTGAATCGGAACTGTACCCAAAAACCACCTATTTGCACGACTAAGTAGAGCAGTGGTAGGGTGGAAATCAAAGCATAGTGGGAGACACACAAGACTCTATGACGATTTCGGGTCAACAGACTAAGCTGTACCAGTGTCACCAGAGAACTGCCATCTGACGTGAGGTATAATACCATCTGGGAATTCTCGGCGAGTCCGTTCAGTGTACCCAGTCTCCACTGAGCACCCGCATACCATCTCCGATGTCAAACACCAATGGATATGGGATCATCCATCGCCCATCACATGGGTCGAGAAGATATACGCTAGTCTACTCTGGAATATCGATGCCCCGTCTCAATATTCCCACGACTAGGAACAATGAAGGATGTACTCATCGACTACCCAGGCCCCACTAGTATGATCTGCATCATAGTCCTGGAAGTCGAGTACACATCCTACGGGCTTTATCAACATGTAATCAGAGAGACAGAAAGTATACATGTTAAGATAAAGAGCAACCAGATAGCGTACTATCATGTCGAGCAAGAAAGTCCTACCTATATATGTCCCAGCATCTACTACAATATACATCCAATGTACAGTAATGGCCTCTAGGACATACATATAACTAACAAATACCATCACTGTATACTTTCTGCAACCAATACCTGATTTTGGTAAATGTTCATGATTTTCTATCTAGAACAGTTATATCTATCTTTATCAAGTAAAGAAATTGATATGATGTTGCAAAGCATGAAAGATACATAGTAGCAGCTGTTCAAAATCATAGTATTGCCGCTTGGCAGTACTAGGTAATATTTACCGACGGCAGCAGCATCAACTTATGCTCTGTTCCCTACTCTGAGGGACATCACCATGTCCACCCATCCCACTTTTTCTCAGTCACTGTAATAAATTACAGATATGAGATTCTGATCCGGTATCTAGTACCCAGGAGGTAGAACTGACTGAAAAACAGTTCTCAATAACAAGAACACCCGAAGAAGATGCATAAGAATGCTTCTCCTTCATCACGGTTATGTGGAAGCCCATGCAATCCTCTTTCATATGCTCATACTCGTGACAATTGTCTCAAGTTAAAGCTGAACCGACGTTTTCCAGCCCCGAATAAGAATCCGGGTTGATCAAGTCATACATTTTATTATCTTGATTAAGGCGTGACATGGTTTCTACATGGAGAGAGAGAAGAAACACTCAGCGTGCGCTCTTGTAAGTTTAGATTGGTTATTATTTTATCGAAACAGGATGACTCACTGTTTCTTCGAATTCTCCTTCAAAGCTTAAAAGGAGAACTAGTTGGGATTATCAACACCTTACAAGTTCGCTAACTATTCAGTCAGGTGGGTGTTGATATTTCGAGGTAGGTTTCCCATGCTCTTACACGAACCTAATTAAAATAAATATCGTTTCCTTAGAAGCATAGCTCCGTTAACACCTTTCTAGATACCAAATAGGATAGCTAATTGTGAGGTGAAAAATATCTCCCAAGAGCAATCCTACTCAGTGGGATCGGGACCAACTATCATCGTGTGATAACCTTAGATGGGAGCCATTTTAGTCACCATACTCCAGAAGGTATATAACATTAGCAAGTTTCTTGTATATTTAAAGCTCCCGATGTGGTTTTTGCCTCTAGAACCCAAGTGACTTTGACTGAGCCAACATATCAAAGGGTCCTAATGAAGTTCAACCCGTCATTATCTTGATTGCATTAAACCCATCCGTACGAGTCCTTGACTGAGCCAAAATGACCGTACGACTGTCTTAACCAATCACATATAATACTGCAGAAAAGCACTACATAGCTACCGAACACTACGTCTCGGCTGAGCACGACATACGTAGCATGAATACTAAGCAATACTAATCTGAAATGACGGAGGGCTACAGCTGGTTTTTGGCGAAAAACCTTTAACGTAATGAACTTGATATCGCTGAAGGAACCGAGCAGTTTTGAAAATGAGTGGTTTAGACTCCGCTTTTGAAAACTAGTGGATTTGAAGAAAACCGAGTAATCTATAGTAACATAAACTTTTGCTCAAGAGATCACTCCCTATGAAGGGATCTAGGCTCTTGCCTCCTCAAATAAGGTGCAGGATATTCATGACCGAATACCTCTATGCAAAGCAAAAGAATATGACTATAGTTTTTCGAAAATTTGTTCCGACATCTTTTAGGTTTATTTTTCTTTACATTAATCAAAATTAACGCGGTCCCATCAATTAATACCTTTTACACCAGAAAAGAACGAAAATAGAACGTACGCATATGTTATCCGCATTCACCACGGGGTCCCGTCATGCACCGTTATGTTACTTAACTAACGGTAGAGCGAGGGCTGGACTAGCGCGGATGCATAACATATACAACATTTATTTATCTATATATAAATATATAGTCATCTCAGATTTGATATAAGCAACATCATAAAAAAGTGATAAGCAAAATGGAATAGCGGATAATTTAGGAGCCTCGGGTTTTATTTGAGCCGCAAATGAAACTCGACGTTCTTCGGTTGTATAGATAGCCCGTATAATATAGAACCAAGATCCCTATGAGCGCAACAAGTTACCGGTCAATTCCAGAAGCGAGGCAACCCCAATTAACGAAGTGAGTAGGCCACCCAGCACTTCCAAAATCCGGTAACTTGAACACTCCATCTAGGTCATCCTAAAACCTCTACGAGTGCGGCGAACAGCCCGCCGATTCTAGAGTAAGGCACTCCGGTCTCAACGCTATGAGATGGAGGCCCGTTGCCCTTTAGAACCTGACTACTCGAGCTCTCCGCCACGGGGGTTATCCTAATACAGAAAAGAAATAATATACAACGGCGACTTCGGCCTCAACCCGGCTATGTCGCAATAAAAGAATATACAAATGGGTAGAAACGACTGTCTACATGTCGGACTCCCGTCCCGTAATAATGAATATACGAATGACTAAAAACTGTACAACAGATATCGCACAAAAGGCTGTCTATTACGACAATCCGTCGAAACCATCACAAAAATATCACAAACAACATCACAGATAAATAAGATGCGTGTAACCCCTTCTAATCGACGTATAACGATTAGAAGATGCTAAACAACACATGTGCATCATTGAAGAAAGTAATGAAAACTACAACAATAGAATTCCGCGTATAAATAGCAAATACAACAAGTTTTTCCAAAACCGGAAAAAACAGTTCACTAAATCCTAAAATTCCATCGTTTTAAGCCAATTCGGGAGTCGAAACAAACTCGAAATTCGCCTGAACCTTCACGGAAACGAAGTACCCAAAATCGTTAGGAGGGTACCCCCCCCCCCTCGAGGCCACCACGAGGTGGCCGGGAGGGTGTGGCAGACCCGAGCCTACCCTTATAGGGTATGTCTCGGGTCCCCACCCCCAAGGCCACCTCGTGGTGGCCTCGGGGGTAGGTGGGCCCAACCTTTGTCCCCCGGGCGATCCCGGGGTCCCCACGCAACACCCCGTGGCTTCTCGGTCCAAACCGTGAGCTCGCGGGGAGTGCAAACATGCTAAAACTTGGATTTTTGGGACTGTTTTCATCGGCAGTTTTTGCGCGACGAAAACGGAGGAATTTAAATGTCGTAATTAGCTAGTTTTTGTGTTTGGGTGTCTCTGATTCATGTTAGAGTTCCTAGTGTCCTAGCCACCACAACCACGGCCGATGCTGAATGAAAAATAAAAAAATCTAGATGCGCTAAAAACTACAAATCCTAGAATCTAAACCAAACACATGAACTAGAAAAATAACATATAGGTTTTATCGACTATGTTAGAAGGTTATACCAAATGATCAGTGTCCTTTGGTCTTCTACCCACTTCATTAGCTCCTTAGGATCTCCGTAATCGAGCTTGATCGCCGGTCTTCCTCCGTCGAAGATGATGCACCTGAGAGATATGGTTCATGGCTCTAGCTCTACACTAAGAATCAAGTGGAGCAACTAAAAATCCTAGCTTGCTACATTAGAATGTCTAGAGATGTAGTGAGTTCTAGTAATTTTCTACCTCTCTTCCACCTTTGATTCTCAACACATGAGAGTGTAGGGAGAAAAGAAGATCTCAAGAAAAGAGCAAAGTGAGGAGAGAACAAAATGGTGAGAATGAACTAAACTTGTATAAGAAAAAATCAACCATGGTTTTGTATGAATGAATTTTACAAATAAAATATAGCAACCATGCTCGAATAGTTTGCACAAATAAATATACAATTCATTTGTCAATACTATTCAAGTATGTCTTTCACCATTCTCAGCCCACTTACCCTTTACACCTTATTTCCATTTAAATGAATAAATGGATAAATCAAAATGAGGCATCCCCTTCTAGAATGAATCTCCGTATAAATACGGAATACACTCTGCCGTATTTGTATCAAAATATGGATACCCAAAGAGATAGAATGATACAATGAACATAATACTAAAATATACATATCGAAATATATATATGTGTGTGTGTGTAAATTATCAAGTCAATACATAGTTTAATATTAAGCCGACTAGTATTATGAACCGTCCAATCAGAAGTCCGAGTAGGCAGTACATATTTGATCGGAACCCTGCATGTATCAAAATACGGTTATTACATCATTTCGCCTGAATTAGAGAAACCCTCCGTGTAGGAATCTAAAAACTCGATAATACGCTGGCAGTGGGTTTAACCACAAACACGTCAGCGGCACTAGCTGTACGTAACGATTATCCAAGTACCTGTTGAAAAGGAAGGCCAATGAGCAAGCTAATCCGAACTCCCATTGAGCCTGTCGGTGAAAATCTCCATACAGTCGGGTCTTTTCGTCTAAGAGTATCCCATACCGGATATAGGGGTGGTAAACGTCAAACCCTAATAACTCGATAATTCGTGCCGATTTGGCTCAGGACCAATCCGAGAATCTACCGATCTAATTATCAGTAAATCTCAATTGTCTTGGCCAAGGTCTTATGGTGCTAGCCAACCGAATATAGTGCGATATCGACTCCCTATACCGGGAAAGACGAATCCTCAATGACCGCTCACTGCTTCCATGTGGCTCGGAACTGTACCCAACTAAAACCTGTTTGCACGACTCAATAGAGCCGTGATAGGGTAGTAATCTAAGTACAGTGGGAATTCATATGAGACAAATGACGATCGCAGGTCTAAAGACTAAACTGTTGGAGATAGTGCCCTCAGAGTCGATTATTGGATCACAGGCACGTGATTGCAATGATTGAGGGAGGACCTATCCCGGTAGGACAGTCTTACTCGAGATGATAGTTTGCTATCTGGTTTACCTTTATCATCGTGTACTGCTTTAGGTGACATGACAGGTCGCTATTGCACGTTGATAGAGCCCCTAGGATTCTTTCTTGACTACCGGCAGTATGAGGGCGATCATATACGTGGGAGCTGGTAGTCTATAAGCATATCCTTAAAAGGTCCCTAGTCGTGGGAGTTTCGAGATAGGGCATCGATACTCCAGAGTAGACTAGTGTATACAGTCGAGACCCCGATGAGGGGCGGTGGCCGGTCTCACAAGCCACTGGTGTCAGTTCGTTCACCTAAGATGTATACAGGTGCTCATTGGGTTATGAGTACACCGGACAGGACTCGCCGGGAACATGCTAGTTGGTCTTATACCTGACGTCAGATAGCAGTTCCCAGGTGACATGTGTACAGGTTAGTTCATCGACCTGGGGATCGTCATTTGTCTCGTGTGAGTTCCCACTGTGCTTTGATTACTACCCTACCACGGCTCAAAGGAGTCGTGCAAACAGGTTTTAGTTGGGTACAGTCCCGAGCCACATGGAGGCAGTGAGCGGATCTTCAGGGGTTCGTCTCTCCCGGTATTGGGGGTGAGGTCGCGCTGTGTCTAGGAGAGCCATTACACGAAGTCCTTGGCCAAGGCAGGAGATTTACTGGTAGGTATTCCAGTAGTATCTCAGGGTGTTCTGGGCTACACTCTGACACGACTTGTACCGCTTTTGGGGGTCTGACTTTTACCAACCCCCTAGGCCCGACATGCGATGCTCATAGACGAACGGACCGGACTGTACGGATATTGTCACTGACATGCTCAGTAGGGTGTCAGGATGAGTTCGCTCATCGACGTCCCTTTTAGTCAATAGCTGGTGGCCCGTCACGTATTGGATTATACCTCTGACGTGCTAGTGGTTAAATCCACAGCCATAGTATTGACGAGTCTTTAGAGTCCACCACACTTTCAGTTACTCAAGCTTTCGGGCGAAACGCTGTAGAGGCCGTATGGAGATATGGCAGGGTCCGATCAGATACGTGCGGTATTGCACGGATCAGGATCGGACGGTTTGTACTAGAGGCCGTATGGTTATATGGCAGCGTTCGATCAGATACGTGTGGTATTGCACGGATCAGGATCGGACGGATATTATTAGCCGGCTTTGGTTTAAGCCGGATCCTAGTATAGTACAGTGTAGATTTTGTCTCATTGCATTTGTATCCGGTCGGAATACAGATGCGGGTGTGTATGCACAGTATCGGGATTTTCCTGTAATTTATTACGGGACCAGTTTTCTGGAGTTGCCAGTTTGCATTCCGTTCCGGCCGGTTTTCCTTTGTTCTTTCCCGGCCGGACTTTTCCGATGGAGGGGGGTTATTTGCAAGTTTGCAAATAACACATTGTGGAGGATTTTCTTGCAAATGTATTTATTATGAAAGCATCTTTTGATACCATTCTTATCCATCATTATCACTTGCTTTTTGTTGATTAGAAGTGATTAGAGTTTGATGTGAGATGGTTATGATGATGTTTTGGATGTGGTCACCACTTGTGCTCCTACCATCACCAACCTTCATGCTTCATATTCTTTCCTCCACCATTTCTAAGGTAATAAGTTTTTTCATGGTTGAGAGAGAAGAAGAGGAGAGCTTCATTTTGAGAGTGTAGCATTTTGATCTCTTTTCATGTTAAGAAAAATGCAAGCACCATTTTTCTTATCTTGTTTCCTCCATCATCTTCAAATGGCAACGAACCCAAATGAGACATAGCCTCTACACTACACTTCCTACAGCAAATCTTGGACGCGTCGACTCGCCAGCTTCACGCCCGAGTTGCCTCGGTATTGAGGTGGGAGCCCGTAAAAGATGCAGGCGATGTGGTGCCCTTCCGGCGAAGAGGCGACAACGAGGAGATGAAGGACGAAGCGTCCGCGGGAGATCGGAGTGGAGACGAAGACCGAAGGACTCGGATCATTCAGTATATCTCTTCCCCTTCTTGTACTTTGCTAGATCTAGTTTAACGGCCCGATCCGGGGTTTAGTGCGTGGTGGTGCCGGTTTGCTAAGTCCGCAAAATTAAAGTTTATCACCGCTTCCGCATTCCGGCGTCGGATTGACGGCCGGGGCGCCGCCGTGCACTTACAGTGGTATCAGAGCCTCGCCATTAACTTCGTCTAGCTTTGTTTGATGTGTTTTTCAGTTCCGATCGACCAAAATTCCAAAAACCCAATTTTAGTTCACATCAGTTTTCTGTTGAAATTTTTTGAAGTCTAAAAATTTTTCAGGTGGTCTCAGAATGATGTGCAGGGAGTTCTAAGAACTCTGGGAAAATTCGAGACAATGATCCCTCAGCTCGAGCGCGGAACCGCGGCAAAACCCCCCTTGTTGCCGCGGTTCCGCCGCAGGTTGGTGGGATCAATGCTTCGAAATTCTCCAGTGGGCTTCTGGGCTGTAATTAGGGGATTTGGAATATTAATTTTGGGCCCAGAATTTCTGTGAGTACTACAGTATTGCTTGGGGGCCCACTTGTTAATTTTTGATCGATCGGATATTTTAAACACATTTTTCACAGTATTTACATTATATCTGCGACCGTGAATGTCACTCGATCGGTAAATCCGGTCTAACTGCTATAGCCCGGTTAGACGGATTTGCGAACGTGACTTTCACGTTGATGTTTTGTGTTTTTGCTGTGATGTTGCGGATCGGTCGTGGGGATAGCCTGGATGCAATGCTAGTACAGTGTTGTTGTATTATGTACTTTTGATATTGCGGGGCGAGCGTCCGACATGTGGACTGCCGTCACTGCCTTTTTGTATTATTCTTTTGGGGGCACGACCTGGTTGTGGTCGATGTACCCGTTGTATGTATATTTTACTTTCTGTACTAGGATTACCCCGCGGAGGAGTGCACGGATAGCCGGGTTCTGGAAGGCAACAAGCCCGCATCTCATGGCATTGGGACGGAGGGGGCTTCACTCTAGAATTGGCGGGCTATTCACCGCACTCGTAGGGGGTACAGGTTGACCCAGGAGGGGTGCCCAAGTTACCGGATTCCGTGAAGTGCTGGGTGGTCCATTCACGGCGCTGAAGGGGGCTGCCTCGCTTCAGGTTTTGGCGGGTAACTTGCCGCGCCCGTAGGGGTCTAGGATTTCATTGCACAGGCTATCCACACGACCAGGGGAACGTCGGGTTTCAGTAGTGGCTCTGTGAAACCCGGGGATCCCAGATATCTGTATTGTTCTGTGATGTTGTACTTTTCTGTGATGTTGCATTTTATCACGCTTTGAGCGAATATAATATATTGGTATATATATTAGTAGATGTTGTATATGTTTTTCATCCGCGCTAGTCCAGTCCCCGCTCTGCCGTTAGTAAGCTAACCTAACGGGTGATGACGGGACCCAGTGGCGAATGCGGATGGCATATACGTACGTCAGTATATTTTCGTTCTTTATTGGTGTGATCAATTGATGGGACTGCGTTGATTCGGATCAATGCAAGTTAAAACAAACCTATTCTGATGTTGTTGGAACATTTTTCAAAAAGCTGTTATTGCAAGGACGTTCTCTTTTGTTTTGCATCGTGGTATTCATTTGGAATATCCTGCTCCTTAGTCGACGAGGCAAGAGCCGAGATCCCTTCACCGGGAGTGACCCCTTAGACAGAAGTTTGTGTCAGGGCATTAACTTCACTATAGCCGATTGCTTTTGCTTTGCATCGTGGTATTCAGTTGGAATATCCTGCACCTCATTCTACGGGGAAAGAGCCGAGATCCCTTCACCGGGAGTGACCTCTTTAGTAAAGGTTTTCGTCACTATATTTTCTAAAAAGCTATTTGTTCCTTCAACGATATCAAGTTCATTACGTTAAAGATTTTCGCCAGAAACCATTCGTAGCCCTCCATCATTTCAGTTAAATATTCGGTAGTATTCAAGCTATGTATTTTTACCTCACGCCAAGGCATAGCGTTTGGTAGCTGCCGGGTATTTATCTGTTGCATAGATAGATGTGTTGGTTTGGGACAGTCGTACTACTATTTTGGCCTACGTCAAGGGTATGTACGGGTGGGTTCAAATTAACCTGGACAATGATGGGTAGAACTTGACATGTGACTTATGATATTTTGACCTCACGCCAAGGTCATAAGAGCATGGGGTAAAAATCACATCGGGAGTTTCAAAAGAACTGAAACTTGCCAGATATGCTCATACCTTCTGGAGTATGATACCGTGAGCGGATTCCGTCACGTTATCATGCGATGAGAGTTGGATCCCGATTCCCACTGATGAGTTGGTTTACTCCTCGGGTGACCCCGACTAATTCTTCTTTCAGGTTTGGAGGAGAATTTGAGGTACAGTGGGAGGTTTCCAGATTAGATAAAGGGATAACCATTCTGATCTAGGTTAGAGTGCACGCTGAGTGTTTCTTTTCTCTCTCTCTCTCTGGCAGCGACCATTGACCCGACCCTAGACTATGACTCAGTGACCAAGTTGACCGAACCTTCTTAACACTGGCTTTTGGATTGTCAGAGTTGCAGACCTCATTGCCACTCCTACTTTTACCCTTTTCTCCAGGACACCCCGTATTACTATGAACGTCCACTTCCATTGGACAAAACCATCATATGGTTAGATACGAACTCGAAGGAATTCGAGGATGGTTTTCGGTTCTGGAGAAAACGGATAGGATTATTCAGTTGTCTTTTCCCTTTTACCTTCTCTCAAGTTGTGAGTACTCCTTGGTTTAGGAGATAGTACACCTATTACGCAAATTGGATAGTCTTCTTCCAAACCTTAGGCTGGTGCCGACCGGTAGGGAATGAAGAAAACCAATTAGCCTAAACGGTGTGCAGAAGGTATTAAGATTAAGACAAAGCAAGGGATTAGTAAGAGGGCAAAGTAAATTGCGACTGATATTCACGACCAAACCAAGTATTTCTTCGCCAATCCTAAATCACCTTTGTATTTCTCCAGGACACTCCGTATCACTACGAAGATCCACAGTTTATTTGGATACTCCATCGTATGGTTATATACGAACTCGAAAGGAACTTGTTCCAGTTCGGGGATGGATTCTGGTCCAGGAGAAATAGGAATAAGGTTTATTCGGTTGTCTTTTATCTTCACCTTCTCTCGCATTGCGAGTGCTCCTAGGATTAGGACAGTACACCCATTATGCTTATTGGATAGTCTTCTTCCAAACCATAGGCTGGTGCCGAACGGTAGGGAAGGAAGAAAACCATTTGGCCTAAGGGGTGTGCAGAAGGTAATGACTAAAGACATATAAAGGGATTTGGAGAGGTGGCAAAGAATTATACGGTTATAGTTGTGAATCTGGATAATGGAAGAGGCATTGCTAGGAATACCAGGATACCCCATCGAAACATTTCAATGTTTTAATTCAACTGTGTACTATTAAAAGAAAACTGATTTCCCGATTAGACACTTGCTCCAGGGTATGTATTTACCAGGTTTGATTCTCACATCTGTATGGTCTTACAGATGATGAGTGGGAGTAAGTTATTGGGAATTGGGTGATCATCCTCATTATATCGGGATTCGTTGTAATCGGTGATATTTGAGGGGATCATCTGGCCTGTTTGCCGGTCGGCAAATATTTGGTTTTGAATATCCGCTGTTGTGCACCAATTTCAAATTGATATATCTGTACGTCTATTTTCATAGAGTGAGATATACCTTTTGATATTATGTCGATGACATTTACCTATATCAGTGGATGGTTAGGTAAGGAGCATTAAACAGCGGTGTAATTCTTCTTAACCATAAGTACAGTTTTCAACCTACGACACACAGTGAAAGAGTTGTTAGACTCAGCGGACTTATACAGAGTATTGTATGTTGTCCAGTGCCCATTAGGACAGAGGGGTTGGTCCTCTTACTATATTCTGTTTACTTTTAACTTCTCTAGTTCTTAGACATGTGTTTCGTAGAAACACAGGGTCTAAGTTTTGAGGAGTTATAGGTATTTGAATAGAGTAAAGAACCAAGTGTAGCAAGTATCGGGATTCTTCAAAGTGATCGAAGATGTAGATACTTATGTATGGTATTCAGTTGATAGTAATGATAAAGAGAAATTGCTTCTCTTTCAGGTTACTCATAATTGGAAGCATTCCTAAGTTGAGTAACGCTGATCGGCCTCTCTCCATTTAGTTGACATGCACTGGAGACAGCTGCATGATTTGAATCTGGTTAAATTAAATCAGTGCCTCTGGTTCTATATTGGATATAGAACAGTTCATATCTTAACGATGTTAAGGTACGGGGAGTTGTCCGGCTTATGATTAAAACCAGATACTGGACAACTCAAGGCACGTTTCTGTAATGGCAGTTTGTGGGTTGACCCAGGCTATGACGAGGGTTGATTTTCTACCATCTGGCAGATCAATAGAAATATTGTTCTAGACTCGCCACAGTTTTATTAAAAATGGATTTTTTCAAAAACAATAGTGGGAGTATGGTAGAACTAGAAGTGATTCCAGAACCGCAAACGATTACTGAAAATTTGATAAGGAACCTAAAGATTCAATCTGATTTGACATTCCATTGGCCACTCCGCAGATAAGGTGGGTAACTTCAGGCACCCGAGAGGTACTCCGGTAGCCTCAAGGACGGTGACAGGGAAGTTCTTGTTTACCCACACTTGCCATTGTTGTTGTTCCAGGCTGCGAGACCCGGCAGGAGGATGAGTATAGCGTCGTTCTAAACTTGCTTTAGAAGTGCACGTCTATATGACTCTGCCAGAGGGTTGTCGTAGTCAGTGGGAGCAGCGGAAGCATAGGTGGACATCAGGCTTATGTCTATTTATAGACTAAAGCTGATGTAGCGGAGAAAGATCATCTATTTCTGATGTGACAGTCATAGGTTTGACGTCATCAGAATGGGAGATGGATCTGTTGAGAAGGTAGTAGGAAGTGATATTCCTATACTACGATCGGTTATACTTTGGTCGTCACACAGTGGTTTCTCCACAAAGGACTTGGACATTATATCAGACATACTGGTTACTAGATCTATGGTTTTAGATCTAGATTTGGGTGGTTTCCCAATCAGGGTACTTTGACAGCATTCTAAGAATATTTAGAATGGACGACTCCTGGCACGGTAGTGTACCTGCAGGTGATGGAGTCACCCTCTCTAAAGGTGTCTTATAGACTAAAGTAGAGAGGGATGCGCATGATTAGCAGATCACTTGCTTAGGCAATTGAGTCAATCATGAGAGGTCAAGTACCACACCAGATGTTGTTCTTGCACTAGATGCAATAAGTTGACATTGATCCAATCCTGGAGAAACAGTCGGAAGCAGTTTTAGAACATAAGTGGATGTTCTAGGGATATGATAACGATAGCATCATTTGGGAGACAATTATCATTCCAGGCTTCCAAGGTGACATGGACGACAAGGAGGTTGTCAGAGTTATATTTTTCCCTCTGACGAGGGGCAGTATTTTGGACAGGTGATCCAAGGCAATACTGAGGGAGGCATGGCGCAGGATACTGATTAAGTTCAGTTGACGATACAGTCTAAGAAGTTTGGATTTGGAGTTCATTTATGAGCTCGGTCCCATCAGACATCCAGACATTCTAAGACAGGTATTGCTCATTTCGGGAGATGGCTTTCTCCGCGAACTTGAGATATAGAGAGACATAGAAAGAAACATCCAGGCGGATCCACACACTGAGGCTATTCCTCGACCGCAATAGTTTCACAAACGGGATTTGTGAGACTGACTAGTAGGGGAGTTGGGTGTTCGGTATCACACAGGCTGTGAGTATGCGACATCGCAATAATTAGCCTTGAGTGCAAGTGGGAGATTGTTGGAGATAGTGCCCTCAGAGTCGATTATTGGATCACAGGCACGTGATTGCAATGATTGAGGGAGGACCTATCCCGGTAGGACAGTCTTACTCGAGATGATAGTTTGCTATCTGGTTTACCTTTATCATCGTGTACTGCTTTAGGTGACATGACAGGTCGCTATTGCACGTTGATAGAGCCCCTAGGATTCTTGCTTGACTACCGGCAGTATGAGGGCGATCATATACGTGGGAGCTGGTAGTCTATAAGCACATCCTTAAAAGGTCCCTAGTCGTGGGAGTTTCGAGATAGGGCATCGATACTCCAGAGTAGACTAGTGTATACAGTCGAGACCCCGACGAGGGGCGGTGGCCGGTCTCACAAGCCACTGGTGTCAGTTCGTTCACCTAAGATGTATACAGGTGCTCATTGGGTTATGAGTACACCGGACAGGACTCGCCGGGAACATGCTAGTTGGTCTTATACCTGACGTCAGATAGCAGTTCCCAGGTGACATGTGTACAGGTTAGTTCATCGACCTGGGGATCGTCATTTGTCTCGTGTGAGTTCCCACTGTGCTTTGATTACTACCCTACCACGGCTCAAAGGAGTCGTGCAAACAGGTTTTAGTTGGGTACAGTCCCGAGCCGCATGGAGGCAGTGAGCGGATCTTCAGGGGTTCGTCTCTCCCGGTATTGGGGGTGAGGTCGCGCTGTGTCTAGGAGAGCCATTACACGAAGTCCTTGGCCAAGGCAGGAGATTTACTGGTAGGTATTCCAGTAGTATCTCAGGGTGTTCTGGGCTACACTCCGACACGACTTGTACCGCTTTTGGGGGTCTGACTTTTACCAACCCCCTAGGCCCGACATGCGATGCTCATAGACGAACGGACCGGACTGTACGGATATTGTCACTGACAGGCTCAGTAGGGTGTCAGGATGAGTTCGCTCATCGACGTCCCTTTTAGTCAATAGCTGGTGGCCCGTCACGTATTGGCTTATACCTCTGACGTGCTAGTGGTTAAATCCACAGCCATAGTATTGACGAGTCTTTAGAGTCCACCACACTTTCAGTTACTCAAGCTTTCGGGCGAAACGTTGTAGAGGCCGTATGGAGATATGGCAGGGTTCGATCAGATACGTGCGGTATTGCACGGATCAGGATCGGACGGTTTGTACTAGAGGCCGTATGGTTATATGGCAGCGTTCGATCAGATACGTGCGGTATTGCACGGATCAGGATCGGACGGATATTACTAGCCGGCTTTGGTTTAAGCCGGATCCTAGTATAGTACAGTGTAGATTTTGTCTCATTGCATTTGTATCCGGTCGGAATACAGATGCGGGTGTGTATGCACAGTATCGGGATTTTCCTGTAATTTATTACGGGACCAGTTTTCTGGAATTGCCAGTTTGCATTCCGTTCCGGCCGGTTTTCCTTTGTTCTTTCCCGGCCGGACTTTTCCGATGGAGGGGGGTTATTTGCAAGTTTGCAAATAACACATTGTGGAGGATTTTCTTGCAAATGTATTTATTATGAAAGCATCTTTTGATACCATTCTTATCCATCATTATCGCTTGCTTTTTATTGATTAGAAGTGATTAGAGTTTGATGTGAGATGGTTATGATGATGTTTTGGATGTGGTCACCACTTGTGCTCCTACCATCACCTCCCTTCATGCTTCATATTCTTTCCTCCACCATTTCTAAGATAATAAGTTTTTTCATGGTTGAGAGAGAAGAAGAGGAGAGCTTCATTTTGAGAGTGTAGCATTTTGATCTCTTTTCATGTTAAGAAAAATGCAAGCACCATTTTTCTTATCTTGTTTCCTCCATCATCTTCAAATGGCAACGAACCCAAATGAGACATAGCCTCTACACTACACTTGCTACAGCAAATCTTGGACGCGTCGACTCGCCAACTTCGCGCCTGAGTTGCCTCGGTATTGAGGTGGGAGCCCGTAAAAGATGCAGGCGATGTGGTGCCCTTCCGGCGAAGAGGCGACAACGAGGAGATGAAGGACGAAGCGTCCGCGGGAGATCGGAGTGGAGACGAAGACCGAAGGACTCGGATCATTCGGTATATCTCTTCCCCTTCTTGTACTTTACTAGATCTAGTTTAATGGCCCGATCCGGGGTTTAGTGCGCGGTGGTGCCGGTTTGCTAAGTCCGCAAAATTAAAGTTTATCACCGCTTCCGCATTTCGGCGTCGGATTGACGGCCGGGGCGCCGCCGTGCACTTACATAAACTGTACTCATGTCACCCGATAACTGCTATCTGACGATAGGTATATTACAATCTAGAAATTCTCGGCTAGTCCGTCCAGTATACTCACCCCAGTGAGCACTTATATACGATCTTAGGTGCCATAGACCAATGGCTGTGGAACCAATTATCGTCTCTCGTCGGGGTCTAGAAACGTATACACTAGTCTACTTCGGAATATTGATGCACAGTCATGATACTTCCACGACTAGGGATATTTAAGGATATGCTTATGGACTATTTAGCCCCCACATATATGATCGCCATCATAGCGCGGGTAGTCAAACAATAATCCTATGGGCTTTATCAACATGTATTAATAATACGTAATAACAAGTAAAACATACACATGCTAAGATAAAGACAAACCAAATAACATACTATCATATCGAGCGAGATTATCATGTACATACATATGTCTAAGCATCCCCTACACACACAATAATGTCCTCTAGGGCATACATACCCAACACATATGGTTTAGGACATGGAGAATAATATGATTGGCGTAGGAATTTTCCTTTCATGCCTCTTTGTGCTCTGCATCCTCTCATTGTTTTTGATCTTGTTTTACTTGAATTATACCCCCTTGGACTTCATGTATGCTATTTCAAGTTATTTTTGTAAGATTGGTGTCTTCCTTTGAAATTTTGACAAATGGTTATCTTGACCTTGCGATCTGTCAAAGACTGCAACTTAATTTTAATTCATAATTGAAGAGAAGCAAGAAGGGTAGTAAGAAAATGTTTCAATGGTGCGATGAGCTTGGCAAAACTAAGCCGCATGGTATCAACAGCCCTGTAAAGCACTACAGCCTGGTGAAACCGGTTCAGCAGCATGGTGCAGCTGTGTCTAAGAATCCAATGTGCATTTGTACCGCAGGACCATGTAGAGTTGAGATGAAGCAAAGTGGACCGTTTAAAGTCCGCTACTGTAACTAAGGCAGTACCTGTACTCTGATCCTGACCGGCCACGCCTAATCCCGGTAAAAGTGTCTTCGAATCCCGCCAAAGCACCTTTTCGGAAAAGTCCAGTTCAAGGGCGTAAATACTTGGCTTGCCATCTGAGGAAGGTATTGTTGCTAGCGTTCTTTCCGTTGAAGGTTGCATCATTGGAGACTAAATTGAACTGGTAACAAGGGAAAAGAAAAATCTAGGTTACAATATTGGTTCTTCTCCTCACAGATATAGACACCTGCTTGCACCTGATATTGGAACCATTGATGAACTCATATTATTACCTTTTAGATTGCAATCGATCTTCTTGGAGCTTCTACATAAAATGGATGCCATGTTTGGACAACATTTATAATTATGATATTTTTTGTGGAGAATTCCATGGGAAGTGAAATATATGAGATGAGATCTATCGTATGCCTCCGTAGTGTTGAAGTTGCTGAAATTTCCCCTGGCTACGGATTTGCTGGGAATGCATTTTCCCACATATGTAGTGAGATGAATGATTTTTGTTTTCCTGGAAAACTGGTTTGTACACTGAATAAACATTTTAACTTTTACAATGGTGAAAAGGAAATTATTTATCTAAAAGTAAGACTTATGTTGAACAGTTTTATTGCACATATGAGTAAATTTGCTAATTAATTTAACTGATTATTGTGTCCTATCTTCTACCTGATATCTTTTTATCAAATTGCTGGTAAGTGTCAACCCCATTGTCGACTCTTAAGAGTCATTGCATAGAACAATTTCTTAGAATGTAGGAAAGGGGGTAAAGTTACATAAGTACTGATTATATATTATACTAACAATATGCATAATTGCATATATACACTTGCACACACATGCAAATGCACCCTCGTATTTCTAATAATGTAATAACATATAAAGTTTACGAATGAAATCAAAATTAACCGATCATACATTTTTTAAAATACATTTAGTTTTGTACAAAGAATAGGCGTTGACTCTCCACCTTCCAGTGAAATAGGCTTGTTATGTACCACTTATTTTGCGAAAAACATGCACTAAAGTTTTATACTGTTTTAATTATGACTTCCTTTTCCATAATTATAGGATTTAATACATAAATGAAAGAAAGTCACATCTAAACTAAGAATGATAATTTTGAAAAAGTATTATAAGAGTATAGAATAATTAGAATTTAGGCTAAATTGCAGGAAACACCCCTAACTTTTGCACCAATAGCAGGAAATAACCTTCTAAATCCAACACTTTACCCCCACAATTTTAATTTGTTCCTAAAATGTCATTTATTTAATGTTTATTTTTATACTATCTTTAATCTCTTTTTCTTATCTTATTAGCTATATCTTCTTATTCTCTTGATTCACTTGCAAGCCATTATCTTCTCGTCATCCTCAACATATAAAAAATCCAAGGGAGATGTCATATTGGGCAAGCGTGAAAAAAATCTTGATAGTGACTGCACTTTAATTTTATTTATTTTTTGTGCTTCATAATGGATTTTAAGAATGAAAATTAAGAGGAAGAATGATATTTTTCAAAAAGAAAAAGATAATTTTTTTGGATGAAACTATATTAGGAGGATTTTTCACTATTTAATTTTATAAAAAGATATTTTGGGAACATTTTAAAGGATGATTATAATATGGAATAAATGAAATGGAGATTTTTTGAACTAAATATTCAAATGAAGGGTATTTTGGGAAAAAATTATACATGAGAGGGCAAACTGCTGGTTTTACAAAGTTAGAAGTATTTCATGCCATTGAGGCTTAGGTTAGGGGTATTTCTTCCAATTTAGCCTAGATTTATATTTAAAATGAGTCTAACAAGTGTTCGAATTAAAAAATATGCTACAATAACAAGATATGTTTAAGAGATGCTCGACACGATGCCCATCAGGGACGGAGCCAGGATTTCACTTGCGGGGGTGATCAACTAGTTTGAAATTATATCAATGATCTATGAAACACGGATACTTGTAAGTGCCTCATGAATCGTCCCCGATTTCGTACTGAAGTCTGAAACTCTCGGACTCGCTTGACTTGTAAATGTCTCACCAACCTTTCTCGAATCGACATCTCTCTTCTTTCTCTCGAGAATTAAGACTTTTGAAAAATTGAAAGTATATTGAATATCTAATATAATACCATTATTTATTTATATTACTATATATTTATATGTAAATCTTAATATATATTTACATTTACATTTATAAAGTTTGATATAAAAACGTATCCCGTATTGTAGGTTTTTGGGAAATTGCGATTCTACGAATCCGTATCATATCGTATTCCGTGTCAGCATTCGAACCCATGCTACATAGTCACTGATTCCTTTTTTTAGATCTCTAAGAGAATAGATCATAAAATATGCAGATTACATTATTTAGCCCTTTAAAACCTGTGTTATTCATATTCTAACGACTTACAATTCCTTTGAAGATCAAATATGAAATAAGAAAACTGATTATATCATATCAAATATAAATATAGAAATATATATGTTAATAACGGATGCAATAGATTCATTTAAGTAAAATTGAGTAAATGAAATATAAAAAAGAAAGTCACAAAAATATAGGCTAATCAAAAAATTTAGTTACTCATCACTCATGTATCTTCTTGTTTTTTCAAACATTGATATATTCAAACAATGAAAAAATAATTAAAATAGTAAATTATCATATACTAAATTAATTCGTCTTCTTTCTTTCCTCCATTATTTTAACTTCAAAGACCTCAAGAATGTCCTAAAACTTGATAGATTTTCCATATGAGAGGTAGGGAAAAACATCAGAAAGAAATTCTGAAGCTATGATATAAATGAAATATTGAAAATAGGAGCACATAAATTCATGAGTCATGATAATTAATTGTAATAAGAAAAAAATAGTGTAATCTAATTAACAAGTTTCATTAAAATTTAATCAGGTATAAAGAAAAGGATTTAAAAAGGTTAGGTAATAAATATCCTAAATTGTTGGACGAGATTAATTGGCATCAATCAAGTAAAATATAGAAGATGTATATAGAAAGTTAAGCATTAATGTCTTAAATTGACGGAATTAGTTACGAATGTTAAATTACAATGGAGGGTTTCAGGGTAAAAAACTCCTTGTCTCATTCCTTCATATTTCGATCTTTATATACAATTTGTAATGAATCATAATTATTAATTTCTATTGCACACGATACTGCACTTTACTATTCATTCGTACACTTTTACTGTACATATCATACACTTTTACCATACACATTACTATTCATGATAATATTTCGTATAATAATTGCACAACTGATAAGGATGAATCTATAACTTTTACTAAAGTAGCTTTAATAGCTGCAATCTGGTACTAGTGGTAGCAATCTTGTGAATAAGCTGTGTAAGTTCTTTCTTTTTCTTCTTTTTTGTTTAGGAGAACTTTTCCCCAAGTACTTTTATCTCTGCTGTTTTATAGTTAGAAATATTTTCCTTAATCTCTTTGATGCAAATGATTTCATACTTAATGTTGAATTTATCTTGCGCATTAGTCCAAGTCCTTAGCCAATTTTTGGTTAGAGACTTGTTTTATTTTAAGGAAGGTCTATCTAGTTGCCCGAGGGTGGTCTCATTGAAAAATGGTATGGATATTGGCCGGTATAGCTGTTAGTGTGTTGAAATAGGTCTCTGCAGGCTGTTTTTTCTGGAAACTTACCGGCAAGCAAATAGGATAAACATACTCTTTAAAAGAAAATAGGATACAGAGGCAAGCTTATGCATAAAATAATTCATTTTAAGGAAGCTCTATCTAGTTTCATGAGGGTAGTCCTGTTAAAAATGGTAGGGATATTGCCGAGCTGCTGGTGTGTTGAAATAGGCGTCTGTAGGCCGTTCTTTCTGAAAACTTACCGACAAGCAACTAGGATAAATAGACTCTTTAAAAGAAAATAGGATACTGTAAAAGGAGGCAAGCTTATGCATAAGATAATTCAATAAACATTAAGATGTGTTGGGTGTAATATGAGATTTCATGTTGATGAAAGAAAATTAAGCGAAAATATAGTATAACAACAAGAATCAGTAAAGTAGAGATAAAAGAAAAGGGAAGAGAATAAAAAAATCATGAACGAAGAGAAATACAATTGGCTAGACATATGTATATTTCCTGAAAAACCTTTTAAACATACTAGTCATTTATTGACTACCAATAAATTAACTATTTTAGAACTAGAAGAAATGTTAAATGGATTAAAAGATGTACAACATGACTCCTGTGAACCTTAAAACATAAACAATTAATATTAGAAAAATTTGTTTTAGAAATTAAAGATAAGTTAGAATCAGTAACATTAATAAACCACGAAGTAAAAAGGAAGGTCAAACTTCTTTACACTGGTCAAATGCTTTAAAAATTGAAGAATTATTTAAAGACACAAGTAAATAAGTATTACCAAGTGTAGATAAACAATTAATGGCTTTGGATGACGAATGGGAAAATAAAAAATTAGAATTTGATAATATGCAGTGTTTTAAATGTCGGTCAAAATGCGATATATATTTCTGAAATTTCGGTTTTGGTGAGTAATGGACACAGTTACAAAGCTATATCTTTTTCCGAAATCGAAAATAATCGACACTTTTTATTATGGGTTTTTTGGTCTCAAGTAATAAACCGTTACAACTTACCCAACCTGTTTTGTAATTAGCCCTATTTCCCCAATCAGAGCCGCTCAAAGGCACAATTCGATCCCTCAAAAGGAGACAAGTCAACTCCTAAGGCGATCGTCATCGACTCAAGCTTGACTTTGTCCTTGTCCTCTTCCTCAATTCAAGGCGATTCTCGTCGACATAGGCTTCGAGTTTGACTTCAGATCTTAAAAGGCTTCGTGTTTGAGTTCGATTTCGACATCAACTGCAGGCCGTCGACAATAGCTTTCGAGTTCGCCCTTGACAAAAGGGTTCAAGTTCAAACCTATGACCATTCACTTTATAGACGACCATTCTACCATTGAGCTATTGATGAATTAATTCACTTAATACCAATAATTTATATTAAAGTATAATGATGATATTTTTGTTTAAAAATTAGTAATATTGATGGCATTTATAATACAAAATTGTAGAACCGATATTTAGCAAATGTCTCTGAATTTTCTCCGACATCCGGTATCCAATGTCAAAATTTTTGGACCGACACGACACCGATATTTGACATTTAAAATATTGATAATATGATAAAAGAATTAGAAAATCTTAAAATAAAATATGTAGAAACTAACGATATTCAACGTGTCAAATTAATTAATAAAATAAAACTTGAAAATCAAGAATTATTTCAAGAATTTGAGTAGGAACAAAATTATGATGTAGAAATCATATCATCAGAAAAAATAGAAGGAGAAGCAGAACTATCAGAACCATTAAAAGTAATTGAAAAGACGGAAAATTCTTCAGGAGAAATATTCGATGGATGTGTTCTTAGTGTCAAAAGAACAAAAGATGATAATTTAGAAAATGATGATTTAGCAACACATTACTCTTTATGTCTTCAAGCCTTTGATAAATTCAAAAAGGAAAAACAATTCATCTAGACGATTTAAATATCGCTATGAAAAGAAATATATTGAATATTTTACAAGATGAAGATTTAGAAGAATCTACAAGAAAGATACTAAAATTTACAATAAATAATTTATATTAATTAACAGAAACAGACAACAGACAAAAGACAAAATGACTGATGTTGAAACATTAAAATCAGAAGACGAAGAAGATAAAGGTTTATCAGACCATTTAGAACAATTAGCCTTTATACATTCTAAATTAAAATTCATAAATACTATTATATTTACTACGAAATTAAAATTTGAAACAAGACCTGTCATATATGAAGATGTATTAAAAACAGGTTTAGATTCAGCAACATATATTCTTAGTCTAGACGGTGAACCGGATAGAGAACTCAACTTATTAGAGGTTGGATTCAACATATGCAAGGAATAATTCAGAAGTATTCTTGGTCAAGTTCAGATGTAATAGAATATGCATGTACTATATTAAGAGGAATTTTAGCTAATTGTTTAAAACATTTTGAAGCTTTACTAGCTGAAAATGTTATTATACAAGAAATTGAAAGACAAAAAGGCCAAAGTAAAGCTATAGCAAGTTTAGGAAGAACAATATTAACACATTTTCTAGGTATAATAATAAATGATAAAAATAAAATTGAACAATATAAATCAATTTTAGATAGAATGCAAATTCGGAATATTGCATATATAAATGAATACAATGCAAAATTCGAAGAATATTTTTATAAAATAATTAATGATCAAGCAAAATATTTAGACGCATATTTTTATAAAATACCTTCACTAATAAACGAACAATTATCCTTAAGATATCCGAAAATTTTAGCAGAATTAAAATTAAAAACAAATTAATTTTTGACAGTTTAGCCCATAGAATTACATTTGTTCATGAAACAATTAGAAAATGTTGTCAAAATATGCTGGTTCAAAATCAATTTGCAAACTCATTAATAAACAATCACCACGTCCATTTTTGTAAAATCTTTCTAAAATATTTATATTTCCTCCGCAGCAAGCGTGGTGGTAAACGACTTCCTGTTAAAATACGCAAGAAAAAATCAATAAATTATTATAAACCAAGAAAATATACCAAAAGATATTATTAGAAACCATATATAAGATACAAGAAGAAAATTTTAAAATACAAGCCAAAACCGAAATTTATTAAGAAAGATGAAAGGTATGTTAAGAAAAAACTTAAAGGTGATATTGCACATGCTTTAGTTGCAGGCAAAAGAGGCACTTTGCTAACAAATGTAAGAATAAGAAAAAAATAGTATAAATTTGGAGTTAGAATACTAATCAGACTCTGAAATTATACATGAGATTTAATAGATAGCATACACTATCAATGTTCTAAATATCTGATATCGGTATCTTACCGGTACAAAGATTTTCATATCGGAAAGTGGATATCGTTATATATCATGTGATATTTTCTAAATATTGGACAACAAAGTTTTATATTAGAAATATTGTAGCTATAACTTATATAAATACATGGTTTTCTTGAATCGATTTTTTCCTCCAATAACTGCCTTACGAAAAGTGCATAAAACTTTTGAGATTTTAGTAGGATTTACCATTTCTCTATATTTCTCAACATGGATCGGTACTCTTTTTGTTTTGGCTTACTGGAAGTTTCAGATGGCATTTATGATCTATAAATAAAATTAACAATTACCAACTAAATTCAACAAAATTGAAATTTTGGCTTAATTCCCAAAAAATCTTCAAACCTTGAAGTTAAACTACGAGAAACCCCCAAAAACTTTCAAAATTACGAAAAATGGGACATTTTTTCCATGTTTTTGGCAGTTTCGTCCAATTTATTGCTGATGTGTCACTTTATTTCTGGTAGTTTTTCATTGATTTTGAAAGTTTTGTAGTAGGTTTTTTTTGTGTATTTTGAAAGTTTTGTGGTAGCTTCTCGTGTATTTTACAAGTTTTTGGGGGTTTCTCGTAATTTAGCTAAAATGTTGGGTTTTTTTTCGAATTATATCTTAATTTTTTTAACATACCCAAAATTTGGAGAGAGAATAAGGATTGTAATTGACACTGAGTTTGGACATCAATTTCAGAATTACTCATTCAAAAAAAAGAAAGATACGAAGACGAAGGGAAATGTATAATCAATTTCAGATAATATTCATACTTAGTATAAACAAAAAAGGACGACAAGGGCATGGATTGAGAGAGGGGTGCCTTGACGGTCTATCTAGGGTTTTAGCGGCCGTCGATCTAGAGAGCCCGGTCATCGAGCTTTCAAGACGCGAGATTGAGTGATTTAGGATTCGTGAATTTTGAATGAGAAATGTAAATACAAAGAAAGTGAGATCTTGCTTTCGTATGTTTCTATTTTATCTTATTTTTAAGTGGTATCGTGCTATTCAGAGATGAATAGGACATGTTAGAACCACTTGAAACCCAATAAGCTAAAGATAAGTTTTATAAAAAAATATCGCAATATATTTGCATATATGATAATTCTGATTTATCGGCCGATATTTAGATATATCGGCCGATATTTAGATATATCGGCCGATATTTTCTAAAAGTCGTCAAACGATATAGTTTTGAAAGATCGTTGCGTCTTCTCTCCAAAACTGATATATTGGCTATATATATCGGATATCGGCCGATATTTAGAAAACTATTAACACTGTATAGATTATGAATTGAGTTCTGCTAACACTTCGTATGGTTCAGATTATGATACATAAGAAATTTCTGAAGATCTAGAATAAGTTAGAAAATTAGCTCAGATGAAAATGAATTAGAACCATGCAATATGATGTCATAACAGGAAAAAGTTGATGAATTACAATTTTTTAATTTAGAATCACCTTAAAAAAGTTTGGAAATGAAAATATGGAATGTTGCAGAAAAACAAGTAAATAAAAAAGATCATGAACAATATGGATCATAAAGTCTATATAAAATACCTTCCATTAAGAAAATAAATGCATTAAATCATGAATATATATTAGAAATCGCTGAAGGCTCTATGGAAGCTCAAGGAGCTAGATCAGAACAAGTTATTATACCACTTCTATCTAAAAAAATGTTAATTTAAAAAAAAAACAAATAAGAATTTTTAGTCATCTTCATTTAGGAGCAATATAAATATTTATAAGAGAAAATTTTAGAAAATGAATAGACTCATCATTAATTAAATTTTTATCAGATAATAGAATAATATCAAGTGCTTTACATTCTACCATAGCCATGGTAAGAGGAAATTTTTACCAAGCATTCATAACCTTTAGAATTCAACCAAATTTCGCCCTAGAAATTACAGATCCAAATTTAGACCAAGTTCTAAATCTTTTATAAATTTAAAAGATATACAATTTATATAGGAAACTAAATTAATAAGTATACAAGATATTTTTAGAACCTAGGTAGATAAAAAAAACCAAGGCATATGAATATTTATCTAAATTACCAGAAAAATATAAGACATTTTTTTATTACCTTAATCATACATGATCTATAATAACATTACCAAACAATGACAACATTAAGATTTATACTCAAATAGATACTAGAGCTTACAGAAACCATTTAGTAATTTCACCAGAATATCAACAATACATAATATAAGCAAATCTAATTAAAATAAATACATATAATAATGAAAATTTTTAGAACATAATTAAGTATATAAAAAATTTATTTACAAGAAAAAAACGAACATTGTACAAATTGCAGTATAGAATTCTATGTAGAACAATTTAAAACTTCTAATACAGTTGATTTGTTGTTAGGATTAAGATTCTTAAAGAATTATGAACCATTTATTTTCAATTATAATACATTAGTATTAACAATAGATAATGAACCAGTCAAAGTAAAATGTCAAATAATTGAATATTTGAACGAGATTTGTAAATTACAATTAAAAATATACAAGGTTTAAAGAATATTACATATATGGTTTTAATAGATACATGTGCGCCCATTATGCATTCTTTTGGAAATTACTAATTAAATAGATAATAAGATTTTTAGCCGATTATTTACCAAGGCATATGTTAATAAAATACTACCAGAATTAAATATAATAGAAAATACAGAAGAAAAAGAAAAGATATTCTACGCTAAAAATATTTATGTTCTCAACAATTGCTCAGTAAAGTTTATATTAGGAATGAATTTTATAAGACTATTTTCCTATAATAATAAGAAATAACACAATAGAATAGAATTGGATTCCTTGCCTTTTAAAAGTTCCTAAAAACTCCCCAATACCCAAAGTTCATGTATGTAAGTCATTATAGTACTTTCATTATGTATTTGGAATACAAATATTTTACTAATATCCATAATACCATCTTCTCTCTTTATTTTCCTCCTCTTCATCCCTGTCTCTTTTTTCATTTCGATTTCTATCTTAATCTCCATCTTATCCTCTTTCATCGCTATAGTCATCATTCCTACCGTTTATGAGTTCCTCAAGTTTTGCGTATTTTCTTGGCCGTCTCTCCAAAGCGTCTTGGGTTATGATTTTGATCTCAACTTCGAATAGTTTTTCGACATTCCATCTCACATCGAATTTTCATCCAAGAATCATACAAATTTTTATTAGCAGACTGTTACTCCGTACTAGATCTTCAAGATACAGCTCCAAAATTTGAGATGAACCATCAAAACCTTTCTTTATGGGCATCATGGTTGAGAAGAGTAACAATATGTTTAAGTTTTTTATTAGATCATATTTTTAAAACATGGAACACAAAGTGTTTGATGAAATGTCTAATAGAAAAGGTGAGAGAAAGCAAGATCAGCTACCAATTTTTCTAATGGCGCCATTATGATGAAAGGGTTGAAAGAATGTGATTAAAATGAAAATCTTTTTATTTCTAGTAAGAGACATGACAATGGTGTATGAAGGTATTGTCTTCATATGGTTGCATCTGAAGGGTTACACTAGTGTCTCGGCCAACTTCCGTGGCCAAATACCGAACAAAAATTTATAGCGATAATAAACTTGGCACTAGAATAAAACCCTAAACCGGATCTTTACCATAAACCTAGTTAGCACAATAGAGTTCTATCTACTATGATAGAAAGTTATACCTAAAGCTTGAACTCCTTCTCTTCTTATGGTGCTTCTCCTTGTTGTGAGCTCCTTGGAGTGGTTGTGGATGGCTCCTCCTTACCGGCTTCTCCACGTTAAAGAAGATCCACCCGAAAGCCTCTACCTTAAGCTTCAACTTCAACAATGAAGTAACTAGGGTGCTTGGTGTGCTTGACTAAGAACCCTAGAGTGAGTAGAGAAGTATTTTAGTGGTTTGGTCTCAATGGCCCTCGATTCTCAACACATGAGAGATGAAGGCTTGAGAAAGAGGATGAAGGAGAGAGAGCTATGAGAGAGAGTGTGTATGTGTAAAATGAAGAGATAGCTCTCATATTAGGAAAAAGAATAATAATTTTAATTAGTATAATTGTGATGGTTCATTTGATTTGACTATTATCATGTCACCATTAATGCTAAGCAAAATATCTTTTGCTTAACAAAAATATCTAAGTCAACAATGGTCAACAAGTCAAATGGTCAAACTAAATAACCATGACACAATTATCTTTAATTAAAATTAGTAATTAATTTCATTCATCTCATTATGGTTTTAATCAAGTCAATGGTCAAAAACCCTAATGAGGTGTCTCCTTCTTTGTCTCTGTCAACTGTTTACATATACTCACATCCGTGTTCCGAAGAACACGAAAACAATGAGACTGAACCAACCCAAAATCAAATACTAGGAATTGGCTTAAACCAAAGTCCACTAGTATCAACTGCCCGAACACCAAAACACGCACAAGTACGCGTATGTGAACGAACCTTGTCGTAAAACCATACGACCTCTACATCGTTTCGCCTAAAGGTGGAAAACCCTCTGTGTGGGACTCTAAAGACTCGACACTACGCTGGCAGTGGGTTTAACCACAGGCCGCAAGCGGTACTAACTGTACGTAACGGTCTCCAGGTAGATGTCGATAAGAAGGCCGATGAGGAAAATCCATCCGAACTCCTACTGAGCCTGAATGTGACAATCTCCGTACAGTCCGATCTGTTCGTCTAAGAGTATCGCATATCGGGCCTAGGGGGTGGTAAACGTCAAACCCCTAATAGCGGTATGAGTCAAGTCGGAGTATAGCCCAGAACACCCTGAGAAACTATTGGAACACCTATCAGTAAATCTCACTTGCCCTGGCCAGGGACTTTGTGTAATGGCTCTTCTAGACACAGCGCGATATCAACCCCCAATACCAGAAGAGACGAATCATGTCTAACCACCACTTCCTCCAAGTGCTTCGGGACTGTACCCAACTACTACCTGTTTGCACGACTCAATAAAGCCGTAGTAGGGTAGCAATCAAAGAACAGTGGAAACACACTTGAGGCGAAGTAGCAGTGTCAAGTCAACGGACTAAGTTGTACTCATGTCACCTGGGAACTGCTAACTGACGATAGGTATACTACCAACCATCAGTTCCCAACGAGTCCGTCCAGTGAAACTCATAATCCAATGAGCACCTGCATACTATCTCCAGTACGACGTACTGATGGCTGTATGACAAACTATCTCCCCTGCTGGGATGAGAAGTGTATACACTAGTCTACTCTGGAGTATCGATGCCCTGTTTCGATAATCCAACGACTAGGGACTTGTATAAGGATGTGCTTATAGACTACCAAGCCCCCACTAGTGTGATCGCCATCACGACGCTGGTAGTCAAGCAAAAATCCTAAGGGCTCCATCAATATGTATTAGCGATATGTTAAAAGAAACATATACACATATTAAGATAGATACAAACCAAATAGCATGCTACTATATCGAGCAAGACTGTCGTAAATTCGTGTATATATCCCAAGTTTCCAAAATGTATTATATAAACTAGTACTATACAATAATGGCCTATAGGGCATACATATCTAACAATCTCCCACTTGTACTAAAGGCCTGTAATTGGTGTACCGCATACCCAACGTCTGCACTAAGGCCAGCTGCTGGCGTACCGCATACCCAATAGCTCAAAAATTCGCTCGAACTGTGTTTGAGGGAGGGCCTTTGTGAATGGATCCGCCGTGTTGTCTTTAGTGTCCACTCTCCGTACCTCGATCTCCTGGCGATCAATGATCTCCCTGATCAGGTGATACCTGTTAGTTATATGTATGCCCTAGAGGCCATTGCTATACATGAGATGTATATTGTAGTGGATGCTTAGACGTATATAGGGAGGACTTTCTTGCTCGACATGATAGTATGCTATCTGGTTACCCTTTACCTTAACGTGTATACTGTTTGTCTCTCTGTTACATGTTGGTAAAGTCCTTAGGATATGTACTTGACTACCTGGACTATGATGCGGATCATACTAGTGGGGACATGGTAGTCCATAAGTACATCCTTCAAGGTCCCTAGTCGTGGGTGTATCGAGACAGGGCATCGATATACCAGAGTAGACTAGCGTATACCATCTCGACCCATACAGATGGGCGATGGATGATCCCATATCCATTGGTGTTTGACATCAGAGATGATATACGGGTGCTCAGTAGAGACTGGGTACACTGGACGGACTCGCCGAGAACTCCCAGATGGTATTATACCTTACGTCAGATGGCAGTTCTTTGGTGACACTGGTACAGGTTAGTCTGTAGACCCGAGATCGTCATAGAGTCTTGTGTGATTCCCACTGTGCTTTGATTTCCACCTTACCACGTCTAAGAGGGCGTGCAAAACGGTGGTTTTTGGGTACAGTCCCGAGTCACATGGAGGCAATGAGTGATAGGAGGGGTTTCGTCTCTCCCGGTATTGGGGGTTGATGTTGCGCAATGCTCGATTGGCCATAACAGGGAAGTCCCTGTCTAGGGCTGGTTTAGAGATATACTGGTAAGTGTTACCAGTAGTTTCTCGACCCGTTATGAGCCTTATATCGGCATGACTTATCGGTTATTGGGGTCTGACGTTTACCACCCCTAGACTTGATATGCGACATATCAGACGAGGAGATCGGACTGTACGGTAGTGTCACTGTCAGGCTTTTTGCAGGAGTTGGAGCGGGCTTGCTTGCTGATCTTCTCATCGCTCAATACCCGGGTAGCCGTTACGTCCAGTTAGTACCGCTGACGGCTTGTGGGTGATTGATATGATCATCACCTACTGCCGGCGTATTGACGAGTCTTTAGAGTCCTACATAGAGGTTGTATTGGCTCAGGCAAAACGAAATAGGAGCGCATATGTGATATGTGCGGGACCGAGAATAATGTGTGTATGCGATACCGTATTCTATTCTCGCGATGTTTGTATCGATCGGTTGTATGCGATATAACCTAGTTATCGAATCAAGGGTTGATTCGATAAATCGATACATTGAATGTTAGTCGGTTATATATGATATAACCGGATTATTAAGTCAAGTGTTGATTTAATAATTTAGTGTATAATTGTATATGTGATATACTAATTTACATTAGCTAACATTGGTTCACTTAAGCATTTGATTTTCTCACTTGTGCACAACTTGATATATATGTGATATATATTTATTTGTGTTTACAAAATGTATCATGGTTGTTGATACACTTGTCATGGGTGTATGAGACATACACCATTGTAATTATATGGGTGGGGTTTTAATATATAAAGTAAATATAAAATTAGTGGATAAAGCACACATGCATGAAGCTTCATGAAGCTTATCTTTGCATTTGACTTAGTCCACTAGTTTTGTTTTACTTAAGCTATTTTTAACCTAACCAATATATTTACCCATGGTCATGTCTCTACAAGAGTTAAGTATATGATACTCACTCACCATGGTTAGTCCTCTCTCTCTCTCTTGATAATTATCCATATTCATTTGGAGCTCATCTTCTTCTTCCTCAAGATTTTCTTTCTAGGGTTTGATAAAGAGAGAGATACAAAGTGAGAAATAAAATTCTAAAGTGTACCCATTTCCTATCTCACCATCCTCTACTAGACTAGCACTTTAGTTTAGGGTGTTTGCTTCACCAATTCTTTAGTTGGTGAAGTAGAAGCTTGAGTCCGTATTCCCTCGACGTAGTTCATCTTCGGCCTCGAAGACTTCAAGCAATACCGTTGCAACTTTCTCATGGAGCCGTCCGAGAGTCCGGGAGCCGATGATCGCAGCGAAGGGACTACATCAAGGAGCTTAAGAAGTGAACGACCGATCTACAAAGATTGTATTTTCGTATTCACTTTAGAGTAAAGTTGTTTACTTGCCATATAGATTCGCCTAAACTCTAGTACACGATCTTGCTTAGGGTTGTTCGGCACCTAAAAATTTTAATCAGGCATGGTCGATGCCTTGTAGAGCCTTCTTAGAGTGCCTAGTAACCCTACAGTGGTATCAAAGCCTAGCTAGAGCATTAGGCAATATGTTAACGAAGTTAAAACCCCGATCGAACCCGGAAACTACACTTTAAACCCCTCTCTGTACAATTTTTGAAATCTGGGATTTTTCCGAATTAAAAATGCTTAAAAAATTCAGCAGGGTTTTCTAAGAATTATCTTGAAAACCGTGCCCCTAAATCCTCCACGTGGCCGCGGAACCGCGGCAATAACCCACTTTGTGCGGCGGTTCCGCGGCAAGAAAAGGGAATTAGGGACGGGTTTCTGTTCTGTAATATCATTAGTTATTCCTGCATTTTTTGGGTATTTTTAATACTGACTCAAGTGTTGAGTATTTTTGGGGTTTATTTTGTATTCGTCGATTCGATCGGAAAATTTAATTTCGTAAGATTTTCCGGATATTTAGAAAGTATTAAAAAGTTCGAACGGATATCAATAGCTCACTTTTTCCCGACCCGGAATATTTCCAAGTGTTGGATTTTTCCGTTTGTTTAAGAACGTCTAGATCATGCAAGTTACGCGATGGACCCTCTAGAAGACAACAAACCTTAACTCGATTATGTGACCATCTTGAACTGCCCTTGAACCTTAGGGTTTGGGGCAGTACGGCATGCCACATGTGAGGCGTTGGCTTGACCCTTCTACGGCTGGATCATTGGTACTGTGGCATGTGATGGATGTTTTTAAACTCCCTTCAAGTGTTGAGAGCTATTTGGAAAACTTGGGTGTTTGTTTATTCGATCGAAAAGTTTAACACTGTCTATTTATCTGGAATGTGATACAATATTTGGAATCCACAAGTAGTTATGAGATAACCAATTTGAATGTTATAAACATAGCAGTTTAGTCTCAAATGATCGGTTGCCACGGAATTTTGATGCGATCAAAAGTCAGTCGCAATCACGTAGCGTACGCGGATACTCGCCGGGTAAACTTAATAGACAGCCATACCCCATAGCCCCGACCAAGTGACTGTAGGAGAACCCCGTAGCTAAAAGCATCCGTTCGAGTGCTCGCGGTAGCGGTGTTCCGCCTTAGTGCACTTCGTCGAAGGCATCCAGGGGTGCGGCCGTCTACTAAAGTTTGCGACGAGCATTTGATCAGGATATTGGGAATCTTGTTGAATTGCCCAACTTGATATTGAAAAGTGTTTTCGATATGGAGACTAAAATGCGGGGTTTGTAATTGTTACGCATGTAATGTCTAAGGAGGTTGCGGATTCCAACTGTTGTAGTTTTACACTTTCTTTTCTGTGACCGTAAGTGTAATATGTGATATCGCCGGTTTCGTTGCTATATGTCAAAGACAATTGGGATGCGCATATTTACTTACGTTGATGACATGTGATGTTATGTGTTGCTGGATATGTTATATTGGATCGTCGCGTTCTGAATAGCCGGGGGTTTTATGTGAGATGAGAGTTTTTATTTTCATTCATGTAAAATTAAATGTATGTAATATTCTTTTATTGGGGCACTTCCGGGATGAGGTTGATGTCACCACTTGTATATTATTTACTTTTCCGCACTAGGATAGACCCAAGGAGGAGAGCACAAGTAACCGGGTTCTGGAGTCCAGTGGGAGACCAACTCGAGGAGTCGAGTCCGGGTCTCCTAACTCTAGAATTGGAAGGGTTGCTTGCCGCTCTCGTAGGGGTCTAGGGGTGTGGGTTTGGCTATTCATCGCGACTGTGGAATCCGTGTTTTATAGTGGCTCAAAATAAAATACGGACGTCCTAGTATATCCAATGTTTCATATGTTTCTTCTGCTGCGATATCTGTGATGTGATCATGTGATGTTCTGTGATAAATACTGTATATAGTATATATTATATATTATATAGGCGTTACTTATGTTTTACACCCGCGCTAGCCCTGCCCTGCTCTGTCGTTAGTTACCTAACCTAACGGTGCACGAGGGGACATCGAGGCGAATGCGGATGGCATAAGTGTACGTCGTATTTATCTGTGATGTTTAGGTGCTTAAATGATGGGACTTCATTAATGTGATTAATGAAAGAAAAGAAACCTAAAAGATGTTGTGGAATCGAATTTTCAAAAACAGGTAGCTACAGTTCTTGCTTTGCATCGCGGTGTTCCTTGTAGAACATCCTGCACCTTATTCGATAAGGAAAGGGCCGAGATCCCTTCACCGGGAGTGACCCCTTTAGCAATGACTGGCATATGCTACACCCCTCGGTTTGTCTTTTGATTGGTTTTGGAGTTTTTGCTTTGCATAGTGATATATATGATATATCCTGCACCTTATTCGATGAGGAAAGGGCCGACGATCCCTTCACCGGGAGTGACCCCTTTAGCGAAACTAGTAAAAGCCTAAAATGTTAGTTGTATGTATGCCCTAGAGGCCAGTATTGTACAGATGATGTATATTATATTGGATGCTTGGACATATATAGAGATGACTTTCTTGCTCGATATGATAGTATGCTATCTGGTTGCTCTTTATCTTAACATGTACACTAGTCTCTTTAAACTGTCTTTTAGTTACATGTTGGTAAAGCCTTTAGGATGTGTACTTGACTGCCTGGACTATGATGCAGATCATACTAGTGGGGACATGGTAGTCCATAAGTACATCCTTCAAGGTCCCTAGTCGTGGGTGTATCGAGACGGGGCATTGATATACCAGAGTAGACTAGCGTATACGCTTCTCGATCCATGAGATGGGCGATGGATGATCCCATATCCATTGGTGTTTGACATCAGAGATCGTATACGGGTGCTCAGTGGAGACTGGGTACACTGGACGGACTCGCCGAGAACTCCCAGATGGTATTATACCTCACGTCAGATGGCAATTCTCAGGTGACACTTGTACAGGTTAGTCTGTAGACCCGAGATCGTCATAGTGTCTTGTGTGATTCCCACTGTGCTTTGATCTCCACCTTACCACGTCCATGAGGGCGTGCAGAACGGTGGTCTTTGGGTACAGTCCCGAGTCACATGGAGGCAATGAGCGATAGGAGGGGTTTCGTCTCTCCCGGTATTGGGGGTTGATGTTGCGCTGTGCTCGATTGGCCGTAACAGGGAAGTCCCTGGCCAGGGCTGATCAGAGATTTGCTGGTAAGTGTTACCAGTAGTTTCTCGACCCGTTATGAGCCTCACATCGGCATGAATTATCGGTTATTGGGGTCTGACGTTTACCACCCCTAGACTTGATATGCGACATATCAGACGAACAGATCGGACTGTATGGTAAGTGTTACTGGTTGGTTTCACAGGAGTGTGAGCGGGCTAGCTCGTCGATCTTCTGATCGCTCGATACCCGGATGGCCGTTACGTTTAGCAGACCGCTTGCGGCTTGTGGGTGCTTGATATGATCATCATCTGCTACCGGCGTATTGACGAGTCTTTAGAGTCCTACACAGAGGTTTCCTGGCTCAAGCGAAACGAAATAGGAGCGCATATGAGATATGTGCAGGACCGAGAATAATGCATGTATGTGATACCGTATACCATTCTCGCGATGAATGTATCGAATGGTTATATTCGATATAACCTAGATATCGAATCAAGGATTGATTCGATAAGCCGATACATAGGATACTAGTCGGTCATATGCGATATGACCGGATGGTTAAATCAAGTGTTGATTTAATGATTTAATGTATAATTATATATTTGATATATTACTTTGCATTAACTAGTATTGGTTCATTTTAAATGGATTTTCTCACTTGATGTGCAAGTTGTATATGTGATAAACTTTTATGCACATGTTTGTATCATGTTTGATGATACTTGCTCATTTGGTTAAGTGTAAAGAATTATACCATGGTTAAAAGATGATTAGGGTTTTGCTTATTCATTTATTTATTTATTTGTTCATTTATTTATTTGGAAATGGTTTAGATGAGAATGGTGGCTTTATTTGTTTCTAGTTGAAGCTTCATGAAGCTTTGACTTCTTAACCATTCTTGTCTTCATGCTTAACCCTAACTCATCCAAGTAACCATTGTCTATTCTCTACACTCTATCCTAGTATATGATAAGTATTCATTTACTTTTCAATTTTATGAATACTCATCATATTCTAGCTTCATCTTCTTCTTCATCTTCAAAAGAAAAAGCTTAAGTCCATTAATGGCAACTTGAGCTAAAGTGTGAGAAATCCAATTCTAAAGTGAACCCACCTCCTATTGCTTCACCCTCTACCTCTTGCCAAGTCGTTTTGGGTGTTTTCTTCACAAGTTTCACAACTTGGTGAAATCGGAGCTGGATCTTGTGAAACCTCGACGTATATCATCTTCGGCACGAAGCCGACGACCTTGCCCGCCCATTTCTCCGATGAAGCCGATGCTTGAGTTCGGGATTCGAGACGGACAGCGAGAGGACGTCTACGTGGAGCTAAGGAAGTGGATATCCGGATCTACAAAGGTTGTAGCTTCTTATCTTTAGTTAAGTTGTTAACTAGATTCGTTTTTCGCCTAGATTTCTAGTCGACGATCCTTACTAGGGTTTTTCGGCACCCATAAAATTTGAAATTGGCATGGTTGATGCCTTGTGAGACCTCTATAGTGTGCCTAGGAACCCTACAGTGGTATCAGAACCTAGCTAGAGACTTAGGCGAAGTCTAGACAACGTTTGAAACCCGATCGAACCGAAACCCTAAAATCCATGATGCTCTCTGGAAATTTTCTGAAAACTGGGTTTTTTCCAAATTAAAAATATGCAGAAAATTCAGCAGGACTTTCTAAGAATTACTGTGAAATACGATCACCCAATTCCTCCAAAGTGCGGCGGAACCGCGGCAGAAGCCTTGCTTCTACGGCGGTTCCGCGGTCGTATGATGACGTCACCCACCCAATTTTGCACAGTAATTTCTTTTATTCAGTGCTGAGTTCTCTGGGAATTTTTAATATTTATTCAAGAGTTGAGTATTCTGGGTTGTATTGGGGACTCGGTATTTCGATCGGATTATCAAACTTTGTCTAAGTGTTTACCGGATAATTTTTGAATATGTTAAAAAGTTCGACCGGATGTAAATACCCAATCTTTCCCCTGCCGCGAAATTACCAATTGTTGGACTTTTCCGTAGTTTAAAGACGTTCGAAGTAGTGCAAGTAACGCGATGGTCCCTCTAGAAGACAACAAACTTTAACTCGATTATGTGACCGTCTTGAACTGCCCTTTGAACCTTCGGGTTTGGGGCAGTACGGCGTGCCACATGTGAGGCGTTGGCTTGACCGTTCTACGGCTGGACCGTTGGTACCGAGGCATGAAGTGAATGTCTTTGAACTTATTTCATGTTTTGATCGGTTTCGGGAAAACTTGGGTGTTTGAATGTTCGATCGGAAATTTTAATATTTTCTATTTATCCGGAATGGGATACAATAATTGGAATTCACAAACAGTTATGAGATAACTGAATGAATGTTATAAATCTAGCAGTTTAGTCCCACATGATATTGAAAAGAGTTTTCGATAATGAGACTAAAATGCGGGGTTTATAATTGTTAGGCATGTGATGTCTAAGTATTTCATTTGATTAGGCATGCGATGTCTAAAAAGGTTGCGAATTCCAACTGTTGTAGTTTTACACTTTCTTTTCTGTGACCGTAAGTGTAATATGTGATATCGCCGGTTTCGTTGCTATATGTCAACGACAATTGGGATGCGCATATTTACTTACATTGATGACATGTGATGTTATGTGTTGCTGGATATGTTATATTGGATTGTCGTGTTTGAATAGCCGGGGTTTTTTATGTGAGATGGGTGTTTTTCATTTTCATTCATGTAAAAACTTGTATGTAATATTCTTTTATTTGGGGACTTCCAGGTTGCGGAAGATGTCACCTTTTTGTATATTATTTACTTTTCTGCATTAGGATAGACCCAAGGAGGGGAGCACAAGTAACCGGGTTCTAGGATCCAGTGGGAGACCATCTCGAGGAGTCAAGTCCGGGTCTCCTAACCCTAGAATTGGTAGGGTTGCTTGCCGCTCTCGTAGGGGTCTAGGGGTGTGGGATTGGCTATTCATCACGACCGTGGAATCCGTGTTTTATACTGGCTCGTATTGAAAACACGGACGTCCTAGTATATCCAATATTTCATATGATATTTTCTGCTGCGATATCTGTGATGTGATCATGTGATGTTCTGTGATAGATACAGTATATATTATATATGATATATTATATAGACGTTACTTATGTTTTGCACCCGCACTAGCCCTGCCCTGCTCTGTCGTTAGTTACCTAACCTAACGGTGCACGAGGGGACATCGAGACGAATACGGATGGTATAAGTGTACGTCGTATTTATCTGTGATGTTTAGGTACTTAAATGATGGGACTTCATTAATGAGATTAATGAAAGAAAAGAAACCTAAGATGTTGTAGAATCGAATTTTAAATAAAACAGGTAGCTACAGTTCTTGCTTTGCATAGCGGTATATATGATATACCCTGCACCTTATTCGATGAGGAAAGGACCGAGATCCCTTCACCGGGAGTGACTCCTTTAGCAATAACTGGCAGATGCTACACACTTGGTTTGACTTTTGATTGCTTCTATAGTTTCTGCTTTGCACAGTGATATATATGATATATCCCGCACCTCATTCGACGAGGAAAGGGCCGACGATCCCTTCACCGGGAGTGACCCCTTTAGCAAAACTAGAAAAGCCTCAAAATCACTCCATTTTCAAAAACTTCATTTGATTCTACAACGATATCAAGTTCATTACGCTCATGGTTTTCTGAAAACCTGCGTAGCCCTCCGTCATTTCAGATAAGTACTACTTAGTATTCGTGCTACGGTAGTTTGGCATTCGTCAAGGCGTAGTGTACGGTTGCTAACTAGTATTTATCTGCTTATGCATATGATGCAGATTGGATTAGGGTATTCGTACGGCGTTGTTTGGCATTCGTCAAGGGTCGTGCGGGTGGGTTTAATTCAATCAAGAAATGTACGGGTTGAACTTGACTAGTGGACTATGGGTTGTTTGGCATTCGTCAAGGTCATAGAACACTAGGGGTAAAAAATTATTGGGAATTTCAAGTGTTGAAATTTGCAATGAGATTGCATACCTTCTATGAGATAGTTGGATCCCGATACCCACTGCGAGTAAGAGTTACTCCTGGGAGAGTTTTGCACATTGCAATTAGCCGATCAAGTAGGTGTCTAGAAAGGTGTTAACGAGGTTACGCCTCTGGGAAAACGAGGTTTACATTAATTAGGTTCGTGCGAAAGCACGGGGGACCTCCCTCAAAGTACTGACACTGGCCTGGCTGAAAGATTGACGAACTTGTAGTGTGTAATTAATCCCGGCTAGTCTTTCCTTTTAGGGTTTGAAGGAAGATTGGATAAAAACCAGTGGGAGCCATCCTGATTAGATAAGATAATAACCAATCTAATCTTGCACGAGCATACGCTAAAGTGTTTTCTTCTCTCTCTCTCCAGGTAGCGACCATGTCATGCCCTAATAAAGATAATAATATGGATGTATTGACCGAACCCGCATGTTATACTGTGCAGGGGAACGTTGAACCCGTTCTATCTTATAAGTGTTATAAGAATGAACATGAAACAGGAGAATATCTGGATTCTCAAGCCGCCCAAAAGAACATGCATGTTTATGCATCTTCTACAGGTGTGTTAGTTATTGAGAAGTGTTTCTCAGTTCACCCTACGTCCTGGGTATTAGATACCGGATCAGGATCCCACATATGTAAACAGTTACATAGGCTACGAAAAGGTAGAGAACTGGGAAAATGTGATCATTCCGTTCAAGTTGGGAACGGTGCAAATGTTGCAGCCAAAGCAGGTGGCGAATGTCACCTAGTATTACCAAGTGGTGATACAATGATTCTGAATGAGTGCTATTATATACCGAACATGATGTGCAACATTATATCAGTTTCTTTATTGAGTAAAGAAGGATATAATTTTGTAGTAAAGGATAATGTTATAAATATATTCCTAGATCAAAAGTTGATTGCATCAGGCTCGCTACATAATGGCATATTCATTCTAAATCAAAATACAGTCCTCAATATACAAAACACACACAAGAGGAAAAGTTCAGAAATGAACGAATCCTACTTGTGGCATTGTAGACTTGGTCATATCAATGCGACACGACTGGCTAAGTTACATAAGGATGGTTATTTGAATTCGTTCGAATTATCATCTTATGATACTTGCCATTCATGTCTCAAAGGAAAAATGACCAAAGCTCCATTTAGTGGACACGGAGAAAGAGTTGCTGATCTCTTAGGACTGGTACATAGTGATGTATGCGGTCCCATGTCTACCCTTGCCAGGAACGGTTCTTCCTACTTCATTACATTCACTGACGATCTCTCTAGATACGGGCATGTGTTCCTATTGAAACACAAGTCTGAAGCTTTTGAGAAATTCAGAGAATATAAGCACGAAGTAGAGAACCAAACGGGCAAAAGTATTAAGATCCTTCGATCTGATCGAGGAGGAGAATACTTGAGCAATGAGTTCCAAGATTATCTAAAAGAGAATGGGATTCTCTCTCAGCTTACTCCACCTTATACACCACAGCACAACGGTGTATCGGAACGGAGGAACCGCACCCTATTAGATATGGTGCGCTCTATGATGAGCACAGCTGAGTTACCTATTTCCTTCTGGGGGTATGCGCTTGAGACAGCCATACACCTATTGAATATGGTTCCTACCAAATCTGTGCCTACCACTCCATATGAGATATGGAAAGGGAAGAAACCATCTCTTAAGTATGTTAAGATATGGGGTTGTCCAGCCTATGTCAAAAGATAAAATCCGGACAAACTCGAGGCAAGATCAGTCTTATATAAGTTTGTAGGATATCCCAAAAATTCATAAGGGTATATCTTCTACCACCCCGAGGAACAAAAGGTGTTTGTTTCTCGACATGCCACTTTCTTAGAAAAAGGTTTTCTTATGAAACAGATTAGTGGCATTGAGGTAGAACTGGAAGAGGTTCCAGCAACACAAACTATAACAGAAGACTTGGTAGAACCAGAGGATTCAGTAGTACCCGACGAACCCCAGCCTCTCCGCCGATCTAGCAGGGTTTCTCGTCCACCTGAGAGATACTACGGTTTTCTCATTGACGGTGGAAGCGAGGATTGCATCATGGAGGATGATGACCCAACTAGCTTCGAGCAGGCCATCACGAGTAAGGACTCAGTGAAATGGCTGGATGCTATGCGGTCCGAGATGGAATCCATGTACACCAACAAAGTATGGACTTTGGAAGTTGCTCCTGAAGGGGTAAAACCCATTGGGAGCAAGTGGATCTTCAAGAAAAAACTTGGTGTAGATGGGAAAGTGGAGACTTTCAAAGCTAGACTTGTTGCAAAAGGTTTTCGTCAAAGACCAGGTGTGGACTATGACGAAACCTTTTCTCCAGTGGCTATGCTTAAATCCATCCGGATCATGCTTGCCATCGCTGCATATCATGATTACGAAATCTGGCAAATGGATGTTAAGACCGCCTTTCTAAATGGTGATTTAGAAGAGTGCGTGTACATGACTCAGCCAGAGGGCTTCGTAGACAGTGGGAGCAGCGGGAAGATGTGCAAGCTGCTTAAATCCATTTATGGATTAAAGCAAGCATCGCGGAGTAGGAACATCTGCTTTGACGTCGTTATCAAAGAGTTTGATTTCGTCAAAAACTCAGATTAACCTTGTATTTACAAGAAGGTGGCAGAGAGTAAGGTTGTCTTCCTCGTATTGTACGTGGACGACATACTCTTGATAGGAAATGATATTCCTATGCTGCAATCGGTCAAGCTCTTCTTATCACAAAGATTCTCAATGAAAGATCTTGGTGATGCCTCCTGCATATTGGGAATAAGGATCTATAGAGATAGATCCAAACGGATATTGGGATTGTCCCAATCCAGGTACATTGACACCGTACTAAAGAGGTTTAGTATGGAAGAATCCAAGCGTGGGAACTTGACCACGATCTCTGGAGTCACTCTCTCCAAAGAGATGTCTCCCAAGACTGATTTGGAGAGAGCTCGCATGCAAGGGATACCCTATGCTTCGGCTGTAGGCTCTTTCATGTACGCGATGCTATGTACCAGACCCGATGTTGCATACTCACTAAGTGTAGTGAGCAGGTATCAAGCTGATCCTGGAGAGAGTCACTGGACAGCTGTGAAGAGCATTCTCAAGTACTTGCGAAGGACTAAAGAGATGCTCTTGGTGTATGGTAACGGAGAACTCCAAGTGGAGTCCTTTACCGATTCGAGCTTCCAGAGTGATAAGGACGACTCTAAGTCGCAGTCGGGATTTGTCTTTACCCTTTACGGAGGGGCGGTTAGCTGGAAGAGTTCCAAGCAGGAAACCGTGGCAGACTCGACGATGGAGGCTGAATACATCGCTGCCAACGATGCTGCCAAAGAGGCTGTCTGGATCAAGAAGTTCATTAGTGAACTTGGAGTGGTTCCATCCATTGAGCATCCAATACCTTTCTATTGCGATAACAATGGAGCGATGGCTTTGGCCAAGGAACCCAGGTCCCATCAGCGGTCCAGGCATATTCTGAGGCGGTATCACCTGATCCGGGAGATAGTTGATCGCCGGAAGATCGAGGTCAGGAGAGTTGACACGAAGAACAACACGGCGGATCCACTCACGAAGGCCATACCCCAGATACAGTTTGAGAGACTCTTCGGGATGCTCGGTATGCGATACTACAGCAGCTGGCCTTAGTGCAAGTGGGAGATTGTTAGTTGTATGTATGCCCTAGAGGCCAGTATTGTACAGATGATGTATATTATATTGGATGCTTGGACATATATAGAGACGACTTTCTTGCTCGATATGATAGTATGCTATCTGGTTGCTCTTTATCTTAACATGTACACTAGTCTCTTTAAACTGTCTTTTAGTTACATGTTGGTAAAGCCCTTAGGATTTGTACTTGACTGCCTGGACTATGATGCAGATCATACTAGTGGGGACATGGTAGTCCATAAGTACATCCTTCAAGGTCCCTAGTCGTGGGTGTATCGAGACGGGGCATCGATATACCAGAGTAGACTAGCGTATACGCTTCTCGACCCATGAGATGGGCGATGGATGATCCCATATCCATTGGTGTTTGACATCAGAGATCGTATACGGGTGCTCAGTGGAGACTGGGTACACTGGACGGACTCGCCGAGAACTCCCAGATGGTATTATACCTCATGTCAGATGGCAGTTCTCAGGTGACACTTGTACAGGTTAGTCTGTAGACCCGAGATCGTCATAGTGTCTTGTGTGATTCCTACTGTGCATTGATCTCCACCTTACCACGTCCATGAGGGCGTGCAAAACGGTGGTCTTTGGGTACAGTCCCGAGTCACATGGAGGCAATGAGCGATAGGAGGGGTTTCGTCTCTCCCGGTATTGGGAGTTGATGTTGCGCTGTGCTCGATTGGCCGTAACAGGGAAGTCCCTGGCCAGGGCTGATCAGAGATTTGCTGGTAAGTGTTACCAGTAGTTTCTCGACCCGTTATGAGCCTCACATCGGCACGACTTATCGGTTATAGGGGTCTGACGTTTACCACCCCTAGACTTGATATGCGACATATCAGACGAACAGACCGGACTGTATGGTAAGTGTTACTGGTTGGTTTCACAGGAGTGTGAGCGGGCTAGCTCGTCGATCTTCTGATCGCTCGATACCCGGATGGCCGTTACGTTTAGCAGACCGCTTGCGGCTTGTGGGTGCTTGATATGATCATCATCTGCTACCGGCGTATTGACGAGTCTTTAGAGTCCTACACAGAGGTTTCCTGGATCAAGCGAAACGAAATAGGAGCGCATATGAGATATGTGCAGGACCGAGAATAATGCGTGTATGTGATACCGTATACCATTCTCGCGATGAATGTATCGAATGGTTATATTCGATATAACCTAGATATCGAATCAAGGATTGATTCGATAAGCCGATACATAGGATACTAGTCGGTCATATGCGATATGACCGGATGGTTAAATCAAGTGTTGATTTAATGATTTAATGTATAATTATATATTTGATATATTACTTTGCATTAACTAGTATTGGTTCATTTTAAATGGATTTTCTCACTTGATGTGCAAGTTGTATATGTGATATACTTTTATGCACATGTTTGTATCATGTTTGATGATACTTGCTCATTTGTTTAAGTGTAAAGAATTAAACCATGGTTAAAAGATGATTAGGGTTTTGCTTATTCATTTATTTGTTTATTTGTTCATTTATTTATTTGGAAATGGTTTAGATGAGAATGGTGGCTTTATTTGTTTCTAGTTGAAGCTTCATGAAGCTTTGACTTCTTAACTATTCTTGTCTTCATGCTTAACCCTAACTCATCCAAGTAACCATGGTCTATTCTCTACACTCTACCCTAGTTAGTATATGATAAGTATTCATTTACTTTTCAATTTTATGAATACTCATCATATTCTAGCTTCATCTTCTTCTTCATCTTCAAAAGAAAAAGCTTAAGTCCATTAATGGCAACTTGAGCTAAAGTGTGAGAAATCCAATTCTAAAGTGAGCCCACCTCCTATTTCTTCACCCTCTACCTCTTGCCAAGTCGTTTTGGGTGTTTTCTTCACAAGTTTCACAACTTGGTGAAGTCGGAGCTGGATCTTGTGAAACCTCGACGTAGATCATCTTCGGCACGAAGCCGACGACCTTGCCAGCCCATTTCTCCGATGAAGCCGATGCTTGAGTTCGGGATTCGAGACAGACAGCGAGAGGACGTCTACGTGGAGCTAAGGAAGTGGATATCCGGATCTACAAAGGTTGTAGCTTCTTATCTTTAGTTAAGTTGTTAACTAGATTCGTTTTTCGCCTAGATTTCTAGTCGACGATCCGTACTAGGGTTTCTCGGCACCCATAAAATTTGAAATTGGCATGGTTGATGCCTTGTGAGACCTCTATAGTGTGCCTAGGAACCCTACAGTGGTATCAGAGCCTAGCTAGAGCCTTAGGCGAAGTCTAGACGACGTTTGAAACCCGATCGAACCGAAACCCTAAAATCCATGATGCTCTCTGGAAATTTTCTGAAAACTGGGTTTTTTCCAAATTAAAAATATGCAGAAAATTCAGCAGGACTTTCTAAGAATTACTGTGAAATACGATCACCCAATTCCTCCAAAGTGCGGCGGAACCGCGGCAGAAGCCTTGCTTCTGCGGCGGTTCCGCGGTCGTATGATGACGTCACCCACCCAATTTTGCACAGTAATTTCTTTTATTCAGTGCTGAGTTCTCTGGGAATTTTTAATATTTATTCAAGAGTTGAGTATTATGGGTTGTATTGGGGACTCGGTATTTCGATCGGATTATCAAACTTTGTCTAAGTGTTTTCGGGATAATTTTTGAATATGTTAAAAAGTTCGACCGGATGTAAATACCCAATCTTTCCCCTGCCACGAAATTTCCAATTGTTGGACTTTTCCGTAGTTTAAAGACGTTCGAAGTAGTGCAAGTAACGCGATGGTCCCTCTAGAAGACAACAAACCTTAACTCGATTATGTGACCGTCTTGAACTGCCCTTTGAACCTTCGGGTTTGGGGCAGTACGGCGTGCCACATGTGAGGCGTTGGCTTGACCCTTCTACGGCTGGACCGTTGGTACTGAGGCATGAAGTGAATGTCTTTGAACTTATTTCATGTTTTGATCGGTTTCGGGAAAACTTGGGTGTTTGAATGTTCGATCGGAAATTTTAATATTTTCTATTTATCCGGAATGGGATACAATAATTGGAATTCACAAACAGTTATGAGATAACTGAATGAATGTTATAAATCTAGCAGTTTAGTCCCACATGATATTGAAAAGAGTTTTCGATAATGAGACTAAAATGCGGGGTTTATAATTGTTAGGCATGTGATGTCTAAGTATTTCATTTGATTAGGCATGCGATGTCTAAAAAGGTTGCGAATTCCAACAGTTGTAGTTTTACACTTTCTTTTCTATGACCGTAAGTGTAATATGTGATATCGCCGGTTTCGTTGCTATATGTCAACGGCAATTGGGATGCGCATATTTACTTACGTTGATGACATGTGATATTATGTGTTGCTGGATATGTTATATTGGATTGTCGTGTTTGAATAGCCGGGGTTTTTTATGTGAGATGAGTGTTTTTCATTTTCATTCATGTAAAAACTTGTATGTAATATTCTTTTATTTGGGGCACTTCCAGGTTGCGGAAGATGTCACCTTTTTGTATATTATTTACTTTTTTGCATTAGGATAGACCCAAGGAGGGGAGCACAAGTAACCGGGTTCTAGGGTCCAGTGGGAGACCATCTCGAGGAGTCGAGTCCGGGTCTCCTAACCCTAGAATTGGTAGGGTTGCTTGCCGCTCTCGTAGGGGTCTAGGGGTGTGGGATTGGCTATTCATCACGACCGTGGAATCCGTGTTTTATACTGGCTCGTATTGAAAACACGGACGTCCTAGTATATCCAATATTTCATATGATATTTTCTGCTGCGATATCTGTGATGTGATCATGTGATGTTCTGTGATAGATACAGTATATAGTATATATGATATATTATATAGACGTTACTTATGTTTTGCACCCGCACTAGCCCTGCCCTGCTCTGTCGTTAGTTACCTAACCTAACGGTGCACGAGGGGACATCGAGATGAATGCGGATGGCATAAGTGTACGTCGTATTTATCTGTGATGTTTAGGTACTTAAATGATGGGACTTCATTAATGAGATTAATGAAAGAAAAGAAACCTAAGATGTTGTAGAATCGAATTTTAAATAAAACAGGTAGCTACAGTTCTTGCTTTGCATAGCGGTATATATGATATACCCTGCACCTTATTCGGTGAGGAAAGGACCGAGATCCCTTCACCGGGAGTGACTCCTTTAGCAATAACTGGCAGATGCTACACACTCGGTTTGACTTTTGATTGCTTCTATAGTTTCTGCTTTGCACAGTGATATATATGATATATCCCGCACCTCATTCGACGAGGAAAGGGCCGACGATCCCTTCACCGGGAGTGACCCCTTTAGCAAAACTAGAAAAGCCTCAAAATCACTCCATTTTCAAAAACTTCATTTGATTCTACAACGATATCAAGTTCATTACGCTCATGGTTTTCTGAAAACCTGCGTAGCCCTCCGTCATTTCAGATAAGTACTACTTAGTATTCGTGCTACGGTAGTTTGGCATTCGTCAAGGCGTAGTGTACGGTAGCTAACTAGTATTTATCTGCTTATGCATATGATGCAGATTGGATTAGGGTATTCGTACGGCGTTGTTTGGCATTCGTCAAGGGTCGTGCGGGTGGGTTTAATTCAATCAAGAAATGTACGGGTTGAACTTGACTAGTGGACTATGGGTTGTTTGGCATTCGTCAAGGTCATAGAACACTAGGGGTAAAAAATTATTGGGAATTTCAAGTGTTGAAATTTGCAATGAGATTGCATACCTTCTATGAGATAGTTGGATCCCGATACCCACTGCGAGTAAGAGTTACTCCTGGGAGAGTTTTGCACATTGCAATTAGCCGATCAAGTAGGTGTCTAGAAAGGTGTTAACGAGGTTACGCCTCTGGGAAAACGAGGTTTACATTAATTAGGTTCGTGCGAAAGCACGGGGGACCTCCCTCAAAGTACCGACACTGGCTTGGCTGAAAGATTGGCGAACTTGTAGTGTGTAATTAATCCCGGCTAGTCTTTCCTTTTAGGGTTTGAAGGAAGATTGGATAAAAACCAGTGGGAGCCATCCTGATTAGATAAGATAATAACCAATCTGATCTTGCACGAGCATACGCTAAAGTGTTTTCTTCTCTCTCTCTCCAGGTAGCGACCATGTCATGACCTAATAAAGATAATAATATGGATGTATTGACCGAACCCGCATGTTATACTGTGCAGGGGAACGTTGAACCCGTTCTATCTTATAAGTGTTATAAGAATGAACAGGAAACAGGAGAATATCTGGATTCTCAAGCCGCCCAAAAGAACATGCATGTTGATGCATCTTCTACAGGTGTGTTAGTTAGTGAGAACTGTTTCTCAGTTCACCCTACGTCCTGGGTATTAGATACCGGATCAGGATCCCACATATGTAAACAGTTACATAGGCTACGAAAAGGTAGAGAACTGGGAAAATGTGATCATTCCGTTCAAGTTGGGAACGGTGCAAATGTTGCAGCCAAAGCAGTTGGCGAATATCACCTAGTATTACCAAGTGGTGATACAATGATTCTGAATGAGTGCTATTATATACCGAACATGATGTGCAACATTATATCAGTTTCTTTATTGAGTAAAGAAGGATATAATTTTGTAGTAAAGGATAATGTTATGAATATATTCCTAGATCAAAAGTTGATTGCATCAGGCTCGCTACATAATGGCATATTCATTCTAAATCAAAATACAGTCCTCAATATACAAAACACACACAAGAGGAAAAGTTCAGAAATGAACGAATCCTACTTGTGGCATTGTAGACTTGGTCATATCAATGCGACACGACTGGCTAAGTTACATAAGGATGGTTATTTGAATCCGTTCGAATTATCATCTTATGATACTTGCCATTCATGTCTCAAAGGAAAAATGACCAAAGCTCCGTTTAGTGGACACGGAGAAAGAGTTGCTGATCTCTTAGGACTGGTACATAGTGATGTATGCGGTCCCATGTCTACCCTTGCCAGGAACGGTTCTTCCTACTTCATTACATTCACTGACGATCTCTCTAGATACGGGCATGTGTTCCTATTGAAACACAAGTCTGAAGTTTTTGAGAAATTCAGAGAATATAAGCACGAAGTAGAGAACCAAACGGGCAAAAGTATTAAGATCCTTCGATCTGATCGAGGAGGAGAATACTTGAGCAATGAGTTCCAAGATTATCTAAAAGAGAATGGGATTCTCTCTCAGCTTACTCCACCTTATACACCACAGCACAACGGTGTATCGGAACGGAGGAACCGCACCCTATTAGATATGGTGCGCTCTATGATGAGCACAGCTGAGTTACCTATTTCCTTCTGGGGGTATGCGCTTGAGACAGCCATACACCTATTGAATATGGTTCCTACCAAATCTGTGCCTACCACTCCATATGAGATATGGAAAGGGAAGAGACCATCTCTTAAGTATGTTAAGATATGGGGTTGTCCAGCCTATGTCAAAAGATAAAATCCGGACAAACTCGAGGCAAGATCAGTCTTATGTAAGTTTGTAGGATATCCCAAAAATTCACAAGGGTATATCTTCTACCACCCCGAGGAACAAAAGGTGTTTGTTTCTCGACATGCCACTTTCTTAGAAAAAGGTTTTCTTATGAAACAGATTAGTGGCATTGAGGTAGAACTGGAAGAGGTTCCAGCAACACAAACTATAACAGAAGACTTGGTAGAACCAGAGGATTCAGTAGTACCCGACGAACCCCAGCCTCTCCGCCGATCTAGCAGGGTTTCTCGTCCACCTGAGAGATACTACGGTTTTCTCATTGACGGTGGAAGCGAGGATTGCATCATGGAGGATGATGACCCAACTAGCTTCGAGCAGGCCATCACGAGTAAGGACTCAGTGAAATGGCTGGATGCTATGCGGTCCGAGATGGAATCCATGTACACCAACAAAGTATGGACTTTGGAAGTTGCTCCTGAAGGGGTAAAACCCATTGGGAGCAAGTGGATCTTCAAGAAAAAACTTGGTGTAGATGGGAAAGTGGAGACTTTCAAAGCTAGACTTGTTGCAAAAGGTTTTCGTCAAAGACCAGGTGTGGACTATGACGAAACCTTTTCTCCAGTGGCTATGCTTAAATCCATCCGGATCATGCTTGCCATCGCTGCATATCATGATTATGAAATCTGGCAAATGGATGTTAAGACCGCCTTTCTAAATGGTGATTTAGAAGAGTGCGTGTACATGACTCAGCCAGAGGGCTTCGTAGACAGTGGGAGCAGCGGGAAGATGTGCAATCTGCTTAAATCCATTTATGGATTAAAGCAAGCATCGCGGAGTTGGAACATCTGCTTTGACGTCGTTATCAAAGAGTTTGATTTCGTCAAAAACCCAGATGAACCTTGTATTTACAAGAAGGTGGCAGAGAGTAAGGTTGTCTTCCTCGTATTGTACGTGGACGACATACTCTTGATAGGAAATGATATTCCTATGCTGCAATCGGTCAAGCTCTTCTTATCACAAAGATTCTCAATGAAAGATCTTGGTGATGCCTCCTGCATATTGGGAATAAGGATCTATAGAGATAGATCCAAACGGATATTGGGATTGTCCCAATCCAGGTACATTGACACCGTACTAAAGAGGTTTAGTATGGAAGAATCCAAGCGTGGGAACTTGACCACGATCTCTGGAGTCACTCTCTCCAAAGAGATGTCTCCCAAGACTGATTTGGAGAGAGCTCGCATGCAAGGGATACCCTATGCTTCGGCTGTAGGCTCTTTCATGTACGCGATGCTATGTACCAGACCCGATGTTGCATACTCACTAAGTGTAGTGAGCAGGTATCAAGCTGATCCTGGAGAGAGTCACTGGACAGCTGTGAAGAGCATTCTCAAGTACTTGCGAAGGACTAAAGAGATGCTCTTGGTGTATGGTAACGGAGAACTCCAAGTGGAGTCCTTTACCGATTCGAGCTTCCAGAGTGATAAGGACGACTCTAAGTCGCAGTCGGGATTTGTCTTTACCCTTTACGGAGGGGCGGTTAGCTGGAAGAGTTCCAAGCAGGAAACCGTGGCAGACTCGACGATGGAGGCTGAATACATCGCTGCCAACGATGCTGCCAAAGAGGCTGTCTGGATCAAGAAGTTCATTAGGGAACTTGGAGTGGTTCCATCCATTGAGCATCCAATACCTTTCTATTGCGATAACAATGGAGCGGTGGCTTTGGCCAAGGAACCCAGGTCCCATCAGCGGGCCAGGCATATTCTGAGGCGGTATCACCTGATCCGGGAGATAGTTGATCGCCGGAAGATCGAGGTCAGGAGAGTTGACACGAAGAACAACACGGCGGATCCACTCACGAAGGCCATACCCCAGATACAGTTTGAGAGACTCTTCGGGATGCTCGGTATGCGATACTACAACAGCTGGCCTTAGTGCAAGTGGGAGATTGTTAGTTGTATGTATGCCCTAGAGGCCAGTATTGTACAGATGATGTATATTATATTGGATGCTTGGACATATATAGAGACGACTTTCTTGCTCGATATGATAGTATGCTATCTGGTTGCTCTTTATCTTAACATGTACACTAGTCTCTTTAAACTGTCTTTTAGTTACATGTTGGTAAAGCCCTTAGGATTTGTACTTGACTGCCTGGACTATGATGCAGATCATACTAGTGGGGACATGGTAGTCCATAAGTACATCCTTCAAGGTCCCTAGTCGTGGGTGTATCGAGACGGGGCATCGATATACCAGAGTAGACTAGCGTATACGCTTCTCGACCCATGAGATGGGCGATGGATGATCCCATATCCATTGGTGTTTGACATCAGAGATCGTATGCGGGTGCTCAGTGGAGACTGGGTACACTGGACGGACTCGCCGAGAACTCCCAGATGGTATTATACCTCATGTCAGATGGCAGTTCTCAGGTGACACTTGTACAGGTTAGTCTGTAGACCCGAGATCGTCATAGTGTCTTGTGTGATTCCTACTGTGCTTTGATCTCCACCTTACCACGTCCATGAGGGCGTGCAAAACGGTGGTCTTTGGGTACAGTCCCGAGTCACATGGAGGCAATGAGCGATAGGAGGGGTTTCGTCTCTCCCGGTATTGGGGGTTGATGTTGCGCTCTGCTCGATTGGCCGTAACAGGGAAGTCCCTGGCCAGGGCTGATCAGAGATTTGCTGGTAAGTGTTACCAGTAGTTTCTCGACCCGTTATGAGCCTCACATCGGCACGACTTATCGGTTATAGGGGTCTGACGTTTACCACCCCTAGACTTGATATGCGACATATCAGACGAACAGACCGGACTGTATGGTAAGTGTTACTGGTTGGTTTCACAGGAGTGTGAGCGGGCTAGCTCGTCGATCTTCTGATCGCTCGATACCCGGATGGCCGTTACGTTTAGCAGACCGCTTGCGGCTTGTGGGTGCTTGATATGATCATCATCTGCTACCGGCGTATTGACGAGTCTTTAGAGTCCTACACAGAGGTTTCCTGGATCAAGCGAAACGAAATAGGAGCGCATATGAGATATGTGCAGGACCGAGAATAATGCGTGTATGTGATACCGTATACCATTCTCGCGATGAATGTATCGAATGGTTATATTCGATATAACCTAGATATCGAATCAAGGATTGATTCGATAAGCCGATACATAGGATACTAGTCGGTCATATGCGATATGACCGGATGGTTAAATCAAGTGTTGATTTAATGATTTAATGTATAATTATATATTTGATATATTAGTTTGCATTAACTAGTATTGGTTCATTTTAAATGGATTTTCTCACTTGATGTGCAAGTTGTATATGTGATATACTTTTATGCACATGTTTGTATCATGTTTGATGATACTTGCTCATTTGTTTAAGTGTAAAGAATTAAACCATGGTTAAAAGATGATTAGGGTTTTGCTTATTCATTTATTTGTTTATTTGTTCATTTATTTATTTGGAAATGGTTTAGATGAGAATGGTGGCTTTATTTGTTTCTAGTTGAAGCTTCATGAAGCTTTGACTTCTTAACTATTCTTGTCTTCATGCTTAACCCTAACTCATCCAAGTAACCATGGTCTATTCTCTACACTCTACCCTAGTTAGTATATGATAAGTATTCATTTACTTTTCAATTTTATGAATACTCATCATATTCTAGCTTCATCTTCTTCTTCATCTTCAAAAGAAAAAGCTTAAGTCCATTAATGGCAACTTGAGCTAAAGTGTGGGAAATCCAATTCTAAAGTGAGCCCACCTCCTATTTCTTCACCCTCTACCTCTTGCCAAGTCGTTTTGGGTGTTTTCTTCACAAGTTTCACAACTTGGTGAAGTCGGAGCTGGATCTTGTGAAACCTCGACGTAGATCATCTTCGGCACGAAGCCGACGACCTTGCCAGCCCATTTCTCCGATGAAGCCGATGCTTGAGTTCGGGATTCGAGACAGACAGCGAGAGGACGTCTACGTGGAGCTAAGGAAGTGGATATCCGGATCTACAAAGGTTGTAGCTTCTTATCTTTAGTTAAGTTGTTAACTAGATTCGTTTTTCGCCTAGATTTCTAGTCGACGATCCGTACTAGGGTTTCTCGGCACCCATAAAATTTGAAATTGGCATGGTTGATGCCTTGTGAGACCTCTATAGTGTGCCTAGGAACCCTACAGTGGTATCAGAGCCTAGCTAGAGCCTTAGGCGAAGTCTAGACGACGTTTGAAACCCGATCGAACCGAAACCCTAAAATCCATGATGCTCTCTGGAAATTTTCTGAAAACTGGGTTTTTTCCAAATTAAAAATATGCAGAAAATTCAGCAGGACTTTCTAAGAATTACTGTGAAATACGATCACCCAATTCCTCCAAAGTGCGGCGGAACCGCGGCAGAAGCCTTGCTTCTGCGGCGGTTCCGCGGTCGTATGATGACGTCACCCACCCAATTTTGCACAGTAATTTCTTTTATTCAGTGCTGAGTTCTCTGGGAATTTTTAATATTTATTCAAGAGTTGAGTATTCTGGGTTGTATTGGGGACTTGGTATTTCGATCGGATTATCAAACTTTGTCTAAGTGTTTTCCGGATAATTTTTGAATATGTTAAAAAGTTCGACCGGATGTAAATACCCAATCTTTCCCCTGCCGCGAAATTTCCAATTGTTGGACTTTTCCGTAGTTTAAAGACGTTCGAAGTAGTGCAAGTAACGCGATGGTCCCTCTAGAAGACAACAAACCTTAACTCGATTATGTGACCGTCTTGAACTGCCCTTTGAACCTTCGGGTTTGGGGCAGTACGGCGTGCCACATGTGAGGCGTTGGCTTGACCCTTCTACGGCTGGACCGTTGGTACTGAGGCATGAAGTGAATGTCTTTGAACTTATTTCATGTTTTGATCGGTTTCGGGAAAACTTGGGTGTTTGAATGTTCGATCGGAAATTTTAATATTTTCTATTTATCCGGAATGGGATACAATAATTGGAATTCACAAACAGTTATGAGATAACTGAATGAATGTTATAAATCTAGCAGTTTAGTCCCACATGATATTGAAAAGAGTTTTCGATAATGAGACTAAAAAGCGGGGTTTATAATTGTTAGGCATGTGATGTCTAAGTATTTCATTTGATTAGGCATGCGATGTCTAAAAGGGTTGCGAATTCCAACTGTTGTAGTTTTACACTTTCTTTTCTGTGACCGTAAGTGTAATATGTGATATCGCCGGTTTCGTTGCTATATGTCAACGGCAATTGGGATGCGCATATTTACTTACGTTGATGACATGTGATATTATGTGTTGCTGGATATGTTATATTGGATTGTCGTGTTTGAATAGCCGGGTTTTTTTTTATGTGAGATGAGTGTTTTTCATTTTTCATTCATGTAAAAACTTGTATGTAATATTCTTTTATTTGGGGCACTTCCAGGTTGCGGAAGATGTCACCTTTTTGTATATTATTTACTTTTTTGCATTAGGATAGACCCAAGGAGGGGAGCACAAGTAACCGGGTTCTAGGGTCCAGTGGGAGACCATCTCGAGGAGTCGAGTCCGGGTCTCCTAACCCTAGAATTGGTAGGGTTGCTTGCCGCTCTCGTAGGGGTCTAGGGGTGTGGGATTGGCTATTCATCACGACCGTGGAATCCGTGTTTTATACTGGCTCGTATTGAAAACATGGACGTCCTAGTATATCCAATATTTCATATGATATTTTCTGCTGCGATATCTGTGATGTGATCATGTGATGTTCTGTGATAGATACAGTATATAGTATATATGATATATTATATAGACGTTACTTATGTTTTGCACCCGCACTAGCCCTGCCCTGCTCTGTCGTTAGTTACCTAACCTAACGGTGCACGAGGGGACATCGAGATGAATGCGGATGGCATAAGTGTACGTCGTATTTATCTGTGATGTTTAGATCTTAAATGATAGGACTTCATTAATGAGATTAATGAAAGAAAAGAAACCTAAGATGTTGTAGAATCGAATTTTAAATAAAACAGGTAGCTACAGTTCTTGCTTTGCATAGCGGTATATATGATATACCCTGCACCTTATTCGATGAGGAAAGGACCGAGATCCCTTCACCGGGAGTGACTCCTTTAGCAATAACTGGCAGATGCTACACACTCGGTTTGACTTTTGATTGCTTCTATAGTTTCTGCTTTGCACAGTGATATATATGATATATCCCGCACCTCATTCGACGAGGAAAGGGCCGACGATCCCTTCACCGGGAGTGACCCCTTTAGCAAAACTAGAAAAGCCTCAAAATCACTCCATTTTCAAAAACTTCATTTGATTCTACAACGATATCAAGTTCATTACGCTCATGGTTTTCTGAAAACCTGCGTAGCCCTCCGTCATTTCAGATAAGTACTACTTAGTATTCGTGCTACGGTAGTTTGGCATTCGTCAAGGCGTAGTGTACGGTAGCTAACTAGTATTTATCTGCTTATGCATATGATGCAGATTGGATTAGGGTATTCATACGGCGTTGTCTGGCATTCGTCAAGGGTCGTGCGGGTGGGTTTAATTCAATCAAGAAATGTACGGGTTGAACTTGACTAGTGGACTATGGGTTGTTTGGCATTCGTCAAGGTCATAGAACACTAGGGGTAAAAAATTATTGGGAATTTCAAGTGTTGAAATTTGCAATGAGATTGCATACCTTCTATGAGATAGTTGGATCCCGATACCCACTGCGAGTAAGAGTTACTCCTGGGAGAGTTTTGCACATTGCAATTAGCCGATCAAGTAGGTGTCTAGAAAGGTGTTAACGAGGTTACGCCTCTGGGAAAACGAGGTTTACATTAATTAGGTTCGTGCGAAAGCACGGGGGACCTCCCTCAAAGTACCGACACTGGCCTGGCTGAAAGATTGGCGAACTTGTAGTGTGTAATTAATCCCGGCTAGTCTTTCCTTTTAGGGTTTGAAGGAAGATTGGATAAAAACCAGTGGGAGCCATCCTGATTAGATAAGATAATAACCAATCTGATCTTGCACGAGCATACGCTAAAGTGTTTTCTTCTCTCTCTCTCCAGGTAGCGACCATGTCATGCCCTAATAAAGATAATAATATGGATGTATTGACCGAACCCACATGTTATACTGTGCAGGGGAACGTTGAACCCGTTCTATCTTATAAGTGTTATAAGAATGAACAGGAAACAGAAGAATATCTGGATTCTCAAGCCGCCCAAAAGAACATGCATGTTGATGCATCTTCTACAGGTGTGTTAGTTATTGAGAACTGTTTCTCAGTTCACCCTACGTCCTGGGTATTAGATACCGGATCAGGATCCCACATATGTAAATTGTTACATAGGCTACGAAAAGGTAGAGAACTGGGAAAATGTGATCATTCCGTTCAAGTTGGGAACGGTGCAAATGTTGCAGCCAAAGCAGCTGGCGAATATCACCTAGTATTACCAAGTGGTGATACAATGATTCTGAATGAGTGCTATTATATACCGAACATGATGTGCAACATTATATCAGTTTCTTTATTGAGTAAAGAAGGATATAATTTTGTAGTAAAGGATAATGTTATGAATATATTCCTAGATCAAAAATTGATTGCATCAGGCTCGCTACATAATGGCATATTCATTCTAAATCAAAATACAGTCCTCAATATACAAAACACACACAAGAGGAAAAGTTCAGAAATGAACGAATCCTACTTGTGGCATTGTAGACTTGGTCATATCAATGCGACACGACTGGCTAAGTTACATAAGGATGGTTATTTGAATCCGTTCGAATTATCATCTTATGATACTTGCCATTCATGTCTCAAAGGAAAAATGACCAAAGCTCCGTTTAGTGGACACGGAGAAAGAGTTGCTGAACTCTTAGGACTGGTACATAGTGATGTATGCGGTCCCATGTCTACCCTTGCCAGGAACGGTTCTTCCTACTTCATTACATTCACTGACGATCTCTCTAGATACGGGCATGTGTTCCTATTGAAACACAAGTCTGAAGATTTTGAGAAATTCAGAGAATATAAGCACGAAGTAGAGAACCAAACGGGCAAAAGTATTAAGATCCTTCGATCTGATCGAGGAGGAGAATACTTGAGCAATGAGTTCCAAGATTATCTAAAAGAGAATGGGATTCTCTCTCAGCTTACTCCACCTTATACACCACAGCACAACGGTGTATCGGAACGGAGGAACCGCACCCTATTAGATATGGTGCGCTCTATGATGAGCACAGCTGAGTTACCTATTTCCTTCTGGGGGTATGCGCTTGAGACAGCCATACACCTATTGAATATGGTTCCTACCAAATCTGTGCCTACCACTCCATATGAGATATGGAAAGGGAAGAGACCATCTCTTAAGTATGTTAAGATATGGGGTTGTCCAGCCTATGTCAAAAGACAAAATCCGGACAAACTCGAGGCAAGATCAGTCTTATGTAAGTTTGTAGGATATCCCAAAAATTCACAAGGGTATATCTTCTACCACCCCGAGGAACAAAAGGTGTTTGTTTCTCGACATGCCACTTTCTTAGAAAAAGGTTTTCTTATGAAACAGATTAGTGGCATTGAGGTAGAACTGGAAGAGGTTCCAGCAACACAAACTATAACAGAAGACTTGGTAGAACCAGAGGATTCAGTAGTACCCGACGAACCCCAGCCTCTCCGCCGATCTAGCAGGGTTTCTCGTCCACCTGAGAGATACTACGGTTTTCTCATTGACGGTGGAAGCGAGGATTGCATCATGGAGGATGATGACCCAACTAGCTTCGAGCAGGCCATCACGAGTAAGGACTCAGTGAAATGGCTGGATGCTATGCGGTCCGAGATGGAATCCATGTACACCAACAAAGTATGGACTTTGGAAGTTGCTCTTGAAGGGGTAAAACCCATTGGGAGCAAGTGGATCTTCAAGAAAAAACTTGGTGTAGATGGGAAAGTGGAGACTTTCAAAGCTAGACTTGTTGCAAAAGGTTTTCGTCAAAGACCAGGTGTGGACTATGACGAAACCTTTTCTCCAGTGGCTATGCTTAAATCCATCCGGATCATGCTTGCCATCGCTGCATATCATGATTACGAAATCTGGCAAATGGATGTTAAGACCGCCTTTCTAAATGGTGATTTAGAAGAGTGCGTGTACATGACTCAGCCAGAGGGCTTCGTAGACAGTGGGAGCAGCGGGAAGATGTGCAAGCTGCTTAAATCCATTTATGGATTAAAGCAAGCATCGCGGAGTTGGAACATCTGCTTTGACGTCGTTATCAAAGAGTTTGATTTCGTCAAAAACCCAGATGAACCTTGTATTTACAAGAAGGTGGCAGAGAGTAAGGTTGTCTTCCTCGTATTGTACGTGGACGACATGCTCTTGATAGGAAATGATATTCCTATGCTGCAATCGGTCAAGCTCTTCTTATCACAAAGATTCTCAATGAAAGATCTTGGTGATGCCTCCTGTATATTGGGAATAAGGATCTATAGAGATAGATCCAAACGGATATTGGGATTGTCCCAATCCAGGTACATTGACACCGTACCAAAGAGGTTTAGTATGGAAGAATCCAAGCGTGGGAACTTGCCCACGATCTCTGGAGTCACTCTCTCCAAAGAGATGTCTCCCAAGACTGATTTGGAGAGAGCTCGCATGCAAGGGATACCCTATGCTTCGGCTGTAGGCTCTATCATGTATGCGATGCTATGTACCAGACCCGATGTTGCATACTCACTAAGTGTAGTGAGCAGGTATCAAGCTGATCCTGGAGAGAGTCACTGGACAGCTGTGAAGAGCATTCTCAAGTACTTGCGAAGGACTAAAGAGATGCTCTTGGTGTATGGTAACGGAGAACTCCAAGTGGAGTCCTTTACCGATTCGAGCTTCCAGAGTGATAAGGACGACTCTAAGTCGCAGTCGGGATTTGTCTTTACCCTTTACGGAGGGGCTGTTAGCTGGAAGAGTTCCAAGCAGGAAACCGTGGCAGACTCGACGATGGAGGCTGAATACATCGCTGCCAACGATGCTGCCAAAGAGGCTGTCTGGATCAAGAAGTTCATTAGTGAACTTGGAGTGGTTCCATACATTGAGCATCCAATACCTTTGTATTGCGATAACAATGGAGCGGTGGCTTTGGCCAAGGAACCCAGGTCCCATCAGCGGTCCAGGCATATTCTGAGGCGGTATCACCTGATCCGGGAGATAGTTGATCGCCGGAAGATCGAGGTCAGGAGAGTTGACACGAAGAACAACACGGCGGATCCACTCACGAAGGCCATACCCCAGATACAGTTTGAGAGACTCTTCGGGATGCTCGGTATGCGATACTACAGCAGCTGGCCTTAGTGCAAGTGGGAGATTGTTAGTTGTATGTATGCCCTAGAGGCCAGTATTGTACAGAAGATGTATATTATATTGGATGCTTGGACATACATGGAGGCAATGAGCGATAGGAGGGGTTTCGTTTCTCCCGGTATTGGGGGTTGATGTTGCGCTGTGGTCGATTGGCCGTAACAGGGAAGTCCCTGGCCAGGGCTGATCAGAGATTTGCTGGTAAGTGTTACCAGTAGTTTCTCGACCCGTTATGAGCCTCACATCGGCACGACTTATCGGTTATTGGGGTCTGACGTTTACCACCCCTAGACTTGATATGCGACATATCAGACGAACAGATCGGACTGTATGGTAAGTGTTACTGGTTGGTTTCACAGGTGTGTGAGCGGGCTAGCTCGTCGATCTTCTGATCGCTCGATACCCGGATGGCCGTTACGTTTAGCAGACCGCTTACGGCTTGTGGGTGCTTGATATGATCATCATCTGCTACCGGCGTATTTACGAGTCTTTAGAGTCCTACACAGAGGTTTCCTGGCTCAAGCGAAACGAAATAGGAGCGCATATGAGATATGTGCAGGACCGAGAATAATGCGTGTATGTGATACCGTATACCATTCTCGCGATGAATGTATCGAATGGTTATATTCGATATAACCTAGATATCGAATCAAGGATTGATTCGATAAGCCGATACATAGGATACTAGTCGGTCATATGCGATATGACCGGATCGTTAAATCAAGTGTTGATTTAACGATTTAATGTATAATTATATATTTGATATATTACTTTGCATTAACTAGTATTGGTTCATTTTAAATGGATTTTCTCACTTGATGTGCAAGTTGTATATGTGATATACTTTTATGCATATGTTTGTATCATGTTTGATGATACTTGCTCATTTGGTTAAGTGTAAAGAATTAAACCATGGTTAAAAGATGATTAGGGTTTTGCTTATTCATTTATTTATTTATTTGGAAATGGTTTAGATGAGAATGGTGGCTTTATTTGTTTCTAGTTGAAGCTTCATGAAGCTTTGACTTCTTAACCATTCTTGTCTTCATGCTTAACCCTAACTCATCCAAGTAACCATGGTCTATTCTCTACACTCTACCCTAGTTAGTATATGATAAGTATTCATTTACTTTTCAATTTTATGAATACTCATCATATTCTAGCTTCATCTTCTTCTTCATCTTCAAAAGAAAAAGCTTAAGTCCATTAATGGCAACTTGAGCTAAAGTGTGAGAAATCCAATTCTAAAGTGAACCCACCTCCTATTTCTTCACCCTCTACCTCTTGCCAAGTCGTTTTGGGTGTTTTCTTCACAAGTTTCACAACTTGGTGAAGTCGGAGCTGGATCTTGTGAAACCTCGACGTAGATCATCTTCGGCACGAAGCCGACGACCTTGCCCGCCCATTTCTCCGATGAAGCCGATGCTTGAGTTCGGGATTCGAGACGGACAGCGAGAGGACGTCTACGTGGAGCTAAGGAAGTGGATATCCGGATCTACAAAGGTTGTAGCTTCTTATCTTTAGTTAAGTTGTTAACTAGATTCGTTTTTCGCCTAGATTTCTAGTCGACGATCCGTACTAGGGTTTCTCGGCACCCATAAAATTTGAAATTGGCATGGTTGATGCCTTGTGAGACCTCTATAGTGTGCCTAGGAACCCTACATAAAAAACACTCCATTTTAAAATCATTTGATTCTACAACGATATCAAGTTCATTACGCAATAGGTTTTCAGAAAAACCTGTCGTAGCCCTCCGTCATTTCAGATAAGTCCTACTTAGTATTCGTGCTGCGTTTGTTGGCCTTTGTTAAGGCGTAGTGTGCGGTAGCTGACTAGTGCTTATCTGCTTATGCATATGATGCAAATTGGGTTAGGGTAGTCGTACGACCTTGTTGGACTTTGTCAAGGGTCGTGCGGGTGGGTTTAATTCAATCAAGAAATGACGGGTTGAACTTGACTAGCATCCTATGGTTTGTTGGTCTTTGTCAAGGTCATAGGAGGTTAGGGGCAAAATTATCGGGAATTTCAAGTGTTGAAGTTTGCAATGAGATTGCATACCTTCTATGAGATAGTTGGATCCCGATACCCACTGCGAGTAATTGTTACTCCTGGGAGAGTTTTACACATTACAATTAGCCGATCAAGTATGTGTCTAGAAAGGTGTCAACGAGGTTACGTCTCTGGGAAAACGAGGTTTATTTTAATTAGGTCCGTGCGAAAGCACGGGGAACCTCCCTCAAAGTACCGACACTGGCCTGGCTGAAAGATTGGCGAAGTTGTACGGTGTAATTAATCCCGGCTAGTCTTTCCTTTTAGGGTTTGAAGGAAGATTTGATAAAAACAGTGGGAGCCATCCTGATTAGATAAAATAATAACCAATCTGATCTTGCAGGAGCGCACGCAGAGTGTTTTCTTCTCTCTCTCTCCAGGTAGCGACCATGTAACGCATTAATCAAGATAATAATACAGATGAATTGACCGAACTGCTTGTTATACTGTGCCTGGGGAACGTTGGTCTCGCTCCAACTTATAAATGTTATAAGACAGAGTAGGAAATTGGGGATTACCAGAATTCCCGTGCCGCCCATACGAAGAAAGTGCATGCTGATGCATCTTCTTCGGGTGTGTTCATTACAGAGAACTGTTTCTCAGTATCCTTTACGTCCTGGGTATGTGATACCGGATCAGGATCCCGCATATGTAATCTGTTACATGGGCTACAGAAAGGTAGAGAACTGAGAACGGGTGATAAGTTTCATGAGATAGAAAACGGTGCAAGTGTTGCAGCCAAGTCTGTTGGTCACTATCACCCTGTATTACCAGAATACATTGATTCTGAACGAATGTTATTAGATACCGAACCTAATATACAACATCATATCAGTCTCTTTATTAAGTAAAGAAGGATATAATTTTGTATTGTTGGATAATGTTTTGAACATTTCCTATATCAAAAGTTGATCGGTTCAGGCACGTTATCTAAAAGCATTGACATTCTAAATCAAACTACAGTTCTTAGTATACAGAACACATACAAGAGGAAGAGTTCAGAAATGAACAAATCCTTCTTGAGGTATTGTAGACTAGGTCATATCAATGCGACCCGACCAGCTGAAGTTACATATAGATGCATATTTAAATTAGTTTGAATTTACATCTTGTGAAACTTGCCGGTCATGTCACAGAGATAAGATGACCATAGCTCCGTTTATTAGAAACAGAGAAAGAGTTAGTGAACTCTTGGGATGATACATGAAGGTCCCCTGTCTACACATGCCAAGACCGGTCCTTTGTACTTCATTACATTCTCTGATAATCTCTCAAGATTCAGACATATGTTCCTGTTGAAACACAAGTCCGAACCTTTTGAGATATTCACAGAATATAAGTTAGAAGTAGAGAACCAAAACGGGTAAAAGTATTATGTCCTTTGATGTGATTAAGGAGGAGAATACTTGAGCACGAAATTCCTGGATTATTCTAAAGGAGAATGAGATTCTCTCTCAGCATTATTCCTCCGCATACACCACAGCACGTCGGTGTATCGGGGCGGAGCAATCACACCCTATATGATAAGGTGTACTCTATGATGAGTACTACTGAGTTACCTATTTCCTTTTGGGAGTTATGCACTTATGAAGTTGCATACCTATTGAATAGGGTTCCGATCAAATCAGTTCCCTACCACTTCATCTGAGATATGGAAAGGGAAGAGCCCATATCTTAAGTTTGTTAAGATTTGGGGTTGTCCGGCCTATGTTTAAAAGCGAAATCCGGACAAGCTCGAGGCAAAGTCAGTTCTGTAGAAGTTTGTTGGATATCCCAAGCATTCGCAAGGCAATATCTTCTACCAAACCGAGGAACAAAAGATGTTTTGTTTCTCAGCATGCCACCTTTATGAAAGGAATTTCTTGTGAAGAAATTAGTGAACATGAGGTAGAACTGGAAGGAGTTCCAGCTATACAAACTGCAGCTGATGATTTGGTAGAACCAAAGGATTCAATAGTAACCAACGAATCTCAGCCTCTCCGCCGATCTAGTAGGGTTCCTCACCCACCTGAGAGATACTTTGGTTTCTCTATAACAGTGGGAGCGAGGATTGCATCATCAGATGATGACCCAACTAGTTTCGAACAGGCCATCAGGAGTGAGGACTCTGTAAGAATGGCTGGATGCTTAGCGATCTGAGATGGAATCTTTATACACCAACAAAGTATGGACTTTGGTTGCCTTATCTGAAGGGTTAAATCCCCGTCAGGAGCAAATATATCTTGAGAAGATTACTTGGTGTACATGGAAAAGTTGAGACTTTCAAAGCTAGACTTGTTAAAGGTTTGCATCATAGACCAGTTGTGGCTAATGGTAAAACCTTTTCTGGGGCCTATGCTTAAGTCCATCCAGATCCCACTTGCCACGGCTACATACCATGACTACGATATCTGGCGGTTGGGTGTCATGACTGCTTTTTCTAAATGATGTTTTAGAAGAGAGAGTCTATAAGTACACAGTCAGAGGGCTTCGTAGACAGTGGGAGCAGCGGAAACGTGTGTAAGATGTTTTATGTGATAAAGCAGGCATCGCGGAGTTGGAAAGTCTGTTTTGATGTGGTAGTCAAAGAGTTTGACTTCATCAAAATAGTAGATGATCCTTGTATATATGAAAAGGTAGTAGGGAGTATGGTGGTAATCCTCGTAGAGTACGTGGATGACATACTCTTGATAGGGAAGGAGTTTCCTATGCTACGCTCGATCAATCTCCGCTTATCACAAGGATTCTACATATAGGATCAAAGTGATACCTACTAAATCCTGGGTTTTGGATCTATGAGATAGATCTAATTGGATATTAGGATACTCACTAGTTGAAGTGAGATGGTATCAATTGATCTTGGGAAGAATCACTGGAAGTGTTCCAGGGTGATAAGGACGACTGAAAGTCAGTAACAGGCATTGTCTTTACCCTCAGTAAAGGGACGGTATGTTGGAAGAGTTCCAAGACAGATACCGTGGCATACTAGACGATAAAGGCTGGATACATCGCTACCAAAGATGCTACCAAAGAGGAAGTCTGGGTGTATATTAGTTCATGAGATGAACTTCGTTCCTACCATTGTATGACAATGGAGTTGTGGCTTATGCCTAGGAACGCCCGTCCCATCAGTGATCCAGACATATTCTAAGGCAGTGTCACCTGATCACGGAGATGGTTGATCTTTAGGGGATCGAGGTCAGGAGAGTAGACTCAGAGGACAATACGGCGAATCCACTCACGAAGGCCTTTTCCCAGAGAGAGAGAGACTTTTATGGGATGGTTGAGTATGAGATACATCAACCACTGTTATCAGATGGCCCTAGTGCAAGTAGGAGATTATTAGTTATATGTATGCCCTAGAGGCCATTGCTATACATGAGATGTATATTGTAGTGGATGCTTGGACGTATATAGGGAGGACTTTCTTGCTCGACATGATAGTATGGTATCTAGTTACCCTTTACCTTAACGTGTATACTGTTTGTCTCTCTGTTACATGTTGGTAAAGCCCTTAGGATGTGTACTTGACTACCTGGACTATGATGCAGATCATACTAGTGGGGACATGGTAGTCCATAAGTACATCCTTCAAGGTCCCTAGTCGTGGGTGTATCGAGACAGGGCATCGATATACCAGAGTAGACTAGCGTATACTTTCTCGACCCATACAGATGGGCGATGGATGATCCCATATCCATTGGTGTTTGACATCAGAGATGATATACGGGTGCTCAGTAGAGACTGGGTACACTGGACGGACTCGCCGAGAACTCCCAGATGGTATTATACCTTACGTCAGATGGCAGTTCTCTAGTGACACTGGTACAGGTTAGTCTGTAGATCTGAGATCGTCATAGAGTCTTGTGTGATTCCCACTGTGCTTTGATTTCCACCTTACCACGTCTAAGAGGGCGTGCAAAACGGTGGTTTTTGGGTACAGTCCCGAGTCACATGGAGGCAATGAGCGATAGGAGGGGTTTCGTCTCTCCCGGTATTGGGGGTTGATGTTGCGCAATGCTCGATTGGCCATAACAGGGAAGTCCCTGGCCAGGGCTGGTTTAAAGATATACTGGTAAGTGTTACCAGTAGTTTCTCGACCCGTTATGAGTCTCATATCGGCATGACTTATCGGTTATTGGGGTCTGACGTTTACCACCCCTAGACTTGATATGCGACATATCAGACGAGGAGACCGGACTGTACGGTAGTGTCACTGTCAGGCTTTTTGCAGGAGTTGGAGCGGGCTTGCTTGCTGATCTTCTCATCGCTCAATACCCGGGTAGCCGTTACGTCCAGTCAGTACCGCTGACGGCTTGTGGGTGATTGATATGATCATCACCTACTGCCGGCGTATTGACGAGTCTTTAGAGTCCTACATAGAGGTTGTATTGGCTCAGGCAAAACGAAATATAAGCGCATATGTGATATGTGCGGGACCGAGAATAATGTGTGTATGCGATACCGTATTCTATTCTCGCGATGTTTGTATCGATCGGTTGTATGCGATATAACCTAGTTATTGAATCAAGGGTTGATTCAATAAATAGATACATTGAATGTTAGTCGGTTATATATGATATAACCGGATTATTAAGTCAAGTGTTGATTTAATAATTTAGTGTATAATTGTATATGTGATATACTAATTTACATTAACTAACATTGGTTCACTTAAGCATTTGATTTTCTCACTTGTGCACAACTTGATATATATGTGATATATATTTATTTGTGTTTACAAAATGTATCATGGTTGTTGATACACTTGTCATGGGTGTATGAGACATACACCATTGTAATTATATGGGTGGGGTTTTAATATATAAAGTAAATATAAAATTAGTGGATAAAGCACATATGCATGAAGCTTCATGAAGCTTATCTTTGCATTTGACTTAGTCCACTAATTTTGTTTTACTTAAGCTATTTTTAACCTAACCAATATATTTACCCATGGTCATGTCTCTACAAGAGTTAAGTATATGATACTCACTCACCATGGTTAGTCCTCTCTCTCTCTTGATAATTATCCATATTCATTTGGAGCTCATCTTCTTCTTCCTCAAGATTTTCTTTCTAGGGTTTGATAAAGAGAGAGATACAAAGTGAGAAATGAAATTCTAAAGTGTACCCATTTCCTATCTCACCATCCTCTACTAGACTAGCACTTTAGTTTAGGGTGTTTGCTTCACCAATTCTTTAGTTGGTGAAGTAGAAGCTTGAGTCCGTATTCCCTCGACGTAGATCATCTTCGGCCTCGAAGACTTCAAGCAATACCGTTGCAACTTTCTCATGGAGCCGTCCGAGAGTCCGGGAGCCGATGATCGCAGCGAAGGGACTACATCAAGGAGCTTAAGAAGTGAACGACCGATCTACAAAGGTTGTATTTTCGTATTCACTTTAGAGTAAAGTTGTTTACTTGCCATATAGATTCGCCTAAACTTTAGTACACGATCTTGTTTAGGGTTGTTCGGCACTTAAAAATTTTAATCAGGCATGGTCTATGCCTTGTAGAGCCTCCTTAGAGTGCCTAGTAACCCTACAATACCGTCTTAAGATGTGTCTGGATTTCTGATGGGACCGTGGTTCCTTCGCTAAAGCTATAGCCCCATTGTTATCGCAATACAAAGGTATTGGGTCAACAATGGACGGAACCACCTGAAGTTCACTAATGAACTTCTTCATCCAGACCGCCACTTTTGCGGCATCGCTTGCAGCAATGTATTTAGCCTCCATCGTCGAGTCTGCGACGGTATCCTGTTTGGAACTCCTCCAACACATGCCCCTCCTTTGAGGGTAAACACAAAACCCGAGACAGACTTGCTGTTGTCCTTGTCACTCTAGAAGCTTGAATCGGTAAAGGACTCGACCCTGAGGTCTCCATTACCGTAAACCAGGAACATCTCATTAGTCCTTTTTAGGTACTTGAGAATGTTCTTCACTGCCGTCCAGTGGTTCTCACCTGGGTCTCACTGATACCGGTTCACCACACTTATCGCGTAAGCTACATCTGGTCTTGTACATAGCATCGCATACATTATAGATCCTACTGCCGAAGCGTAGGGTATAGTGCTCATGCGAACCCTCTCCTCGTCAGTCTTGGGAGACATCTTCTTGGAGAGGGTGATTCCGTGCAATGCGGGTATATTACCGCGCTTAGAATCTTCCATACTAAATCTCTTTAGTACGATCTCTATGTACCTGAACTGCGAAAGTCCCAGTAATCTCTTAGATCTATCTCTGTAGATCTTGATCCCCAGAATGCACGAGGCATCACCCATGTCTTTCATGGAGAACCGTTGTGACAAGAATAGCTTGACCGATTGTAGCATAGGAATGTCATTTCCTATCAAAAGAATGTCGTCTATGTACAAGACTAGGAATACGACAGTTCGTCCTACAATCTTCTTATAAATACAAGGCTTATCCTCGTTCTTGATGAAGACAAATTCCTTGATACGCGGCATCAAAACAGATGTTCCAGCTCCGCGATTCCTGCTTTAATCCATAAATGGATTTAAGCAACTTGCACACCTTCCCACTGCTCCCACTGTTTACAAAACCTTCTGGCCGATCCATATAAACGCATTCTTCCAAACCGTCGTTTAGAAAAGCCGTTTTTACGTCCATCTGCTGGATTTCATAGTCATGGAAGGCAGCAATGGCAAGTAGGATCCGGATGGATTTGAGCATAGCCACTGGAGAAAAAGTTTCGTCATAGTCCACACCAGGCCTTTGACGAAAACCTTTTGCAACGAGTCTAACGTTATAGGTTTCCACCTGCCCATCTACACCAAGTTTCCTTTCGTAGATCCATTTGCATCCAACGGGTTTTACCCCAGGTGGAGCAATATCCAAGGTCCACACTTTAGTGGTGTACATGGACTCCATTTCGGATCTAATAGCATCTAGCCACTTATCAGAGTCCCTACTGATAATGGCCTGCCTGAAACTGGTAGGATCATCTTCTTCCAAGATGCAATCCTCTCGATCTCCGTCTATGAGAAAACCGTAGTATCTCTCGGGCGGATGAGAAATCCTACCAGATCTGCGGAGTGGCTGAGGTTCGTCTGGGGTTATTGAATCTTGTGGTTCTGTCAAATCTTCAGTTTCAGTTTGTGGTCGCTGAATTTCTTCCAGTTCTACCGAACTCCCACTTGTTTATTTTGCAAGAAATTGCCACTCTAAAAAGGTAGCGTGGCGAGATAGAAACACTTCCTCGGTGTGGTAGAACAGATATCCTATTGAATCTTTAGGATATTCCACAAACTTGCATAAAACTGAATGTGCCTCCAATTTATCCGGATTTTGTACTTTTACATGGGCCGGACAACCCCATATCTTAATACGTTCAAGATACGGCCTTTTGCCATTCCATATCTCGAATGGTGTCTTAGGCACGGATTTAGACGGAACATCATTCAATAGATATGCCACTGTCAAAAGCGCGTGTCCCCAGAAGGAAAGAGGCAACTTAGCACTACTCATCATGGAGCAAACCATATCCAATAGGGTGCGATTCCTCCGCTCCGATATACCGTTGTGCTGTGGTGTGTAAGGAGGAATAAGCTGAGAGAGAATTCCATTCTATTTTAAGTAATCTAGGAATTCCGTGCTCAAGTACTCCCCTCCCCTATCCGATCGGAGGATCTTGATACTTTTGCCAGTCTGGTTCTCTACTTCGTTTATGAATTCTTTGAATTTCTTAAAAACTTCAGATTTGTGTTTCATAAGATACACATACCCCAATCTAGAGAGATCGTCAGTGAATGTGATGAAGTACGAGAACCCACCCCTTGCATGTATAGATATCGGACCACACACATCACTGTGTATGAGTTCCAAAAGCTCTGCTGCTCTCTCTTCATGTCCGGTGAACGGAGATTTGGTCATCTTTCCTTTGAGACAAGACTGACAAGTTTCATAAGATGAAAATTCGAACGTATTCAAGAGTCCATCTTTATGTAATTTACTTAGTCTTTTCTCTCCGATATGACCAAGTCTACAATGCCACAAGTAGGATTCGTTTGTATCTGAACTCTTCCTCTTGCGTGTGTTTTGTACATTGGGAACTGTATTCTGATTTAGAACATAGATACCATTACACAGTGTACCTTCTGCAACCAGTACCTTATCAAGGTAAATGTTCATGATATTTCTATTAAGAACAAAGTTATATCCATCTTTATCAAGTAAAGAAACTGATATGATATTGCAAACCATGGAAGGTGTACATAATAGCAATTGTTCAAAATCATAGTATTTCCATTTGGCAACACTAGGTGATATTCACCGACGGCTGCAGCATTAACTTGTGCTCTGTTCCTTACCCTGAGGGATATCACCAGGTCTAACTATCCTACTTTTTCTCAGTCCCTGCAATAAATTACAGATATGAGATCCTGATCCGGTATCTAGTATCCAGGAAGTAGGACTGACCGAAAAGCAGTTCTCAACTACAAGAACACCTAAAGTAGATGCAATAGTATGCTTCTTCTTCATTTGGGTCTCCTTGGAATCCATACAATTCTCTTTCCCTTGCTCATACTTACGATCGCCATCATAAGTTAGAGCCAAATCGACGTTCCCCAGCCCCGAATAAGAATTCGGATCGGTCAAGCGATACATTTCATTATCTTGATTTGGGCGTGAAATGGTTGCTACCTGGAGAGAGAGAAAAGAAATACTCAGCGTGCGCTCTTGCAAAATTAGATTGGTTATTAATTTATCTAATCAGGATGGCTCCCACTGTTTCCTCAAATTCTTCTTTAAACCCTAAAAGAAGAACTAGTCAGGATTTAATCATACGTCAAAATACTTGCTTAACCTTTCGGCCAGGCTAGTGTTGGTACTTCGAGGGAGGTTTTCCAATGCTTTCGCGAAGTTCCTTAATTACATAACGTCTTTTCCCTGGAGGCGTAGCCCCGCTAACACCGTTCTAGACACCTACTTGGTTTATAGCATTGATTGTTATGTGTAATAATCTCCCGAGAGTAATCCAACTCATCAGTGGGATCGGGATCCAACTATCATTGTGTAATGAACTAGATGGAATCCACTCTAGTCACTACACTCCAGAAGGTATGCTAAATCTGCAAGTTTCCTGTATATTTGAAACTCCCGATGTGGTTTTTGCCCCTAGGACCCAAGTGACCTTGACCGAGCCAACATATCAAAGGATCTTAGTCAAGTTCAACCCATCATTATCTTGATTGCATTAGACCCACCCGTACAAGTCCTTGACTAAGCCAAAATGACCGCACGAATGTCCCAACCAATCGCTATATTTGCTACAGAAAAATATTACATAGCTACCGAACACTATGTAAGTCCACGTTGCCCACCCCGGTGCTTGCGGGGAGGCGGAAACGTTATGAAAAATCTGATTTTTACAACACTAGGCAACATGGACTAACCAAAGGAGGGATCTTTGCTAAACAAAACTAACAACCAAAGCTAAAAGAGTTTAGCTACTCGGAAAAGGGGTTATACCTAGGTCTTCAAGTCCTTCTCTCCTTGCTCCTTGGAGTGAAAGAAAGGGTTCTCCTTGTCGCCTTCTCTTGCCGAAGAAAGATCCACCCGAGGGCCTCAACCTTTGGATCCAACCTCAAACTAGATGTAACTAAAGTGCTTGGTGTGCTAGACCTAGGATCTTAGAAAGATTAGAGAGTGTTTTTGAAGGGATTATCTCAAGCTCAAGTGGTTCTCAACTCATGAGAGGGGAGAGCTAGAGAGAGAGGAATAGGAGGAGAGAGAATGAAAATTATCAAGTGAGAAGAATAATACAACCCTTCTCACATATATGTGATTTATGAAAATTAGATAATTAGCTAAAGATAATTGTTATGGTTAATCAAGAAATGACCATTATCATTTCACATTAAATGCTTTTGCAAGGATCAAAGAGCATCTTTCATATGGAATGATGATGGTCAACTTGTCAACCTAGGTCAACAAGTCAAGTATAGTCAAATGGTCAACAACCCTAACCATGCACAATTATAATTAACTAATTATTAATAAATCATAATTCACACATAAACATTAGGGTTAAGAAAATGACAATAGTCATCAACCCTAATCAAAGTCCTCTGCCTCTGTCTCAGTCAACTGTGCATACACACCCGTATCCGTGTTCCGAGGAACACGAATACAATGAGATAAAACCAATCCCAAATCATATACTAGGATCCGGCTTAAACAAAAGCCCGCTAGTATAAGCTGTCCGGACACCAAACGTGCACAAGTGCGCGGATGTGAACGAACCCTGTCGCAAAACCATGCGACCTCTACTCATTTTGCCTAAAGGCGAATAACCCTCTGTGTGGGACTCTAAAGACTCGACACTACGATGGTAGTGGGTTTAACCACAGACCGCAAGAGGCACTAGCTGTACGTAACGGTCCCCAGGTAGATGCCGATAAGAAGACTGACGAGGTAAACCCCATATGAACTCCTACTGAGCCTGAATGTGACATTCTCCGTACAGTCCGGTCTGTTCGTCTAAGAACATCGCATGGCGGGCCTAGGGGGCAGTAAACGTCAGTCCCCTACTAGCGGTACAAGTCATGCCGGAGTGTAGCCCAGAACACCTGAGATAACACTGGAAACCTCCCAGTCTATCTCGCTTGCCCTGGCCAGGGACTTTGTGTAATGGCTTTCCTAGACACAGCGCGATATCAAACCCCAATACCGGGAGAGACGAATCCTGTCTAACCGTCACTGCCTCCAAGTGCTTCGGGACTGCACCCAAAAACTACTTGTTTGCACGACTCCTTTGAGCCGTGGTAGGGTAGTAATCAAAGTACAGTGGGAACACACTCGAGGCGAAGTGACAGTGTCAAGTCAACGGACTAAGCTGTACTCATGTCACCTGGGAACTGATAATTGACGATAGGTATAATACCAACCAACAGTTCCCGACGAGTCCTGTCTAGTGTACTCGTAACCTAACGAGCACCCGCATACTATCTCAAGTACGACGTACTGACGGCTGTGGGACAGACTGTCTCCCAAGCTGGGATAATAAGCGCATACGCTAGTCTATTCCGGAATATCGATGCCCTGTCTCGATAGTCCTGCGACTAGGGACCTGCATAAGGATGTGCTTATGGATTACCCAGCCCCGACGAGTGTGACTGCCATCACAACGCTGGTAATCAAGCAAAGATCCTAAGGGCTCCACTAATGTATAAAGGCGATATGCTAAAAGAAACACATACACACATTAAAGCAGAAACAAACCAAGTAGCATACTACCATTTCGAGCAAGAATGTCAATACAAGGTGAATATCCCAAGCTTCCATTAAGTAATATACAATCTAGTATGATACAGTAATGGCCTCTAGGGCATATACACTAACAATCTCCCACTTGCACTAAGGCCATGTACTGACGTATCGAAGACCTATCATCTCGATCAGCCGCTCAAACTGAGTCTGGGGTAAGGCCTTCGTGAATGGATCAGTAGTGTTATCTTCCGTAGCAACTCTCCGAATCTCGATCTCCTGGCGACCCACGATCTCCCTGATCAGGTGATACCGCCTCAAGATGTGTCTGGACTTCTGATGGGATCTGGGTTCCTTCGCTAAAGCTATAGCCCCGTTGTTGTCGCAATACAGAGGTACTGGATCAACAATGGACGGAACCACCTGAAGTTCTGTTAGGAACTTCCTTATCCAGACGGCTTCTTTTGCGGCATCTGCAGCAGCAATATATTCCGCTTCCATCGTCGAGTCAGCAACGGTTTCCGGTTTGGAACTCTTCCAATATACCGCCCCTCCATAGAGGGTAAAGACATAACTCGACATGGACTTGGAATCATCCTTGTCACTTTGGAAGCTGGAGTCAGCAAAGACCTTGTTGGAGATAGTGGCCTCAGAGTCAATTATTGGATCACAAGCACGTGATTGCAATGATTGAGGGAGGACCTATTCCTGTAGGACAGTCTTACTCAAGATGATAGTATGCTATCTGGTTTACCTTTATCATCATGTACTGCTTCAGGTGACCTTACAGGTCACTATTGCACGTTGATAGAGCCCCTAGGATTCTTGCTTGACTGCCAGCAGTATGAGGACGATCATATACGTGGGAGCTGGTAGTCTAGAAGCACATCCTTAAAAGGTCCCTAGTCGTGGGAGTTTCGAGACAGGGCATCGATACTCCAGAGGAGACTAGTGTATACAGTCGAGATCCCGACGAGGGGCGGTGGTCGGTCTCACAAGCCACGGGTGTCAGTTGGTTCACCTAAGATGTATATAGGTGCTCATTGGGTTATGAGTACACCGGATAGGACTCGCCGGGAACATGCTAATTGGTCTTATACCTGACATCAGATAGCAGTTCCCTGGTGACATGTGTACAGGTTAGTTCATCGACCTGAGATCGTCATTTGTCTCATGTGAGTTCCCACTGTACTTTGATTACTACCCTACCACGCTCAAAGGAGACGTACAAACAGGTTTTAGTTGGGTACAGTCCCGAGCCACATGGAGGCAGTGAGCGAATCTGCAGGGGTTCGTCTCTCCCGGTATTGGGGGTGAGGTCGCGCTATGTGATTGATCTAAAATTCTTGTTTGTGTAAATCGAACAAAGCGAATGACTTTCTTTGTGTCGGTAATTAGAAAATGTATAGAATCACAATCAAAGAATTATTTTTGACCGCAATCAATTACGGTGTCGATTGTAGATCGTAAGCGAGTGCGGATCGTCCACACGGATTGTGCGATTCGTTTCTGTATTTAATTTGTTTGAATCGAAAAGTTAATTGAAAAGAAAAGAAAACATGATTCAAGAATTTATCAATTGATTCAAGTGTCACGAGTTTAATCAAGAATCAAGAAACTGATAAACAATCAAGAATTGGGTTTCGATAATATTTCCAACCAAAATGTCAAGAATCTAAATGAGGCTCGTAGGAATCGATCGGTTCTATAAACGTGAAGTAATCTAAAGATTTCGTGTTCTTGTCCTTCGAAGGATTGATACTAGATCGATGATGATCGACGAGAGTTAGGGCTTTCTCGTGAAACTAGGGTTTCATCTTATCCCTTGTTCTTTTGTCGATATCATTCACATTCTAGCCTCTAGCAATTTCAAGAAACGATCGTAACTCCCCAATTTCGAGCGATATCATTCAAGAAAGCATCGTAACGAAATGAGTTGTCGGTTCTTGAACTTGCTAGGGTTTACAAAACTTGTAGGAATCAAGAATCGTTTTCAGATATATTACATCATCATTCTATTGATCGTCTCGACTCCTCGACGAGCGGAGTATTACTCAAGCATCACAACAAGAATTACAACTAGAAATTTAGATTGAATCATGATGCAAGAATTTAAAGAAAACAAGATAAAAGAAAATCACCTTTATTTATATCAACAATTTGATTACAATCGCTCAAGAACTACAAGAGGAAGAACGAAATTGTCGATTTGGCGTCGCTCGGCTCCATGAGTCGCGGATCGTTTAGACCACTTGCTCTGTTGAAGATCGGCTCGGCTCATAAAAGGTTGTAAGGCTTCTTGCTTGATGGGTACTCGGGATCTTGGCTTTTGGAGTTGGAATTAGGGTTAGGGTTTCACACAAGCCCTGTCACTAGACTTGTGGAAGAAGAAGATGAAGAAAGAGATTGAATGGGTCTAGTTTTATGCTAGATTGGGGATTGATCCATAATGAGTTACAAGTGAGCCTAGGGTCTTATTTATAGAGCACCCAAACCCTAAGCCTTTGAGTTCCCTCCAAAAGTTTGTTGAGGAACTTCTAGAAAGAGTTTGTTAGGCTTAGCTTAGGGTTTAAGCTAGGGTTTAAGAAGAAGGTTCTAGATTACAAAGCTTAGTTTAGTGTAGAAACAAGGGTTTGCTGATATGGCAGAAGTCTCTGGAGTCTTCTGGAAATTGGAGTGTTATTCTGAGCATTAGCCACTGAGACAGGAGTTTTAGTGCAAAGATGACGTGGTGACGTGGCAAGATGGCCGCGGAACCGTGGCCTAAGCCAGCTTGCGCCGCGGTTCCGCGGCCAAGTAGTGGCTTGATGGCTTCAAACTTCTGGTGTGGTCTTGTGCTGCTATTTGGGGCTTTATCTGATATGTTGATTTGTATTTTCCCTTTTGGATTGCTACCAGAACTGAAATCATTGAGTTGGCGTAACGTTTTATCGGTACCCTGTACATTTTTGGCCTTTCTTCTGGATTTTCCTGCACAGATCTCCAAACAAGTGTTGCGCAAATGTAGGGATGATGCGATGCCATGAAATGTGGTCAATTTCCTTTATAGTGTCGGTTTAAGAGTCTAATACATGCAATCTGATATTTTGCGACAGTTTTGCTAATATGTGAAATATGAATGCCGTATACTTCTAAATGAATGCAAATGATGAGGAAATTGCCGGCTAAAATATACAATATTTTCGACTAATCAAATTCCCCCAAACTTAATTTCGATCGTCTCGAGCGAACTGTTTTATTAAAAAGAGAAGGAGAAAATAAAGAAAGAGAAAAAACTAACTATCACACTTTCGTAGGCAACACGATTGCACTGAGCATGTGCAACAAGCCTTTAAACCTCTAGGTGTCCCTAGTAGGAGGAGTGTTGTCTCCTGAGGGTTTTCTGCGGATTGCACCCACAAAATCCAATAATAAAAGGAAGATAATGAATATTACATTTAAAGATAAGAATTGTAAAAGAAAAGACTTTGAAAATTAGGTTTTCCAACTAAGCTAGCTTTTCGGTTGTCATGAGCCCTATCTTAATGGTCATGAAAAGATGTTAGAAATCATGTCCTCCCTCAATAAAACATCGTCTTATTCTTCATTTCTATCTTTCTTCCAAACATCGATCATATAACCCTGCGTGTGTGTAAAAGACATCCCTACACCCGGAGAATTCAATTCAAGCTATCATACTCATGCCCATTAGCCTCAGTACTTTTTAATTAATGAATATTTAGACGAAATTGCTCACACACTTTCATGCGACCGTTAATACTTCTTGAGGTACTAACCGACCGATTACTCATGTGCTTGCTTACTTGGTGTATTTTCCTCGTCTTGCACCACCTCAGGCATAACAGTGACTCCCAGACCAGTTGGCCTTAGGGCACTAGGTGAAAAAGCACCCTCGCTATATATATTTTTATTGCCCTTGGTGATAACAAAACCAGTGTCCATTTTTCTCACCACTTTATATTTTTATTCATTTTTTTTTCTTTTTATTTCCTTCATACTTTTGGCTTTAAGACAAGAGCATTTCAAGGTATCCTCTACTATCCCAGGTTTCAAGACGTGTGTAAGTGCGAATAGCAGGGTAGCAACGTTCAAAATGTTTGACTTCCAGAATAGAAACTATTTTTCAGACTTATTTTTATCCTCAGATTAGTGACGTCCTTCATCTTACTAACCCTTGGGACAACGGCTCATAACTACTTATTACTAGTTCGTATAAGAAAACTTCTAATTTTCTTAGTTTTCTTAAATTTTTCTAATCTCATGGATGTAAATGTTCACTATCTAAACTTTCATTATCTTATTTATGTAAAAAAAATATTTTTATAATTTTGAAAATTTTTAAATTTTTATGGTTTTCAAAAAATGTTTTGTGCTTATGCAATGTATGATGCAAATGATGCAAAAATAAGCACAAACCTCCCCCAAACTTGTTTTCAACAGTGTCCTCACTGTTGCCTTCTGCTAAATCTCGAAAAACCTGTAAGCTTGGGAGGAATTTATTAGTGGGGGCAAAATATTTAAGTGAAAATCCTCCCCCAAACTTATTTTTGGCTCAAAATTTTTGTAAAACTTTTCTTTTCAAGAGCCCGATAGAAAGTGTACCCCCCCAAACTTGAGTTATGCAATGTTAATCTTTTGAAAATCATATGAGGGGGTCTAGAATCAGTGGTCGATGCCAAGCTTTGCAAAGACCGAATGTCAACACCAACCATTCAAAATTTTTATCTATGCAGTGCTCTGGTTGGTGGAAGAAGAAGTGTGGAAAGGGTAAGTGGTGGAATGGAATGTGTGTGCGTCTCATTTTGGAGAGACGATGCAGTGTATGTGATGGATTACTCGCATTCTTCTTACAGTTCTGAAGAGGGGGTGGAGGCTCAATTTCATTGGTTGGGATATGATTCATCTCAACACCCGTATCTTTCAAAAATGCGAGTTCATCAGCGAAGATCTCCTCAAAAGTTTCATCTATACCCCGAAGAATAATGTCATCACAAGGTGCAGGGTGATCTTCAGACTCTAAAAGCAGTTCATAATCAGTGTTAATTGTTGACCCGGACATCTCGGTGGAAGAGTCCGTATGTGTATGATACATAGTTGGGTAAAATACTAACGTATGAAAAGAGTCAAGATCGGTATCAGGAGGGTCATCAAATTCGCTGCTGTCGACATCCATTAAGTCGACAGAACAGACCTGAGCAGTAGGTTCGGAGGGTACACTTCCTAACTTGTAAATGTTCATCTCAATTGTCATTTTCCCGAATGATAGGGTCATAGAACCGTTACGACAATTGATGATAGCATTGGAAGTGGCCAAAAAGGGGCGACCTAAAATCACCGGAATTTGATTCCGTGAGTTCACTACAGGCTGTGTATCAATTACAATAAAGTCTACAGGGAAGATAAATTCCCCGATTTTTATTAACACATCTTCTAGTTCACCCCTAGGTCTGGTGATTGATCGGTCAGCCATCTGGAGAGTGCAAGGAGATGGTTTCAACTCTCCGATCCCTAACTGTTCATAAACTGAGAAAGGAAGCAGGTTAACCCTTGTCCCAAGATCTAGTAGAGCACGGTTAATGTGTTTCTCCCCAATAGAGATGGAAATCGTAGGATAGCCAGGATCCTTACGTTTCCTCGGTAATTGCTGGGGGAAAGCTGTGTCTACTGTTTTTGCCATGAATATTTTCTTGGGCATTTGTTTCTTCCTCTTTCTAGTGCAAAAGTCTTTAAGAACTTTCGCATATGCAGGGACTTGTTGGATAGCATCTAGAAGAGGGATATTAATGTTAACCTGTTTAAACATCTCAGTGATCTTCTCCATATGTGGACTTGGTGTGTTAGCCCTTAACCGATTAAGATAAGGTGCTTTAGCAATAAGCGCTGGGTCCATCATAGGAGAAGGAAGTGTGTGTGGAACCGATCCCAGAATAGAAGTGGGGATCGTCCGTGGAGGGGTAAAAGAGGTAGGCTGTAGTGGTGAGCCTTTTGGGAAATGGAGAATAGGCTCGGAGGAAGGTGGTAGGGTAGAAGAACTGTGGTTAGAATTAGAAGTGTGTGTGTGAGGAAAGGTCTCAGCCGGGGTGTTGATATGATTTTCAGTATCATCAACTTCTTCCCCAACATGATTGTCAAGCACTCTTCCAGATCTCAACGTGGTGATTGCATTCACATGATGTGAATAACCAGGATTGGGTAAGGGTTGAGCTGGAAGTTTCCCTTTCTCTCTTGCACTCATTTCGGCTTTTAATCGTGCAATTTCTTCTTCCATCGATTTAATACTCTCGTTTTGGGACGCGGAGTTTTTCTCAATTTTATCGACAGAAGATTTCATTTCAGCCGAAACTTGCATGATATTTGTTAAGACCAAATTCATGTATTGTGCAAAAGAAGAGGATTCATCAGTTCCGGTCAACTGTAAAGGACTAGACAGTGCAGGTGTGTTGACCTGATTTTGAAAATTATGTGCTTGAAAGGGGTGCTGACATAATTGAAGTTGTGGGTGCTGTTGTGGTGGAGGGACCCTTTGAAAATTGTTTTGTTTGGAACCGTGTTTTGTGATTGTGATTGGTTCCAAGCAAAATTAGGGTGATTCCTCCAACCCTGATTATATGTGGAAGAAAAAGGATCGTTTCTCGGTCTTTGAAATGTGGCATTGGTATGCTCACGACCTTGAAACGGACATTCTTTCGTCAAGTGAGACGGATCAGAACAACAGCCACATACAGTTTTGGAAAGTGACATTTGATTAAGGGAGGCGGCTAAAAATTTGTTTTCCATAGTCTCGAGTTTCTTGTGTATAGCTGAAATGTCAGCTCTAACTCCTATGGAAACATCCGATTGGTTATTGCCACTCCTAAATGATGGACTTTCCCATTGTAAAGACTTTTCAGCGAACTCTTCTAAATATCGCCAAGCTTCCCCATCATCCTTGGTCATGAAGGTACCTTGACACATGTTTTCAAGGCTCTGTTTAGTGTTAGGGTTACTGCCCTCATATATGATTCGGCAAAGCTCCCATCTTGGGATGCCGTGATGAGGACATTGAACCAATAGATCCTTGAAACGTTCAAAGCATTTAGAGAATGGTTCAGCAGGGAGCTGGGCAAATTGATTCAGTTCGCTGCGGATTCGAGCTGTCTTTTGTATTGGGTAAAATTTCTTAAGGAATACAGCGACGAATTCTTCCCAATTCGTAATAGAGTGTGCGGTAGTGTTATATAGCCACTTCTCGGCTATATCGCACAAGGTAAATGGAAGAAGTCGTAGACGCATAGCATCCACTGAAAGTTGTGACGTACCCATCATTGCGCATACGTTTTCAAATTTGGTAATGAAAACGTAAGCGTCCTCAGTCTCGAGTCCGTGGAATTTGGGTAAAAGATTGATATACTGGGGTTTAATTTCAAAGTTATCCCCATTGGCTGGTGGTGTGGATAAGCAGGTCGAAAGAGGACCTCTACGTGGATAGCATCTCTCCTGGAGAGAGATGCGGGGTGGATTCTGCGCACCAACGGACGGCGGCAGATTAGGGTTAAAGAAGTTTGATGGATTCGGATCCATCGGTGTGGGTGTGGTAGCAGGTAAAGAAAAGGTAAATGGAGAAATATCGACTTCGGAGTCGATAAGAGGTACGCGGACTAAACGGGCACTAGAATCCCGTGTCCAGCCTATCTTGTACTAAAAAGGGTTAGTACAAGTGGCAGCGTTGGCTTATAATTAGGGGCAAATGAATGCGATGTTTGCTTTGAAAAAGGGACGGATTTTTGAAAAAATGATGCGACAAAATAAATGCAACACACAAACCCTAGAATCTACTGGTCACCTAGGTCCGGCTCTAGACCGCTCCTAACTGCCAAAAGACAAGTCGCAGGATAGAATCCTCCACTGCCTCTTTGTTCCCCTGTGGCCGGATAAGTGCCAGGTAAGTGGAAAGGTACTCCACTACGTAAGTAGTGGGCCTAATTAATAACCACTAGCCTTAGACACACTCGCCTTAGGCACCACAAGAAAACGCGGATAAGCAATGAATTACCCACGGCCTTCTTCTGTCCTAATTGAGCGCGACAGTCCTTAGAGTCATCTCTAGATTTCTTTTAGTTAATGTGGGTCAATGCGGATGCAAGTTTGTGGTTTTTGGGGCCTAGGAAGAGTAATGAAATCCCCACCTAATTTGGATTTGGCCGTGCCCCTTAATATCCGTATTTATAATGCAAAACAACCAAGAAACAAAATCACGCACAAATTTAATTTTGCAATTTGCGAGCTGCAATTATTTGCAAAGAATCCTGCAGCAAATTGTCAGTTGGAGCTAAAAAGAGGAGAGAGGAGAAGATAAGAATTTACCTGAAGCAAAACTTTTTCAGAGAACCCCCTAAGAGGCCGCGGTTCCGCCGCGTATCCTCTCTTATGCCGCCCTTCCGCGGTCAAAATATGGGATCACTGAACCAAACTTCTTTAGGTGCTTCCTGTTGATAACTCCAGCTCTCTGGAATTTTCCAAAATTTTTTATCAATTTCCAGCAAGCTCCAGATCTCCTTGCAATGAAACACAACAAATTGTTTAGGGTTTGCACGAATTTTTGATCTCAAAATAACAATGAAATAATTCTTTCAATTCAAACTATAATATGAAACGAATTAGCGCGCGATCCCCGGCAACGGCGCCATTTGATTGATCTAAAATTCTTGTTTGTGTAAATCGAACAAAGCGAATGAGTTTCTTTGTGTCGGTAATTAGAAAATGTATAGAATCACAATCAAAGAATTATTTTTGACCGCAATCAATTACGGTGTCGATTGTAGATCGTAAGCGAGCGCGGATTGTCCACAGGGATTGTGCGATTCGTTTCTGTATTAAATTTGTTTGAATCGAAAAGTTAATTGAAAAGAAAAGAAAACATGATTCAAGAATTTATCAATTGATTCAAGTGTCACGAGTTTAATCAAGAATCAAGAAACTGATAAACAATCAAGAATTGGGTTTCGATAATATTTCCAACCAAAATGTCAAGAATCTAAATGAGGCTCGTAGGAATCGATCGGATCTATAGACGTGATGTAATCTAAAGATTTCGTGTTCTTGTCCTTCGAAGGATTGATACTAGATCGATGATGATCGACGAGAGTTAGGGCTTTCTCGTGAAACTAGGGTTTCATCTTATCCCTTGTTCTTTTGTTGATATCATTCACATTCTAGCCTCTAGCAATTTCAAGAAACGATCGTAACTCCCCAATTTCGAGCGATATCATTCAAGAAAGCATCGTAACGAAATGGGTTGTCGGTTCTTGAACTTGCTAGGGTTTACAAAACTTGTAGGAATCAAGAATCGTTTTCAGATATATTACATCATCATTCTATTGATCGTCTCGACTCCTCGACGAGCGGAGTATTACTCAAGCATCACAACAAGAATTACAACTAGAAATTTAGATTGAATCAAGATGCAAGAATTTAAAGAAAACAAGATAAAAGAAAATCACCTTTATTTATATCAACAATTTGATTACAATCGCTCAAGAACTACAAGAGGAAGAACGAAATTGTCGATTTGGCGTCGCTCGGCTCTGTGAGTCGCGGATCGTTTGGACCACTTGCTCTGTTGAAGATCGGCTCGGCTCATAAAAGGTTGTAAGGCTTCTTGCTTGATGGGTACTCGGGATCTTGGCTTTTGGAGTTGGAATTAGGGTTAGGGTTTCACACAAGCCCTGTCACTAGACTTGTGGAAGAAGAAGATGAAGAAAGAGATAGAATGGGTCTAGTTTTATGCTAGATCGGGGATTGATCCATAATGATTTACAAGTGGGCCTAGGGTCTTATTTATAGAGCACCCAAACCCTAAGCCTTTGAGTTCCCTCCAAAAGTTTGTTGAGGAACTTCTAGAAAGAGTTTGTTAGGCTTAGCTTAGGGTTTAAGCTAGGGTTTAAGAAGAAGGTTCTAGATTACAAAGCTTAGTTTAGTGTACAAACAAGGGTTTGCTGATCTGGCAGAAGTCTCTGGAGTCTTCTGGAAATTGGAGTGTTATTTTGAGCATTAGACACTGAGACAGGAGTTTTAGTGCAAAGATGAAGTGGTGACGTGGCAAGATTGCCGCGGAACCGCGGCCTAAGCCAGCTTGCGCCGCGGTTCCGCGGCCAAGTAGTGGCTTGATGGCTTCAAACTTCTGGTGTGGTCTTGGGCTGCTATTTGGGGCTTTATCTGATATGTTGATTTGTATTTTCCCTTTTGGATTGCTACCAGAACTGAAATCATTGAGTTGGCGTAACGTTTTATCGGTACCCTGTACATTTTTGGCCTTTCTTCTGGATTTTCCTGCACAGATCTCCAAACAAGTGTTGCGCAAATGTAGGGATGATGCGATGCCATGAAATATGGTCAATTTCCTTTATAGTGTCGGTTTAAGAGTCTAATACATGCAATCTGTATGGGATATTACTGTATCATACTAGTTTGTATATTACTTAATGGAAGCTTGGGAGATTCACATGTATATAACTGTCTTGCTAAACATGGTAGTATGCTACTTGGTTTTTCTATCTTAATATGTGAGTGTACGTATTGATAGATCTCTTAGGATCTTGCTTGACTACCAGCGTTGTGATGGCAGTCACACTAGTGGGGGCTGGGTAGTTTACAAGCACATCCTTATTCAGGTCCCTAGTCGTTGGATTATCGAGACAGGGCATCGATACTCCGGAGTAGACTAGTGTGTACGCTTCTAATCCCAGTTGGGGAGATGGTCTGTCCCACAGCCGTCAGTACGTCGTACTGGAGATAGTATACATGTGCTCGTTAGGTTACGGGTACACCGGACAGGACTCACAGGGAACTGTTGGTTGGTTTTATACCAGTCGTCAGTGAACAGTTCCCAGGTGACATGAGTACAGCATAGTCCGCAGACTTGACACTGCTACTTCACCTTGAGTGTGTCCCACTGTTCTTAGATTGCTACCCTACCACAGCTCAAAGGAGTCGTGCAAACAGGTAGCAGTTGGGTGCAGTCCCGAGCACTTGGAGGCAGTGGCGGTTAGACAGGATTCGTCCCTCCCGGTATTGGGAGTTGATATCGCGCTGTGTCAGAGAGCCATTACGCAAAGTCCCTGGCCAGGGCAAGCGAGATTTACTGGTAGGTTCCAGTAGTTTCTCAGGGTGTAATGGGCTTCCCTCCGACACGACTTATACCGCTATTAGGGGACTGACGCTTGCCGCCCCCTAGGCCCGATATGCGATAGTCTTGGACGAACGGACCGGACTGTATGGAGATTGTCACATCAGACTCAGTAGGAGTTCGGATGGGTTTCCTCATCGGCCTTCTTATCGACAACTACCTGGGGACCGTTACGTACAGCTAGTGCCGCTTGCGGTCTGTGGTTAAACCCACTGCCAGCGTAGTAGTCGAGTCTCTAAAGTCCCACACAGAGTGTTTCCCTACTCCAGGCGAAACGATATAGAGGTCGTATGGTTTTACGACAAGGGTTCGGACGCATACGTGCGTTTATGCGCGTACGACTTTCGGACAGTTTTTACCAGTCGGCTTTGGTTTAAGCCAGTTACTGGTATCCGGTTATTAGATTTTTACAGTCTAAAGTTTTTCCGTATTTTTGCCGATTGGAGGGGCGTTCTCGTAATTGTGCGAGAAGCTTTTAGAAGATGGTGACTACGGAGGTTTAGGTGTCATTTGCATTAAATGGGTTTAGTGAGTCATGAGGGTGATTCATTCATATCATTAATGCACAATAAATGATTAATGAGTCATGGTTATGAATCACCATTAGATATTTATGAAACTTGATTATTCATCACTTGTTTTTCTTTTGTTGATGAATTATAAAGTTTCATATATATTATGATAACTTACTATTCTCACTTGATAATCATTCTCACCTTCTCTCTCCTCAAGCTCTCCCTCTTCAAAGACTAATCGTCCCCTCTCATGAGTTGAGTACAAGGATTAGTAAGACTAATTAATCCATAACCCTCTCTATATTACACCTAGCTTCTTTGATTAGCACTTGAAGAAGTTTAGTTGCCTCAAGTTTAGAGGCTAAGCTTGGAGTAAAGCTCTCGGGTGGATCGTCTACTACTTCGAGAAGGCCGAGGAGAACGAGGAGATCGTAAAGACGAAGGACTTGGTTCGATAGGTATAATCCCTAAGCATAGTAGTTTAGAACAACTATATGTTTGGTTAGTTATCGTTTAGCTTCGATTCAAGCGGTTAGTCGATGTTTGTTCACTAAACAAGTTCGTTTTTGGAAAATTCCGCCTCCCCACAAGTATTGGGGTGTTCTACATCGACTTACAGTGGTATCAGAGCCTCGCTAAACAATAAATAACTTAATTGCAAATTTGTACGAATTTCGAACGGAAAAAACGAAACCGGAAAACCCCGAACTGTCATGTTTCTGTCGAAATTTAAATGAAGTCCAAAAATTTTTCAGGGATGTTCAGAAAGCTTGAAAAGAATCCAGGAGAACACCCAAGAAAATTGGGCCCATGACTCGGCTAAAGAGCCGCGGAAGCGCGGCGGATTCCACCGATCCGCCGCGGTTCCGCCGCCGAGTTGCCGAGTCATGAACCCAAATTTTTTGTGTGGGTCCCCTGTGATATTTGGTATTTTCTGGAATTTTTAATATTTGCTCAGGTTTCAGTTTTACAGAGCAGTATTGGAGCAATATTAATGGTGTTTAATCGATCGAAATTGTACAGTATTTGCATATTGGATTATATGTGTGATTGTATAATGTGTTCGTAAACCTCCCCTAACTGCTAGTATGTCAGTTGGCAGGGGGTTGCACATTTCTGAAATGGATTTTATCTGTTTGTGCATATAAACTGTGTTGGACTGTTGTGATGTATAGCCGGGGTTATCATTTAATTCATTTGATGTAAATGTAATTTGTTGTAATATTATTTTGCGGGGCACATCCAGGTTGCGGTTGTAGCCACCGTTGTATTATTTCATTTTACTGTTTTTGCTCCTAGGACAGATCCAAGGTGGGGTACACAAACTGCCGGGCGGGTAGTTTGCCGTACCCGTAGGGATCTTGGGTGCGGTAATGGCTATTCATCACAACTGTGTAATCTGTCTTTTCTTGCAGGCTCAAAAGAAATACAGATTGCTTGCAAATCCAATATAGTTTATCTGTGTTCTGGAATGTATATCATTGCGTCAGACGAATGTAAAATATCTATATATATGATAGCTATTTTAGACGTCACTTATGTTTTACACCCGCGCTAGCCCAGTCCCCGCTCTGTCGTTAGTTAAGTAACCTAACGGGTGATGACGGGACCCAGTGGCGAATGCAGATGGCATAAGAGGACGTCATATTTTCGTTGTTTTCTGCAATGATAGGTTAATGATGGGACGCATTATCTATAATGCAAAGAAAAATAAACCAAAGTTTTAATCATTGGAACAATTTAAAAGAAACCACTCGGTTAATTTTAAAAACAGATATTTTTAAATGCGGAGCTTTAACCACTCCTTTTAAAAGCTATCAGGTTCCTTCGGTTATATCAAGTTCACTACGTTCACGGTTTCGCCAAAACCAGTCGTAGCCCTCCGTCATTTCTTATGGATGGTCAGTAGTATTCAAGCTATGCTTGTTGGCATACGTCAAGGCATAGTGTTTGGTAGCTGCTGGGGTATTCATTTGTTGCATAGATAGATGTGTTGGTTTGGGACAGTCGCATTACCTTGTTGGCATACGTCAAGGGTATATACGGGTGGGTTCAAATTAACAAGATAATGATGGGCAGAACTTGACATGTGACTTATGATTTGTTGGCATACGTCATGGTCATAAGAGCATGGGGCAAAAACTAATATCGGGAATTTCTAAAGAAACTGAAATTTGCAAAGAGATGCATGCCATTTGGAGTTTGATGAATGTTGGTAGCATTCCTTCAACATTATCATACGATGATATTTGGATCCCGATCCTACTGTGAGTATATGCTACTTATCAGGATATTCGTCACTTAACGATCAATGCTATAAACCTAGTAGGTGTCCAGAAAGGTGTCAGCGGGGTTACGCCCCCAGAGAAAAGAGGTTATTTAATTAAGGAACTTCGCGAAAGCGTTGGAAAACCTCCCTCGAAGTATCGACACTGGCCTGGCTGAACGGTTAAGCAAGTATTGTACGGTGAGAATAGTCCTGGCTAATTCTTCTTTTATGGTTTGAGGAAGGATTCGAGAAACAGTGGGAGCCATCCAGTTTAGATAAACTAAAAACCACTCTAAACTTGCAAGAGCATCATGCTAAAGAGTTTTCTTCTCTCTCTCCTAATTGCGGCGACCCTGAAAATGACTGGACTTAAGTTACTTTTAGAGAAAAATATACTGACAGGGCCAAACTATAAAGATTGGCTGTGGAATGTCAAAATGGCTTTGACCTATGACAAACTGGGGTACATCCTCACCGCTACGGCACCTGCTGTCCCTGGTCCCAAATCCAGCAATGCGGATAAGGAAATCCGCAAAACCTGGGATTTAGATTGCGCGAAAGCCAAGTGCATCGTGCTTGCCTCGATGAACAATGAACATCAGAGGAGGCACGAGGATATGGACCTTGATGGCATATTTCTCCATACAAAGGAACTTTATGGAGAGCAATCTCGTATAGCAAGATACGAGACCTCTAAGAACTTGTTTCGAGCGAGGTTGGCTGTCGGGTCATCGGTAGGAGAACATGTCCTAAAGATGATCGGCTATATAGAAGAGCTCGCAGACCTTGGGACGACTTTGGATAATGAGCTCTATACAGACCTTATTCTCCAGTCCCTTCCTCACACCTACGCCCAGTTTATCCTGAACTTCAACATTCAAAGAAAAGAAGTTGAACTTCCGGAACTCCTGAACATGTTAAGGAGTGCAGAGGGCACCTTGAAGAATTCAAGGGAAACACCCGCTATGTTTGTTGGCGGTACATCTTCTTCCGGGTCCAAGGCAAGGGCCAAAGGAAGGAAGAAGAAGGCCGCACCCAGACCTAGAGGAGGTGTTAGTAAGGTGGGAGGGAAGGGAAAGAAAAAGTTTGCAGCACCGGTAGTTGGCCAGGATGAGTGCTTCCATTGTCACAGGAAAGGGCACTGGAAGAAGGATTGCAAGGCGTGGAACTCCAAGAACCAGGAACCGAAGCAAGCTGTGGCTTCGACTTCAGGTGTGTTTGTAATTGAGAATTGTCTGTCGATCAACTCTACTTCCTGGGTATTGGATACCGGATCAGGATCTCATATTTGCAATTCATTGCAGGCACTGAGAAACCGTAGAGTGCTGAAGGAAGGTGATATGACCCTAAAGGTTGCTAACGGAGCTAGCGTGGGAGTTGCGTCCGTCGGGGATTATCACCTAGGATTGACGAGTGGACACATTTTGGTTTTACATAACTGTTATTTTGTACCAAGCTTAACGTGTAATATCATATCAGTTTCCTTGTTATCAAATAAAGGTTATGATTTCACGTTTGTAAGAGATGTTGTCAACATCCACCTTAATCATGGTTTGATTGGGTCAGGTACACTAAATAACGGCATATATGTTTTAAACCAACTCCAAATTTTCAATGTCCAGAACACACTAAAAAGAAAGTCTCCAGATTTAAATAAAGCTTTCTTATGGCATTGTAGACTGGGTCACATCAATGAGAGAAGGTTGACTAAGTTGCATAGAGAAGGTATTTGGACTCGTTCGAATATCAATCTTATGACACTTGTCAATCTTGTCTCAAAGGAAAGATGACAAAGACTCCATTCACTGGACAAGGAGTAAGAGCGAGCGAGCTCTTAGGATTCATACACAGCAATGTATGTGGTCCAATGTCTATACATGCAAGAGGTGGTTATTCCTACTTCATTACTTTTACAGATGATTTCTCTAGGTTTGGACATGTCTTCTTAATGAAGCATAAATCCGAGGCCTTTGAGAAATTCCTGGAATACAAGAGTGAAGCGGAAAACCAAACAGGCAAAAGTATTAAGACACTGAGATCTGATCGAGGTGGAGAATACTTAAGTGCCGAGTTCCTAGGTTACCTAAAAGAGAAAGGAATTCTCTCTCAGCTTACTCCTCCATACACTCCACAGCACAACGGTGTATCGGAGAGACGGAATCGAACCCTATTGGATATGGTACGATCCATGATGAGTAATGCTGAGTTACCGCGATCTTTCTGGGGATATGCGCTAGAATCAAGGACACATCTTTTGAACAGAGTTCCAACCAAAACTGTGCCTACCACACCATATCAGATGTGGAGTGGGAAGAAACCCTATCTTCAGTACCTGAAGACATGGGGATGTCCAGCTTTTGTAAAAAAGCAGCATCCGGACAAGCTCGAGGCACGCTCAGTAGAGTGTAAGTTTGTGGGATATCCAAAGAACTCTACAGGATATTGTTTCTATTACGCAGAGGAACAAAAGGTTTTTGTTTCTCGTCATGCCCGCTTCTTAGAAACTGAATTTTTAGAAAATCAGAAGAGTGGGAGCGTAGTAGAACTGGAAGAAATTCCAGAACCATAAGCTGCTACTGAAAGTTTGGTAGAACCAGAGGTTCAAGAAGTACAGGACATTCCCGCACCCCTCCGCAGGAGTAGTAGGCCGTCTCATCCGCCTGAGAGATACTACAGTTTTCTCATAGATGGGGATAGAGAGGATTGCATCATAGATGATGATGAACCTACTGACTTCCAGCAGGCCATCCAGGGCGGCGACTCGGTACGATGGCTAGATGCAATGCGGACCGAAATGGAGTCCATGTACACCAACAAAGTATGGACTTTGGACTTTGCTCCAGATGGGGTAAAACCCATAGGATGCAAATGGATCTTCAAGAAAAAGATTGGTGTAGATGGACAGGTGGAAACCTATAAGGCTAGACTTGTTGCAAAGGGTTTTCGTCAAAGACCTTGTTTGGACTATGACGAAACTTTTTCTCCAGTGGCTATGCTCAAATCCATTCGGGTCCTTCTTGCTATTGCTGCCTTCCATGATTATGAAATCTGGCAGATGGACGTAAAGACGACTTTTCTGAATGGAAATTTAGAAGAGAGCGTCTATATGGATCAGCCGGAGGGTTTCAATCAGAGTGGGAGCAGCGGGAAAGTATGCAAGCTGCTTAAGTCCATTTATGGACTAAAGCAGGCATCACGGAGTTGGAACATCTGTTTTGATGAGACAGTCAAAGAATATGACTTTATCAAAAATCCAGATGAACCGTGCATATATAGTAAAGTTGTAGCCAGAAGTGTCGTATTCCTCTTCTTGTACGTGGATGACATTCTATTGATAGGAAATGACATTCCTATGCTACAATCTGTCAAAGGATTCTTGTCACACAGGTTCTCCATGAAAGACCTGGGTGATGCCTCTTACATTCTGGGGATCCGGATCTATCGTGATAGATCCAAGAGGATGTTGGGACTTTCGAAGTCCAGGTATATCAACACTGTACTGAAAAGATTCAGTATGGAAGATTCTAAGCGCGGTAATCTACCGGCTTGTCACGGAATCACCCTCTCCAAAGAGATGTCTCCCAAGACTGATTTGGAAAGGGAACGCATGTCTATTATACCCTACGCTTCTGCGGTAGGCTCTATAATGTATGCGATGTTGTGTACCAGACCAGATGTAGCTTACGCACTGAGCGTGGTAAGCCGGTATCAGTCAGACCCAGGGGAGAAGCACTGGATAGCAGTAAAGAACATTCTCAAGTACCTGAGAAGGACTAAGGAGATGTTTTTGGTTTACGGCGGAAAAGACCTCAGGTTGGAGGCCTTTGCTGATTCCGGCTTCCAGAGTGATAAGGACGATTCCAAGTCCATGTCGGGTTATGTCTTTACCCTCAATGGAGGGGCGGTGTGCTGGAAGAACTCCAAGCAGGACACCGTTGCTGACTCGACGATGGAAGCGGAGTATATAGCTGCTTGCGATGCCGCAAAAGAAGCAGTCTGGATGAAGAAGTTCCTAACAGAACTTCAGGTGGTTCCTACCATAGTTGATCCAATACCTCTGTATTGCGACAACAACGGAGCTATAGCTTTAGCGAAGGAACCAAGGTCCCATCAGAAGTCCAGACACATCTTGAGGCGGTATCACCTGATCAGGGAGATCATTGATCGTCAGGAGATCGAGGTTCGGAGAGTTGCTTCAGAAGAGAACATTGCTGATCCATTCACGAAGGCCCTACCTCAGACGCAGTTCGAGAGGCTACTCGAGATCATTGGTCTTCGATATGCCAGTACATGGCCCTAGTGCAAGTGGGAGATTGTCAGTGTTTATGCCCTAGAAGGCCATTACTGTATCATACTAGTTTGTATATTACTTAATGGAAGCTTGGGATATTCACATGTATATAACAGTCTTGCTAAACATGGTAGTATGCTACTTGGTTTTTCTATCTTAATATGTGAGTGTACGTATTGATAGAGCTCTTAGGATCTTGCTTGACTACCTGCGTTGTGATGGCAGTCACACTAGTGGGGGCTGGGTAGTCTACAAGCACATCCTTATTCAGGCCCCTAGTCGTTGGATTATCGAGACAGGGCATCGATACTCCGGAGTAGACTAGTGTGTACGCTTCTTATCCCAGTTGGGGAGATGGTCTGTCCCACAGCCGTCAGTACGTCGTACTGGAGATAGTATACAGGTGCTCGTTAGGTTACGGGTACACCGGACAGGACTCACAGGGAACTGTTGGTTGGTTTTATACCAGTCGTCAGTGAACAGTTCCCAGGTGACATGAGTACAGCATAGTCCGCAGACTTGACACTGCTACTTCGCCTCGAGTGTGTCCCACTGTTCTTAGATTGCTACCCTACCACGGCTCAAAGGAGTCGTACAAACAGGTAGCAGTTGGGTGCAGTCCCGAGCACTTGGAGGCAGTAGCGGTTAGACAGGATTCGTCCCTCCCGGTATTGGGAGTTGATATCGCGCTGTGTCAGAGAGCCATTACGCAAAGTCCCTGGCCAGGGCAAGCGAGATTTACTGGTAGGTTCCAGTAGTTTCTCAGGGTGTAATGGGCTTCCCTCCGACACGACTTATACCGCTATTAGGGGACTGACGCTTGCCGCCCCCTAGGCCCGATATGCGATAGTCTTGGACGAACGGACCGGACTGTATGGAGATTGTCACATCAGACTCAGTAGGAGTTCGGATGGGTTTCCTCATCGGCCTTCTTATCGACAACTACCTGGGGACCGTTACGTACAGCTAGTGCCGCTTGCGGTCTGTGGTTAAACCCACTGCCAGCGTAGTAGTCGAGTCTCTAGAGTCCCACACAGAGAGTTTCCCTACTCCAGGCGAAACGATATAGAGGCCGTATGGTTTTACGACAAGGGTTCGGACGCATACGTGCGTTTACGCGCGTACGACTTTCGGACAGTTTTTACCAGTCGGCTTTGGTTTAAGCCAGTTACTGGTATCCGGTTATTGGATTTTTACAGTCTAAAGTTTTTCCGTATTTTTGCGGATTGGAGGGGCGTTCTCGTAATTGTGCGAGAAGCTTCTAGAAGATGGTGACTAAGGAGGTTTAGGTGTCATTTGCATTAAATGGGTTTAGTGAGTCATGAGGGTGATTCATTCATATCATTAATGCACAATAAATAATTAATGAGTCATGGTTATGAATCACCATTAGATATTTATGAAACTTGATTATTCATCACTTGTTTTTCTTTTGTTGATGAATTATAAAGTTTCATATATATTATGATAACTTACTATTCTCACTTGATAATCATTCTCACCTTCTCTCTCCTCAAGCTCTCCCTCTTCAAAGACTAATCCTCCCCTCTCATGAGTTGAGTACAAGGATTAGTAAGACTAATTAATCCACAACCCTCTCTATATTACACCTAGCTTCTTTGATTAGCACTTGAAGAAGTTTAGTTGCCTCAAGTTTAGAGGCTAAGCTTGGAGTAAAGCTCTCGGGTGGATCGTCTACTACTTCGAGAAGGCCGAGGAGAACGAGGAGATCGTAAAGACGAAGAACTTGGTTCGATAGGTATAATCCCTAAGCATAGTAGTTTAGAACAACTATATGTTTGGTTAGTTATCGTTTAGCTTCGATTCAAGCGGTTAGTCGATGTTTATTCACTAAACAAGTTCGTTTTTGGAAAATTCCGCCGCCCCACAAGTATTGGGGTGTTCTACATCGACTTACAAGTCTAATACATGCAATCTGATATTTTGCGACAGTTTTGCTAAAATGTGAAATATGAATGCCGTATACTTCTAAATGAGTGCAAATGATGAGGAAATTGCCGGCTAAAATATACAATATTTTCGACTAATCACTATGTCTAGGAGAGCCATTACACAAAGCCCTCGGCCGAGGCAAGAGATTTACTGGTAGGTATTCCAATAGTATCTAAGGGTGTTCTGGGCTACACTCCGACACGACTTTTACCGCTTTTGGGGGTCTGACTTTTACCAACCCCCTAGGCCCGCCATGCGATGCTCATTGACGAACGGACCGGACTGTACGGATATTGTCACTGACAGGCTCAGTAGGGTGTCAGGATGAGTTCACTCATCGACGTCCCTTTTGGTCAATACCTGGTAGCCCGTTATGTATAGGCTAATACCTCTGACGTGCTGGTGGTTAAATCCACAACCAAAGTATTGACGAGTCTTTAGAGTCCCCCACAGACCAGTTTCTCAAGTTTCGGGCGAAACGCTGTAGAGGCCGTATGGAGATATGGCAGGGTTCGATCAGATACGTGCGGTATTGCACGGATCATGATCGGACGGAAAATACTAGCGGGCTTTGGTTTAAGCCGGATCCTAGTATAGTACAGTGTAGATTTGTCTCATTGCATTTGTATTCGGTTGGAATACAAATGCGGGTATGTATATACAGTAGCGGGGTTTCCTGTAATTTATTACGGGATCGGTTTTATGAAGTTGCCAGTTTGCTTTCTGTTTCGGCCATTTTCCTTTGTATCTATCATTGGCTGAAAATTGGTGGAGGAGGGCTAATTTGCAAATGTGCAAATTAGCATTGTGGAGGGTGTTATTTGCATGTTGTTATGTCATGATGGTTCCACCATCACATTGACTCCATGACTTCATGATTGCTTGACTTTGGGTATGATGATTAGTTGATGGAGTGTTGGATTTGTTGGTGATCATTTTTCTTCTCATGATCACATATCATTCCTCCCCCTTGCATTATTGTGTGGCTTCCCTTCATTCTCACTCTCTTGACCATGCCAAGGCCGGCCACATGGGGAGGGGCTGTCCCAATTTTGAGAGTGGGGAATTTTGATCTCTTTTGGCTTGCAAAATTCCTATTGCTCCATCTCCAAAAGCTTAGTTCATTTCCTCCACCAAAGGCAACTTCCTCAAACCCCAAATGAGACATAGAGCACTACACGTATTCTACAACAATCCTTGGGCACGTCGGCTCGCCAACTTCATGCCCGAGTTGCCTCGGTCCAGAGGTAGGAGCCCGTAAAAGAACCCGGCGACGTGGTGCCCTTCCGGCGAGAAGGTGAAGACCGGAGATTCCGCGGGGAGATCGGGACGACGACGAGAAGACCGGAGGACACGGATCGCTCGGTATATCTCTCTACCCCTTCTCTTGTTAGCTAGGACTATGTTAATGGCCCGATCCGGGATTTTTGTGCACGGTGGTGCCGGTTTACAAGTTCGTAAAAAGTTTCGTTTCCGCATTCCGGCGTCGGATTGACGGCCGGGGCGCCGCCGTGCACTTACATTGGTATCAGAGCCATGCCATTAACCTAGTCTAGCTTGCACTAGTATATTTAAACCTTCGATCGAACAAATATTCCAAAACCGTATTTTTTAGTGCATCAGTTCTCTGTCGAATTTTTTTTGGCTCGAAAATTTTTTCAGGTTGTTGCAGAAGGATGTGCTGGGAATTGTGAGCATACTGTAAAAATTCGATACATTGATTCCTTAGAAGGACCGTGGAACCGTGGCCATACCCCTGTTTGGGCCGTGGTTCCGCGGTAAGAAGTTGGAATCATTGTACCAAATTTCCACAGTGGCTTTCTGAGTTGAAAATGGGGTTTCTGGAATGTTATTTTTGGGCCTAGATTTTCTTTAAGTGCTACAGTAATGCTTGGGGCCCACTTGGTAAAATTTGATCGATCGAAAATTTAAACACATTAGTTCACAGTATTTACATTATATCTGCGACCGTGAATGTCACTTGATCGGTAAATCCAGTCTAACTGCTATAGCTCTTTTAGACGGATTTGCGAACGTGACATTCATATTGATGTTCTGTGTTGTGCTGTGATGTTGCGGATTGGTCGTGGGGGATAGCCTGGATGCAATGGTAGTACAATTTTAGTTGTGTTATGTACATTTGATATTGCGGGGCGAGCGTCCGACATGTGGACTGCCGTCACTGCCAGTTTATATATATACTAGTAGATGTTGTATATGTTTTGCATCCGCGCTAGTCCAGTCCCCGCTCTGTCGTTAGTTAAGTAACCTAACGGGTAATGACGGGACCCAGTGGCGAATGCGGATGGCATATACGTACATCATTATTTTCGTTCTTTATTGGTGTGATCAATTGACGGGACTGCGTTGATTCGGATCAATGCAAGCTAAACAAACCTATTCTGATGTTGTTGGAACTTTTTTCAAAAAGCTGTTATTGCAAGGACGTTCACTTTTGTTTTGCACAGTGGTATTCAGTTGGAATATCCTGCTCCTCAGTCGACGAGGCAAGGGCCGAGATCCCTTCACCGGGAGTGACCCCTTGGACAGAAGTTTGCGTCAGGGAAATAACTTCACTATAGCCGATTACTTTTGCTTTGCATCGAGATATTCAGTTGGAATATCCTGCACCTCATTCTACGGGGAAAGAGCCGAGATCCCTTCACCGGGAGTGACCTCTTTAGCAAAGGTTTTCGTCACTATATTTTTAAAGCTATCAGGTTCCTTCAACGATATCAAGTTCTTTACGTTAAAGGTTTTCGCCAGAAACCATTCGTAGCCCTCCGTCGTTTCATATGGATAGTCATTAAGTATTCAAGCTGTGTTTGTTGGCCAAATTCAAGGCACAGTGATTGGTAGCTATTGGGTATTCATATGCAGCATAGATAGATGCGTTGGTTTGGGGCAGTCGTATAGCCTTGTTGGCCAAAGTCAAGGGCTTGTACGGGTAGGCTCAAATTAACCTGGAGAATGACGGGTAGAACTTGACATGTGACTTATGATTTGTTGGCCAAAGTCAAGGTCATAAGAGCATGGGGTAAAAATCACATCGGGAGTTTCTAAAGAAACTGAAACTTGCCAGATATGCGCATACCTTCTGGAGCGTGATAACGTGAGCGGATTCCGTCACGTTATCATGCGATGATAGTTGGATCCCGATTCCCACTGATGAGTTGGTTTACTCCTCGGGTGATCCCGACTAATTCTCCTTTCAGGTTTGGAGGAGAATTTGACGTTACAGTGGGAGGTTTCCAGATTAGATAAATTGGTAACCATTCTGATCTTGGTTAGAGTGCACGCTGAGTGTTTCTTTTCTCTCTCTCTTTGGCAGCGACCATTGACCCGACCCTAAGACTATGACTCAGAGACCAAAATTAACCGAACCTTCTTAAACATTGGCTTTTGGATTGTCAGAGTTGCAAACCTCATTGCCACTCCTACTTTTACCCTTTTCTCCAGGACACCCCGTATTACTACGAACGTCCACTTCCATTGGACAAAACCATCGTATGGTAAGATACGAACTCAAAGGAATTTATTCGAGGATGGTTTCCGGTTCTGGAGAAAACGAATAGGACTATTCAGTTGTCTTTTCCTTTTTCCTTCTCTCAGGTTACGAGTACTCCTTGGTTTAGGAGATAGTACACCTATTACGCAAATTGGATAGTCTTCTTCCAAACTATAGGTAGGTGCCGACCGGTAGGGAATGAAGAAAACCAGTTAGCCTAACGATGGTGTACAGAAGGTATTAAGTAAAGACATATCAAGGGATTAGTAAGAGGGCAAAGTAAATTGCGACTGCTATTCACGACCGAACCAAGTATTTCTTCGCCAATCCTAAATCACCTTTGTATTTCTCCAGGACACTCCGTATCACTACGAAGATCCACAGTTTATTGGATACTCCATCGTATGGTTATATACGAACTCGAAAGGAACTTGTTCCAGTTCGGGGATGGATTCTGGTTCAGGAGAAATAGGAATAAGGTTTATTCGGTTGTCTTTTATCTTCACCTTCTCTCGCATTGCGAGTGCTCCTAGGATTAGGACAGTACACCCATTATGCTTATTGGATAGTCTTCTTCCAAACCATAGGCTGGTGCCGAACGGTAGGGAAGGAAGAAAACCATTTAGCCTAAGAGGGTGTGGAGAAGGTAATGACTAAAGACATATAAAGGGATTTGGAAAGATGGCAAAGAATTACACGGTTACAGTTGTGAATCTGGATAATGGAAGAGGCATTACTAGGAATACCGGGATACCCCATTGAAACATTTCAATGTTTCAGTTTCACTGTGTACTGTTAAAGGAAAACTGATTTCCCAATCAGATCTTGCTCCAGGGTATGTATTTACCAGGTATGATTCTCACATCTGTATTGTTTTACAGATGATGAGTGGGAGTAAGTTATTGGGAATTAGGTGATCATCCTCATTATATCGGGATTCGTTGTAATCGGTGACATCTGAGGAAATCGCCTGGGCTGTTTGCCGGACGGCAAATATTTGGTTTTGAATATCCGCTGTTATGCACCAATTTCAAATTGATATATCTGTACGTCTATTTTTATAGAGTGAGATATACCTTTTTGAAATTATGTCTACGACATTTACCTATATCAGTGGATGGTTAGGTAAGGAGCATTAAACAGCGGTGTAATTCTTCTTAACCATAAGTACAGTTTTCAACCTACGAAACACAGGGATTGAGTTATCAGACTCAAGGGACTTATACAGAGTATTGTATGTTGTCCAGCGTCCATGAGGACAGAGGGGTTGGTTCTCGTACTATATTCGGTTTACTTATGACTTCTCTAGTTTTTAGACAAGTGTTTCGTAGAAACACATGGTCCGAATTTTGAGAAGTTATAGGTATATGAATAAAGTAGAGAACCAGGTATTGCAAGTATCGGGATTCTTCAAAGTGATCGAAGATGTAGATACTTGTGTAGGGTATTCAGTTAATAGTAATGATTAAGAGAACTTGCTTCTCTTTCAGATTACTCATAATTGGAAGCACTCCTAAGTTGAGTAATGCTGATCGGCCTCTCTCCATTTAGTTAACATGCACTAGAGACAGCTGCATGATTTGAATCTGGTTCAATTAAATCAGTGCCTCTGGTTCTATATTGGATATAGAACAGTTCATATCTTAACGATGTTAAGGTACGGGGAGTTGTCCGGCTTATGCTTTAAACCAGACTCTGGATAACTCAAGGCACGTTTCTGTAATGGCTGTTTGTGGGTTGACCCAGGCTATGACGATGGTTGACTTTCTACCATCTGGAAGATCAATAGTAATATTATTCTAGACTCGCCACAGTTTTAACAAAAATGGATTTTTTAAGAAAACAGTAGTAGGAGTATGGTAGAACTGGAAGTGATTCCAGAACCGCAAACGATTACTGAAAGTTTGATAGGAACCTAAAGATTCAATCTGACTTGACATTCCATTGGCCACTCCGCAGATACGGTGGGTAACCTCAGGCACCCGAGGGGTACTCCGGTAGCCTCAAGGACGGTGACAGGGAGGTTCTTGTTTACCCAGACTTGCCATTGCTGTTGTTCCAGGCTGCGAGACCCGGCAGGAGGATGAGTATAGCGTCGTTCTAAACTAGCTTTAGAAGTGTACGTCTATATGACTCTGCCAGAGGGTTGTTATAGTCAGTGGGAGCAGCGGAAGCATTGGTGGACATGTAGCTTTTGTCTTTTTATGGACTAAAGCAGATATAGCGGAGATAGATCATCTATTTTTGATGTGACAGTCATAGGTTTGACTTCATCAGAATAAAGGATGGATCTGTTGAGAAGGTAGTAGGGTGTGATGTCCTGGTATTTGGATGACATACACAGAGTAGGAAGTGATATTCCTATACTACGATCGGTTATACTTTGGTCGTCACACAGTGGTTTCTCCACATGGGACTTGGACATAATATCAAGACATTCTGGTTACTGGATCTATGGTTTTAGATCTAGATGTGGGAAGTGTCCCAATCAGGGTACTTAGACAGCATTCTAAAGGTATTTAGAATGGACGACTCCTGGCACGGTAGTATACCTGCAGGTGATGGAGTCACCCTCTCTAAAGGTGTCTTACAGACTAAAGTGGAGAGGGATGTGCATGATTGGCAGATCACTTGCTTAGGCAATTGAGTCAATCCTGAGATGTCAAGTACCACACCAGATGATGTTTTTGCACTAGATGCAATAAGTTGACATTGATCCAATCCTGGAGAAACAGTCGGAAGCAGTTTTAGAACATAAGTAGATGTTCTAGGGATATGATAACAACAGCCTCTTTCGGGAGACAGTTATCATTCCATGCTTCCAAGGTGACCTGGATGACAGAGAGGTTGTCAGAGTTATAGTTTTCCCTCTGACGAGGGGCGGTATTTTGGACAGGTGGTCCAGGAGGATACTGAGGGAGGCATGGCGCAGGATACTGATTATGTTCAGTTGATGATACAGTCTAAGAAGTTTGGATTTGGAGTTCATTTATGAGTTAGGTCCCATCAGACATCCAGACACATTCTAAGACAAGTATTGCTCATTTCGGGAGATGGCTTTCTCCGCAAAATTGAGATATAGAGAGACATAGAAAGAAACATCAAAGCGGATCCACTCACTGAGGCTATTCCTCGAACGCAATAGTTTCGCAAACGAGCTTTGTGAGACTGACTAGTAGAGGAGTTGGGTGTTCGGTATCACACGGGCTGTGAGTATGCGACATCGCAATAATTAGCCTTGAGTGATTGTTGGAGATAGTGCCATCAGAGTCAATTATTGGATCACAAGCACGTGATTGCAATGATTGAGGGAGGAGCTATTCCGGTAGGACAGTCTTACTCAATATGATAGTATGCTATCTGGTTTATCTTTATCATCGTGTACTGCTTCAGGTGACCTTACAGGTCACTATTGCACGTTGATAGAGCCCCTAGGATTCTTGCTTGACTGCCAGCAGTATGTGGGCGATCATATACGTGGGAGCTGGTAGTCTATAAGCACATCCTTAAAAGGTCCCTAGTCATGGGAGTTTCGAGACAGGGCATCGATACTCCAGAGTAGACTAGTGTATACAATCGAGACCCCGACGAGGGGCGGTGGCCGATCTCACAAGCCACTGGTGTCAGTTGGTTCACCTAAGATGTATACAGGTGCTCATTGGGTTATGAGTACACCGGACATGACTCGCCGGGAACATGCTAGTTGGTCTTAAACCTGACGTCAGATAGCAGTTCCCTGGTGACATATGTACAGGTTAGTTCATCGACCTGAGATCGTCATTTGTCTCATGTGAGTTCCTATTGTACTTTGATTACTATCCTACCACGCTCAAAAGAGACGTGCAAACAGGTTTTAGTTGGGTACAGTCCCGAGCCACATGGAGGCAGTGAGCGGATCTGCAGGGGTTCGTCTCTCCCGGTATTGGCGGTGAGGCCGCGCTGTGTCTAGGAGAGCCATTACACAAAGCCCTCGGCCGAGGCAGGAGATTTACTGGTAGGTATTCCAGTAGTATCTCAGGGTGTTCTGGGCTACACTCTGACACGACTTGTACCGCTTTTGGGGGTCTGACTTTTACTAACCCCCTAGGCCCGCCATGCGATGCTCATAGACGAACGGACCGGACTGTATAGATATTGTCACTGACAGGCTCAGTAGGGTGTCAGGATGAGTTCACTCATCGACGTCCCTTTTGGTCAATACCTGGTAGCCCGTTACATATAGGCTAATACCTCTGACGTGCTAGTGGTTAAATCCACAACTAAAGTATTGACGAGTCTTTAGAGTCCCCCACAGACCAGTTTCTCAAGTTTCGGGCGAAACGCTGTAGAGGCCGTATGGAGATATGGCAGGGTTCGATCAGATACGTGCGGTATTGCACGGATCATGATCGGACGGAAAATACTAGCGGGCTTTGGTTTAAGCCGGATCCTAGTATAGTACAGTGTAGATTTGTCTCATTGCATTTGTATTCGGTTGGAATACAAATGCGGGTATGTATATACAGTAGCGGGGTTTCCTGTAATTTATTACGGGATCAGTTTTATGAAGTTGCCAGTTTGCTTTCTGTTTCGGCCATTTTCCTTTGTATCTATCCTTGGCTGAAAATTGGTGGAGGAGGGCTAATTTGCAAATGTGCAAATTAGCATTGTGGAGGGTGTTATTTGCATGTTGTTATGTCATGATGGTTCCACCATCACATTGACTCCATGACTTCATGATTGCTTGACTTTGGGTATGATGATTAGTTGATGGAGTGTTGGATTTGTTGGTGATCATTTTTCTTCTCATGATCACATATCATTCCTCTCCCTTGCATTATTGTGTGGCTTCCCCTCATTCTCACTCTCTTGACCAAGCCAAGGCCGGCCACATGGGGAGGGGCTGTCCCAATTTTGAGAGTGGGGAATTTTGATCTCTTTTGGCTTGCAAAATTCCCATTGCTCCATCTCCAAAAGCTTAGTTCATTTCCTCCACCAAAGGCAACTTCCTCAAACCCCAAATGAGACATAGTGCACTATACGTATTCTACAACAATCCTTGGGCACGTCGGCTTGCCAACTTCGTGCCCGAGTTGCCTCGGTCCAGAGGTGGGAGCCCGTAAAAGAACCCGGTGATGTGGTGCCCTTCCGGCGAGGAGGTGAAGACCGGAGATTCCGCGGGGAGATCGGGACGACGACGAGAAGACCGGAGGACACGGATCGCTCGGTATATCTCTCTACCCTTTCTCTTGTTAGCTAGGACTATGTTAATGGCCCGATCCGGGATTTTTGTGCGCGGTGGTGCCGGTTTACAAGTTCGTAAAAAGTTTCGTTTCCGCATTCCGGTGTCGGATTGACGGCCGGGGCGCCTCCGTGCACTTACAGGCCTCGATCTGGAGGTCTTTTCCGCCATACACCAAGAACATCTCCTTAGTCCTTCTCAGGTACTTGAGAATGTTCTTTACCGCTATCTAGTGTTTCTTCCCAGGGTTTGACTGATACCGGCTTACCACACTCAGTGCATAGGCTACATCTGGTCTGGTACACAACATCGCATACATTATAGATCCTACCGCAGAAGCGTAGAGTATAATAGACATGCGATCCCTTTCCAAATCAGTCTTGGGAGACATCTCTTTGGAGAGGGTGATCCCGTGACAAGCCGGTAAATTACCGCGCTTGGAATCTTCCATACAGAATTTTTTCAGTATGGTGTCAATGTACCTGGACTGTGAGAGTCCTAATATCCTCTTGGATCTGTCATGGTAGATCCGGATCCCCAGAATGTATGAGGCATCACCCAGGTCTTTCATGGAGAACCTGTGTGACAAGAACCCTTTGACAGATTGTAGCATAGGAATGTCATTTCCTATCAAGAGAATGTCATCCACGTATAATACGAGGAATACAACAGTTCTTGCTACAAATCTACTATAGATGCATGGTTCATCTGGATTTTTGATAAAGCCAAATTCTTTGACCGTCTCATCCAAACAGATGTTCCAACTCCGCGATGCCTGCTTTAGTCTATAGATGGACTTAAGCAACTTGCACATCTTTCCGCTGCTCCCACTCTGAATGAAACCCTCTGGCTGGTCCATATAGACACACTCCTCTAAACTTCCATTTAGAAAAGCGGTCTTTACGTCCATCTGCCAGATCTCATAATCGTGGAAGGCAGCAATGGCAAGAAGGATCCGAATGGATTTCAGCATAGTTACTGGAGAAAAGATTTCGTCATAGTCCAAACCAGGCCTTTGACGGAAACCCTTTGCAACAAGTCTAGCTTTATAGGTCTTAACCTGTCCATCTACACCAATCTTCCTTTCGAAGTTCCACTTGCATCCTACGGGTTTTACCACATCTGGAGCAATGTCCAACGTCCATACTTTGTTGGTGTACATGGACTCCATTTCGGTCCGCATTGCATCCAGCCATTTTACCGAGTCAACGCTCTGAATAGCCTGCTGGAAGCTAGTCGGCTCATCACTATCAATGATGCAATCCTCTCTATCCCCGTCTATGAGAAAACCGTAGTATCTCTCAGGCGGATGAGACTGCCTACTACTTCTGCGGAGCGGCGTAGGAATGTCCTAATCTTTCGAACCCTCTGGTTCTACTAAGCTTTCAGTAATAGCTCGTGGTTCTGGAATTTCTTCCAGTTCTATTGCGCTCCCACTTATCTGTTTTTCCAAAAACTGAGTTTCCAAGAAGTGGGCATGACGAGAAAAAAAACCTTTTGTTCCTCTTCGCAATAGAAGAAATATCCCTTGGAGTTCTTTGGATATCCCACAAACTTGCACTGTACTGAGCGTGCCTCGAGCTTGTCCGCATGCTGCTTTTTGACAAAAGCTGGACATCCCTATGTCTTAATATGATTAAGATAGGGTCTCTTCCCACACCACATCTGATATGGTGTGGTAGGCACAGTCTTAGTTGGAACTCGGTTCAAAAGGTATGCAGCTGATTCTAGTGCATATCCCCAGAATGATCGCGGTAACTCAGTGTTACTCATCATGGACCGTACCATATCCAATAGGGTTCGGTTCCGTCTCTCCGATACACCGTTATGTTGCAGAGTGTATGGAGGAGTAAGCTGAGAGAGAATTCCATTCTCTTTTAAGTAATCCAGGAATTCGGCACTCAAGTATTCACCACCTCGATCAGATCTCAGTGTCTTGATACTTTTGCCTGTTTGTTTTTCTACTTCATTCTTATATTCCTGGAATTTTCCAAAGGCTTCTGATTTATGTTTCATTAAGAAGACATAACCGTACCTTGAAAAGTCATCCGTAAAAGTAATGAAGTAAGAATAACCGCTTCGTGCATGCGTAGACATTGGACCGCACACGTCCCTATGTACGAGTCCCAAGAGCTCGCTCGCTCTTACTCCATGTCCAGTGAACGGAGTCTTTGTCATCTTTCCTTTGAGACAGGATTGACAAGTTGCATATGATTGATATTCGAACGGATCTAAATATCCTTCTGTATGTAACTTCGTCAACCTTCTCTCATTGATGTGACCCAGTCTACAATGCCATAAGAAAGTCTGATTTATTTCCGGAGACTATCTTTTGTGTGTATTCTGGACATTGAAAATCTGTGCTTGGTTTAATACGTATATACCATTGCTTAATGTACCTGACCCAATCAGAACTTGATTAAGGTGAATGTTTACAACATTACTTACAAACGCAAATTCATAACCTTCTTTAGAAATCAAAGATACATAAATGATATTACAAGTTGCATTGGGTACAAAAAAGCAATTACGTAAAACCAAAACATGTCCATCTGACATTCCCCGGTGATACTCCCCCACGGCCTCAGCATCCATGCTAGCTCCGTTTGCAACTTTGAGGGTCATGTCACCTGCCTTCAAAAACCTACGCTTTCTCAACGCCTGCAAAGAATTACAGATATGAGATCCTGATCCGGTATCCAATACCCAGGACGTAGAGTTTATTGATAGACAATTTTCAATAACATACACACCTGAAGCTGAAGCCGCAACCTGCTTCAGATCCTGTGTTCTGGCCTTCCAAGCCCTGCAATCTTTCTTCCAGTGTCCACTCTTATGACAGTAAAAGCACTCTTCCTTATCCACAAGCTTCCCCGCTACCTTTGTTGCTTTTGCCTTTCCCTTCGTATCCACCTTACTAACACCGCCCCTTGGTTTGGCGGGGGTTTTCTTCTTCTTTCCCTTGGCTTTCGCCCTGGACTTAGAAGAGGAAGATCCTCCTACAAACAAAGTGGATGTTTCCCTACCTTTTTGTAGGGTGCCCTCTGCACTCCTCAGCATGTTGAGGAGTTCTGAAAGTTCAACTTCCTTTTCCTGCAAGTTGAAGTTCAGGATGAACTGGGCGTAAGTGGAAGGAAGGGACTGAAGAATCAAGTCCGTATAGAGCTCATTCTCCAACGTGGTCCCAAGGTCCGCGAGCTCCTCTATGTAGCCAATCATCTTAAGCACGTGTTCCGCTACCGATGATCTGATGGCCAATCTCGCCGAAAACAACTTCTTCGACACTTCGTATCTGGCGATACGGGATTGCTCTCCATACAGTTCTTTGTTGCGCCACGGCAGCGCCCCGGCCGTCTATCCGAGGCCAAAATGCGGAATCAAAATTTTTCTTAACTTTAAACTGGCGCTACCGCGGACAATATACCCGGATCGTAACCATTAACCTAATGCTAGCTATCAAGAGAAGGGTGAGAGATATACCGAGTGATCCGAGTCCTCCGGTCTTCTCGTCATCGTTCCGATCTCCTGCGGAAACTCCGGTCGTCGCCTCCTTGCCGGAAGGGCACCACATCGTCTGCATCTTTTACGGGCTCCCACCTCAATACCGAGGCAACTCGGGCACGAAGCTGGCAAGTCGACGTGCCCAAGATTTGCTGTAGAATGTGTAGTGCTTTGTCTCTTTGGGGTTATGTTGCCTTGATGGAGGAATGAGGTTGAGAAATGAACTTGGGAATTTTGGTAGCAATGGAAAATGATATGAATGATAATTTTTCCCACCCTCACCAAAATGATCCTCTCTCTTCTCTCCCAAAAAGTGTGGCCGGCCATATCAATGTGAGAATGGTGGAGGGAATTATACAAGGGAGGTGAGTGTAGGAGAAAGAAAATGGTGACCATATCAAAAGCAAACCTCACATCAACTCCTATTCAAAAATCAAATCCTTTCTTATCTCAAAAAGCAAAGGAAAAGACTAATAAAGAATCTCATGATTATGAACCATCATGAAGCCCCACATAATGCAAGAAACCCCCTCCACAAATGTTATTTGCAAACTTGCAAATAACCCCCTCCATCGGAAAAGTCCGGCTGGGAAAGAACAAAGGAAAACCGGCCGGAACGGAATGCAAACTGGCAACTCCAGAAAACTGGTCCCGTAATAAATTACAGGAAAACCCCGATACTGTGCATACACACCCGCATCTGTATTCCGACCGGATACAAATGCAATGAGACAAAATCTACACTGTACTAAACTAGGACCCGGCTTAAACCAAAGCTGGCTAGTAATATCCGTCCGATCCTGATCCGTGCAATATCGCACGTATCTGATCGGACCCTGCCATATATCCATATGGCCACTAGTATAAACCGTCCGATCCTGATGCATGCAATACCGCACGTATCTGATCGGACCCTGCCATATCTCCATACGGCCTCTACAGCGTTTCGCCCGAAAGCTTGAGTAACTGAAAGTGTGGTGGACTCTAAAGACTCGTCAATACTATGGCTGTGGATTTAACCACCAGTACGTCAGAGGTATAAGCCAATACGTGACGGGCCACCAGCTATTGACCAAAAGGGACGTCGATGAGAGAACTCATCCTGACACCCTACTGAGCCTGTCAGTGACAATATCCGTACAGTCCGGTCCGTTCGTCTATGAGCATCGCATGTCGGGCCTAGGGGGTTGGTAAAAGTCAGACCCCCAAAAGCGGTACAAGTCGTGTCGGAGTGTAGCCCAGAACACCCTGAGATACTACTGGAATACCTACCAGTAAATCTCCTGCCTCGGCCGAGGGCTTTGTGTAATGGCTCTCCTAGACACAGCGCGACCTCACCCCCAATACCGGGAGAGACGAACCCCTGAAGATCCGCTCACTGCCTCCATGTGGCTCGGGACTGTATCCAACTAAAACCTGTTTGCACGACTCCTTTGAGCCGTGGTAGGGTAGTAATCAAAGTACAGTGGGAACTCACACGAGACAAATGACGATCTCAGGTCGATGAACTAACCTGTACACATGTCACCAGGGAACTGCTATCTGACGTCAGGTATAAGACCAGCTAGCATGTTCCCGGCGAGTCCAGTCCGGTGTACTCATAACCCAATGAGCACCTGTATACATCTTAGGTGAACCAACTGACACCAGTGGCTTATGAGACCGGCCACCGCCCCTCGTCGGGGTCTCGACTGTATACACTAGTCTACTCTGGAGAATCGATGCCCTGTCTCGAAACTCCAACGACTAGGGACCTTTTAAGGATGTGCTTATAGACCACCAGCTCTCACGTATATGATCGCCATCATACTGCCGGCAGTCAAGCAAGAATCCTAGGGGCTCTATCAGCGTGTAATAGCGACCTGTAAGGTCACCTGAAGCAGTACACGATGATAAAGGTAAACCAGATAGCATACTATCATCTCGAGCAAGACTGTCCTCCTGGGATAGGTCCTCCCTCAATCATTGCAATCACGTGCCTGTGATCCAATAATTAACTCTGAGGGCACTATCTCCAACATTTTTTTGTATGGAGAAATATGGATTCGAGGTCCATATTCTCGTGCCTCCTCTGATGTTCATTGTCTATAGAGGAAAGCACGAGGCACTTGGCCTTCGCGCAGTCGATCTCCCAGGTCTTACGGATTTCCCTATCCGCGACGCTGGTTTTGGGACCTGGGACAGGGGGAGCTTTGGTGGTAAGAAGATACCCCAACTTGTCATAAGTGATTGCCATTTTGACATTCCTGAGCCAATCTTTGTAGTTTGGCCCTGTCAGTATGTTTTTATCTAGAAGTAACTTAAGTCCAGTCATGATAAATGGTCGCTGCAATTAGGAGAGAGAGAAAAAACACTTTAGCATAATGCTCTTGCAAGTTTAGAGTGGTTTTTAATTTGTCTAAACAGGATGGCTCCCACTGTCTCTCGAATCCCTCCTCAAACCATAAAGGAAGAACTAGTCAGGATCAATCTCACCGTACAATACTTGCTTAACCGTTCAGCCATGCCAGTGTCGGTACTTCGAGGGAGGTTTTCCAACGCTTTCGCCAAGTTCTTTAATTAAGTAACCTCTTTTCCCTGTGGGCGTAGCCCCGCTAACACTTTTTTAGACACCTACTTGGTTTATAACATTGATCGTTAAGTGAGAAAGTTCCTGAGGAGTAGCATATACTCACAGTAGGATCGGGATCCAAATATCATCGCGTGACAAAACTGAAGGAATCCTACCAGAATCATCACACTCCAAATGGTATGCAGCGCTAGCAAGTTTCAGTTCATTTGAAACTCCCGATGTGGATTTTTGCCCCATGCTCTTATGACCTTGACTTTGGCCAAAATATCATAAGTCACATGTCAAGTTCTACCCGTCATTCTCCAGGTTAATTTGAGCCCACCCGCACATACCCTTGACTTTGGCCAACATGGTAGAACGACTGCCCCAAACCAACACATCTATCTATGCTGCACATGAATACCCAATAGCTACCAATCACTATGCCTTGACTTTGGCCAACATACATAGCTTGAATACTTATTGAGCATTCATGTGAAACGACGGAGGGCTACGAATGGTATTGGCGAAACCGTGAACGTAGTGAACTTGATATAATCGAAGGAACGAGATAGCTTTCAAAAGGAGTGGTTCAAGCTCTGCATTTAAAAGTTTGGTTTTGAAAAGAACCGAGTGGTTTTCAAAGTGTTCCAACGACTGTTACTTTGTTTATTTTTTCTTGCATTAATTCCAATGCGTCCCATCATTTAATCCTACCATTGCAGAAAACAACAAAAATATGACGTACGCTTATGCCACCCGCATTCTCCACGGGGTCCCGTCATCACCCGTTAGGTTACTTAACTAACGACAGAGCGGGAGCTGGACTAGCGCGGATGCAAAACATAAGCAACGCCTAAATAGATATCATATAGATATATATAAACATTCGTCACATGCAATGATAGCCATTCCAGATCACAGATGAATACATTGGATATACTAGGAATCCGCAATTCGTACGAGCCTGTAACGAAGAACGGATTACACGGTCGCGATGAATAGCCAAACCCCACCCTAGACCCCTACGGGTGCGGCAAACTACCCGCCAAGTATCCGAAGTGAAGCAACCTCCCTCAACAACGTGAGTAGGCCACTCAGCACTTCGAGGTACCCGGTAGTTTGTGCACCCCACCTTGGGTCTATCCTAGGAGCAAAAACAGTAAAAAGAAATTATACAATGACGGCTACAACCCCGACCCGGTTGTGTGGCCATACAAATAATATTATATCAATTTACATATTACAAGAATTGAAAGAATAAGAAAACTCTCATCTCACAACCCCTCGGCTATTCATCCGCGACAATCCAACGAATTCATATACACAAACCATCAACATTACAGATCACAGATATGTATAACCCCCACTAATCGACGTATAGCGATTAGCGGACGTTCAATACATATATCACATCACAGATATAACCCATTAGCCAAAGTGTAAAGAAGTTCGATCAAAAATACGGATTTGTGACCACCTCAAAAACCAACTTGTTCTCTAGAAAATCTGGGTGGAAACAAAGTACATCAAAAATCCCAAAACAGCAACAGAAGAACACTGCAGGAAAAACGACCCACGGCCGAGTCAACTCGGCCGCGGATCCTCGGCAAGAGCATGCTCTTGCCGCGGTTCCGTGGTGAGTTGGTCGACTCGCTGGCTCGTTTTTCTTCTGTGTTCTGTAAAAACCCTGAGCCAATTTTTAAAGTATGATTTATTATTTTTAGAGCAGATTTAAAAATCGGCAGAAACTTAGGGTTTTGGAAAAATGTTTTGCGATTTTTTTCGATCGAAGTTCTATATACTTTGCTAACTAGTTAGTTTGTGTTTATCTAGGCTCTGATACCACTGTAAGTCCACGTTGCCCACCCCGGTGCTTGCGGGGAGGCGGAAACGTTATGAAAAATCTGATTTTTACAACACTAGGCAACATGGACTAACCAAAGGAGGGATATTTGCTAAACAAAACTAACAACCAAAGCTAAAAGAGTTTAGCTACTCGGAAAAGGGGTTATACCTAGGTCTTCAAGTCCTTCTCTCCTTGCTCCTTGGAGTGAAAGAAAGGGTTCTCCTTGTCGCCTTCTCTTGCCGAAGAAAGATCCACCCGAGAGCCTCAACCTTTGGCTCCAAGCTCAAACTAGAAGTAACTAAGGTGCTTGGTGTGCTAGACCTAGGACCTTAGAAAGAGTAGAGAGTGTTTTTGAAGGGATTATCTCAAGCTCAAGTGGTTCTCAACTCATGAGAGGGGAGAGCTAGAGAGAGAGGAAGAGGAGGAGAGAGAATGAAAATTATCAAGTGAGAAGAATAATACAACCCTTCTCACATATATGTGATTTATGAAAATTAGATAATTAGTTAAAGATAATTGTCATGGTTAATCAAGAAATGACCATTATCATTTCACATTAAATGATTTTGCAAGGATCAAAGAGCATCTTTCATATGGAATGATGATGGTCAACTTGTCAACCTGTCAACCTAGGTCAACAAGTCAAGTATAGTCAAATGGTCAACAACCCTAACCAAGCACAATTATAATTAACTAATTATTAATAAATCATAATTCACACATAAACATTAGGGTTAAGAAAATGACAATACTCATCAACCCTAATCAAAGTCCTCTGCTTCTGTCTCAGTCAACTGTGCATACACACCCGTATCCGTGTTCCGAGGAACACGAATACAATGAGATAAAACCAATCCTAAATCATATACTAGGATCCGGCTTAAACCAAAGCCCGCTAGTATAAGCTGTCCGGACACCAAACGTGCACAAGTGCGCGGATGTGAACGAACCTTGTCGCAAAACCGTGCGACCTCTACTCATTTTGCCTAAAGGCGAATAACCCTCTGTGTGGGACTCTAAAGACTCGACACTACGCTGGCAGTGGGTTTAACCACAGACCGCAAGCGGCACTAGCTGTACGTAACGGTCCCCGGGTAGATGCCGATAAGAAGACTGACGAGGTAAACCCCATCTGAACTCCTACTGAGCCTGAATGTGACATTCTCCGTACAGTCCGGTCTGTTCGTCTAAGAACATCGCATGGCGGGCTTAGGGGGCGGTAAACGCCAGTCCCCTATTAGCGGTACAAGTCGTGCCGGAGTGTAGCCCAGAACACCTGAGATAACACTGGAAACCTACCACTCTATCTCGCTTGCCCTGGCCAGGGACTTTGTGTAATGGCTCTCCTAGACACATCGCGATATCAACCCCCAATACCGGGAGAGACGAATCCTGTCTAACCGTCACTGCCTCCAAGTGCTTCGGGACTGCACCCAAAAACTACCTGTTTGCACGACTCCTTTGAGCCGTGGTAGGGTAGTAATCAAAGTACAGTTGGAACACACTCGAGGTGAAGTGACAGTGTCAAGTCAACGGACTAAGCTGTACTCATGTCACCTGGGAACTGATAACTGACGATAGGTATAATACCAACCAACAGTTCCCGACGAGTCATGTCCAGTGTACTCGTAACCTAATGAGCACCTGCATACTATCTCAAGTACGACGTACTGACGGCTGTGGGACAGACCGTCTCCCAAGCTGGGATAAGAAGCGCATACGCTAGTCTACTCCGGAGTATCGATGCCCTGTCTCGATAGTCCTGCGACTAGGGACCTGCATAAGGATGTGCTTATGGATTACCCAGCCCCCACGAGTGTGACTGCCATCACAACGCTGGTAATCAAGCAAACATCCTAAGGGCTCCACTAATATGTAAAGGCGATATGGTAAAAGAAACACATGCACACATTAAAGCAGAAATAAACCAAGTAGCATATTACCATTTCGAGCAAGAATGTCAATACAAGGTGAATATCCCAAGCTTCCATCAAGTAATATACAATCTAGTATGATACAGTAATGGCCTCTAGGGCATATACACTAACACACTACGCCTCGGCTGAGCACGAAATACGTAGCACGAATACTAAGCAATACCAATCCCAAATGACGGAGGGCTACGGCTAGGTTTTTGGCGAAAAACCCGTTAACGTAATAAACTTGATATCGTTGAAAGAACCTGAGTGGTTTTTAAATATATAGTGGCGAAAACATTTGCTAAAGAAGTCACTCCCTGTGAAGGGATCTCGGCTCTTTCCTCGTCGAATGAGGTGCAGAATATTCCAAACTGAATACCACGATGCAAAGCAAAAATAATCGACTATAGTGAAGTTATTACGTTGACGCAAACTTTTACTCAAGGGGTCACTCCCGATGAAGGGATCTCGGCCCTTGCCTTGTCGAATGAGGTGCTGGATATTCATAACCGAATACCACTGTGCAAAGCAAAAAAGAACGTCTGTAATGTCAGTTTTCAAAACTTAGTTCTAGCAACATCTTTTAGGTTTATTTTATTGCATTAATCAAAATTAATGCGGTCCCATCAATATAATCTATCACACCAGGAAATAACGAAAATATGATGTACGTATATGCCATCCGCATTCCCCACTGGGCCCCGTCATCACCCGTTAGGTTACTTAACTAACGACAGAGCGGGGACTGGACTAGCACGGGTGCAAAACATATACAACATCTACTAGTATATATATATATATATATATATATATATATATATAAGTATATACAATATTCGTCCCAGGCATGATAATAATGAACATCACAGAATCTCAGCCAACAATACAGAATGGTGGATAATCTTGGAGCCCCGGGTTTCATTTGAGCCGCAAATAAAACCCGACGTTCCCTGTCGTGTGGATAGCCTGTGCAATGAAAATCTGGACCCCCTACGAGTGCGGCAAGTTACCCGTCAATCCCGAAGTGAGGCAGCCCCCTTCAACAAAGTGAATGGGCCACCTAGCACTTTACGGAATCCGGTAACTTGGGCGTCCCTCCGTGGGTCATCCTATACCCCCTACGAGTGCGGAGAATAGCCCGCCAATTCTAGAATGAAGCCCCTTCCGTCTCAACGCCATGAGATGCGGGCTTCTTGCCTTCTAGAACCCGGATATTCGTGCACTCTACCGCGGGGTAATTCTAGTACAGAAAAAGAAAATAATATGTACGAATGGTGACATCGACTCAACCCGGTCATGCCCCAAAAAAAATATACAACCCGACAAAGACGACAGTCCACATGTCGGACGCTCGCCCCGCAATAACAAATGTACAAATGAATATAAACTGTACCACTAACATTGCACCACATGCTATCCATCACGACTATCCAACCACAATTACAGCACAAGCACAAAGCATCAATGCGAATGTCACGTTCCCAAAACCCGTCTAAAAGAACATATAGCAATCAGACGAGTTTTACCGATCGAGTGACATTCACGGTCGTAGATAAAAGTGAATGTACTGTAAACTATTAAATAGTGTCAAATTTAGCGACTTCGAAACAGTTCAAATTACCCCATACAGAAAACAACAGAGAATCAAATTTGGGCAAAAACCAAACAACACCAGAAACCCAAACTCCTTGAGATAAGTGCCCAGAAAAAAACTGGAAGCATTTCACCACCAAAAATCCGAGGAGGCCGGTTTTAAGGGGCATGTGGCCGGCACAAACTTGGTGAAAATGCCTCGTTTTTGTTCTGGGTACATCTCATAGTATAAAGATCACACTGCAGTTGTTTAAAATTTGTTTTGAAGCCTTTTTAAAAACAACAGAAACTGCAGTTTGGATTTCGGTGTTACGGACTTGTTTCGTTTTCGTTGTTTTAACATTGTTTAATCTTGCTAATCTTGGGTTTATGGGCTGGCTCTGATACCATGAAGGGTTACACTAGCGCCCCGGCCAACTTCTGTGGCCAAATGCGGAACAAAAATTTATAGCGATAATAAACTTGGCGCTAGAATAAAACCCTAAACCAGATCTTTACCATAAACCTAGTTAGCACAATAGAGTTCTATCTACTATGATAGAAAGTTATACCTCAAGCTTGAAGTCCTTCTCTTCTTGTGGTGTTTCTTCTTGTTGTGAGCTCCTTGGAGTGGTTGTGGATGGCTCCTCCTCACCGGCTTCTCCACGTCAAAGAAGATCCACCCGAAGGCCTCTACCTTAAGCCCCAACCTCAACAATGAAGTAACTAGGGTGCTTGGTGTGCTAGACTAAGAACCCTAGAGTGAGTAGAGAAGGATTTTAGTGGTTTGGTCTCAATGGCCCTTGGTTCTCAACACATGAGAGATGAGGGCTTGAGAGAGAGGATGAAGGAGAGAGAGCTATGAGAGAGATTGTGTATGTGTAAAATGAAGAGATAGCTCTCATATTAGGAAAAAGAATAATAATTTTAATTAGTATAATTGTGATGGTTCATTTGATTTGACTATTATCATGTCACCATTAATGCTAAGCAAAATATCTTTTGCTTAACAAAAATATCTAAGTCAAATGGTCAATAAGTCAAATTATCTCTAATTAAAATTAGTAATCAATTTCCTTCATCTCATTATGATTTAATCAAGTCAATTGTCAAAACCCCTAATGAGGGGTCTCCTTCTTTGTCTCTGTCAACTGTATACATATACCCGCATCCGTGTTCCGAAGAACACGAATACAATGAGAATGAACCAGCCCAAAATCAAATACTAGGATCTGGCTTAAACCAAAACCCACTAGTATCAACTGCCCGAACACCAAAACACGCACAAGTACGCGTATGTGAACGAACCCTGTCGTAAAACCATACGACCTCTACATCGTTTCGCCTAAAGGTGGAAAACCCTCTGTGTGGGACTCTAAAGACTCGACACTACGCTGGCAGTGGGTTTAACCACAGGCCGCAAGCGGTACTAGCTGTACGTAACGGTCCCTAGGTAGATGTCGATAAGAAGGCCGATGAGGAAAACCCATCCAAACTCCTACTGAGCCTGAATGTGACAATCTCCGTACAGTCCGGCCTGTTCGTCTAAGAGTATCGCATATCGGGCCTAGGGGTGGTAAACGTTAGCGGTATAAGTTGTGTCGGAGTGTAGCCCAGAACACCTTGAGAAACTACTAGAACACCTACCAGTAAATCTCACTTGCCCTGGCCAGGGACTTTCTGTAATGGCTGTTCTAGACACAACGCGATATAAAAACCCAATACCGGAAGAGACGAATCCTGCCTAACCGTCACTGCCTCCAAGTGCTTCGGGACTGTACCTAACTACTACCTGTTTGCATGACTCAATAGAGCCGTGGTAGGGTAGCAATCAAAGAACAGTGGAAACACACTTGAGGCGAAGTAGCACTAAGTTGTACTCATGTCACCTGGGAGCTGCTAACTGACGATGGGTATAATACCAACCAACAGTTCCCGACGAGTCCGTCCAGTGAAACTCATAACCCAATGAGCACCTGCATACTATCTCTAGTACGACGTACTGATGGCTGTGGGACAGACCATCCCCCCTGCTGGGATGAGAAGCGAATACACTAGTCTACTCTGGAGTATCGATGTCCTGTCTCGATAATCTTACTGTCACGACCCGAAAGTACGGAACATGACCGGCACTTAAACTACGAACGTCTCGAGGCGTACGTAATCTAAGTAAACCGAAAACCCAGAAATCCAAACCAAGAAAAGTAGTAGAGTGTAGGCAAAACCAAATTAAAGCAAGTAGTTTCAATAGCATAAGCCGAATTATGCGGTTTTTAAAAGCATTAAAAATTTACTGAAAATTTCGGCAGAGTCTCCTTTGTAAATACTGGCCCCCAAACGGGATACAACATGAATAGTATACGAAATCAAGAAAAAGGCATCCCCAAGCGGGAGCTAGCTCTTCGTCAATCGACGGTCACAACCACACAAGCAATATAATATACAACGCCAACGGCGAGGATCAAAAACTCAAAAGGGAACTCAAAACCACCAGAAATATAACGAGCGACTCTAAGGTCGAAAGAATAAACAACACTGGTCTCTATCTCAATAGATACATGTTTGGTTGATGGAACTTCTAGATACAACAGAATAATGATATACAAGATATATAATGGGGGTATGATACAAGTAAACCCACCTACTAGCAAATCACCCGAATGAAACTGAGCCCGCAAGCCGTAAAGAAACCTGTACGGCAAATCTGCAAGAAACTGAGGCACAACGGGGGTGAGTTGCCAACTCGTGAATAGAAAAACATCTACACACAGAAATCGCATAAATAACGCAACCTAGGTCAATGATCATAATATATCCTCAAATATAAGTATAACAGGCAGCCTATAACAATGACTAGGGTAATATCTAACCCGAGTAAAATTTCATGTGCCCGTGTCAGTGCCTCAGGTAGCAATATATCATATGAATGAGGTATGAATGCATGAAACAGAATACATGTAAAAGAAGAAACTGTTTTCATAAATTAGTGAGATTTCCTTCGTATTTTTAAACTGAGGTATCATAATAAAATCAGTATCAACAGTGTCTAGCATCGACACAAAACATAAATCTCACTGTCTCGAAATATCAATGTCTCAATCTCAATATCTAGGGCGCCGTCAGTCCGGACCGGCCCCTACCATCCATCTCAAGACCACGACGGTATCCTCCGGATATCCGACGCGTCGGGTAATATCACCGGTAGGTAGTGCTCCCCTGCCGGGCTCAACGTCAACACCACATTCATCTTGCCCCGGGGTACCATACCGGGCCCACCATGTACCCGTGACGGTTCCTCCACTCCTCGACACGGATCTCCAAAACCACAGCAAACTCATGGTGGACGACACTTTACATCACTAGAAAACCGCAACATTTTATATTTTAAAAGATCATAAGTTGTAAATTTTGCGTCTTTCCCCGAAATCCAGAAATATCATAAATCTCAAGATATCATCACAAGTGCATATGTCAATGATAATGAACTAGGCATGAACAACTGAATAACAGTATGCATGAAGTGGTAGGTAATAACAACAATGTCTAATATGGCATATAAGGGAAGTACACTAATATCGTATCAACTACTAACTAACAAGCTAAGCCAAGCAATAGTATTTTCTAAGTGTACGTGACATGGCAACTACCGATGAAGATGTGTGTGAGCCGGCAAGTAAGTGTATGTGGTACATACGCATCATCGGTAATGGTGCTGGTGTCCTAACAGCATGATATCAATAATGGAGTATGCAGCAAAATAAGTATGCGGGACAGAGCGAACAGCAATAATGTGCGGAAGCAGAATACTAGACACAACGATAACTAATCAGTATTAAACTAATATGAGTCCTACAAATGGTGCCTTTTGAAATAACACGAATCATGGGGTTTTGAAAATAGGGGCTACGGTGTTTTTATGAAAAGATACGTCGTTTTTGAAATATCTGTAGATTCCCTTGAGCTGTCTTTAAAAATGCCCACGATTCGTTAGTTTTTGAAATAGGTAAGAAGTCTAATCTAATCTAACAACTACACTAAACTATACGGCTGAACTAACAAGCTGAACTACAGGTAAGGAAACCGCCTATCATCTGAGTCGATACATATACATACCTGTATATGTATAGTCGGTGATCCCGCCTCAATAATATCATATCCGATACCATATCTAAAATCAGGCATCCCAAGTCAAGAGTGCGGATCAATCATCAATATAGCTCGTACGTAAATCTGTCGTACGGCATCCCAAATCTGGGTACGGGTCAATATCACATTCATCATACTATTCACCTGGTATCCTCTTTATCAAATATCATGATCGGGGTACTGATCTACGTCTAGTACCATACTGATACCGCCTACGTAAGCATGGACGTGTGTGAAACACTACGTCAAGGACCCGCTACAACGTCATGTCGTATCTAAGATACGAACCCTGCTATATCACCGATCTCACGGCCTCGATCCAATCTCATCGACTCAGCTCAACCCCAAGTATCATCCTCAATCCGTATGTGAACACATAGTCCCATACCCATGTGAATACATAACTATAAAGAATCCCATGAGCACATATCAATAGGAATGTATGCAAGTATGTATGTGTGCAGGTGTAGTGCAACATTACCCTAGGGTTCGCAACACTAAAAATAGTCCAACACACCAATATCCATCCTAAGCATCGTTATTAATCCTAAATAACATAAATAATTGTTGGTGTGTATACGCATCTGTATACACCACCACGGACTACGGGGGTGCTATACGCCATCCACCCGACTTCTCCCCGTAGATATAAATCTACTCACCTGGTCCTCGCTAGCCGGTGCCGACGTTGCCACGCGCTTGCTTGTCGTCTCGAATTCCACATGGGGGTACCTACATATCATAACGCTGTTGGAGATAATGCCCTCAGAGTCAATTATTGGATCACAGGTACGTGATTGCAATGATTGATGGAGGACCTATCCCGGTAGGACAGTCTTACTCGAGATGATAGTATGCTATCTGGTTTACCTTTATCATCGTGTACTGTTTTAGGTGACCTGACACGTCGCTATTACACGTTGATAGAGCCTCTAGGATTCTTGCTTGACCACCAGCAGTATGAGGGCGATCATATAAGTGGGAGCTGGGAGTCTATAAGCATATCCTTAAATGGTCCCTAGTCGTGTGAGTTTCGAGACAGGGCATCGATACTCCATAGTAGAATAGTGTATACAGTCGAGACCCCGACGAGGGGCGGTGGCCGGTCTCACAAGCCACTGGTGTCAGTTGGATCACCTAAGATGTATACAGGTGCTCATTGGGTTATGAGTACACCGGACAGGACTCGCCGGGAACATGCTAGTTGGTCATATACCAGACGTCAGATGGCAGTTCCCTGGTGACATGTGTACAGGTTAGTTCATCGACCTGGGGATCGTCATTTGTCTCGTGTGAGTTCCCACTGTACTTTGATTACTACCCTACCACGGCTCAAAGGAGTCGTGCAAACAGGTTTTAGTTGGGTACAGTCCCGAGCCACATGGAGGCAGTGAGCGTATCTTCAGGGGTTCGTCTCTCCCGGTATTGGGGGTGAGGTCGTGCTGTGTCTAGGAGAGCCATTACACGAAGCCCTCGGCCGAGGCAAGGAGATTTACTGGTAGGTATTCCAGTAGTATCTCAGGGTGTTCTGGGCTACACTCCGACACGACTTGTACCGCTTTTGGGGGTCTGACTTCTACCAACCCCCTAGGCCCGCCATGCGATGTTCATAGACGAACGGACCGGACTGCACGGATATTGTCACTGACAGGCTCAGTAGGGTGTCAGGATGAGTTCGCTCATCGACGTCCCTTTTGGTCAATAGCTGGTGGCCCGTCACGTATTGGCTTATACCTCTGACGTGCTGGTGGTTAAATCCACAGCCATGGTGTTGACGAGTCTTTAGAGTCCCCCACATTCAGTTACTCAGCTTTCGGGCGAAAGGTTGTAGAGGCCGTATGGAGATATGGCAAGGTCCGATCAGATACGTGCGGTATTGCACGGATCAGGATCGGACAGTTTGTACTATAGGCCGTATGGGTATATGGCAGGGTTCGATCAGATACGTGCGGTATTGCACGGATCAGGATCGAACAGATTTTACTACCCGGTTTTGGTATAAGCCGGATTCTAGTATAGTACAGTGGAGATTTTGTCTCATTGCATTTGTATTTCGGTCGAAATACAGATGCGGGTGTGTATGCACAGTATCGGGGTTTTCCTGTAATTTATTACGGGACCAGTTTTCTGGAGTTGCCAGTTTGTTTTTTGTTTCGGCCGATTTCCTTTGTTCCGTTCATTGGCCGAAGATTGGTGGAGGAGGGTTTATTTGCATTGTTGCAAATAGGCATTAGTGGAGGGGGTTCTTTGCATCTTGTTGCATCATGATGGCTTTCATGATGTGCACCATCATTGACTTGTTTTGACTCCATCATGGCTTGACTTTTAAAGTCATGATTGTTGATGATGTTGAGGGGTATGGTTGTTGAGTGAGGATTTTTCTTTTTGATCACTTCACACTCTCCCTTGGATGATGGTTCCACCCACCCATTGACTTCACTCCATTCCCACCTACCACCATCATGCTTGGCCGGCCTTTAGTGAGGGTGGGGGCTTTTCTTTTGGTAGTGAGAAAAATGTCACTCTCATTCTTTGGATGATGCATTTTTCCTCACCTCTCTCCAAGTTCTTCTTCCTCCACAAAATGGCAAAGCTCCAAAACCCTAAATGAGACTTCTTCTCTAGATATTCTACAGCATATCTTGGGCACGTCGAGTAGCCGGATTCGTGCCCGAGTTGCCTCGGCATTGAGGTGGGAGCCCGTAAACGATGTAGGCGATGTGGTGCACTTCCGGCGACGAGGAGGAGACGGAACATTCCGTAAGAGATCGGGACGACGACGAGAAGACCGGAGGACTCAGATCTGTCGGTATACTTCTCTTCCCTATCTTGTTAGTAGCTTAGACTTGTTAATGGTTACGATCCGGATGTTTAGTGAGCGGTGGTGTCGGTTTGCTAAGTCCGCAAAATTAGAGTTTTTCACCGCTTCCGCATTCCGGCGTCGGATTGACGGCCGGGGCGCCGCCGTGCACTTACAGTGGTATCAGAGCCTCGCCATTAACTTAGTCTAGCTTTGTGTAATGTGTTTGCATTTTCGATCGATCAAAAAGTCCAAAAACCCGTATTTTGTCGCATCAGTTTTCTGTTGGAATTTTTTAGTGTCGAAATTTTTTTCAGGTTGTAAAATATTGATGTACTGGAAAATCTAAGAGCTCTGTAAAAATTTGATGAGGTGACTCCACAGTGGGAGCGCGGAACCGCCGCGAAAACCCCCTTCCCGCCGCCCTTCCGCCGCACACTGTGGGGATCACTGCACCAATTTTTTACAGAGGCTTTCTGGGTTTAAAATTGGGGTTTTGGAATGTTAAAATTGGGCCCAGGTTTTCTGTGAGTGCTACAGTTTTGATTGGGGGCCCACTTGTTAATTTTTGGTCAATCGAAAAATTTTAAACACATTTTTCACAGTATTTACATTATATCTGCGACCGTGAATGTCACTTGATCGGTAAATCCGGTCTAACTGCTATAGCCCGGTTAGACGGATTTGCGAACGTGACTTTCACGTTGATGTTCTTTGTTTATGCTGTGATGTTGCGGATCGGTCGTGGGGGATAGCCTGGATGCAATGCTAGTACAGTTGTGTTGTATTGTGTACATTTGTTATTGCGGGGCGAGCGTCCGACATGTGGACTGCCGTCACTACCTGTTTGTATTATTCTTTTGGGGCACGACCTGGTTGCGGTCGATGTACCCGGTGTATGTATATTTTACTTTCTGTACTAGGATTACCCCGCGGAGGGGTGCACGGATAGCCGGGTTCTAGAGGGCAACAAGCCCGCATCTCATGGCATTGAGACGTAGGGGGCTTCACTCTAGGATTGGCGGGCTATTCGCCGCACTCGTAGGGGGTACAGGTTGACCCAGGAGGGGTGCCCAAGTTACCGGATTCCGTGAAGTGCTGGGTGGTCCATTCACGGTGCTGAAGGGGGCTGCCTCGCTTCAGGTTTTGGCGGGTGACTTGCTGCGCCCGTAGGGGTCTAGGATTTCATTGCGCAGGCTATCCACACGACCAGGGGAACGTCGGGTTTCAGCGGCTCTGTGAAACCCGGGGATCCCAGATATCTGTATTGTTTCTGTGATGCTGTTCATTCTCTGTGATGTTGCATTTCTTTCACGCCTTGAGCGAAATATAATATATTGGTATATATATTAGTAGATGTTGTATATGTTTTACATCCGCGCTAGTCCAGTCCCCGCTCTGTCGTTAGTTAGCTAACCTAACGGGTAATGACGGGACCCAGTGGCGAATGCGGATGGCATATACGTACGTCAGTATATTTTCGTTCTTTTTGGTGTGATCAATTGATGGGACTGCATTGATTCGGATCAATGCAAGTTTAAAAACAAACCTAATCTGATGTTGTTGGAACACTTTTCAAAAAGCTGTTATTGCAAGGACGTTCACTTTTGTTTTGCATCGTGGTATTCAGTTGGAATATCCAGCTCCTCAGTCGACGAGGCAAGGGCCGAGATCCCTTCACCGGGAGTGACCCCTTGGACAAAAAGTTTGCGTCAGGGCATTAACTTCACTATAGCCGATTACTTTTGCTTTGCATCGTGGTATTCAGTTGGAATATCCTGCATCCCATTCTACGGGGAAAGAGCCGAGATCCCTTCACCGGGAGTGACCTCTTTAGCAACGGTTTTCGTCACTATATTTTTTAAAAAAAGCTATCCGTTCCTTCGACGATATCAAGTTCTTTACGTTAAAGGTTTTCGCCAGAAACCATTCGTAGCCCTCCGTCGTTTCATATGGGTAGTCAATAGTATTCAAGCTGTGTTTGTTGGCCTTAGTCAAGGCACAGTGTTTGGTAGCTGTTGGGTGTTCATGCGCTGCATAGATAGATGCGTTGGTTTGGGACAGTCGTATAGCCTTGTTGGCCCTAGTCAAGGGCTTGTACGGGTGGGTTCAAATCAACCTGGATAATGACGGGTAGAACTTGACATGTGACTTATGATTTGTTGGCCTTAGTCAAGGTCATAAGAGCATGGGGCAGAAATCACATCGGGAGTTTCAAAAGAACTGAAACTTGCCAGATATGCGCATAGGAGTGTGATACCGTGAGCGGATTCCGTCACGTTATCATGCGATGAGAGTTGGATCCCGATTCCCACTGATGAGTTGGTTTACTCCTCGGGTATCCCCGACTAATTCTTCTTTCAGGTTTGGAGGAGAATTTGAGGTACAGTGGGAGGATTCCAGATTAGATAAATTGGTAACCATTCTGATCTAGGTTAGAGTGCACGCTGAGTGTTTCTTTTCTCTCTCTCTTTGGCAGCGACCATTGACCCGACCCTAAGACTTTGACTCAGAGACCAAGTTGACCGAACCTTCTTAAACACAGGCTTTTGGATTGTCAGAGTTGCAAACCTCATTGCCACTCCTACTTTTACCCTTTTCTCCAGGACACCCCGTATTGCTACGAACGTCCACTTCCATTGGACAAAACCATCGTATGGTTAGATACGAACTCGAAAGAATTTATTCGAGGATGGTTTCAGGTTCTGGAGAAAACGGATAGGACTATTCAGTTGTCTTTTCTTTTCACCCTCTCTCAGGTTGCGAATACTCCTTGGTTTAGGAGTAGTACACCTGTTACGCAAATTGGATAGTCTTCTTCCAAACCCTAGGCTGGTGCCGACCGGTAGGGAATGAAGAAAACCAATTAGCATAACGATGGTGTGCAGAAGGTATTAAGTTAAGACAAAGCAAGGGATTAGTAAAGGGGCAAAGTAAATTGCAACAGATATTCACGAACAAACCAAGTATTCCTTCGCCAATCCTAAATCACCTTTGTATTTCTCCAGGACGCTCCGTATCACTACGAAGATCCACAGCTTATTGGATACTCCATCGTATGGTTATATACGAACTCGAAAGGAACTTGTTCCAGTTCGGGGATGGATTCTGGTTCAGGAGAAATAGGAATAAGATTTATTCAGGTGTCTTTTATCTTCACCTTCTCTCGCATTGCGAGTGTTCCTAGGATTAGGACAGTACACCCATTATGCTTATTGGATAGTCTTCTTCCAAACCATAGGCTGGTGCCGAACGGTAGGGAAGGAAGAAAACCATTTGGCCTAAAGGGGTGTGCAGATGGTAAAGACTAAAGACAAATGAAGGGATTTGGAGAGGTAGCAAAGAATTACAAGGTTACAGTTGTGAATCTGGATAATGGAAGAGGCATTACTAGGAATACCAGGATACCCCATCGAGACATTTCAATGTTTCAGTTTCACTGTGTACTGTTAAAGGAAAACTGATTTCCCGATTAGACACTTGCTCCAGGGTATGTATTTACCAGGTATGATTCTCACATCTGTATGGTTTTACAGATGATGAGTGGGAGTAGGTTATTGGGAATTGGGTGATCATCCTCATTATATCGGGATTCGTTGTAATCGGTGATATTTGAGGAAGTCACCTGGGTCGTTTGCCGGTCGGCAAATATTTGGTTTTGAATATCCGCTGTTATGCACCAATTTCAAATTGATATATCTGTACGTCTATTTTCATAGAGTGAGATATACCTTTCTGAAATTATGTCTACGACATTTACCTATATCAGTGGATGGTTAGGTAAGGAGCATTGAACAGCGGTGTAATTCTTCATAACCAAAGGTACAGTTTTCAACCTACGACACACAGTGAATGAGTTATCAGACTCAAGGGACTTATACAGAGTATTGTATGTTGTCCAGGGTCCATCAGGACAGAGGGGTTGGTCCTCGTACTATATTCGGTTTACTTATGACTTCTCTAGTTTTTAGACAAGTGTTTCGCGGAAACACAGGGTCTGAATTTTGAGAAGTTATAGGTATTTGAATAGAGTAGAGAACCAGGTGTTGCAAGTATCGGGATTCTTCATGTTGATCGAAGATGTAGATACTTGAGTATGGTATTCAGTTGATAGTAATGATAAAGAGAAATTGCTTCTCTTTCAGGTTATTCATAATTGGAAGCATTCCTAAGTTGAGTAACGCTGATCGGCCTCCTTCCATTTAGTTGACATGCACTGGAGACAGCTGCATGATTTGAATCCGGTTCAATTAAATCAGTGCCTCTGGTTCTATATTGGATATAGAACAGTTCATATCTTAACGATGTTAAGGTACGGGGAGTTGTCCGGTTTATGATTAAAACCAGACACTGGACAACTCAAGGCACGTTTCTGTAATGGCTGTTTGTGGGTTGACCCAGGCTATGACGAGGGTTGACTTTCTACCATCTGGATGAACAATAGCAATATTGTTCTAAACTCGCCACAGTTTTATTAAAAATGGATTTTTTCAGAAAACAGTAGTGGGAGTATGGTAGAACTGGAAGTGATTCCAGAACCACAAACGATTACTGAAGATTTGATAAGGAACCTAAAGATTCAATCTGGATTGACATTCCATTGGCCACTCCGCAGATAAGGTGGGTAACTTCAGGCACCCGAGAGGTACTACGGTAGCCTCAAGGACGGTGATAGGGAAGTTCTTGTTTACCCACAATTACCATTGCTGCTGTTCCAGGCTGCGAGACCCGGTGGGAGGATGAGTATAGCGTCGTTCTAAACTAGTTTTAGAAGTGTACGTCTATATGACTCTGCCAGAGGGTTGTCGTAGTCAGTGGGAGCAGCGGAAGCATTGGTGGACAAGTAGCTTATGTCTATTTATAGACTAAAGCAGATGTAGCGGAGATAAATCATCTATTTCTGACGTGACAGTCATGGGTTTGACTTCATCAGAATAGGAGATGGATCTGTTGAGAAGGTAGTAGGGTGTGATGTCATGGCATTTGGATGACATACACAGAATAGGAAAAGAAACTCCTATACTACAATCGGTTATACTTTGGTCGTCACACAGTGGTTTCTCCACAAAGGAAATGGATTTTATATCACACATACTGGTTTCTAGATCTATGGTTTTTAGATCTAGATTTGGGTGGTTTCCCAATCTGGGTACTTAGACAGCATTCTATGAGTATTTAGGATGAACGACTCCTGGCACGGTAGTGTACCTGCAGGTGATGGAGTCACCCTCTCTAAAGGTGTCTTATAGACTAAAGTAGAGAGGGATGTGCATGATTGGCAGATCACTTGCTTAGGCAATTGAGTCAATCATGAGATGTCAAGTACCACAACAGATGTTGTTCTTGCACCAGATGAAATAAGTTGACATTGATCCAATCCTGGAGAAACAGTCGGAAGCAGTTATAGAACACAAGTAGATGTTCTAAGGATATGATAACGACAGCCTCATTCGGGAGACAGTTATCATTCCAGGCTTCCAAGGTCACATGGACGACAAGGAGGTTGTCTGAGCTATAGTTTTTCCCTCTGATGAGGGGCAGTATTTTGGACAGGTGGTCCAAGGCAATACTGAGGGAGGCATGGCGCAGGATACTGATTAAGTTCAGTTGACGATACAGTCTAAGAAGTTTGGATTTGGAGTTCATTTATGATCTATGTCCCATCAGACATCCAGACACATTCTAAGACAGGTATTGCTCATTTCGGGAGATGGGTTTCTCCGCGAACTTGAGATATAGAGAGACATAGAAAGAGACATCAAGGCGGATCCACTCACTGAGGCTATTCCTCGAACGCAATAGTTTCGCAAACGAGCTTTGTGAGACTGACTAGTAGAGGAGTTCGGTGTTCGGTATCACACAGGCTGTGAGTATGCGACATCGCAATAATTAGCCTTGAGTGCAAGTGGGAGATTGTTGGAGATAATGCCCTCAGAGTCAATTATTGGATCACAGGTACGTGATTGCAATGATTGATGGAGGACCTATCCCGGTAGGACAGTCTTACTCGAGATGATAGTATGCTATCTGGTTTACCTTTATCATCGTGTACTGTTTTAGGTGACCTGACACGTCGCTATTACACGTTGATAGAGCCCCTAGGATTCTTGCTTGACCACCAGCAGTATGAGGGCGATCATATAAGTGGGAGCTGGGAGTCTATAAGCATATCCTTAAATGGTCCCTAGTCGTGTGAGTTTCGAGACAGGGCATCGATACTCCATAGTAGACTAGTGTATACAGTCGAGACCCCGACGAGGGGCGGTGGCCGGTCTCACAAGCCACTGGTGTCAGTTGGATCACCTAAGATGTATACAGGTGCTCATTGGGTTATGAGTACACCGGACAGGACTCGCCGGGAACATGCTAGTTGGTCATATACCAGACGTCAGATGGCAGTTCCCTGGTGACATGTGTGCAGGTTAGTTCATCGACCTGGGGATCGTCATTTGTCTCGTGTGAGTTCCCACTGTACTTTGATTACTACCCTACCACGGCTCAAAGGAGTCGTGCAAACAGGTTTTAGTTGGGTACAGTCCCGAGCCACATAGAGGCAGTGAGCGTATCTTCAGGGGTTCGTCTCTCCCGGTATTGGGGGTGAGGTCGTGCTGTGTCTAGGAGAGCCATTACACGAAGCCCTCGGCCGAGGCAAGGAGATTTACTGGTAGGTATTCCAGTAGTATCTCAGGGTGTTCTGGGCTACACTCCGACACGACTTGTACCGCTTTTGGGGGTCTGACTTTTACCAACCCCCTAGGCCCGCCATGCGATGCTCATAGACGAACGGACCGGACTGCACGGATATTGTCACTGACAGGCTCAGTAGGGTGTCAGGATGAGTTCGCTCATCGACGTCCCTTTTGGTCAATAGCTGGTGGCCCGTCACGTATTGGCTTATACCTCTGACGTGCTGGTGGTTAAATCCACAGCCATGGTGTTGACGAGTCTTTAGAGTCCCCCACATTCAGTTACTCAGCTTTCGGGCGAAAGGTTGTAGAGGCCGTATGGAGATATGGCAAGGTCCGATCAGATACGTGCGGTATTGCACGGATCAGGATCGGACAGTTTGTACTATAGGCCGTATGGGTATATGGCAGGGTTCGATCAGATACGTGCGGTATTGCACGGATTAGGATCGAACAGATTTTACTACCCGGTTTTGGTATAAGCCAGATTCTAGTATAGTACAGTGGAGATTTTGTCTCATTGCATTTGTATTTCGGTCGAAATACAGATGCGGGTGTGTATGCACAGTATCGGGGTTTTCCTGTAATTTATTACGGGACCAGTTTTCTGGAGTTGCCAGTTTGTTTTTTGTTTCGGCCGATTTCCTTTGTTCCGTTCATTGGCCGAAGATTGGTGGAGGAGGGTTTATTTGCATTGTTGCAAATAGGCATTAGTGGAGGGGGTTCTTTGCATCTTGTTGCATCATGATGGCTTTCATGATGTGCACCATCATTGACTTGTTTTGACTCCATCATGGCTTGACTTTTAAAGTCATGATTGTTGATGATGTTGAGGGGTATGGTTGTTGAGTGAGGATTTTTCTTTTTGATCACTTCACACTCTCCCTTGGATGATGGTTCCACCCACCCATTGACTTCACTCCATTCCCACCTACCACCATCATGCTTGGCCGGCCTTTAGTGAGGGTGGGGGCTTTTCTTTTGGTAGTGAGAAAAATGTCACTCTCATTCTTTGGATGATGCATTTTTCCTCACCTCTCTCCAAGTTCTTCTTCCTCCACAAAATGGCAAAGCTCCAAAACCCCAAATGAGACTTCTTCTCTAGATATTCTACAGCATATCTTGGGCATGTCGAGTAGCCGGCTTCGTGCCCGAGTTGCCTCGGCATTGAGGTGGGAGCCCGTAAACGATGTAGGCGATGTGGTGCACTTCCGGCGACGAGGAGGAGACGGAACATTCCGCAAGAGATCGGGACGACGACGAGAAGACCGGAGGACTCGGATCTGTCGGTATACTTCTCTTCCCTATCTTGTTAGTAGCTTAGACTTGTTAATGGTTACGATCCGGATGTTTAGTGCGCGGTGGTGCCGGTTTGCTAAGTCCGCAAAATTAGAGTTTTTCACCGCTTCCGCATTCCGGCGTCGGATTGACGGCCGGGGCGCCGCCGTGCACTTACAAACGCACCATATCTCATTAAAATCCGACTCATGATCAAAACGACGCACGAATCCCACATAGGTCAAAACCTATGGTTGCTTTCACAAATCAACCCAAAAACCCTCGACGTCGGCGTACAACCGCCAAACCATCGAGAAAAACCCAAATACACTCATTTGCACATTCACGAACACTAATTTTAATATAAACTAGGTTAAAACTCACAAAAACGCCAATTTCACTCAAAAAGTCATTTTTCCGAAAATCTAGCAAGCACAATTCGCCGTTTTTGTACAAAACACGATGTTTAAATGAATGTAGCGGCCAATATATTTATTAAATATCTTAAATAAGTCATAAAAACCATTTCCATAATTTAAACTCATAAATTTGCATAATTTCCAAAATCCTAGTTTGCAAAATATCAAATTTAACACCCTTTAAAGCAAAATTCACAATTCATCAATTAAGCTTCGTTTTGCATGAACCAAAGTCATTAAACCACTCATTATAATAGTTATAATGACATGAACACTTAATTATATTTTAATCTAAGCATTGGATAATTTTTCAAAAACTCTAGTTAGCAAAAACAAAACTTAATTTAGACATTTCCATGCAACAATATGAAATTTAACTACTAAATTACTTTCTACAAATTCTAAGATGGTAAGCTACCCATCACAACCATACACCAATTCACAATAACCTAACTTGCATTCAAACCCTTTTCTTGAATTCCAAAACGTGCAATTAAACTCACATATCCAAATAACACTTAAATAAATTAGCTTAAGAAATTAGTAACAATTTAAGCAACAAAAATGTTTAGAAATATACCCAAAAGCATATGAAGATCCACAAGCATCCATGGCACTCCAAAATGCTCTCTTTTCACAAGGATCCATGCTTGAAATGCTAAGGAATAATGGATAAGTGTTGGATTTGGAAAAAAACTTTGAAATTGTATGGATTTTGAAGCTTTTTTATGGATTTTTGAAGCAAAAATGGATTGAGAACTTGGGGAGGGGGGGGGGGGCTGCTGCTAAGGGATCAGTTTCGGCCAGATTTTGGGGGGAGTGGGTGAGTGAGGAGAGAGAGTGAGGTGGGGAAAGTTGTTTCAAGTCAAAGTCAACTCAATTTATATCATTTTCTACTCTTTTCTTTTCTTTTCTTTTCCTTTTCTTTCCTTTTCAAACCAAGTGGGGAAAAAGTGAGGGCTGCTGAATTTGGCTAAGGGGAGGAGTAAGTGTGGGTGTGTGGGTGTGGGTACGGGTGTGGGGTGATGAAAAATGATAAATACAATACCCCAAGCATCCATTTACGCTAAAAAAAAAGCCTTTTTTCTTCAATAATTTCTAAACCGTTTTGGCAAATGATTTCGTTCCAAAAACCACATAATAAAATTTTATTTAATGTTTTATGATGCACAAAATTTGTTTCAACTCATTCCGATTTGTAATTTTCCCTAATTAAATGTATTAGTGACGGCTTAAAATAATAATAAAATAATATTTTTTTCAGGAAATTTGAAATTTCACCAGCGGCTCAATAAACACCAAATAATAGCAATTACATAGCTAAAATATGTATATTTAATTTTTATAATAAGATATTTGCATTTTGACTTTTTACAGAAAACCCCCTTATTTTACCGATTTTTCGAAATTTCACCGAAACGATTTTCAAAGCGTTACAATCTTCCCCCTTAAAGAAATTCGGTCTCCGAATTTAAATTCAAACTCCCCCAAATACTAAAACATCTAAGAAAACCCATCAAGTCGTCGGGGCTCCGAAATTGTAAATACATAAAACAAATCGTAGCGCAGCGCATGCGCTTGAAAATGAGCATATAACTCAAATCAAAACTCCGTCAAGCATCCCGCAATCATCGGAGTATGGAGAAGACATCAATGCCAAATCCAAATCAAAACCAATATGACATAACTCGAAACTATACATGTAAATATCGAATCTATATCTGTAAGTATCTGAAGGAAATGCATGCCAAATCTCTTTAAGTCGCTGGGCAACGCGTATAACACTGCACAGTGGCGGACGTCTATCATAAGAAAATAACTATATACATATATACCTTTGTTTGAAATGTACGTTCCGCCGTTTTGGAAACAATTTAGAAGGGTCTCCTTGTTTTAAACATTTCGTGTCATATCAGACACGTAGGTAAATACTGAGGCTATAGCTCGCTTTTTGGAAATCCCTTCAATAACTATCAATGCATGCAAAATATATTACTGTCCTCTGACTAGTCCTGCTCAGTACGAAAACACATAGCAATATCATAAAAACGTACTGCTCTATACGAAATCAATCCTAAAATATGCACATGAATGCTACGTGCGTCTGGTGCGCACGGAAATCAAAATCCATGAATGTGCCATACATGCGCATAGAAATAACATCTAAGTGCATCGGGTGTGCACGAAACATCTGTCGTAGGCAACATGTGTGCCTGACAGCAAAATCAGGTGCATCTGACATGCACGAAAAATCTCGATTTAGTGCATCTGGTGTGCACCAAAATCGCATCTCAAGACATGCGCGAAAATTCAAATCAGGTGCATCCATCGTGCACGAAATCATGAAATCCAATATCAAGCGCCGAACGTGCGCAAAATCAATCAGGTGCACAAGGTGCACAAAACAAATATCGAGTATCACAATCGAAATCGAAGTCCAGTGCATCTAAGTGCACAAAAGGCGTATCACTGCACTGCAAGCATATATAAACTATACAGAGTGCAGGAACGAAATCGTGTGCGTGCATACGCACAAAATCAACTCAAATGTCTGAAACCGTAAAATCACAAACATGTGAAACCCAAGCACGAAAACGATATCAAGTGCAACACTGTGCAAGAATCGTAAATTCTCAATCATCAAAATCAAATCATGCGAATAAATCACCCAAAACATCGAAATCGATAATGGCGGAATAGTACCGCTCAAGTGCATCCTCTAAGAATCTCGGGCCAACTGTCGCGGTCACTAGTGGGACGTCTCGTCGATGATCATGGACTCTGGCCTGCTGGTGTGCGTAACAATGACCACTCCCGGATCAAGATCTCCACTGTGAATTACCAATCTCTCGGTCCATCGGCTCATCGGCCCTGTCAGGTGTGCTAACGGGGATGATCCCATTCTGGCACTTCTCTGGTCATCTCTCGGTCAATCATTGCGACCACTCATAAGACAGCATATTACTGGCGTCGGCCTCTGGCTCTTTGAATATACATGACACATCTGATCCTGGGTGCAAGTATCATTGCAGCAGTGTCCTGGAAGGAATCCTGCTCACGGTCTCTTCCATGTCTCGTCCCTGCCAACTGTCCGGAAGTCATCGTCCTTTCCTATATCTGCATCTTGCTCCGGAACGGCTGCATACCCATCGCGACTCCTTCTGGAAGGTATATCCAGTACTCTGCCTCGGCATGCGTATCGCATCTCTGATGTCGGCGGAGTGGAACGTCGTCTTATCCAGATCTTGTACGGAACTCTTTACTCCACTTTCTCTAATGTCGACTGCTTCGGAATCGTCTCATCATGGCTATATGGACTGAGCTCCAACGGCTATCCTCGTATCTGGAGTCTCGCAAGAAATGCATCTCACCACCTAGCATCCGAATTAAGTCGAGCCATCCGACCGGGTCGTCAAAACCTCATAATCCCCCAAGAGCTCAACATCTTGGGCACAGTTTAATAGTATCGAGTACATACCACAGCATCGGTGGTCCAGCCGTAGAAGGGCAAACCCAAGACTCACTAATGGCGCCGTAGAACTGCCGCAAACCCGAAGGTTCAAAGGCTTTCACACGGTCATTAAGTCGAGTTAGGGTTTCATTCTTCTAGAGGGACCATAGAATTGCCTGCATGTCTTTCCGACTACTTAAAACTTGGAATAATAGGTTTCTGACATTCGATCGTCTCTGTCGACTCTCAACGTCTCCGCGTGAAATCGTCTCCAGCTGGAATCAATCTATCTGATGACTTCGCATCGGGGTAGGCGAACGATCCACAAGTCCTAGTCATTCATCCTCGATGACTAGCGACCTTCTATCATCTCTTAGTACAACTCGTTCTGCACTAACGCCAGCATCTGGGGCAATATCTCGTCGTTCGCAGCAATAACTAGCTCGCTCGTCTACACGCTGAACAGTGCCTCGACCATCATGAATAAGCAACACACCAACGGTCATCAAAATCTGGTTGGCCTCTGTCAGTGGCCCAATCCTTTGATACTGATCGGCACGTCCGAGAAATCTCATAAAGGCGATCCGCCAAACGCTCGTGGCGCGGAAACACAGTAAAAAGACACATCTCCGCAATCGTGTGTCGCCGGAATTTCGCCCTGGTCAGTCCTCGTTCGTGACGAGCTCGTGCTGACCGCAACTCTAGCTGTAGCTCTCCCTGCCCGTAATCGTGGCAGCAAAACCAAACTAGTACCGATGAGGCTAGATCAGGAAGGAATATAATACTGAACAAGGAAATGTACATCCTAAGGCTTCATAAGTGGAGTGGCGTGTCGTAAATATGCCGCGGAACATACCAACGATACGTCACTCTACTTTAGTCACCTATTCCATCAACCAAGGGTCATCCTACACTCCGAAGGTAAAACCTAACGCTTTGATACCAACTTTGTCACGACCCGAAAGTACGGAACATGACCGGCACTTAAACTACGAACGTCTCGAGGCGTACGTAATCTAAGTAAACCGAAAACCCAGAAATCCAAACCAAGAAAAGTAGTAGAGTGCAGGCAAAACCAAATTAAAGCAAGTAGTTTCAATAGCATAAGCCGAATTATGCGGTTTTTAAAAGCATTAAAAATTTACTGAAAATTTCGGCAGAGTCTCCTTTGTAAATACTGGCCCCGAAACGGGATACAACATGAATAGTATACGAAATCAAGAAAAAAGGCATCCCCAAGCGGGAGCTAGCTCTTCGTCAATCGACGGTCACAACCACACAAGCAATATAATATACGACGCCAACGGCGAGGATCAAAAACTCAAAAGGGAACTCAAAACCACCAGAAATATAACAAGCGACTCTAAGGTCGAAAGAATAAACAACACTGGTCTCTATCTCAATAGATACATGTTTGGTTGATGGAACTTCTAGATACAACAGAATAATGATATACAAGATATATAATGGGGGTATGATACAAGTAAACCCACCTACTAGCAATCACCCGAATGAAACTGAGCCCGCAAGCCGTAAAGAAACCTGTACGGCAAATCTGCAAGAAACTGGGGCACAACGGGGGTGAGTTGCCAACTCGTGAATAGAAAAACATCTACGCACAGAAATCGCATAAATAACGCAACCTAGGTCAATGATCATAATATATCCTCAAATATAAGTATAACAGGCAGCCTATAACAATGACTAGGGTAATATCTAACCCGAGTAAAATTTCATGTGCCCGTGTCAGTGCCTCAGGTAGCAATATATCATATGAATGAGGTATGAATGCATGAAACAGAATACATGTAAAAGAAGAAACTGTTTTTATAAATTAGTGAGATTTCCTTCGTATTTTTAAACTGAGGTATCATAATGAAATCAGTATCAACAGAGTCTAGCATCGACACAAAACATAAATCTCACTGTCTCGAAATATCAATGTCTCAATCTCAATATCTAGGGCGCCGTCAGTCCGGACCGGCCCCTACCATCCATCTCAAGACCACGACGGTATCCTCCGGATATCCGACGCGTCGGGTAATATCACCGGTAGGTAGTGCTCCCCTGCCGGGCTCAACGTCAACACCACATTCATCTTTCCCCGGGGTACCATACCGGGCCCACCATGTACCCGTGACGGTTCCTCCACTCCTCGACACGGATCTCCAAAACCACAGCAAACTCATGGTGGACGACACTTTACATCACTAGAAAACCGCAACATTTTATATTTTAAAAGATCATAAGTTGTAAATTTTGCGGCTTTCCCCGAAATCCAGAAATATCATAAATCTCAAGATATCATCACAAGTGCATATGTCAATGATAATGAACTAGGCATGAACAACTGAATAACAGTATGCATGAAGTGGTAGGTAATAACTACAATGTCTAATATGGCATATAAGGGAAGTACACTAATATCGTATCAACTACTAACTAACAAGCTAAGCCAAGCAATAGTATTTTCTAAGTGTACGTGACATGGCAACTACCGATGAAGATGTGTATGAGCCGGCAAGTAAGTGTATGCGGTACATACACATCATCGGTAATGGTGCTGGTGTCCTAACAGCATGATATCAATAATGGAGTATGCAGCAAAATAAGTATGCGGGGCAGAGCGAACAGCAATAATGTGCGGAAGCAGAATACTAGACACAACGATAACTAATCAGTATTAAACTAATATGAGTCCTACAAATGGTGCCTTTTGAAATAACACGAATCATGGGGTTTTGAAAATAGGGGCTACGGTGTTTTTATGAAAAGATACGTCGTTTTTGAAATATCCGTAGATTCCCTTGAGCTGTCTTTAAAAATGCCCACGATTCGTTAGTTTTTGAAATAGGTAAGAAGTCTAATCTAATCTAACAACTACACTAAACTATACGGCTGAACTAACAAGCTGAACTACAGGTAAGGAAACCGCCTATCATCTGAGTCGATACATATACATACCTGTATATGTATAGTCGGTGATCCCGCCTCAATAATATCATATCCGATACCATATCTAAAATCAGGCATCCCAAGTCAAGAGTGCGGATCAATCATCAATATAGCTCGTACGTAAATCTATCGTACGGCATCCCAAATCTGGGTACGGGTCAATATCACATTCATCATACTATTCACCTGGTATCCTCTTTATCAAATATCATGATCGGGGTACTGATCTACGTCTAGTACCATACTGATACCGCCTACGTAAGCATGGACGTGTGTGAAACACTACGTCAAGGACCCGCTACAACGTCATGTCGTATCTAAGATACGAATCCTGCTATGTCACCGATCTCACGGCCTCGATCCAATCTCATCGACTCAGCTCAACCCCAAGTATCATCCTCAATCCGTATGTGAACACATAGTCCCATACCCATGTGAATACATAACTATAAAGAATCCCATGAGCACATATCAATAGGAATGTATGCAAGTATGTATGTGTGCAGGTGTAGTGCAACACTACCCTAGGGTTCGCAACACTAAAAATAGTCCAACACACCAATATCCATCCTAAGCATCGTTATTAATCCTAAATAACATAAATAATTGTTGGTGTGTATACGCATCTGTATACACCACCACGGACTGCGGGGGTGCTATACGCCATCCACCCGACTTCTCCCCGTAGATATAAATCTACTCACCTGGTCCTCGCTAGCCGGTGCCGACGTTGCCACGCGCTTGCTTGTCGTCTCGAAGTCCATATGGGCTACATTTCATAACGCACCATATCTCATTAAAATCCGACTCATGATCAAAACGACGCACGAATCCCACATAGGTCAAAACCTATGGTTGCTTTCACAAATCAACCCAAAAACCCTCGACGTCGGCGTACAACCGCCAAACCATCGAGAAAAACCCAAATACACTCATTTGCACATTCACGAACACTAATTTTAATATAAACTAGGTTAAAACTCACAAAACGCCAATTTCACTCAAAAAGTCATTTTTCCGAAAATCTAGCAAGCACAATTCGCCGTTTTTGTACAAAACACGATGTTTAAATGAATGTAGCGGCCAATATATTTATTAAATATCTTAAATAAGTCATAAAAACCATTTCCATAATTTAAACTCATAAATTTGCATAATTTCCAAAATCCTAGTTTGCAAAATATCAAATCTAACACCCTTTAAAGCAAAATTCACAATTCATCAATTAAGCTTCGTTTTGCATGAACCAAAGTCATTAAACCACTCATTATAATATTTATAATGACATGAACACTTAATTATATTTTAATCTAAGCATTTGATAATTTTTCAAAAACTCTAGTTAGCAAAAACAAAACTTAATTTAGACATTTCCATGCAACAATATGAAATTTAACTACTAAATTACTTTCTACAAATTCTAAGATGGTAAGCTACCCATCACAACCATACACCAATTCACAATAACCTAACTTGCATTCAAACCCTTTTCTTGAATTCCAAAACGTGCAATTAAACTCACATATCCAAATAACACTTAAATAAATTAGCTTAAGAAATTAGTAACAATTTAAGCAACAAAAATGTTTAGAAATATACCCAAAAGCATATGAAGATCCAAAAGCATCCATGGCACTCCAAAATGCTCTCTTTTCACAAGGATCCATGCTTGAAATGCTAAGGAATAATGGGTAAGTGTTGGATTTGGAAAAAAACTTTGAAATTGTATGGATTTTGAAGCTTTTTTATGGATTTTTGAAGCAAAAATGGAGTGAGAACTTGGGGAGGGGGGGCTGCTGCTAAGGGATCAGTTTCGGCCAGATTTTGGGGGGAGTGGGTGAGTGAGGAGAGAGAGTGAGGTGGGGAAAGTTGTTTCAAGTCAAAGTCAACTCAATTTATATCATTTTCTACTTTTTTCTTTTCTTTTCTTTTCCTTTTCTTTCCTTTGCAAACCAAGTGGGGAAAAAGTGAGGGCTGCTGAATTTGGCTAAGGGGAGGAGTAAGTAGGGGTGTGTGGGTGTGGGTACGGGTGTGGGGTGATGAAAAATGATAAATACAATACCCCAAGCATCCATTTACGCTAAAAAAAGCCTTTTTTCTTCAATAATTTCTAAACCGTTTTGGCAAATGATTTCGTTCCAAAAACCACATAATAAAATTTTATTTAATGTTTTATGATGCACAAAATTTGTTTCAACTCATTCCGATTTGTAATTTTCCCTAATTAAATGTATTAGTGACGGCTTAAAATAATAATAAAATAATATTTTTTTCAGGAAATTTGAAATTTCACCAGCGGCTCAATAAACACCAAATAATAGCAATTACATAGCTAGAATATGTATATTTAATTTTTATAATAAGATATTTGCATTTTGACTTTTTACAGAAAACCCCCTTGTTTTACCGATTTTTCGAAATTTCACCGAAACGATTTTCAAAGCGTTACACTTACGACTAGGGACTTGTATAAGGATGTGCTTATAGACTACCAAGCCTCTACTAGTGTGATTGCCATTACGACGCTGGTAGTCAAGCAAAGATCCTAAGGGCTCCATCAATATGTATTAGCGATATGTTAAAAGAAACATATACACATATTAAGATAGATACAAACCAAGTAGCATACTACTATATCGAGCAAGACTGTCGTAAATCCGTGTATATATCCCAAGCTTCCAAAATGTATTATACAAACTAGTACTATATAATAATGGCCTCTAGAGCATACATATCCAACATCATCAACAATTGCAAAATTGAAGTTCAACCTGTGACATGCTCTAAATTAAGAAGCAATGGCATAATTGTCTAACATGCTATGCTCCAATACATGATTAAAATATGTATATTTGGTGTATAATTTTTTTTGGAGTTTTGGTACTTTAATGCTGTCACGACCCGAAAGAGCACGTGACTGGCCCTTAAACCATATGAAGTCTATAGGACTCCATCTGATCCAAGTAAGCCAGAAGCCCAGAAATCTAAAACCATTTTAAGAGTAAGTAAAGAAAACTGGTTTAAAGAAGTGAAGGAAAACATGTTTTGAAAATCAAGGTTTTTAAATAACTAAGCCGAATATGCATTGTTAAAATGTGTAACCTATCCTGAAAATTTCGGCAGAGTTTCCTTTGTAAAAACTGGCCTCAAACGGGGTACAACAAGAATAACATAAATGTGCAATGATAAAAGGCATCCCCAAGCGGGAGCTAGCTCTTCGTCAACCGACAGTCACAACCACGCAAGCAATAATAATATACAACGCCAAAGGGCGAGGCTCAAACTCAAAAGAAACTCAAAACAGCCAGAAAACCGTATTACTACTAGCGCGACTCTAAGGTCGAAATAATACAACACTGTTTTCTAAGTCTGAAACAATATACAAGTTTTGGTTGATGGAAATTCTAGATACAATAAATAATACATGAACAATGGCGGATCTGATACAAAAGAACCCACCTATCCAAGCAAGTCACCCATAAGGAAGTAGTGTGCCAGAAATGCCGCTATGGAATCTGTACGGCAAACCTGCAAGAACTGGGGCACAACGGGGGTGAGTTGCCAACTCGTGAATAGAAAATATCTACGAGCAGAGATTGAATGCATGACCCATCCTAGGTCAATACGATCAGATATAAGTAAACCTCAATATGAATAAAGCTGAAACATGCTAAACTGGCAATGTAATCTCTATACATGAGTGTAGTGCCAAGTGCTCGTGCTAGTGCCTCAGGTAATAGCATGTCATGAATATGAGGTACAATCAATGAAATCAATCTGCATGTACGTGGATCCCGTCCACTCGTCATCCGATGACAAAACCATCATGCATGTAAATATCATCAGCATATGCATGGAAAATATGAGGATATAACAAAAAGCATGGAACCTGAGTGCTTAGCATCGACACTCGAAAACATCATGAAAACCTGTGCCTAGCATCGGCACGTAAATCCTCACATACCAGGCATCCGTCAGTCCGGGTCAGCCCTCTCTCAATATATCGGGCATCCGTCAGTCCGGGTCAGCCCTCTCTCAATACATCGGGCATCCGTCAGTCCGGGTCAGCCCTCTCTCAATACATCGGGCATCCGTCAGTCCGGGTCAGCCCTCTCTCAATACATCGGGCATCCGTCAGTCCGGGTCAGCCCTCTCTCAGTACATCGGGATCCGTCAGTCCGGGTCAGCCCTCACTCAATATATCGGGCATCCGTCAGTCCGGGTCAGCCCTCTCTCAAAACCAGAAATATCATAGAAACAAACTATCTCAATGCGCAAATCAGAAAGCAAGATGAATGCGACACTATAAGTGAAATGCAAGTAACAATATATCTTGCAGCATGGAATAATAGTATGCGCATATAAACATATGAAAGCAATGCGAATAGCATGAATGTGCGGAATCGAGTAATCAACGCAACAGTAGAGAACCTGCCTCAATAGATATGTCATGCAACCTTGCCTTTTGAAATAAGACGAATCAGGGCTTTTGGTAAAACAAGGGCTGCGGTGCTTTAAGAAAAGATGCATCATTTGAAAATATCCGTATGACCCTTCTGCTTATCTTTAAAATATCCCCGATTCGTTAGTTTGAAATAGGTATGACTCGGTCTAGTCTAATGTCTACTAAGTAATCTAGACAGGAGGGGTATGAAACCACCTAATCTGAGTCAATATATATATATATAGATATGATAGTCGGTGATCTCGCCTCAATAACATATCGTAAGATATCCTCGAGTCATGAGTGCGGATCTATCATCAATACCGGCTTGTACGGTAAATCGTCGTACGGCATCTCAATAACTGGGTAGGGGTCAATATCACACTATCTCATCACATATCAGGTATCACTTATCATCAGATCGCACAATCTGGGGTACTACTGTAAGTCTAGTACAAATCGATACCATCTATAAAAATATGAATGCGGGTAAAGCACATGTCCAAGGGCCCGCTAAAACTACCATATCGCACCTCAAAAACCACTATGTCACATCGCCGATCTCACGGCCTCACATCAAATATCACCCCAAACCCACGTATCACCATCAACCCGTATATGAACACATAGTCCCATACCCATGTGTAGATATACGCACCATCAAATGAAAGAATGAATGCAAGAATGTGTGTAAGTATAGGTGTGAGTGCAACCACTACTCTAGGGTTCGCACTATACTAAAACCATATATTCTTATCATCAATAATATCATTATTGCTAACAATGATCCTAAACAACACATAATAAATATACGTGTGTATACGTATTCGTATACAACACCACGGACTGCGGGGGTGCTATACGCCATCCACCCGACTTCTCCCCGTAGATATAAATCTACTCACCTTGCTTCTCGTGTGTCGGTGCCGATGTCGCCATCTTCATCTTCTTTGTCTCAACATATCGTAGGGTACTTACAAGTACATCACAATGCTAAAGCACATGAAAATCACATCGGAAACCAAAATAGCACACGCTACCCGCATAGGTAAAAACCTGTCGACTCGCATGTAAACACAATCAAAACCCACTTGTCGTTGACGTCCAAACGCCACCCGACAGGAATGAATCACAAAACACTAAAATCCATGCTAAAACAAGTCTCAAATCATGCACCAACATAGGAAAATCATCCCAGATTTCATCCTAGATGGAATCTGTCAAAACTAGATATACCCAGGGTCTAAACTATAGGAAATGGGGCCATGCACAGAAAACGAGGAAAATCCCCTCTGCTCTGGCCGCAAATTGCGGCCAGAATGGGAGAATTGGCGGCCGTACGGATGAGTTGGGGGCTAGGGTTTGGGGTGTTGGTTCTATGGTGCCTGCACATCTCACTGTCAACTCAGTTTTATTTTTGGGATCTCGGGGTGATAGCAGATTCAACATAACAGTCCCATATTTCCTGTTTTCCCCGATATCGATTCCGAAATTCCGTATTCTGTTTTCCGGTTCAGGTTTGGGTTCAATTTAGCATCACACCAGGGTTTCTAGGGTCTCAACAAGCCTCAATTTCATCTTAGTTTCAGTTTTACCCTAAACCCTAACTTGAAATCTCAAAAGTCCACAAAATGACACGATATCGATACTAAACTAGAATTGATGCATAAGGAAATTGAAATGCTACAAGAGGGTGCAGAAATTACCTCCTTTGGCAACTCAAGAAAATTCTTGAGTTGCTCAAAGTCCTCCAAATCCAATCTTGCTAGGCTCAATGTGAAGCTAGTGAGGTTAGGAGTAAGTTTTGTGAAGTGGGAATGGGTTTTGGCTTTAGTTTCATGGTGGATCTTGGGTTTTAGTGAAGAGGGAGAATGAGGGAAGAGGGCAGCAGCAGCACAAGGGAGAGGGGAGAGAAAAATGAGGGTGAAGGAATGATGGAAGCATGGTTTCAAAAGTAAAAAGGTTGACCTATACCTACTCTCTCTCTCTCTCATCATTACTTACTTTTTCCTTTTCTTTTCTTTTTCTTATCCTTCTCACCCCAATAGTGCATCCAAAAGAACCATGGCAACAAAAGAAGTGTAACACAAGTGTAACAAATGTCAAAAAAAAAGATATGTGTAGATTTTGCACAAAAAAGCTAAAAATCCAATTAGCGATTTTTAATCGCGATTAGCACTAAATTAGCATATAACTAGTCTTAAAAACTTTAAAATGGCATAATTCCATAAAATACCCTATTTTGGAATTTTCTAAAATTTTCCAAAATTTTTCCCCATTTATTTGTATTTAATTACACCCGAATATTAAAATATTCATTAAAATAATATTAAATTATAAAAATTCCCAAAAATAATATTTTATTATTTTGGAAATGTTACAATCTACCCCCCTTAAAGAAATTCGGTCCCCGAATTTAAATTTAAAACCCCGAATTCTAAAACATTTCGATACAATTTCAAGTCGTCGGGGCTCCGAAATTATCAACACAGAGAATGTCACAGCGCAACGCATACGCATGAGTACTGAGCAGATAACTCAAAAACAACGCTCCATCAAGCATCCCGCAATCATCGGAGTCAAGGTAAAGACACAATGTCAAATCCAATACAAAACCGATATGATACGGATCAGAACTACACATGTAGTCATCCAATCTATACATGTGAATAGCTGATGTAAAAGCATGCCAAATCCTTTTAAGTCGCTGTGCGATGTACCTAACACTGCACAGTGGCGGACATTTTTCACAAGAAAATAACTATATATGTGTATATATATATATCCTTTGTTTAATAAGCACGTCCCGCCGTTTTGAAAACAATCAGAAGGGTTTCCTTGTTTTTAAAACGTTTCGTGTCATATCGGACACGTAGGTATATATATTGAGACTATAGCTCGCTCTTTGGAAATCCCTTCGATAACTATCGATGCATGCAAAATATATCCAGGTACTGTCCTCGGACTAGTCCTGCTCAGTATGAAAGCAAAATCCAACATCATAAAAAGTACTGCTCCAAAGAGAATAAATCTCAAAAATATACATAACACCACCCTGTGCGTCTGGTGCGCACGAAAATCAAAATCCACATATGTGCCATACAGGTGCACAAAACAACATGTAGGTGCAACGGGTGTGCACGAAGTATCCGCCATAGGCAACGTGGGCGCCTGGCAGTCCAAACAGGTGCATCTGACATGCACGAAGAATCTTGATTTAGTGCATCTGGTGTGCACCAAAATCGTATCTAAAAACATGCGCCCAACATGCGCGAAAATCCAAATCGGTGCACCCATCGTGCACGAATGAAAATCCAAACCCTGCGCACTCAACATGCAGGGATTCACGAAATCCAATATCAACCGCCAAACATGCGTAAGTCAAACCAAAGCACGGAGTGCAAGAATCAATCATCAGTATCAGGGTCAAAATCGACGATATATAATGCGGCTCAATCAAAATCAAGTGTACCGCGATGGAAAATCTCACAACCATGTGCATCGACGTGTACAAATCAAATCCAAAACACTAGAAGTGCATGAAAACTATGCTGAAAGCGTAAATCAAATCACTGCATAAAATAAGCATGAAATCGCAATCAACACCTCAGGAGTAATAACTATGTGCAAGGTATAAATACCCAGTAGGTGCAACCATGGTGCACAAAATCAAATATCATGAAACTCGGCCACCAAAACTAAATCATGCAAATAGATCGCCAAAATACCGAAATCCAAAGTGACGGATACGTGATAGTCAAATCACAAAATCACAAATCATAAATACCGTCGTCGGTATATCCTTCTTCAGGGTCGAGAAAGTACCGGTACATCCGGTGCTAGCGGCGCAAGAAATCTACTTGCCTCTTGCTCGCGGCTGGCGTCCTCTGCCTCTGATTCCTAATCTTCCTGTAGATTACCAATCTCGCAAACCATCGGCTCATCGGCCCGGTCAGGAGTGCTGACAGGAAAGATTCCGTTCTGGCACTTCTTGGTAATCTCTCGGTCAATCCTCACGACTGCTCGTAAAGAAATATGTCACTGGCGTCGGCCTCCGGCTCTCTGAATGCACATCACATGTCTGATCCTGGGTGCAAACATCATTGCAGCGGTGTCCTGGAAGGAATCCTGCTCAAAGTCTCTGCCGATCTTGCCTATGCCGATCTGTGCGGAGGCTGGTACTCTTGCATAGTCTTTCCCTCGTTCAATGGACATCTATGTCCTCAGCACAGCATTTCCTCGGGGATTGGTTGCATCCCAGCGCCTCTGTAAGCATATCAGGCCTCTGGTCTTGACGGGAAGTAATGACAGCTCATCAGCGTCTCGCACGAACCTCTTGTCCCGCTTGTCTGTATCATCGTCCATTTCGACATCGCGTCTCTATCTGCGCACTGCAATGCCTTCGGCTACGGTCCATCCGAAGTCCCTCACGCGGACTCGAAATCACAACTCGGTATCTTCTCTTCTCAGTAGAAGATATCTAGCCGAACACGTCCTCAGCATGCGTGTCACATCTCTGATGTCAGCGGAGTGGAACGTCATCTCGTCGAAATCTCGTGCGAACTCTTTACTCCACCTTGCTTCACTATCGACTGATTCGGACTCATCTTATCATGGCTACACGGACCGCGCTCCGACGGCTATGCTCGTATCTGGAGTCTCCCAAGCGGTGTCCCATCACATGATATCCGAATGATGTCGAATCATCCGATCGACTCGTCAGAACCTCACAATCCCCCAAGAGCTAAACATCTCGGGTACAGTTTAATAGTATCGAGTACATGCCACAGCGTCGGTGGTCCAGCCGTAGAAGGGCAAACCCAAGCCTCACTAATGGCGCCGCGGAACCGCCGCAAACCCTAAGGTTCAAAGGCTTTCACACAGTCATTAAGTCGAGTTAGGGTTTCATTCTTCTAGATGGTCCATAGAATCACCTGCATGTCTTTCCGAATAATTTAAACTTGGAAAATAGGCTCCTGACATTCGATCGTCTCAATCGACTCTCAACGAATCAGCGTGAAGTCGCCTCTAGCTGGAACCAATCTACCTGAAGACCTCGCATCGGGGTAAGCGAACGAACCACATGTCCTAGTCATTCATCCTCGGTGACTAGCGACTCACTATCATATCTCTAAGAATATGCTCAGGCTGCAGTAGCTCCAATCATCTGGGCGATATCTCATTACTCGCAGCAACGACTGGCTCATTCGTCCGTACGCTGAACAGCGCCTCAATCATCCTGAATAAGCGATATCTCAACAGTCATCACATCCTGGCTGGCCTCTCTCAGTGGCTCAATCCTCTGGTGCCGATCAGCACACCCGGGAAATCTCACAACAGCGATCTGTCAAACGCTCAAAGTGCGGAAACACAAAATACGAAGCCTCAATGCAACCGTATGTCTTTGGAATCACGCCCCGGTCAGCCCTCGTCCACGACGAGCTCATGCTGACAACTCGAGCCGTAGCTCACCCTGCCCGTGCAATCGCGGCAGCAAAACCATAACCAGTATCGATGAGGATAGATCATAGGAAGGAATATGACATAATGCAAGGAAATGTACAACCTAAGGTTTCTTAAGCGGAGTGGCGTGTCGTAAGTATGCCGCGGAACATACCAACGGTACGTCACTCTACTTTAGTCACCTATTCCATCAACCAAGGGTCATCCTATGCGAAGAAAGTTCGGGTTTAATACCCCCTCGACCAAGTCTAAGTTCCGTAAGGTCAAGCCTAAGTTCCGCATATAGATAACGCCCTAGGCTCCACATAGTCAAACTTAGACTCGAACCAAGGTCAACCTAGCGCTCTGATACCAACTTTGTCACGACCCGAAAGAGCACGTGACTGGCCCTTGAACCATATGAAGTCTATAGGACTCCATCTGATCCAAGTAAGCCAAAAGCCCAGAAATCTAAAACCATTTTAAGAGTAAGTAAAGAAAACTGGTTTAAAGAAGTGAAGGAAAACATGTTTTGAAAATCAAGGTTTTTAAATAACTAAGCCGAATATGCATTGTTAAAATGTGTAACCTATCCTGAAAATTTCGGCAGAGTTTCCTTTGTAAAAACTGGCCCCAAACGGGGTACAACAAGAATAACATAAATGTGCAATGATAAAAGGCATCCCCAAGCGGGAGCTAGCTCTTCGTCAACCGACGGTCACAACCACGCAAGCAATAATAATATACAACGCCAAAGGGCGAGGATCAAACTCAAAAGAAACTCAAAACAGCCATAAAACCGTATTACTACTAGCGCGACTCTAAGGTCGAAATAATACAACACTGTTTTCTAAGTCTGAAACAATATACAAGTTTTGGTTGATGGAAATTCTAGATACAATAAATAATACATGAACAATGGCGGATCTGATACAAAAGAACCCACCTATCCAAGCAAGTCACCCATAAGGAAGTAGTGTGCCAGAAATGCCGCTATGGAATCTGTACGGCAAACCTGCAAGAACTGGGGCACAACGGGGATGAGTTGCCAACTCGTGAATAGAAAATATCTACAAGCAGAGATCGAATGCATGACCCATCCTAGGTCAATACGATCAGATATAAGTAAACCTCAATATGAATAAAGCTGAAACATGCTAAACTGGCAATGTAATCTCTATACATGAGTGTAGTGCCAAGTGCTCGTGCTAGTGCCTCAGGTAATAGCATGTCATGAATATGAGGTACAATCAATGAAATCAATCTGCATGTACGTGGATCCCGTCCACTCGTCATCCGATGACAAAACCATCATGCATGTAAATATCATCAGCATATGCATGGAAAATATGAGGATATAACCAAAAGCATGGAACCTGAGTGCCTAGCATCGACACTCGAAAACATCATGAAAACCTGTGCCTAGCATCGGCACGTAAATCCTCACATACCGGGCATCCGTCAGTCCGGGTCAGCCCTCTCTCAATATATCGGGCATCCGTCAGTCCGGGTCAGCCCTCTCTCAATACATCGGGCATCCGTCAGTCCGGGTCAGCCCTCTCTCAATATATCTGGCATCCGTCAGTCCGGGTCAGCCCTCTCTCAATACATCGGGCATCCGTCAGTCCGGGTCAGCCCTCTCTCAGTATATCGGGCATCCGTCAGTCCGGGTCAGCCCTCTCTCAATATATCGGGCATCCGTCAGTCCAGGTCAGCCCTCTTTCAAAACCAGAAATATCATAGAAACAAACTATCTCAATGCGCAAATCAGAAAGCAAGATGAATGCGAAACTATAAGTGAAATGCAAGTAACAATATATCCTGCAGCATGGAATAATAGTATGCGCATATAAACATATGCAAGCAATGCGAATAGCATGAATGTGCGGAATCGAGTAATCAACGCAATAGTAGAGAACCTGCCTCAATAGATATGTCATGCAACCTTGCCTTTTGAAATAAGACGAATCAGGGCTTTTAGTAAAACGAGGGCTGCGGTGCTTTAAGAAAAGATGCATCATTTGAAAATATCCGTATGACCCTTCTGCCTATCTTTAAAATATCCCCGATTCGTTAGTTTGAAATAGGTATGACTCGGTCTAGTCTAATGTCTACTAAGTAATCTAGACAGGAGGGGTATGAAACCACCTAATCTGAGTCAATATATATATATAGATATGATAGTCGGTGATCTCGCCTCAATAACATATCGTAAGATATCCTCGAGTCATGAGTGCGGATCTATCATCAATACCGGCTCGTACGGTAAATCGTCGTACGGCATCCCAATAACTGGGTAGGGGTCAATATCACACTATCTCATCACATATCAGGTATCACTTATCATCAGATCGCACAATCTGGGGTACTACTGTAAGTCTAGTACAAATCGATACCATCTATAAAAATATGAATGCGGGTAAAGCACATGTCCAAGGGCCCGCTAAAACTACCATATCGCACCTCAAAAACCACTATGTCACATCGCCGATCTCACGGCCTCACATCAAATATCACCTCAAACCCACGTATCACCATCAACCCGTATATGAACACATAGTCCCATACCCATGTGTAGATATACGCACCATCAAATGAAAGAATGAATGCAAGAATGTGTGTAAGTATAGGTGTGAGTGCAACCACTACTCTAGGGTTCGCACTATACTAAAACCATATATTCTTATCATCAATAATATCATTATTGCTAACAATGATCCTAAACAACACATAATAAATATACGTGTGTATACGTATTCGTATACAACACCACGGACTGCGGGGGTGCTACACGTCATCCACCCGACTTCTCCCCGTAGATATAAATCTACTCACCTTGCTTCTCGTGTGTCGGTGCCGATGTCGCCATCTTCATCTTCTTTGTCTCAACATCTCGTAGGGTACCTACAAGTACATCACAATGCTAAAGCACATGAAAATCACATCGGAAACCAAAATAGCACACGCTACCCGCTTAGGTAAAAACCTGTCGACTCGTATGTAAACACAATCAAAACCCACTTGTCGTTGACGTCCAAACGCCACCCGACAGGAATGAATCACAAAACACTAAAATCCATGCTAAAACAAGTCTCAAATCATGCACCAACATAGGAAAATCATCCCAGATTTCACCCTAGATGGAATCTGTCAAAACTAGATATACCCAGGGTCTAAACTATAGGAAATGGGGCCATGCACAGAAAACGAGGAAAATCCCCTCTGCTCTGGCCGCAAATTGCGGCCAGAATGGGAGAATTGGCGGCCGTACGGATGAGTTGGGGGCTAGGGTTTGGGGTGTTGGTTCTATGGTGCCTGCACATCTCACTGTCAACTCAGTTTTATTTTTGGGATTTCGGGATGATAGCAGATTCAACATAACAGTCCCAGATTTCCTGTTTTCCCCGATATCGATTCCGAAATTCCGTATTCTGTTTTCCAGTTCAGGTTTGGGTTCAATTTAGCATCACACCAGGGTTTCTAGGGTCTCAACAAGCCTCAATTTCATCTTAGTTTCAGTTTTACCCTAAACCCTAACTTGAAATCTCAAAAGTCCACAAAATGACACGATATCGATACTAAACTAGAATTGATGCATAAGGAAATTGAAATGCTACAAGAGGGTGCAGAAATTACCTCCTTTGGCAACTCAAGAAAATTCTTGAGTTGCTCAAAGTCCTCCAAATCCAATCTTGCTAGGCTCAATGTGAAGCTAGTGAGGTTAGGAGTAAGTTTTGTGAAGTGGGAATGAGGTTTTGGCTTTAGTTTCATGGTGGATCTTGGGTTTTAGTGAAGAGGGAGAATGAGGGAAGAGGGCAGCAGCAGCACAAGGGAGAGGGGAGAGAAAAATGAGGGTGAAGGAATGATGGAAGCATGGTTTCAAAAGTAAAAAGGTTGACCTATACCTACTCTCTCTCTCTCATCATTACTTACTTTTTCCTTTTCTTTTCTTTTTCTTATCCTTCTCACCCCAATAGTGCATCCAAAAGAACCATGGCAACAAAAGAAGTGTAACACAAGTGTAACAAATGTCAAAAAAAAAGATATGTGCACATTTTGCACAAAAAAGCTAAAAATCCAATTAGCGATTTTTAATCGCGATTAGCACTAAATTAGCATATAACCAGTCTTAAAAACTTTAAAATGGCATAATTCCATAAAATACCCTATTTTAGAATTTTCTAAAATTTTCCAAAATTTTTCCCCATTTATTTGTATTTAATTACACCCGAATATTAAAATATTCATTAAAATAATATTAAATTATAAAAAATCCCGAAAATAATATTTTATTATTTTGGAAATGTTACAAATGCATGTGGATCAAGTTTTAATATCGCTAGTTTGATATACATTGGTCAAATGTTAGTAAGAAACAAATATATATATATATATATATATATATATATGAGAATAATGGAGGAAAGAGGCCATAGGAGGGAATTTCTCCTATGGCGTCGAAAAAATACGCCCTCCATCGTGTTTTCCGACGATCGGAATCCACCATCTTCATCGCTATCTTCTAAGATGTGGGTACGGCAAATTTCATGTGATTCTACAACTTTTTCACCATTGATTTAGCAATGTAAAAAGTTCTATTGTCGGTAAACCGTTAATTTTGAACCCACTAATTCAACGGTGAAAAAGTTGTAGAATCACATGAAATTTGGTGTACCCACATCTTAAGATGATAACGATGAAGATGATGGGTGCCGATCGTCGGAAAACACGATGGAGATTGTATTTTTTCGACGCCATGAGAGGAAATTCCCTCCTATGATATCTTTCCTCTATTATTCTCTCTCTCTCTATATATATATAGCACTTAAAACTATATGCAACACTTAACAAATTTTTATAGCACTTAACAAACACTTGTGGCACTTAACATTATATATAGCACTTAACAAACACTTGTAGCACTTATCAAATATTTATATCACCTACAAATATATATTACACTTTATAAATATTTTGGAACTTGCAAGTTATATGTAGCATTTAACAAATATTTATAATACTTAATAGTTCATATGGAGCAGTTAAGAATTTTTTTTAATACCCAACAACTATATATATATATGAGAATAATGGAGAAAAGAGGCCATAAGAGAGAATTTCCTCCTATGACATCAAAAAATACACCCTCTCTCATTTTTTCCGACGATCGGCAACCATCATCTTCAACGTTATCATCTTAAGATGTGGGTACACCAAATTTCATGTGATTCTATAACTTTTTCACCGTTGAATTAGTGGGTTCAAAATTAATGGTTTACCGACAATAGAACTTTTTACATTACTAAATCAACGGTGAAAAAGTTGTAGAATCACATGAAATTTGCCATACCCACATCTTAAATGATAACGATGAAGATGGTGGATTCCGATCGTCGGAAAACACAGTGGAGGGCGTATTTTTTTGACGCCTTAGGAGGCAATTCCCTCCTATGGCCTCTTTCCTTCATTATTCTCATATATATATATATATATATATATATATATATATATATATATATATATATAAAGAAAAACAGATGTTTAGAGAAAAATATTATTATTAGATGTTATTTGGAGGGAATAATTATCATTAGAGAAAAATAATTAAAGACTTATGTTTTTCTTTTGAAATTAAAGATATGGAACATGTTCAGCCGGATGTAGCAAGTGTGGTTAGACGTAGCATTTAACAAGCATATATAGAAATTTTAAGTTTGCTACATATAGTTATTTGTTCTTGTAACATTTATAAAGTATTACATTTGTAATTATTATTCATATCAGAGCATTAAATGCAGAGAGATAGAAGAGCCATGGAACAATATAACTTAAAGTATGTTGCATAAATATAACACTTGAGAAGCCAAATATAGCACTTTGAATGAACCTAATTTTCACATATATAGCAGTCAACTGTAGCACCTTAACAACAACTTACTTTTTTCATACAGATTCCAAGAGCTGATGTGTAAAGTAGAATGGTAGTATTGCAACATTTAAAAGTACAATTGTGTTGGTGTATAAGAAGTCATACACATGGTTGTTTTATTAAGAAGTTTTTAGCAACTTTTAAAAGTTTAGGGACCTAATCCTATTCTTTTTTTTAACATAGGGAACTTGACCCTTTTTTCCTTAATAAGAAATGACACAATAGAATTAGGAAACTGGTTAATTCCAAGAATTAAAAATAATATTCAATTCATAGATATGAAAGTTTCATTATATAATAATAAAAATTCAATACAAAATTTGAAAGAAAATTATATTAATGCACTTGAAGAATTGTTTTCATCTAATCCGTTAAAAGAATAATGCACTTGAAGAATTGTTTTCATCTAATCCGTTAAAAGAATTCTATAAAAAACCTAGATTTATGTAAATAGAATTAGAAGCGGACGCAAAACCATTTAGAATGAAACGAGTAGTTTATTTCAAAGTTGTCATATCATGATATGAATCATATATCGTTATTCTTCTGTATCGTATCGTATTGTAAGTGTTTATGCCCTAGAGGCCATTACTGTATCATACCAGTTTGTATATTACTTAATGGAAGCTTGGGATATTCACAGTTGTATTAACAGTCTTGCTAAAAATGGTAGTATACTACTTGGTTTGTTTCTACTTTAATATGTGCATGTGTTTCTTTTAACATATCGCTTATACATATTAGTAGAGCCCTTAGGATCTTTGCTTGATTACCAGCATTGTGATGGCAGTCACACTAGTGGGGGCTGGGTAGTCTATAAGCACATCCTATACAGGCCCCTGGTCGTAGGATTATCGAGACGGGGCATCGATACTCCGGAGTAGACTGGTGTATACGCTTCTCATCCTAGCATGGGAAGATGGTCTGTCCCACAGCCATCAGTACGCCGTACTGAAGATAGTATGCAGGTGCTCGTTAGGTTACGGGTACACCGGATAGGACTCACCGGGAACCGCAGGTTGGTATTATACCCATCGTCAGACAGCAGTTCCCAGGTGACATGAGTACAGCTTAGTTCGTCGACTTGACACTGCGACATCGCCTCGGGTGTGTTCCTACTGTTCTTAGATTACTACCCTACCACGGCTCAAAGGAGTCGTGCAAACAGGTAGTAGTTGGGTGCAGTCCTGAAGCACTTGGAGGCAGTGGCGGCTAGACAGGATTTGTTTCTCCTGGTATTGGAGGTTGATAGCGCGCTGTGTATGGAGAGCCATTACGCAAAGTCCCTGGCCAGGGCAAGCGAGATTTACTGGTAGGTTCCAGTAGTTTCTCAAGGTGTAATGGGCTACACTCCGACACGACTTATACCGCTATTAGGGGTCTGATGTTTACCGCCCCCTAGGCCCGATATGCGATAGTCCTAGACAAATAGACTGGACTGTACGGAGATTGCCACATCAGGCTCAGTAGGAGTTCGGATGGGTTTCCTCATCGACCTTCTTATCGACATCTACCTGGGGACCGTTACGTACAGCTAGTACCGCTTGCGGCCTGTGGTTAAACCCACTGCCAGCGTAGCGTCGAGTCTTTAGAGTCCCACACAGAGAGTTTCGCTACACCGGACAAAAGGTGTAGAAGCTGTATGGTTTTACGGCAGGGCCGCGATCACTTATGTACACTTGTGCACGTACTATAATCGGGCAGATAATACTAGAAGGCTTTGGTTTAAGCCATATTCTAGTATTATACAGATGGTTTTATTCAGTCAAAGATTATTCGTGTTTTTCGGAAATACGGATAGGAGGGGCAGTCTCGTAATTTGTCAGGAAGCTTCTAGAAGGAGGTGACTCATTTGTGTTTATTTCTTATGTGATTTAAACTAAATGAGGTGGAGGATGAGGTGCGAGTTTCATTAAATGATCCATGACTCATTAGATGACTCATTAGATAATTCATCTAGTGAATTAAATGAAGCATGATGAATATTAGCTAGATATTTATTTTAATGATATTATTATGCTTCATGATATTCATAAATGAGAATAGATCATTCATTATTACAAAACAATTCTCTTTTCTCAAGTCTTCATCTTATTCCTCAAACCCTAAAAGCTCTCATGAGTTGAGAATCCTAGGGTTTAAGTGACTAATTAATCCATCTAAATACTCTACACCCTCTAAGACTTCTAGACTAGCAAGCTAGAAGCCGTAGTTATCTCAGATTTGAGATTGGAGCTCGGACTATAGACTCTCGGGTGGATCGTCTTTGACTCGAGGAGACCGTTGAGGTATCCATGTTCCATAGAGCCTACGAGATGTGGAGTACAGCGATGAAGGCCCGAAGGACTTGTAATGTGAGGTATAACTTCGAATCCGAGTAGTTAAACCTCAAATAGTTTGCTAGCTACGGTTTGTGTTCGATCCTTGGTTTGAGTCGATGTTGCGAAGCTCGTAAAAATCATTTTTTGCTAATTCCGCCTCCCCGCGGACACGTGGGGTGCGTGACATCGACTTACAGTGGTATCAGAGCTATTCACAAACCTTAGATAGCTTGTAGCGATATTAGAATTCCGCCGTTTTTGTCGCCGGAAAATTGTCGACAAAAACAGTTTTGAAAAGAAATGTTTTGAGTTGTTTGCACACCCCGCAGGCTCACGGTTTGAACCGAGAAGCCGCGGGGTGAAGCGTGCGTACCCCAGGAATACCCCGGGGGGGACCAACGGTCGGGAACACCCCCCAAGACCACCAATTGGTGGCCTTGAGAGCTGCTGACCTGAGAGACCAGCAACTGGTTTCTCAAGTCTGTCCTCCTTTGGGGGCCACCTCATGGTGGCCCCCAGGGGTGGGCACCCCCCCGAGGCCCCCCACTCAACGTATTATCATGTATCTTCACCTCCGCAAAGATTCGGGCGGGTTTTGAGTTCGTTTCGACTCCCGGATTGGCTCAAAACTTTCAGCTTTTAAAATTTAGCTCACTGGATTTTCGGGTTTTGGAAAATTGGATGTGTTTGCTAATTGCGTGCGGGATTCTAATGTCGTTGTTACTTTAAAAGCTTGGTGATGTTTATATGTGTTCGTAAACCTCCGCTAATTGCTAGTATGTCGGTTAGTTGGGGGTTGCACATTTCTGTAATGGATTTATTGGTTTGTGTATATGAACTTCATTGGATCGTCGTGGATGAATAGCCGGGGATGTGAGATGAGAGTTTTTATCTTTCATTCGATGTGAATTGTAATATGTTGTAATATTCTTTTGCGGGGCACATCCAGGTTGAGGTTGTAGCCACCGTTGTATTATTTCATTTACCGTTTTTTGCTCCTAGGTTAGACCCAAGGTGGGGTGCACAAACTACCGGGTACTTTGAAGTGCTTAGTGGCCTACTCACGTCGTTGAGGGAGACCGCCTCACTTCGGGTACTTGGTGGGTAGTTTGCCGTACCCGTAGGGGTCTAGGGTGGGGTTTGGCTATTCATCACGATCGTGTAATCCGTCTTTTGTTGCAGGCTCAAACGAAACGCGGATTCCTAATATATCCAATATGTTCATCTGTGATCTGGAATGCCTATTATTGCGTCTGACGAATGTACAATATCTATATATGATATCTAGTAGGCGTTGCTTATGTTTTGCATCCGCGCTAGCCCAGCCCCCGCTCTGTCGTTAGTTAAGTAACCTAACGGGTGAATGACCGGACCCAGTGGTGAATGCGGATGGCATAAGCGGACGTTGTATTTTCGTTGTTTTCTGCAATGATAGGATCAATGATGGGACGCATTATATTAATGGAAAGAAAATAAACCAAAGTTGAATCGTTGGAACAAATTTAAAAGAAACCACTCGATTATTTTAAAAAGAGCAGAATTTTTAATTGAGGAGCTTTAACCACTCCTTTTAAAAAAGTTATCAGGTTCCTTCGATTATATCAAGTTCACTACGTTCACGGTTTCGCCAAAACCAGTCGTAGCCCTCCGTCATTTCATATGGATGGTCAGTAGTATTCAAGCTATGTTTGTTGGTCTTTGTCAAGGTATAGTGTTTGGTAGCTGTTGGGATATTCATATGTAGCATAGATAGATGAGTTGGTTTGGGACAGTCGTACTGCCATTTGGCCAACGTCAGGGGTATGTACGGGTGGGTTCAAATTAACAAGATAATGATGGGTAGAACTTGACATGTGACTTATGATTTGTTGGCCTTCGTCAAGGTCATAAGAGTATGGGGCAAAAATCCACATCGGGAGTTTCTAAAGAAACTGAAACTTGCTGGTGTTGCATACCATTTGGAGTTTGATAATGTTGGTAGGATTCCTTCAGCATTATCACACGATGATATTTGGATCCCGATCCTACTGTGAGTATATGCTACTCATCAAGAAATTCGTCACTTAACGATCAATGCTATAAGCCAAGCAGGTGTCTAGGACAGTGTCAGTGGGGCTACGCTGTAAGTCGATGTGCAACACCCCACGAGTTGCGGGGAGGCGGAAATATGAAAAACAATCTTGTTCTTGAAGCATACATCGACTAACCGAAGATCTTTGCTAAACGATAATTAACACAAACCATAGAAGTTCTAAACTACTATGTAAAGAGATTATACCTGGTGATACGTGTACTTCGTCTTTACGATCTCTTCGTCTTCCTCGGCCTCCTCCAAGTGATAGATGATCCACCCGAGAACCCTAATCCAAGCTTCACCTCAAGACTTGAGGTAACTAAGTTTCTCTAGTTGCTAACCAAAGGGACTTAGGTCATATAGAGTTAGGTTATGGGATGTTTAGTCTTTTCTAACCCTTGTACTCAACTCATGAGTGGTAGGATTAGAACTTGAAGAAAGAGAGAGCTTGAGGAGAGAGAAGATGAACTAGCATTATCAAATGAAATTGCTTCTCACTTAATATATCAAGCATGAAGAATAAATCAATAAAATGAATAATAAATGATTATTCATCATGCTTCATAAATATATATGAGTGATTCACTATGTGAGTCATTAAGCATTTAATAATGCATTAATGACATAGTGAATCATTCATAATGAGTCACAATTACATTAATGACAATGCCACCTAAACCCCTCAAGTCACCATGCTTCTAGAAGCTTCCCGGAAATTACGAGAACGCCCCTCTCATCCGTGAAAACACGGAAAAACTTTAGACTGTATAAATCCAATAACCTGATACTAGAATCTGGCTTAATCCAAAGCCGTCTAGTAAAAACTGTCCGAATGTCGTACGTGCGTTTAAACACGTATTCGTCCGAACCCTTGTCGTAAAACCGTACGACCTCTATATGGTTTCGCCTGGAGTTGGGAAAACTCTGTGTAGGACTCTAAAGACTCGACTACTACGCTGGCAGTGGGTTTAACCACAGACTGCAAGCGGCACTAGCTGTACGTAACGGTCCCCAGGTATATGTCAATAAGAAGGCCGATGAGGATACCCATCCGAACTCCTACTGAGCCTGTGCGTGACAATATCCGTGCAGTCCGGTCTGTTCGTCTAAGAGTATCGCATGTATGGTCTAGGGAGGTGGTAAACGTCAGACCCCTAATAACCGTACAAGTCGTGTCGGTATGGCTCTATCACCATCCGAGAATCTTCTGATCAATCTATCAGTAATTCTCAATCAGCCCTGGCCAGGGACTTATGGTAATGACCAACCGATCACTGTGCGATATCAACTCCCTATACCGGGAGATACGAATCCCTAACAGTCACTCACTGCCTCCACGTGGCTCGGGACTGTGCCCAACTAAAACCTGTTCGCACGACTCCTTTGAACCGTGGTAGGGTAGTAATCAAAGCACAATGGGAACTCACACGAGACAAATGACGATCTTAAGTCAACGAACTATCTGCACACATGTCACCTAAGAACTGCTATCTGACGTTAGGTATAAATACCATCCTGTCAGTTCTCGGCGAGTCCTGTCCGGTGTACTCACACCCAGTGAGCATCTGTATACAATATTAGGTGCACACTACCAATGGCTGCGGGACCAATCCATCGCCCTTCCTCAGGGTCTAGATATGTATACACCAGTCTACTCTGGAGTATCGATGCCCAGTCTCGATACTCCTGCGACCAGGGACATCTAAGGATGTGCCTATTGACTATCCAGCTCCCACTAGTATGACTGCCATCATAACGCCGGAAGTCAGGCAAACACCCTATGGGCTTTATCAACATGTATATATATATATATGAATACTACGCAAAATATATCATATGTTAAGATAAAGACAAACCAAATAGCGTACTATTATATTAAGGAAGACTGTCATGTACATACATATCCCTAGCATCATATACAATGAAGGCCTCTAGGGCATATATATCCAACATACGCCTCTAGGGAAAAGAGGTTATTTAATTAAGGAAATTCGCGAAAGCGTCGTAAAACCTCCCTCGAAGTACCAACACTAGCCTGCCTGAACGGTTAAGCAAGTATTGTACAGTGAGATAAGTCCTGACTAATTCTTCTTTTATGGTTTGAGGAAGGATTCGAGAAACAGTGGGAGCCATCTTGTTTAGATAAACTTAAAATCAATCTAAACTTGCAAGAGCATCATGCTAAAGTGTTTTCTTCTCTCTTTCTCTTAATTGCAGCGACCCTGTGACCATGACTAGGTTACATATAGATAACAAGTTGACTGAATCTGACTTTTATGACTGACAAAGGTCTGTCCAGATGTCCATTACCTATGACAAGCTGGACCACCCTATTACTACTCAAGCCCCCGCCGTCCCAGGTCCAGTTTCCACCGTCGCGAATATGGATATCCGCCAGACAAGGGAAAATGACAGTGCGAATGCCAAGTGCCTCGTGTTGGCTTCAGTAGATGGTGTATACCAGAAGCAGCACGAGAAGATGGACTCGGTTTCCATCTTCCTCCATAACAAAGATTTATATGGAGAGCAATATCGTATCGCAAGATATGAGACCTCGAACGAATTGCTGCAAGTGAGGTTGGTTGTCGGGTCATCTGTAAGGGACGACGTCCTTACAATGACTAGCTATATTGATGAGCTCACGGACTTGGAAAAAACATTGGGAAACAGGTCATATGCTGACTTATTTCCACAGTCCCTACCCTCTACTTACACCCTGAAAGAAACCAGGGAGACACCCGCTCCGCTTAATGGGGGACCTTCTTCTTCTGCATCCAGGGCGAAAGCAAAGGGTGAAAAGAAGAAGACCTCCACAAAGCCGATATACGGTGTCAGTAAAGTAGAAGGAAAGGGAAGAGCAAAAGTTTCGGGACTTGGTGTAGGGAAGGAGGGATGTTCCTATTGTTATGGGAACAGGCATTGGCAGAAGGATTGCAGGGCTTTGGAAGCCAGTAGCCAGGATTCGAAGCATGTTGTGGCTTCGGCCTCGAGTGTGTTTGTAATTAAGAACTGTTTGTCAATTAACTCTACTTCCTGTGTACTAGATACCGGAGCAGGATCTCATATCTGTAATTCATTACATGCTTTGAGAAACCATAGAGTTATCAGGGTAGGCGATTTGTCTCTCAGAGTTGCGAACGGAATGAGCGTGGACGCTAAATCCGTGGGAGAATATCGCCTAGGTTTGACAAGTGGGCAGATATTGATTCTACGTAACTGTTTTTATGTACCTAGTTTGACTTGTAATATCATATCAGTGTCCTCACTTTCGAGAGAGGGATATGATTTTACATTCGTAAGCGATGTGGTTCACATCCACCTAAATCAAGTTCTGATTGGGTCCGGTACATTAGATGACGGTATATACGTATTGAATCAAGCTCAGGTTTTCAATGTCCAGAACACACTTAAAAGAAAGTCTCCGGAAATAAATCAGGCTTTCTTATGGCATTGTAGACTAGGTCACATCAATGAAACACGGTTGACTAAGTTACATAGAGAAGGATATTTGAATCCATTCGAATATCAATCTTATGCTCTTTGTGAATCTTGTCTCATGGGAAAGATGACAAAGACTCCGTTTACTGGACACGGAGTAAAAGAGAGCGAGCTCTTGGGACTCATACACAGCGATGTGTGTGGTCCAATGTCTACACATGCGTGAGGTGGTTATTCCTACTTCATTACTTTTACGGATGATTTCTTTAGGTATGGACATATCTTCTTGATGAAGCATAAATCCGAGGCCTTTGAGAAATTCTGGGAATACAAGAATGAAGTGGAAAACCAAACCGGCAAAAGTATCAAGACACTGAGATCTGATCGATGTGGTGAATACTTAAGTGCCGAGTTCCTGGGTTACTTAAAAGAGAATGGAATTCTCTCTCAGCTTACTCCTCCATACACCCCACAACACAACGGTGTATCGGAAAGGCGGAATCGAACCCTATTGGATATGGTTCGTTCCATGATGAGTAAGGCTGAGTTACCGCGATCTTTCTGGGGTTATGCACTAGAATCAGCTGCATATCTTTTGAACAAGGTTCCAACCAAGACTGTGCCTACCACACTATATCAGATGTGGAGTGGGAAGAAACCCTATCTTCAGTACCTGAAGACATGGGGATGTCCAGCTTTTGTTAAAAAGCAGCATGCGGACAAGCTTGAGGCACGCTCAGTACAGTGTAAGTTTGTGGGATATCCAAAGAACTCCAAGGGGTATTGTTTCTATTACGCAGAGGAACAAAAGGTTTTTGTTTCTCGTCATGCCCATTTCTTGGAAGCTGAATTTTTAGAAAATCAGAAGAGTGCGAGCGCAATAGAACTGGAAGAAATTCTAGAACCACAAGCTGTTACTGAAAGTTTGGTAGAACAAGAAGGTTCAGAAGAAATGGACGTCCTAGCGCCTATCCGCAGAAATAGTAGGCAGTCTCATCCGCCCGAGAGATACTACGGTTTTCTCATAGACGGGGATCGAGAAGATTGCATCATTGATAATGATGACCCTACTAGCTTCCAACAAGCCATTCAGAGCGGCGACTCGGTAAAATGGCTGGATGCAATGCGGACCGAAATGGAGTCTATGTACACCAACAAAGTATGGACTTTGGACATTGCTCCAGATGAGGTAAAACCCGTAGGATGCAAATGGATCTTCAGAAGGAAGATTGGTGTAGATGGACAGGTTGAAACCTATAAGGCTAGACTTGTTGCAAAGGGTTTTCGTCAAAGACCTGGTTTAGACTATGACGAAACCATTTCTCCAGTGGCTATGCTCAAATCCATTCGGGTCCTTCTTGCCATTGCTGCCTTCCACGATTATGAGATCTGGCAGATGGACGTTAAGACGGCTTTTCTAAATGGTAATTTGGAAGAATGCGTCTATATGGATCAGCCAGAGGGATTCATTCAGAGTGGGAGCAGCGATAAAGTGTGCAAGTTGCTTAAGTTCATTTATGGACTAAAGCAGGCATCGCGGAGTTGGAACATCTATTTTGATGATACTGTTAAAGAATTCGACTTTATCAAGAATCCAGATGAACCATGCATATACAGTAAGATTGTAGGGAGAGCTGTAGTATTCCTCATCTTGTACGTGGATGACATTCTCCTAATAGGAAATGATATTCCTATGCTACAGTCAGTCAAAGGATTCTTGTCACAGAAGTTCTCCATGAAGGACCTGGGTGATGCCACCTACATTCTGGTGATCCAGATCTATCGTGATAGATCAAAGAGGATGTTGGGACTTTAGCAGTCCAGGTACATAGACACCATATTGAAAAGATTCAGTATGGAAGATTCTAAGCGCGGTTACCTACCGGCTTGTCACGGAATCACCCTCTCCAAAGAGATGTCTCCAAAGACTGATTTGGAAAGGGCTCGCATGTCGATTATACCCTACGCTTCTGCGGTAGGCTCTATAATGTATGTGGTGTTATGCACCAGACCAGATGTAGCACACGCATTGAGTGTTGTAAGCTGGTATCAGGCAAACCCAGGGGAGAAGCACTAGATAGCAGTAAAGAACATTCTCAAGTACCTGGGGAGGACTAAGGAGATGTTCTTGGTGTACGGCAGAAAGGACCTCCAGATCAAGGTCTTTGCTGACTCCAGCTTCCAGAGTGACAAGGATGACTCCAAGTCCATGTCGGGTTATGTCTTTACCCTCAATGGAGGGGCGATCTGTTGGAAGAGTTCCAAGCAGGACATCATTGCTAACTCGACGATGGAAGCGGAGTACATAGCTGCTTGCGATACCGCAAAAGAAGCTGTCTGGATGAAGAAGTTTCTCACAGAACTTCAGGTGGTTCCTACCAGTGTTGATCAAATACCTCTGTATTGCGACAACAACGGCGCTATAGCTTTAGCGAAGGAACCCAGGTCCTATCAGAAGTCCAGACACATCTTAAGGCGGTATCACCTGATCAGGGAGATCGCAGATCGCCGGGAGATCGAGGTGAAGAGAGTAGATACGGAGAATAACACTGCTGATCTATTCACTAAGGCCATTCCTCAGACGCAGTTCGAGAGGCTATTCGAGATAATAGGTCTGCGATATGTCAGTACATGGCCCTAGTGCAAGTGGAAGATTGTTGGTGTTTATGCCCTAGAGGCCATTACTGTATCATATTAGTTTGTATATTACTTAATGGAAGCTTGGGATATTCACAGTTGTATTAACAGTCTTGCTAAAAATGGTAGTATGCTACTTGGTTTGTTTCTACTTTAATATGTACATGTGTTTCTTTTAACATATCGCTTATACATATTAGTAGAGCCCTTAGGATCTTTGCTTGATTACCAGCGTTGTGATGGCAGTCACACTAGTGGGGGCTGGGTAGTCTATAAGCACATCCTATACAGGCCCCTGGTCGTAGGATTACCGAAACGGGGCATCGATACTCCGGAGTAGACTCGTGTATACGCTTCTCATCCCAGCATGGGGAGATGGTCTGTCCCACAGCCATCAGTACGCCGTACTGGAGATAGTATGCAGGTGCTCGTTAGGTTACGGGTACACCGGATAGGACTCACCGGGAACCGCAGGTTGGTATTATACCCATCGTCAGATAGCAGTTCCCAGGTGACATGAGTATAGCTTAGTCCGTCGACTTGACACTGCTACTTCGCCTCGGGTGTGTTCCTACTGTTCTTAGATTACTACCCTACCACGGCTCAAAGGAGTCGTGCAAACAGGTAGTAGTTGGGTGCAGTCCTGAAGCACTTGGAGGCAGTGGCGGTTAGACAGGATTTGTTTCTCCTGGTATTGGGGGTTGATAGCGCGCTGTGTATGGAGAGCCATTACGCAAAGTCCCTGGCCAGGGCAAGCGAGATTTACTGGTAGGTTCCAGTAGTTTCTCAAGGTGTAATGGGCTACACTCCGACACGACTTATACCGCTATTAGGGGTCTGACGTTTACCGTCCCCCTAGGCCCGATATGCGATAGTCCTAGACAAACAGACCGGACTGTACGGAGATTGTCACATCAGTCTCAGTAGGAGTTCGGATGGGTTTCCTCATCGACCTTCTTATCGACATCTACCTGGGGACCGTTACGTACAGCTTGTACCGCTTGTGGCCTGTGGTTAAACCCACTGCCAGCGTAGCGTCGAGTCTTTAGAGTCCCACACAGAGAGTTTCCCTGCACCGGGCAAAATGTGTAGATGCCGTATGGTTTTACGGCAGGGCCGCGATCACTTACGTACACTTGTGCACGTACTATGATCGGGCAGATAATACTAGCAGGCTTTGGTTTAAGCCAGATTCTAGTATTATACAGATGGATTTATTCAGTCAAAAATTATCCGAGTTTTTCGGAAATACGGATAGGAGGGGAAGTCTCGTAATTTGTCGGGAAGCTTCTAGAAGGAGGTGACTCATTTGTGTTTATTTCTTATGTGATTTAAACTAAATGAGGTGGAGGATGAGGTGTAAGTTTCATTAAATGATCCATGACTCATTAGATGACTCATTAGATGATTCATCTAGTGAATTAAATGAAGCATGATGAATATTAGCTAGATATTTATTTTGATGATATTTCATGATATTCACAAATGAGAATAGATCATTCATTATTACAAAACACTTCTCTCTCCTCAAGTCTTCATCTTCTTCCTCAAACCCTAAAATCTCTCATGAGTTGAGAATCCTAGGGTTTAAGTGACTAATTAATCCATCTAAATACTCTACACCCTCTAAGACTTCTAGACTAGGAATCTAGAAGCCGTAGTTATCTCAGATTTGAGATTGGAGCTCGGACTATAGACTCTCGGATGGATCGTCTTTGACTCGAGGAGGCCGTTGAGGTACCCATGTTCCATAGAGCCTACGAGATGTGGAGTACAACGATGAAGGCCCGAAGGACTTGTAACGCGAGGTATAACTTCGAATCCAAGTAGTTAAATCTCAAGTAGTTTGCTAGCTACAGTTTGTGTTCGATCCTTGGTTTGAGTCGATGTTGCGAAGCTCGTAAAAATCATTTTTTGCTAATTCCGCCTCCCCGCGGACACGTGGGGTGCGTGACATCGACTTACACGTATATCATAAGATATGATAATCACTTGTATAATATCTAAGCAATTTGGCATATAACTATATTTTTACAATTATATGATAAAATAAGTAACATGGAATGATATATTAAAAGAATTATAGACAGTAGTTTATCCCCTGTCACGCAATCGACACAATATATGTAAAGTTAAAACAGAAAAAATGTGAAACAACACAAGTAATTCGAACAATCATATCTCATAAGTAAATTAGATAATTAAGCAAAATGATACTATAGTCGAAAGGTGTAAACTACATGACATAGGCATAAGTTTCACATATAGTAATATTTTCTAACTAAGTTCACACATCATAAACTAAAAACTTTTAAAAAATAACAAAACTAAACTACTAATCAATTAATAGTCTCCTATCAATTCATCACTTATCATCATCGTCGATAAGGATGTTCTCATCTTTCTCATCTTCGCTTTTAAATTTTACGAACCCTTCTTTCTTCACTTCCACTATCTTCTTTTCTTTTTCTTTGCAAGTTTTTTTTGGAATAGCATTCAAAATTTTGAGGTCCTATCAAAAATTGGTGTAGAATTTTTAAATTTTTAAACAAAATTAACCAGCAAATATAATATCATTATATCTCATTTCTTCGTTTCATACCACTTAGTCTTTCGTCAACTTTAAAGTATTCATGAACACCCACATCTGATAAACAAATCTAATGATATATCTCGTTTTGTTCTCTTTTCCTTTGCTTTATTTGTAGTCGCAAGTTCTACTTAATATAAACCAAGGAATCGAGTCTTAGTTGCTCTAATTTCTAACATATTTCTTCTTTATGAGTGTATGCGAGTACGAGAGTTTCTAAAGTCTTGCGTTTTGCGGATCAGATTAGTTAGGACTTTAGAGATAAGATACTTTATAGTTTTGAGGTCTTTAAACTCGACCCGTGCGATTTAGGCCTGACCCAATAACAAATGGAGCATTTAAATATTGTATTGTTCATATCCTATATTGTATCAGAACGTATCATATCGTACGATATGTATCGTATATCGTATATCTTAAGATTCATTAGATTTTCTGATGCAGAGGGCCGATATATTTCAGAAACCTTTTATATCGTATCGTAAGATGCATATCATATATCGTAAGATATTAACAGCTATGGTTTATTCCCAAGAAGACAAAAGAATACGAAAAGCAAACTTTCGAGTTGATAAATCTAGAATTAATAGAAGAAACATCTTCTCCATATGCATCTACAAGTTTTGTAGTTAGAAATCATTCAGAGCAAGTAAGAGGAAAGCCATAAGTTATAGAAAACTTAACAATATAACTAAATTTGTTGGATTCTTTATACCATCAATAGAATCATTACTATGCAAGATAAATAATCAACAATATTTTTCAAAATTTGATGCAAAATCAAGATTTTGGCAAATTGAAATAAAAGAAGAATTATCTAAAAAAATAAACAACATTTTTAACAACAACCAATCATTATCAATGGACAATAATGCCATTTGGATTAAAAAATATTCTAAACATGGATGAATTCTATATTTGGTAACTTATCATTTGTAATTATCTATATAGATGATATTTTAGCAATGTTTAATTCTTTGGAAGAACACATTAATCATTTAAAAATTGTTAAACAAAAGCTTTTAGACAATGGGATTATTTTAGGAAAAAATAAAATAGTTTTAGCAGAACAAGAAATTCATTTTTTAGGTAGAAGCATTAAAAGAGGGAAAATGGAGATTCAAAATTATATAATCGAAAAAATAAAATCTTTTCCAGAAATAAGAACTTAAAACAATTACAAGCCTTCATAAGAATTTTAAATTTTGGAAGAAAATAATTTTAAAACTTAATCAAAATTTTAGAACTTTTAACTAATAAGGTGAATGAAATAAATAAACAATATAAAAAATAAAATCAAAAAATAATACTCCCTCCGTCCCATAATATAACTCCATTTAACTTTTTGCACACCAATTAAGAACAGATTGAAATTTCATGTTCTTATGATTGCATGTATGTAAACTTTCTATTTAACCCTTATTAAATGTTGTTTCTTAATTACCCTACTTAGGTCCCATTTGGTTGGGCGTTTTGAGCTACTAAAAGCACTTTTGAAGAAAAATACCAAACATACCTTATGTCCAAAAGCACTTTTGGAGTTCAAGAAGAAGAATAAAAACTTTTTTCAGAAGCTAAAAGTTGAAGCTTTTGGGAAAAAGCCCTTCCTAAATTTTTTTATTCCTATTATCTCTTCCTCCTCATCATCCCAGCAGCCTGACCCTTGCACTTTGATTTCTTTCCTCATCATATTCCCAGTTCGAAGTACTAGGCGATCGAGGCCCCAGACCGAAGCCCTAAAAGATAATGATGACGAAGAACCAGTGATCCCTAGACGATCGAGGCCCCTGAGCTCGACGCGATCACCAAGAGGTTGATCAACAAGATCCAAGTTTTGAGGTTCATGTATCATGCGATCGAAATCTCTCAATTTCGACGAAAAATCCATATATCGAGAGGATGGATCTTAAATATTTTTCTACAGATCTTTGATTTTTGTGGATGTTTTGAAAATAAATTATAAATTAAAAAACGATGTTTTCTTTCACTGATTTTTCTCAAAGATTAAATAAATTCTGTCATTTATGGTCATTTAATTTTGAACTCTTAACAGTTTTTTGAACCAAACCGCTTTTCAAATCAAGAAGCATATTTTACAACGTGCCTAAATGGTTTTTTTCAACTACACTTTTGCTAAAAATTCTTTTTGCAACAGCCCAACCAAACATGCCCTTAGTTCTATAAATATGCATATACCCTCTTTAATTAATGACGAGCATTGATAATTTTTTTCATAACCAAGAAAAAGGCATTGGAAAGATAAATAGTTCTATAAACATGCATTCAAACTTTTTTCCAAAGGCTTGATCTCTTAATTAATTGAGGGCTATTTTTGGTATCATTAATTAAACATGTATTAGGTGCATAAAATTCTATCTTGAAATTGTAGATGGGTTTATATTTTGGGATAAAATAGGGAAAATGGACCTACATTATAGGTTGAAGAGAGTAATTAGATAGGATATAAATAAGATTTGGATAACTCTTAATAAAGAACGATTAGAAGCTATTACAAAAATTAAAAATATGATAAAAATTATTCCAACTGTAGTAATTCCAATTAATGCAGACTAACTCATTATACATTCCAAGGTTCGAGGTATCAGATTGGTTTCGGCCGTATCAGATTGGTTTCGGTAAAGAACCGCTCCAATATTGTCGTACAAGTCTCGTATCGGTCGATATCTACTAGTATCGGCTGATACCTACTAAGTATTGACAAAAACCATCCAGTATCGGATGATATCTGCATGATTGTGCCGAAAAAGACTAAAAGAGAAAAAAAAATCAGCAGCAGGAGAGGAAGAAGAAGATAATGAAGAGGGATAGAGAGCTAAAGATTAAAATTACTTACGTGAGTTTCTTTCTTGCCAATAGAAAGCATCTATCTAGCCATTTTTTTGCTAATGACCTATCTTGCCATTGCTGCTCTTTAGGGAAAAGAATAGGAAAAGACAGAGAGAAAAATAGGAGAGACAAGATACTGTAAACTAACGTGGGTACTTGGTCAAAAGTAGTCAAAGATGAATTTTGAAAGTTTTTAATGATTTCCTTTTCTTCTCTTTCCTTGATTTCTTCATATGACAGTAATTAATAAATATAAACAGGGCATTGATTACATATTGGAAATGGTCAATGTAAAAATGGTATTTTGCAAGCTTGGTAATTTATACATGTATATTAATTATCATAATTTGCACCTTATAATTAATTGCCATATAATATGTTCTTTTCCAATCTTCTTTCCTAAAATTATGGACATCTACTTTTTTAAGATGGGACAAAAAATTTCAATAGAGAATAAATTATTTTGACAATCCATATTTTGTATGTATGTATATTATATATGTATATGTATCTATATGTGTGTATGTAAATTTGCATACATGTGCATATATGTACTTAAATGTATCACTACTACAAATATGGTTTGCCCCTACGGATTTATCGGTAGGGGCAACCCACTGCCCCTACGGATATATACGTAGGGGCGAAAAAAGACCCCGTAGGTGCAAAGGCCGCAGGTGCAAGTTGAGGTCCTGAACTTACCCCTACGGATAAATTTATGCCCCTACGGATAACTCGGTAGGTGCTATAGCCCCTACGGAGTACCCCGTAGGGATAATAAAATCATATATTTAATTTTTTTTTTTGAATATATTGTATAAACCTACGGATATACCCGTAGGTCTTATTTAGGCCCCTACGGTCGTATCCGTAGGGGATATAAAGTAGCCCCTACGGATTGATCCGTAGGGGCCACTCCCAACACACTGCACTGAGATCGGGGGGAAAATATCAGGGAACCTGATATTTTGCCCCTACGGATATATACGTAGGGGATAAACAGTGGCCCCTACGTACATATCCGTAAGGGCACCCCCAACACCCTGCACTGATATCAGGTGGGAAAATATCAGGTTTCCTGATAGTTTGCCCCTACGGAGAACGCCGTAGGGGCAATATATATACCTACGGATTAATCCGTAGGTACATTTTGTCTGTATTTTTTTTTAAAAAAAGGGCTGCTAGATTTTTTCCCGCCCTGTGCACAATACTATATACATCAATCAAATCATATATTGCAGTATTCATAATCACATCCCACGCATATATATAATATACAAAAGAAACCCAAAAACTGAATATGATATAAATTCAAACCAATATCAATATCGTTTCAAAATGTAGTACAATGTGATATAAATAAATACATGTTTCAAAAAATAAGAACCAAAAAGCTACCCTAGTTCGGTCCAGCTCCACCTCCGAATAACGTTAAAATAACGCGCGCCTGCTCCTCGGTAAATACACTCTCCAATGCTACAAATAAGGGAGTCTGAGCGGCATGTGGAGCTGGTGTTGTGGTCTGCGCAGCCGCCTTCGAGGTAGTCGCTTGCGGAGCCGCGGCTGCGGGAGTCTGAGTGGGCGGTGGAGCTACAGGAGCTGTCTGCGGAACCGCAGCCGATGTAGTGGCTTGCGGAGCCGCAGCCGAAGGAGATGCATGTGGAGGCTCGGCCGATCTACCCTGTCGCGTCTGGACATAACGTGTGTAAGAAGCGTGTAAGAACTGTGTATTATTCGAATTCGTTTCATTATTAAGTTATTTCGAAACCCTGTTTGGATATCTAGTTTGGAAAAGCGTTGTTTATTTTAATTACATATGTATGTATGATTAATCAAACTTAATTCTAAAACCAAATAAGCTCAAGCTACGTACTAATTATGGATATGTTGATATGTATATAATATGAAATGATATTTTACTATAAAGTAGTATACATACCAGCATCTCCTTCAACTCCTGAACGGTGGCCCTCAAGCTATCCAGTTCCTGATGGACATGCCGGCCACTGGAGACGGAGGAAGTAACCGCCGGGGTGGAGTCCAACCTCATATGGGCCCTGCTAGGGCCCAATCCCCGGCCTCTCTCCCAACCTCCGTGGTGCCCTCCGTGTGCGGCGTCCAGAACTGGGGTCAGCAGCCTCGGATCGTTCTGTCCGGTAAAATCGATCCCCGAGGCCTGGGCCTGCTCAACCACCCGCTCCTACACCCACATTAAGCAGTAAAGTATAAGTATAAAATTTAAACTTGAACCTTCCAAAACTAAAATTTCAAATTTGGGTAGAAAAAATATTAACACTTACGCAGTACTCCTGGGTAGCGACGTCGGGACATCGAAGCTCGCCCGTGGCGGGATCTGTCGAGGTGCCGTGGACGGCAAGATATGCGGACAGCACGCTCGGTGTACCACCTGACGCCACGGTCCGAGCTGTCTGCAATATTAGAAAGTAACTCTTAATATTAGAAATATTAGAGAATAACTCTTAATATTGTAGAATATTAGAGAATAACTCTTAATTTACCGATAACTCCATGGCTCGAGTAATGTTCCTCGAGCCACCTGTGTAAGTGGGGCGACCCCTCTTCACCGACTTCCTGTTCTCCGTATTCTGAGCGGCCTGTTTCTGCACAACGCATTAACATTTAGTTTTCTAATTAAGAAACACAAAGAAATAAATTATATCATAAATAATGAATTAAATTTAAAATACATACTCGTTTGCGTTCGGAGTCGAAATAAGCGCACAATATAGGCCATGTCTCTACGTCGACTCTCGCAAACGCCGGAGTAGATAGGAGGGCCGCTCTCTCTGCCTCGGGGGTCGCTATCCACAGGGAGTAGCAGTCGGCCTTCAGCTCATTCCTGTTGTATCGGACCTTGGCCTGCATGTTCTTCATCAGGCCATTGTACAGAGCATGAAGGTCGAGCACCCTCCCCGGGTGATCAGGGTCGGCTACAGGCTGAAAATCGTAATCCAACTGAAAATACAAAAAAAACATTGTTATTAGATTGCAAGTGTTAATAATAAATATATTGGATAGATCAAATGAAAATATATATTAATACATACCTGAGCCTGTTCAAAGAAGAGGGCGAATGAGCGCTGGTGCTGCTCGCCCCACTCAACGTGAAGTGGATAGTTCTTCACGATCCGGCTCTCGTCCCCCAAATACCGGACGAACCTCTCGGCATGAGGACCGGTATAGCGATAGTCAAGGGTAAAAAATAGGGGGAATGCTGCCTCCCCCCTAGCTCTATCAGGCCTCAGCCTATGGGACTGATTCGGGCCTCGAGTCCCCCTCTGGGGGTGGAGAGGCCCTGCGTCTGCACGAAATATCAAGACAATCAATAATAAGACAGTTGTATTAAGAATTCAAGTGTGATATATACCTCCGGTGAATAGCGCACGAGCCTGGGCCCGAGCAGCAGCACGAGCGGGACGATAGTTCCTCCGGTGAGGAACAACCGGGGTCCCGGACGCATCCCCTCCAACTGTAAAATAAACATCGACGCTAAATCTCCATGAAGTTCATATTTATTCTATAGAGCATATGTAAAATAAATAAATATTTTAAATTTATTCATAGTAACCTGCAGACGATGCGGAGGGTATGGAAGCGGCAGGAGTGGCCCCTGTGGAAGGTGTGGACGCACCACCTATAATTAGACAATTAAAAATAGATTTTATAAGTAATTGCAAAAAGAATGTGTAGATCAATAATATAACGTTCTAAATCAATATGCATGCACTATAGGACATATAAACATACCCGCAGGTGCGGTGGTGTCACCACCTACAGCTAGACAATAATAAAAATTGCTAAGTAAAAGCAAAAGGAATGTGTATATTTATGATATAGCATTCTAAATCAATATACATACACTATATGATATATAAACATACCTGGAGGAGCGGGGGTGGCCTCTGTCCCAGATGTGGACGCATCACCAACAACTAGACAATCAAACATTGACAATATAAGTAATTTTTACATAAACATGCATGAATATCTGTAATATTACATTCAAAATGGATATGCGTGCAGTATACCTGGAGGTGTGGCCAAATCAACACGGAAGGAGGCATCCGAAGGGGTCTCCGATCTGGGTGCAAGACCGGCCCTCTGAAGCTCCCTACGGAGCTCTCCGGGCGGCAGAACCGCTCTGCCTCTGCCTCTGCCTCTGCCGCGGCTGGAGCTCCTGCCGCCCCTCGCTGCTCCCGACATCGTCATCAAATCTAGATAAACGGTTCGTGGACGCATTAGACAATCATTAAAAGTATTGACTATATATGATCTAGAGCGTAAAATGTGAAGTAATAATATAACATTACTGATAACCTTTTTCGTTTCGTGGGCGCATCATACATATCTACTTGGATTTCATCGTCGTTGTCATTTCTAACCCACGTAACTTCATGATCGGTCGAAGACAACCCGTCCTTCGAAACAGACGGTCGGAGCACTTTAAGCCTTCTCTCTTCTTCGTCCTCATCGCTGTCCTCGTATTCTGGGACATCGTAGACATCTCTAGGTTTCCATCGGCATACAACACTCCACCCCGGATGCTTCAAACACTGTGAGTAGTATACTTGGAACGCTTGGTTCGGAAAGATAAACGGATCATCCTGACCGTAAAATCGAAGTGTGTTCACACTGGTCAATCCATATTCATCTTTCCAGGTCCCAAGACTGCTTCTCCACCTGTCTGTATCGGTTCGCGGATCGTACCAAGTACAGTGGAATATATAAAAGGGTTCTGATCGTCCGGGATAGTGGATGCCGAGTATACAATTTAAGTACCCATAGTAAATCACACCGTCCGATCCTACCGTCGCAATCCCACTATTCTGAGTGATTCTAGATGTTTCTATGTCCTTAACTTCGAATTTGTATCCAAGGACACCGAATCCTTTGTAATGTGCAACCTCCATACTAGGAAATTGAGCTAAACATCTTGAATCACTCTCAAATGATGCAGACAAGTTCGGATCGTGGATCTAATAAAACAAATTTTACGATAAATACATAACGATACAAGTTTAGATTAAAACCGATAGCAATAAAATGTAATTCGAATAACTTACATGCTCTGTGACCCAATCACAAAAATTATCCTGATGGTATTTTTCCAAACGCTCTTCGTTCCAATCAGGATGCCCCTCACGTACCTCGTTAAAATGAGTTCTGTTTTCGACAAATAATTGTGACATTAATATTATGTCATTTCATACACACAAACACAGATATAATAATTAATCCAAAAGAACTTACTCTCTAATTTGTTCAAGACATACGCAATTAAGCAAGATAAACCGGTATATCTTGTTGATAAACATAGTGTCTACCCTCTTATACTCGGCTTTACCATATGGCCCGTCTTGAATTCTTCATGGTCGGTTAAGCCTTGTCTCAATGTTCTCGTCCAGATAGCGGGAACAAAATGTGGTTGCTTCATCAAGAAGATAACCTTGTATGATAGAACCCTCTGGTCGATTTTTATTGCGTATATACTTCTTAAGAGTGTAAAGGTACCTAATGAGAATATGTTGAATAAATAAACACGGGCATACATGACAAAAATAAATTTATAAATTGCGCGAAACGAAAAATTTAACGTACCTCTCGACGGGATACATCCATCGATATTGTACCGGTCCGGCTAATTTCGCCTCAGTTGCAAGATGAACCGTCAAGTGTATTATGATATCGAAGAATGACGGTGGGAAAATACGTTCAAACTTGCAAAGTATCAACGCAATAGAATTTTCTAGTTTATCCAGCGTCGCAACCTCCAGCGTTTTAGCACACAACTCCCTGAAAAAACAACACAGGTCGTTGATTACCAGACCAACCGAGTTGGGGAGAGAAGTCCTAAGGGCTAATGGAAGAAGGTGCTCCACGATAACATGGTGGTCATGACTTTTCAGCCCATCGATCTTGCCCTTCACAATTTTTATTTTCTTGCTGAATGATCCTGAGAAGCCTGTGGGGACTTTCAAATCATGCAACACCTGCAGGAATCTTTTCTTCTCCGGTTGTGACATATGATAAGTGGCATTGGGAAGTATAAACTTGCCCGGTTTACCCGCTACCGGTTTAGGGTGCAGTTCACTTCTTATTCCCCACTCTTGTAGATCCATCCGGGCATTCATGTTGTCTTTCGATTTCCCGTCTTTACACAGAAGCAAGTTAAGTATGTGCTCTGATACTCCCTTCTCTATATGCATGACGTCCAGACAATGACGCACTGAATTTGTAGACCAGTACGGAAGCTCGAAGAAAATGCTTAACTTGTTCCAATATTGTGGTTTGACCTGTCTCGTCGGATCCATCCCGAAGGTCACGTTATTGTAACCATCCCATTTAGCAGTCACGTCCTCTCCGGACAATGGGGATGGAGGCCCAAGAAGCTCCTGATGACCATCAAAGTGAACCGTGTCTAACCTATAGGGGTGGTCTGGAGGCAGAAAACGTCGATGGCCGCAATAACAAACCTTCCTGCTAAAATTCAAAAATTTTGATGTTGTGTGTTCATGGCAATGAGGACATGCTTTGTGACCATGTACGGACCAACCTGAAAGCATTCCATACGCAGGAAAGTCATTAATTGTCCACATTAAAGCCGCACGCAGTATGAAGGTTGTATTTGTGTTTGAATCATATGTCTCTACACCATCAATGAACAAAGTTTTCAGCTCCTCAATCAGAGGTCGGAGATAGACGTCGATATTGTTCCCCGGTGAGTTTGGTCCGTCGATAAGAAGAGGCATCATAAAGTATGATTGGTCCATAGCCAACCAAGGCGACAGATTATAAATTATCATTACAACGGGCCATGTACTGTGACTTCCAGCCATATAGTTGAATGGGCAGAAGCCATCGGCAGCCAGTCCGAGCCGGACATTGCGAGGATCGCTACTGAATATTGCGTGCCTCCTATCGAAATCCTTCCATGCCGGTGAATCTCTTGGATGGCTCATTTTTCCATTTTCGCTTGGAGGAGCACGGTGATGCCAAATCATTGCCTCGGCTGTTTTCTTGCACCTAAATAGCCTCTGTAGCCTCTGTGTTATGGGAAAATATCGTGCTATCTTCACAGGTATATCAGGCTTCTTATCAGAATCTTTCGGCTTATACCTGGCCTCTCCGCATGTTGGACACTCTTTCAAATCTGAATTCTCTTTCCGGTACAACACGCAATTTTTAGGACATGCTTGAATCTTCTCGCACTTTAGACCCAAATCAGACATCATTTTCTGGGCTTCGTACCAGCTTTCGGGCACATTATTTCCCGGAGGCATAGAATCTTTCAAGAACGAAAGAAGCATTGTGAATGATTTGTTGCTCCATCCATTTAGGCACTTAATTTGGAAAAGTTGGACGAACCATGAGAGGGTGGAATACTTCGCATTCTCATAAATTGGTTTCCTAGCATCATTCATGAAATTTTCATATTTATCCGCACGCGGTCCTTGACCGGAAGGAATGTCATCTTCGGTACGAATAGATTCACCTAGGGCAGCCTCTACCATATCCTCCATTTCTTCTGATGGAAATAAATTTCCGTATCCTGCCGTATTACCGAATTCTTCTTCTTCTCCTGCCGCATTATCGTGTTCTCCTTCTTCTACCGCAGTACTGCATTCTTCTCCTTCCCCGTGATATTTCCAAATTGAATAAAGTCTAGTAAACCCATATTTTACAATATGAAGCTCTGCCAATTCTACCTTCCGCCAGTACTTATTGCCACATCTATCACACGGACAGAGAATCTTCTCTATTATGATCTTATTATGTGCTCGTGCAAATTCAAGGAAAGCAGCAGCTCCTGCGACAAACTTAGGTTGCATACGTTGTTTCCAATCCACATACATCCAGTCCTTAACTCTGACGTACTCATGGGCCATGTTAGACTGAATAACATATAAATTGTAGGTTATGCTGACTATATTGAGAAATATAAGAACGGGATAGTTACTGACAAAGAAGAAAATTCATGTATATGCTTTGTGTGTGCGTTTGTCGTTGAAAAGAATAAATTATCGCACGTTATGTTGACCGATAGACGGGGACTAAGTGGCGCTTTTAGTTTCATATATGGGTATCGATGGGAATATGAAGGTTTCATATTATCATATATTGGTTTTAACCCGAACATCTCGAGTCGCTCTCTGATTATGCGTTTGTATGTATGTGTTCCGGCTGTCGGGGGTAGGCTTCTATCCCATTAAGAATGTATAGAGCGAACGCCCATCACTTGTGCTTTCAACCGTTTCGAGTAAATTTCGGCAGCACCTCCCCGCTGTTCTCCGAGTACACTGTAATAGAATAGATAATCATTTCAAAGCTGTGAAACAACGTTGAAATGAACATCTAATCTATCTTTGTACACGGAGAACCAGCGGAAAGGTACCGACGAAATATCTCGAAACGGATGAAAACACAAGTGAATGAAGGCGTTTGCTTTATACATTCTTAACTTGTCCACACGGGACAAATCTATGGGTTACCATACGATTGAATTTTCTCGTCGCGTAGACTATACGACGGTTGTTAGTATCGAGCTATACTGTCCGATATTTAACAACCTTCGTATAGTTCTAGGTCACGACGAGCATCGCACGTATGTTAACCGATAGACGGGGACTAAGTGGCGCTTTTAGTTTCATATACGGGTATCGATGGGAATATGAAGGTTTCATATCATCATCGAGTATCATATATTGGTTTTAACCCGAACATCTCGAGTCGCTCTCTGATTATGCGTTTGTATGTATGTGTTCCGGCTGTCGGGGGTAGGCTTCTATCCCATTAAGAATGTATAGAGCGAACGCCCATCACTTGTGCTTTCAACCGTTTCGAGTAAATTTCGGCAGCACCTCCCCGCTGTTCTCCGAGTACACTGTAATAGAATAGATAATCATTTCAAAGCTGTGAAACAACGTTGAAATGAACATCTAATCTATCTTTGTACACGGAGAACCAGCGGAAAGGTACCGACGAAATATCTCGAAACGGATGAAAACACAAGTGAATGAAGGCGTTTGCTTTATACATTCTTAACTTGTCCACACGGGACAAATCTATGGGTTACCATACGATTGAATTTTCTCGTCGCGTAGACTATACGACGGTTGTTAGTATCGAGCTATACTGTCCGATATTTAACAACCTTCGTATAGTTCTAGGTCACGACGAGCATCGCACGTATGTTAACCGATAGACGGGGACTAAATGGCGCTTTTAGTTTCATATACGGGTATCGATGGGAATATGAAGGTTTCATATCATCATCGAGTATCATATATTGGTTTTAACTTGAACATTTAACGTGAATAAGTTTTACGTTTACGTTTCGTTATTAAGAGTTCGAAATTTCATGTTTAGGGTAAATTTTTCTTGCGTTTGTGGTAAAGTTGTACGTTTATGTTGTCATCGAGTATCCTATTGTAATGAACTAGTGTATCCTACTAAATAAATTAGTGCACCATAAACCTAAATAACCCAAATTAACCTAATTAACCACAATTAACCATAATTGTTACCCTAACACAAATTATCACTAATTAACCCAATTTACCCAAATTAACCTAATTAACCCTAATCAACCCAAACTTAACCAAATTTACCCAAATTAACCAAATTAAGCCTAATCAACACCCTAACCTTTTCAAATTATCACTAATTAACCCAAATTAACCCTACACTGCAATTAACCCAAATTAACCATAGCCTCTAACCCTAAACATGACCCTAACCCTAACACTAACCCTAACCCTAAATACCATAACCCTAACCCTAACCCTTAACCCTAACCACAACCCGGCCAACACCAATCCCAACCCCAACCGAACCCTAATCCCAACCCCAACCCCAACCGGCCCCAACCAAACCCTTACCCTAACCCCAACCCCAACCCCAATCCCAATCGAACCCTAACCCTAACCACAACCCGGCCAACACCAATCCCAACCCCAACCGAACCCTAATCCCAACCCCAACCCCAACCGGCCCCAACCAAACCCTTACCCTAACCCCAACCCCAACCCCAATCGAACCCTAACCCTAACTGACCCGATGCCACCCCTACCCGAACCCAGATCCCTGAACCCTACCCCTAACATCATCAAAAGAGGGAAATAAAAGTATTAAATTAGAAGTAAAAATTGGAAATTTACTAACCGCGGTGGAGGAGACGACGGAGGCGGCCAGTAGTCGACGATGCGATCGGCGACGAGTCAAGCACGGTTGCGACGTGGAAGTCGACGAGTCAAGCACGGTTGCGGTGGCGAGGTCAGGATGAGGACGTCGATGGCCGACGAGATCGGGATCGAGACGCGGGAACGGTCGTCGCGAGGCGCGAAAGAATAAGAGAGAAGAAAATTTTGGGAACGGTGAGGGATTTTCTGTGCCTTTTTTTTTATTATTAACCCGTATACATGCCCCTACGGACTTACCCGTAGGTTCTTTGTTTGCGCCACCGTAGGGCCAAACAACAAATTATGATTAAATAATTTTAAATTAAAATATAGAAAACCGTAGGGACAACAGTGGGCACCTACGGATTAATCCGTAGGGGCAATAAAAAGTTGCCCCTACGGATTTCTTTATCCGTAGGGGCAACCCCTATTTGTAGTAGTGTATATATCTAATCGAAACCGAAACTCATATCTAAACCACTGATACTTAACAAAACATATCGAGACTACATAAATTCAAAGGGGCCGAAACCGAAACCGAGTTCTCAAACCTTGGTACATTCTGATGCCTCACAATATTACTGGAGTGGACTTTTAATAGTTAATAATAATGTGATATTGCTGGTTATGCCTCAGGAAAATTTAAAAGTGCAGAAATCCATTACATCACTTTTGAAAAGGAATTCATAGCATTACACAGAACAATACAAACTTTTAAATATCATCTTTTATTCAGAAAGTTCATTATATTTGTAGACAATAAAGGATTATATGAGTTCTTAAGAACAAAAAATCAGAATAAATCAAAAATTCTAGAAGAATTAGGTGGATTATGGACTTAGAAATATATAATTTTGAAATTTAATTCAAACACGGATATGAAAATTTAGTAGCAGACTACCCAACTCGAGAAAATGAATATAAAAACCAGATAACATAATAAAGAAACTTAGGCATAGAGCCATGCCAAACAATTTAGGATGTCATATAATTATTAATAGGACATTATTACCATACAATACATGGACCCCAATAGATACAAAATTAAAATTTGAATTACCAATAGTTCACATGTTATTTATTGAACCGATAAATGCTATGTCATTAAGAAGATTGTTTGTAATAGAGAGAAATATTACAAACAGACAAAATAATGAATTTATTAAACTTCATATAGAGAATAGAAGCTATCTTATGGTGTAAATAGAAAAGGAAGATCCTTTAGCTATTATATATTCTATACATATTTTACCAATTTCTTTTTTACATGAGATGATGAATAATAGCAAAGGAAAGGAAAAAGAAAAAGCATTAAATTATCATAATAACCATGAAATAAATGTTTATCAGTAAAGACATGATTATCAGAAGAGTTCATCAAACTCATGTTTATTAGAACTATTATGGAGACGTATGTGCTTATGGAGATTATTATTTCCAAGAACGTTTTTTAGAATTATGGTTTGAAGAAGATAATCCAGAATATTATGATATAAATCATATTGAAATCAGCGTTACAGGAAGTGCTTATCATATTGAAAGAGGCACAGTAACAACCATAGTAATAGACATGTTGGAAAGAAGACTCACTCAATTTTTTCCAAAATTAGTAAGAGACTATTGGGAGCGCTTCAAGCTTCCTGAAAGTAATTAAAATCAATATATGGCCCTTAATTCTTGAAGATGTTGGCGTTGAGGTTATTCCGACATTTCAAATATGGAAATTGATTTTCAATACAAGTAAGACAAACTCAGAATCAAGCATAAAAAATGTTGGTTTGATGGGATCCATATAATTTACACCTCCAAGCGTCTGGCCTTTTATCAAGACCATCCAAATGCCATCGACGCACATGAGGCAATGCTAAGCAACAAAATGGGGCCCAAAACATTTACAAAATGGCAAGAACCTGAGTGAAATTGTGGCTTTCAGATCATTGTAGAAGTTTCTAAGCTGCATAGTTGTAGGAGTAGAACCTTGCTGGTTAGTAATTCCCATAATTCATGCATCGGTCGGTAATTCTACCATTACGACTTAATTTACTCATTTTTAAAAATTTGAACGACGTATATGTGAGCACGTGTTCCGAAGAGGGTTTTTTTCTCGGTCTAAAGCCCTTGTGTTTCCGTGTTTCAAGCTGGCTATTCACTATAATACGGATATGAAATTGTGGCTTTCAGATCATATATGGGTCCTTAGTGATCTCGAATATTTTTGCAGTGTGGATTGCTTTGAATATTTTAATGCTTTACTAGTCTTCCATGGGGTTTTGTTATCTTCATTTCATCAAGAATTTGATAGTGATTTTTTAAGTGTTTATGTTGAGACGTGTGGATTAAAATAGTCCCATATTGGAAAAACAATGAAACGTGCATGGATATAAGATATAAGATGAGACAAATTTTAATACGGCTTGAGTCTTATTGTTGAAACCCACTTGTATAAAAGCCCGTGTACGTCATAGATAAAATATATAAACGCCCCCTTCGTTCTTGAATATATATAACTTTTAATATGGTATCAGAGCCCATATCAATCGGAACTTTCCATGTGACAATCACACAAAAAAATTATGAAGAGGTGCATGAGTATAAAATTTAAGATGAGACAAATCTCAACAAAGCTGAGTGTTATTGTTGAAACCCATTTATATTAAAAGCCCCGTGTAAACTCATGAATATAAATGCATATAACTTTAATAATGTTAATGGTTTAAGTAGATAGAGTGGCAAGCAATTTTGGATCCAACAAATAGGTGATATAAAATAATCAAACTCCACATAGTCTTGACTGATGTTACTAGACATAGTTGATATCTTGTCCCAAACTGAAGGGTTAGAGGAAGAGTCGGGTTAGTTTTCGGCACAGGATAGGAATGATATGCTAAACAATTTGTTGATGGTTCCACATCAATTTCCCCATTTCTTTGATACGCAGGAGGATGGAAGTAAAAATAAGGTGAACCATTCTGGAGAGCATGTTAACTTTTGGATATCAAATTCCTGAAGAGTAATGGGCACTTTCGTATACAAATAAAACATCTCTCTTAAAGTTGTTTGGAGGGAGAGAGAGAGAGAGACTACTTGGATTCATCCCTTTATAAAACTTAGGTCAACAAATTATGAAAAAAAGTTATTATGTGGGTAGTTGAATTGAGGAGTAATTAGCACTTTCTTATACAAATATAACATATTTAAATTGTTTGGAGAGGTAGACTACTTGATCTCTGTAATATAATCAGAGAATTGGAGTGTAAGATTTTGTTAGTTGTATCGGCTTTTTGGGCTCACCTACTGACAGTACAGACTACAGACCAATCTTTTATCTAGTTATTGTATTTGTAAACATGCTATTCTGGCTATATACTTTTCTTATGCATAGTAGCCGCCATTCTGATATTTTTTACTTAATGTCTACTCAACTCGATAGCCTTTTTATTGGCTGAAACCTGATTATTTGCGGAACATTATTTTTCTCATTTTCAACTTTCCTACCACTGCATCAAAACTCCGAAGTTGGGATGAAGCATGGGGTATATCTTTGTATTCTTACATACCTTTTGTGGTCAGGGTCAAGGACCTTGCACTCATTTTGAATGCCGTGATGCTTATGAAGCTTAAAAAGAGGGATGCCAATAAATAAGAGGAAATACTACCCATTCCAACATATGCAAAAAGAGGAGGATGCCAATAAATAAGAGGAAATACTACCCATTCCAACATATGCACCAGAACAATTACACCACCAACCACACCAAGGGCCCAGCAAGAAGCTAATTATTTTTTGTTTATGAAGACGCCAAATTCACCTGAAGGCAGCCCGTCCAAGCGGAAACGCATTGAACAATGGCTGAATGCATCCCCAACCCTCGGTGTTTGTCCCAATGTCGCTGTTGGTAATAACAATGCATGGTTAGAGTTTTCTCCGATGAAGAGGCTAAGTTTAAATGATAGATGTGTTGTGTGTGGAGAAACAGGCGTGGAGCTAGCGATGTATTGGTAAAAGAGTCGTTTCCGTGATAACCTGCTTTGATTTCTCTAATATGCGAGTAAGAACTTCCCTATAACTTAATTTATGTATATGTGTAAATTATATCTTATGATGATGTGTATTATATATGCCTCTTATGTGTAAATAGGTATCTTAATTATCCTATCTCTGTTCCAGTGTAGTAAAACTAGTAATGTGATATGGTGAATGGAAATGTAATTATATTACCACCTTATGACAGTAAATTCAAGCATCTTTTCTTGGTTGTCTCTAATTTGTTTGGGTTCATTTCTTTCTTTTCGATGTGCCATCAACTAAATTTGAATGTAATATTGGCAACAGGAAACCAAGTTTTTTAGAGTTATGGTCCGTTTAGTTTTGTGGGTACATTATCGTCGCATGGCATTTTCTTTATGGTTCTTCTGTGATATCTTGCTACAAGTCTAGCTACAACTCGACATCTATTAAATAGCTCGTTTTTAAGCAAGGACTAAAACACAAGATTGAACAAATGAATTTCCATTGTTTGGTAGACGTGCTCAACACAAATAAAGCTATAATTTGCAGATGCGTATCTGTTCACAAATGTACCATTGAATCAAGGTACTCTACTAATATATTTCATTTGAGATTCTAATGAAACAATTCTTAATAATCCAACAGATCGTCTAGAGTAACGGAAAGCCTTTTCCTTCCTTTTTGCGATAATTAGTTGGGTTAATCAGCATGTAACAAGGTACGCTAAATTACTTTTTCTTATCTACTGAGCATGGTTTGAACAGTCATATGAGGCATGATTGCTTAAGTTTTATACATTTATAATTTCAAATTTACCAAGATGAACTAGAAAATCCATCGATAAAGAAGAGCCTAATCCTTTATATTATCACTCTCCAATGCCTCATCTACGAATCCGCGAGGTCTACAAAGGGCCACCAGTGGCTTACCCATGTGCACAACAAGCCCACCTCCTTCACTCAAGTCAACCTCCTCGCCTTCACGCTCCCACTGAAAGCACTGAAGCAACGCCCCGAGAGCCAACCCGACCACCCTCATCGCCAGCCCCTCCCCTGGGCACGCTCTCCTCCCCATCCCAAACGGCATAAACCTACATTTATAGTTTAACCCCTCGGCATCCATAAATCTCTCAGGCCTGAAACAGGTTGCGTCCGGCCACATTTTCGGGTCTCTTTGGATATCCCATATATTTACCAGAAGCATAGTGCCGGCGGGCACGTGGGACCCGCCTATGATGGAATCTTGGGAAGACTCGTGGGCGGGGATGATGGGAGCCGGAGGGTGGAGGCGGAGGGTCTCATTGATGATTGCATTGAGGAAGGGGAGGTTGGGGTGGTCGGATTCAGATATAAAGCGGTGTTTGCCGATGATGTGGTCGAGTTCTGTTTGGGCCGTTTTCATGATGTTTGGATGGTTTAGGAGAAGGGACATCGCCCATTCTATTGTCACCATTGATGTGTCCGTCCCCGCTGCTAGCAATGTCTGCGTCCAACATTTTGTCAAAACAAAGTTAGTGATACAACTCTACTAGATAAATAAGAATTATAACAACTGGTTTAGAAGAGGGGTTTCGACTCGTTGGTGAAATTACCTGCTGAAGATTAATCCTGTGAATGAAATTGAGCAATTTAGTTTCACATCGGTGTTTGAAAGCCCTACCTCTCACTAATAAATTTGTGAACTTGTTGATATCTATGTATGATTTCACACATAAGTTGTGATGCTCGTCTTTCGACTGTCCATTAGTGAGACGGCATACTTGTTTTCCAGCTGTCCGGATAAAATTAGACGGCTTAATATTATCTATTGGACTCTAAAGTGAAAGACACCGGTGGTGCCGGCAACATGCTATCCAAGACAAAATATCATGGTACACCAAAGTCCGCGTGAAAAAATTGTTTGTATGCTTGTCAAATATGACAATATTAGTTGTTGCAAATAAATATAGCGCACTCGAAGTGCATATATGTTGCTTATCTGCACATTATATATGGCATCCCAAAGTCTAATATATAAGTATAAATATTTAGATGCTTACTCCAGCTGTTCCTTTGATAATGTCATCTGTATAGTATTCAGGATCACGTCTCTGCAGTGACAGCAACACATCAATAATACTCTTCTTTATTCCATCTCTCCCTTCTTCACCTATTAGTCCGTCGTCGTCGTCGTCGTTTTCCCTTCTATGCTCATCAACTAATGCTTGCATGAATGCATCTCTTTTCTTCTGCAACCGTATCATATTTCTCTCCCCCAGCCCCCACCTAAGTGTTGGAAAAAAGTCTGCAAGATTCGTTGCACCGCTCACTTTGAAAGTCTCCTCTACAATCTCTCGGAATTGCTTTGCCTTCTCTAGCTCTCTCACGTCTGCCCCATAATACCTGAAAAGACAGTTATATGGTTCAAGTTCCAAATATCTACAGAACTACCTCTAAAAATGCTCTATTATTATGGCTCTAAATTTCACTAACCCATAACTTTTCATCATTTTCCGTATGAATAGAATTAAGACAAATTTCTTATTTAAATATAGATTTAGATAAAAGAAAATATTCTTATAGATGAATTTCTTATTTAAATATAGATTTAGAGCTACATTTAACTAAGAGATAATATTCTATTAGATAAGAATAAAGAAGATTTATGTTAATCTTAATCTAAGTGGAAGAAGATTTATTCTATGCTATAAATAGAAAGGTGCACCCATCAAAGAAAAATATCGACTTGATCATAAGGTTCGAGAGAGGCGAGAGACGGTTCCATAAGAGATTAAGACGGCCATTAAGCGATAGTTTTGATCATAAAATTTAAGGGAGACGAAACAACGGTTTCATAAAGGATCAAAACGATCATAAGGAGAATTTGTAGAAGAAGAAGATCTCGTTGGAGATCATAAAAAGAGGGTTTTTTGTAATCTTCTGTAAAGTGTTCTTTTTCTCAAATTCTAAAAAAAATCTCCTATTTTCCATCCAATCTGTTATGTTATTTGGTTATTGCGGTTTGCATCTAGTTCTTTTGTTATTCGTCTGTAAACGGATCTAGGTTTATAGATCCATAAGGTGTTCTTCCACCGCGCTCATTGGAGATCATAAGGAGAGAGTTTTTTGTAATCGTATGTAAATTGTTCTTTTTTTCAAATTCTAATAAAGTTCTCTCCTCCCCTTCCCACCAATCTGTTGTGTTATTTAATTATTGCGGTTTGCATCTAGTTCTTTTGTTATTCGACTATAAAGAGATCTAGGTTTATAGATACATAAGGTGTTCTTCCGCTGCGTGGATTGCTCTCTATGGTCTCTCCTCAACAATTGGCATCAAAACCGCGTTCTGTAGTTTTACAATTTAAGTTTACGGTAGGTGACGACACTTATATCCGCTCCCCATCTTCTTAAATTGTGATTCTATTAAATAGTAATTCGTAAGGATCCGAGGGAAACGTTTTTTTTTTAAATTGGGCATGACGGATAACAAGGTAAATAGCACAAAATTTGAGGTGGGGTAATTTAATGGGAAACAAAACTTCTCGATGTGGCAGAGAAGAGTAAAAACACTTCTGGTGAAGAAAAAACTGTTTAAGGTACTTGGGGGTAGTAAGCCTACAGCCATGACAGATGACACATAGGAAGAGATGGATCTGAAAACACAATGCACATTAGAAATTTGTTTGGCGGATAACATGATGTATAACGTTATGAAGGAGACTTCTGCGGCAAGTTTGTGGTTGAAGCTAGAGAGTTTGTACATGACAAAGTCGTTGTCAAACAAGCTGTACTTAAAGAAGTAATTTTACGGATTACGCATGAAGGAAGGACTCTTATTCACGACTACCTAAACAGCTTCAACAAGATGGTGAGCGATATTTTATACCTTGAAGTCAAGTTAGAGAAGGAGAACCAAATGCTATTGTTCCTATTTTTACTTCCGAATTCTTATGAACACTTAGTGACAACGATCCTTTATAAGAAGAAGACTCTTGAGATGGAAAAGATTATAACGACGCTTCTCAATAATGAGATCATGAAGAAATCAAATCTATCGGAGGAGTCATCAGAGTTATTAGCCGGTGAAAGAGGAAGATTGAAAAATAGGGATGGAAGCAAGAACATAAGGGGGAAATCCAAATCATTCGGGTAAGAAAGTGGACTGCATTTCTTTTGCAAACAGTCAGGGCATCTGAAGAAGCAATGCCATAAATATAAACAGTGGTTGGAGAAGAAGAGTAAAGGTGCTAGCACAAAGGGTTCGGATTAAGCCAGTGTTGCGACCGAAGCAAAAGAAAATCCGTGTGATGTACTCACCGTACACACCGGGAAGGAAGATTCTAATGCTTGGATCATTGATTCCGGATGTTCATACCATATGTGCTCGAAGGAGCTGTTCGACACCTATAAATAGTATAATGGCAGCCGTGTTCTCATGGGGAACAATATGGCGTGCAAAGCCATTGGTATAAAGAACATCAAAGTCCGCATGTTTGATGGGGTGGTGCGAACGCTTGTGAACGTGCATCATGTTTCAGAACTAAAGAAGAACTTGATTTTTCTTGGAGTATTGGATATGGCAGGATACAAGTTCGTTGGTCAATATGGAGTGCTAAAGGTTGTCAAGAATGCCCTAGTGGCCATGAAAGGACAACGGCTGAAGAATTTGGTATCGTTTAGATGACAGCACGGTGACTGGTGGTGCGGCCGTAACTACGGAGAAACTGGTGGAGGATACCGCAAAACTGCGGCATATGTATCTAGGCCACATGAGTTGAGGAGGCTTTGTGAGTTGCACAGAAAGGAGTTGTTGAAGGGTATTATCTTGTGCAAGTTAAATTTCTGCAAATTTTGTACGATGAGGAAGCAACATAAGGTCGGATTCAAGCAAGCTGTGTACAAGACCGAAGGACTTCTCGATTACATTCACTCGGACGTATGGGGGCTATCGCCGGCTGCATCAAAGGGAGGTGCTGTATAGTATGTCACTTTCATTAACGACTTCTCATGAAAGATATGAGTCCACTTCCTCAAATACAATCAGATGTGTTTGCCAATTTTAAGGAATGGAAAGCGGCAATGGAGAAACAAAATGGGCAACCGGTGAAGTATTTGCGGACAGATAATGGAGGTGAATACACCTTAAAGGAATTTCAGGATTTCTATAAAGAACAGGACATACAGAGGCAATGGACTGTTCTATGATAGCCAGAGCAGAATGGGAAAGCGGAGCTGATGAACAAGACACTATTATAGAGATCTAGAAGTATGCGGATGCAATCCGATCTTTCAGAGGACTTCTAGGATGAGGCGATAAGTCATAAATGTTATTTGGTCAACAGGTCTCCATCAACGAGCATAAATCTTCAGATTCCAGAAGAAATATGGAGAGGAGAGCCAGTCAATTATGATTCTCTACGAGTTTTTGGGTGCCCTGCGTACTCGCTCATGAATCAGAAGGATATGACCAAGCTAGAGTCAAAGTAAAAAATGTGTGTTTTCTTGGGATTCAAACTTGGTGTTAAAGGCTATAAGTTATGAGATCTTGAAAACAAAATGGCATTCATTAGCCAAGATGTAATTTTCAATGAGAATTCCATGTTGAAAGACGTGTCCGGAGATAATAAGGAGGCAGATGGAGCATCAGGGCACAATGATTCGGTGGAGGTGGAGTGTAACATTTCAGAAAATAAAATATTGTTTTTGGGAATTTAAATAATTTAAATAATAAATTTCATGAATATTATATAGATATAGAGATTGGTTTTAATGATATGATATAATTGTATATTTATAGTTGGGAAATAATTGGAAAATTTATTTTAATTATTGATTTTGAAGGTATTTATTTGATTTAGAAATTTTATGAATTTTTTATACGATTAATTATATATAAGTTTACTGCTAAACTTAATTAATATTACTAATTATGTATTAAGCTTGATTATGCATATGACATGCACCATGTCATGTTACACAACTTGTTACATTTTATTTTAGCCATGGCTTCATTTGTATATGCATGGCTTTGTTTTAATATGAGTGAGTAAAAGAAAAGAAAAAGGATAATGGGAGATATTTTGCATGTGGGGAAACATGGAGGTATGGCCTTGGCATGGCAAGAGAGAGAGAGAAGAGAGAGAGGGGGGAGGGGTTTATTCTCTCAACCATGGCTCATTATTCTCACATCTTCATTTCCTTCTCTTCTCCTCCTTCTCATCCTCCTCTTCCTCCACCTCAAAACCACCCCAAATCCACTCCAAAACTTATACTCCTTCATAAATTTTTTTCCTAGTGATCAAGTGGTGATTTTGAAGATTTTGAGCAACATAAGAAAATTCTTAAGTTGACAATTGAGATATAATCCTACATCTTTAATTAAGTATTTAGTTTTCCTAGCATCTTATAGTAGTTTAGAGCTTAACAATGGAGGTTTAGTGATCTTGGAAGATTCCAAGTTGAGATTTAGGTGATATTGTGAATTGAAAAGGGTGTAATTGAGGTTTAGACATGACTACAACCCCTCTAGTGTCATCTTGGACCAACTGAGTGTAATAAAAACCAAGACTTGGTTTAGAATTGTTCCGATGTCGGTTTTATGAAATTTTATGGACTACAGGGAATCTGGAGTAACCTGGAATATTTCTGAGAAAATCAAATAAGTGTATTGACCTAGTTAAACTATTAGGAGAACACCACAAGAAAACGAACCCAAATTTCCTTCTTTTGACCGACGGCGCCGGGTACTTTGGGAACCTCACCGGGCCAAAGTTGGGTGATGGTGTTGTGATTTTGCCTGTAGCTCATACTCCTTGTTAACTAGCCTCTGTATTGTTTGTTTAGTCCTAAATTACCTAAGTCAAAATCTGGAGCTATTTTCCTAAGTTACTGTTTTAGGTTTTGTGGTTTTTAATAACTTGAGTTTTGATATTGTGTTTTATCTCGGTCGTTGGACGTTTGTACGTCGACGACGAGGGTTGTTTGGTTGTTTTTCACGCGCAGACCGTATGTTCTAACCTATGTGCATTCGTGTGCTGCTTTGGTTTTCGTGTTTGATTCGTATTTACGATATAACATATTGAAAACTGTAGGTACCCAGCGTGGACTTCGTACGATAAGGGAGAGCGTGGCATCATCGACTTCGGCAAGCGAGGATCGAGGTGAGTAGATGCATATCTACGGGGGAAGTCGGGTGGATGGCGTGTAGCACCCCCGCAACCGTAGAATAGGGTATTACTATATTATTATATGTTTGGATGCGATATTTGGATACTCAGCAAATAGGGTATCTAAGTGACCTTAGGTTTGATTAGGTTTGATCTAGGAAGACCTATTCATAGGATTATTACCTTAGTAACGAATCACAGGTTATGTGTTGTCATACACACGCACACACACATGCACTTGGTAATTGTGTGTATATGTGTGTATATATATGTGTGTGTATGTGTGTGTGTTTGTTTGTTCATACACACACACATACACGCGAGATGAGGATATGGGATGTTGAATGGATATGAGTCGATATGATTGGGCATGATACCATGAGGTTATGATATGTGATTGAGTCGAGACACCGTATATGATATGATATATTAAAGGATCGTTGGGCGATAAATACAAAACATGCGATAATATGTGACTTGATGAAATAATAGATTGTATGAGACCTTAGATCCGTACCCCTGATTATGATATTGTACGACGATTGATACCGTACGAACTATATGGTATATTTGAGATCTAACCCATACCCTTGATTTTGAGGATGCCGTAAGACGGACTATACCGTACGAGATGTATGTATGATGATTGATCTGCACTCTTGACTCGAAAATGCCGTACGATAGATATACCGTACGTGATGCTATGAGGCTGGATCGCCGACTATTAGATATATCGACTCGGAAAAAGCTATAGACCTCCTTATCACTTTCGACTCGGTTCTTAGGTTAGTCCTTTAGTTGCTTTTAATGTTTACTTTCTGCTATGCGCATACCACTCTCATTGCATTGTAGATATTTATACATGTGCTTTCTTTATCTATTATGATCTCGTCCGCTAGGGCACCTGCACTATTACCGATGATGCGTATGTTGCACGTACACTTACTGACCGGCTCACACACATCATCATCGGTAATTTTCATGTCACGTACACATTAGAAAATGTTACTTCACTCATATGACCTGATAGCCTGTAGTTAATAGTATTGTTTAATATTCATGATCTTACATGCATTCATATACATCCATTCTAGTTTTGCACTAATCATTTGTCTATATGCCAATATTCATTGTTCCTGATGGATTTGGACTCGGCGGTTATCCGGAAGAAGACTCGTATAGTTAGGCGGTGAGCCTGGCAGGGAAGAACTACCTACCGGTGATAGTATTTGGACTCGGCGGTTATCCGGAGGATACCGATCGGAGTCGTGAGATGGATATGAGGGACGACCAAAGTATGCGGTGCCTGAGGGCCGATCTGAGGATGCGGCGCCTGAGATATGATGATTTATGTGTCGATGCTGGACACGAGTTTCATGATGTTTCGAATGTCGGTGTTGGACACTCAGGTTCCATGATTTTGATGTGTCGTTGATGGACACACGTTGGTTGATATCCTCATATTTACATGCATACGCTTTCATGATATTTCGGGTGTCGATGTTGGACACTCAGGTTCCATGATGTTATTGTGTTATTGATGGACATGTCGATGATATCCACATGCATACAGGCATTGCTTATATTGTTGGTATATATGCAGACACGGTCACCCTAGATATCATAGTATTACCTTTATGATATAGTTGATCTAAGAAATCAATGTTTTATTCGATTTCTATCTGCTGATGTTTCTACTCACGAGTTGGCAACTCACCTCCGTTGTGCCACAGTTCTTGCAGGTTTGACCGCATGGATCAGTAGCGGTATCGTTGGCACACAGCTTGCTTTCGGGTGATTTGCTTTGGTAGGTGGGGCATATTGGATCGTGCCACTCTTGTATTTATTATTCCGTTGTATCTAGTTATCTTCATCAATCAGAAACTAGTATTTGTATAAGTAGTAAGACTTAGATGAGACTTGTGGTTGCGAGACTTAGAGCAATGGGTTATATGTTCGCTTGGTGGGTTGATGTCATACTTTATTCACTACTCTTTGTGTTGATCTTCGTCGTTGGGCATCGTATATATATATATTTTGACTTGCGTGGTTGTGATTCCGCCAATTGGCGAAGAGCTAGCTCCCGCTTGGGGATGCCTTTTATATTATCATGTATATGTGGTTTTGGATCAAAATATATAAGGGAGGTGCTGCCTAAATTTTTAAAAGACGAAACATGTTTTTCAACTTGTAAAATCCACTTGCATTTTTCATGTTCCATTATCTATGCATTTAAAAAAATATTTGATTTCATTATACCTTTATTTCAAAACTTCACCTCTTTTATTTTCTTTAAAAGGTTTAGATTTCTGGGCTTCGGCTTACTTAATTTACGTTACGCATTTAGACGTGGCGTGATTTAAGTGCCGGTCACGAACTAAATTTCGGGTCGTGACAACAATCTTCTCTATCACTATCAATTAGAAAACCGTAGTATCTATTAGGTGGGCGAGAAATCCTACTAGATCTACAGAGTGGCTGAACTTCGTCGGGTTCTATTGAAACCTCAGGTTCAACCAAATCATCGGTAATTGTTTGTGGATCTAGAATTTCTTCCAGTTCTATCGCAATGCCAACAGTGTCATTTGTAAAAAACTCATTTTCTAAAAATGTGGTATACTGAGAAACAAACACCCTTTGTTCCTCCTTGTGGTAGAAAAGATATCCATACGAGTGTTTTGGATATCCCACAAATTTACACAAAACCGATCGTGTCTTGAGTTTTTCTGGATTCTGCTTTTTCACATAAGCCGGACAACCCCATATCCTAACTCGTTTAAGAGACGGTCTCTTCCCATACCATATCTCATATAGAGTGGTAGATACGGCTTTGGTTGGAATCCTATTCAATAGATATATCGTAGTCTCCAATGTGTGCCCCCATAATGAAAGTGGTAACTCAGCATCACTCATCATGGATCGTACCATATCTAATAGGGTACGATTCCTCCGTTCCGACACACCGTTGTGCTGTGGTGTGTATGGTGGAGTGAGCTGAGAGAGAATCCCATTCTCGTTTAGAAAATCTAGAAACTCTGAGCTTAGATACTCACCTCCTCAATCCGATCGAAGTTTCTTGATTCAAGCCTGTTTGTTTTTCTATTTCAGATTTATACTCCTTAAACTTTTCGAAGGTTTCGGACTTATGTTTCAACAAGAACACGTGTCCGAATCTTGAGAAATCATCAGTAAAAGTTATGAGGTACGAAAAACCACCTCTCGTATATGTAGACATTGGTCCACATACATCACTATGCATGAGGCCTAAGAGTTCAGTAGCTTTCTCTCCGTGTCCACTAAACGGAGTTTTGGTCATTTTACCTTTGATACAAGACTGTCAAGTCGCATAAGATTTATATTCAAAAGAGTTTAAATATCCATCTTTATGTAGCTTGGTTAGTCTTGTTTCATTAATATGACCAAGTCTACAATGCCAAATAAAAGCTTCATTTATGTCTGAAATCTTCCTTTTGTTTGTGTGTTGTATATTGAAAACTGTATGTTGATTTAGGACTTATATCCCGTTATTTAATGTACCAGACACAATCAACTTTTGATTAAGGTTAATGTTCATAACATTAGATTGTAATACAAAATTATATCCTTCATTGTCCAACAACGATATTGATATAATATTACATAATATCGAAGGTACAAAATAATATGGGTTCAAAACCAATATACAACCCGACGGCAAACCAAGGTGATACTCTCCCACTGCTACAGCATGTACAATGGAACCATTCCCAACTCGGAGAGTGTGATCGCCTTTCTTAAAAAACTTGCTATTTCTCAGCCCCTGCACACAATTGTAGATGTGAGATCCTGACCCGGTATCCAATACCCAGGAAGTAGAGTTAATTAAAAAACAGTTTTCTGTTACAAACACACCTGAAGTGGAAGCATCACCATACTTCTTCTTCTTGAGGCCGGCAAGGTATTCAACGCAGTTTCTCTTCCAGTGTCCAGTCTTGTGGCAGTGGAAGCATTCCCCTCTTTCTGACGCAGCAGCCCCTATCTTGTCCTTCCCCAGTGTCTTTTTCACTCCTACTCTCGGCTTGATGGGATTCTTCTTCTTCTTTCCCTTAGCCTTAGCTTTCGGGATGGAAGAGGAAGATGGCCCAGCAATTAGAGCGGGAGTTTTCGCTACTTTTAGCATGCTCTCTGCACTCCTCAACATATTGAGGTGTTCAGGAAATGACTTCTCCATGTTGTGCATGTTGAAGTTTACAATGGATTGAGCAAAGGCAGGGGGAGGGACTGTAGAACAATATCAACATACTACTCGTTCTCCATGGTCCAACCTAGGTCCTCTAGTTCTTCGATAAGTCCTATCATCTTCAATACATGGTCACCTACAGACGTGCAAGCAGCCATCCGTATCTAAACAACTTTCGAGATGTCTCGTATCGGAGAGTGCGAGATTGCTCTCCATACAACTCTTTTGTATGGAGAAAGATGGATTGTACATCCATCTTCTCATGTTGCTTCTGATATTCATTGTTCATAGAAGCAAGCGCGAGGCATTTGGCTATTGCACAGTCTATATCCCATGTCTTGCGGATTTCCTTATCCGCAACTGAAGAATCAGGGCCTGGGCTAGGAGGGGCTGGAGTAGTCAGGACGTATCCGACCTTATCATAGGTGAGGGCAATATTTACGTTCCTCAACCAATCTTTGTAATTCGGTCCCGTGAGTTTATTCTTGTCTAATAAAAGCTTAAGTTCTGTCATAGGTATCTGCCATTAGGAGAGAGAAAAGAAGACACTCATCGATCGCTCTTGCATAATTAGATTGGTTATTAATCTTATCTAATCTATGTCTCCCACTGCTTTTTATCAAATTTTCCTTCAAACCTTAAAAATAAAATTAGCCAGAATTAATTGCAATCTACAAGTTTGCTAACTGGTCGGCCAGGCCAGTGTCGGTACTCCGAGGGAGGTTCCCCGTGCTTTCGCACGGACCTAATTAAAATAAACCTCGTTTTCCTAGAGGCGTAACCCCGTTGACACCTTTCTAGACACCTACTGGATTAGCTAATTGCAAAGTGCAAAATTCTCCCGGGAGTAACTTTTACTCACAGTGGGATCGGGATCCAACTATCAAATAGAAGGTATGCAATCTCATTGCAAATTTCAACTCTTGAAATTCCCGATATGATTTTTACCCCTAGTGTCTTATGACCTTAACTATGGTTAACAAATCATAAGCACTAGTCAAGTTCTACCGGCCATTTCGTGATTGATTTAGACCTACCGCATAACCCTTAACTATGGTCAACAAGGTCATGCGAATGTCCTAATCGATCACATCATATGCTTTGTAGGAAGACATCACTTAGCTACCGTACACCACGCCTTAACTATAGTTAATAAACGTGGCACGGATACTAAGTACTCTACTTCCTAAAATGGCGGAAGGCAACAGATGGTTTTTATGAAAACCCTTAACGTTTTGAATTTGATATCGTTGTAGAATCTAGTGAAAGGAGTGGTTTAAGCTCCAGTTTAAAATTCGAATGGTTTTGTAGTATCTTTCTAATTTTGTTAAAGAGGCCACTCTCGGTGAAGAGATCTCGGCTCTTTCCTTATCAAATAAGGTGCTGGATATTCATGAATACCACAATACAAAGCAAAAACTAGATCAACTATAAAAACAATCGAGTGTTTTGTAACATTTGCTAGTTTCGCTAAATGGGTCACTCCCGGTGAAGAGATCTCGGCCCTTTCCTCATCGAATGAGGTGCTGGATATTCATCAAGGAATACCACTATGCAAAGTAAAAACTAGAGTTACCAATTTTTAAAAAGTTTGATTCAACATCTTTAGGTTTCTTTTTCTTAACATTAATCACATTAATGTTGTCCCATCATTTACGTTTCCTAAACATTACAGAAAAGAAAGAAAATAGAACGAATGCTTATGCCATCCGCATTCGCTACGGGGCCCCGTCATGCACCGTTAGGTTACTTAACTAACGGCAGAGCGGAGGCTGGACTAGCGCGGGTGCAAAACATAAGCAACATTTATTATATATCTCATATATAAATAGCCATACGTCGCACACATTTATAAACATTCCAGATCACAGATGAATACATTGGATATACTAGGAATTCCGTATTTCATTTAAAACCTTAATGATAGACGGGTTCCACGGTCGTGATGAATAGCCAAACCCCACCCTAGACCCCTACGGGTGCGGCAAACTACCCCGCCAAATTTTCGAAGTGAAGTAACCTCCCTCAACAAAGTGAGTAGGCCGCTTGGCACTTCGAGAACCCGGTAGTTTGTGCACCCACCTTGGGTCTATCCTGAGAGTAAAAACAATAATAAGAAATTATTCAACGGTGGCTACAAGCTCAACCTGGATGTGCCCCGCAAAATAATATTACATCACTTTTTACAAATTACATGAATGAAAGAAAAGAAAAATACTCTTCTTACATCCCCGGCTATTCATCCACGACAATCCAACATATTCATATACACATACCATCACATGATATCATTACAGATATGCAACCCTGACTAATCGACGCATAGCAATTAGTCGACGTTTTCAAACACACATACACATCACAAAGCTTGTAAAGTAACCATGACATAAGAATTCCGCACGCAATTAGCAAACTAAACCAATTTTCCAACACTTGAAAAAATTCAGTGAGCTAAAGTTCCAAAACCAATCGTTTTAAGCCAATCCAAGAGTCGAAACGAACTCAAAACCCGCCCGAATCTTTGCGGAGGCGAAGACCCAAAAATTAACTATCGAATGCGGGGCCTTAGGTGAGTACCCACCCCCGGGGGCCACCTCGAGGTGGCCCCTAGGGCAAGGCTGACCCGAGAGCACCCCATATGGGGTGCTCTCGGGTCACCCACCCCCAAGGCCACCTTGTGGTGGTCTTGGGGTATGGGTCTAGCCTCTAGTCCCTCCGGGGTGTCCCCGGGGTGCGCACGCTCCACCCCATGGCTTCTCGGTTCAAACCGTGAGCCCGCGGGGGTATGTAATCAACTAAAAACTATAATTTTAGAACTATTTTTATTGACAGTTTTTGTGCGACAAAAACGGCGGATTTCTAACGTCGTTACAAGCTATTTAAGGTTTAAGAGAGGCTCTGATACCATGTTAGTGGATGTTGTATACCCTCACAACACTTGTGAGGAGTCGGAAGTGGCAAACAAAAAATTTCTTACATGCAACACCCACATAAAACCAAGATCATATGCTTAAACCTTAACTAGCAAACCCTATCTAGAGTTCTTAACTACTATGAAAGGGTTATACCTAATGAACCAGTCCTTCGGTTCTTCTTTTTGGATGCAACTCCTAGGCTCTTTGGATGCTTGCGATGTCCTCTATCTCCGGCCACCTCAAGACGTAAATGATCCATCCGAAAGCTATGGAACAAGGTTCAAACTCTTCTCAAGAGTTAACTAAGAGATCAAGTGTGCTAGAAATGATCATTTAGATGATATAGAGATCATGTAGTGGATTAATATATCTCTTGAGCTTTTGATTTACAACGTATGTGAAGGGTAAAGCTAAGAGGTGGAAGAAGAAGAAAATGAGGAGAGAGAATGTGAGAGTGATGAATGAAAAAATCAAGCATGGAAAAAATGATATAGGTCAAATGAAAATAATTAAAGCATGCAATATTTTTCTCAAAAATAATGCACCATGCTTCAATAGTAACTTCAAATGAATATAATATGAATTGAGCCATTCCATCATCCATGCTTTGACTCTCTCCAAATTCCACCTCATAATTTCCATTTTCACAAAATGAAAACCATTTATGAGGTGTCTTATTCTAGAAAGTATTCTTGTACAATTATAAGAATACCCCTTATCGTATAGCGTATAAATATACCCGTATCCGAATTCCGAAAAATACGAATACAAATAATCCAATAATATAATACCGGTATCCGTCTTAAACCAAAACCAACTAGTATTATCCGAAATAATTGACGGACCAAAAGAATTGAGAGCCCAAGTATACCCGATGCATCCATGCCGCCTATAACCCATCACGATGAAGAAGTCGCCAACATGAGTCTCGATGCCCGGTTGGAGGTAATGAGACTTGTCAAACCCAGAGATTTCGGCCTACAAACATTCTTCCAAGCAATCGATCATTATTCCTATAACTATTCCAGGAACATGATCGAAACCCTGCCGCAACAACTTACGGCCTCTAAATCTTTTGCCTGAACCAGAGAACCCTCTGTGTGGGACTCTAAAGACTCGACAGTACGCTGGCAGTAGCTTTAACCATAAGCACGTCAGCGGCACTAGCTGTGCGTAACGGCTACCCAGGTACGTGACGAAAAGGTGGCCGACGAGCGAACTCATCACACCCCTAACGAGCCTGTAAGCAACACTTACCGTTGTTCATCACAGAAAATTGCATTTTAATACCGCTCATTCATTATCTATTTAGTTATATATCGGTACTATTAATCAGTGTCTGCTCAGTAATTACAGTTTATAGGTATTCGTGATAAAATACTAGAAACACATTCAAAATCATGGATATAAATGTTTTGGAGCCGACACTGCAAACAGAACAAAAAACCGACCGATATCCAAATAGTTCTTTTGGAAATAAACACGCGTACACAATTTTGGTTCAACACAATACAAGTGTACACACAACTCTTTGGCATGGATCATGGTGGGGCTGCCCATGGCACACAAGATATGATGAAGTGGGCACATGGGGGGACAAGAGTTATAAATGCTAAAAGTGTTGATGTGATGTATGGCATCATGTCCCCATCTTTTCACTGTCCCTTCCTTGCAGTCACATTATCTTATTTTTATTGTTTATTTATTTTTCTTTGGTGCCTATAAAAACAGACCAGTGAGCAAGGGAAGGCCACTCTTTCATTCATGTATATTCCATAGTTTTTCATTTCTTAGTTTGTTTTTGTTTAGCTTGAGAGTGAGTGGGCTTCAACTTGGTTTCTTCTTCTTCTTCTCTCTTGAAGCTTTCTTTGGAAAGCTTCATTAAGGAGCTTGAGCAAGTAATCAAAATCTTGTATCTCTTTTCTCAAGTGTTAATAATATTATTGTTTCTTTTCTTTACTTGCCTTTTTTTTTTCTTTTATTCATCATGCTTAACTAATCTTCTTGGTGGTGGTAATGGTAAGGAGGTGAGATGAAATGTTTTGCCTCCTCCTTCTCTTGTAATTGTTTAATGTGCTTAACATGATTATAATTTAAGAATTGTTTTATATATTGATGTGATATAGTATTTTGAAACCATGGTTACTTGTAACCTTTTTATATACCATATTCACTCCCCTTCCCTATTTAACAATGTTTAAGTAGAATCAAATTGGTGTTAAGTTTGCTAAGTTTGGATACGGTATTTTGTGACCGAATGCTTGACAAACCCTCGGTTTTCATATACTTTATACCATCACAAACTCTTAGCAAAGTTAACACTAAAACTATTTGCTCTCACTCACTAACTTGTATTTTTGATGTTGCGGTATACTTGCTAACCCTTGTGTTTGGTGTTGATACTCTAAGCCCAGACATACAATGGTAAGTGAACAAAACGGACCAGTTTCGTGTTTGCGGAGAATATCGGAATTTGACAACTTGTGCCTCGCAACCGCTTTGACAAGTCGTGCTTCATGCTGGGATCAACGTGAGAATGGACAACTCATGATCAAAGGAGCGTCGAGAGAATCGTCGCGATTCGATCTTCCGAGCCAAAGCCACGACCATTCTTTCTTAACTTATTTTCCTTGTTTCTTTGTTTTCGTATTCTTTTTATATTTTTTGTGACAAAACCAACCATTCGTTAATTTGTTGAACCTTAAAAGACAAGACCTACTACACAATTCCCTGTGGATCGACCCGTGCTTGCCGGCTCGCTACAACGCGCCGTGCATTTGCGGTTTATAATTATTTAAAACGAGAACGATCTCGCGTGCGCATTCCGTTTCCTTCATTTCATATCCGTTTCCATAACATACGCGTTTGCGCGCGGGGGTGAATTTCCAACAAGTTTTGGCAGTCAAGCATAATCCTAAGGGCTTATAGACTGCTCAGGCCCTACTAGTATGATCTACATCATAATACTGGCAGTCAAGCATAATCCTAAGGGCTTCATCAACATGTATATAAAGATGTGAAATACAACATATCACACGATAAGATGAAGATAAACCAGACATCATACTATAATTTCGAGCAAAGATTGTTTCAGTACATATACATACCTAGCATCCTATACAATACAAGCCTCTAGGGCATACATATCTAACACTTTTGTTATTCGTCTATAAAGATATCTAGATTTGTAGATCCGTAAGGTGCTCTTTCGCTACGCCGATTGCTCTCTGTGGTCTCTCATCAACAACAACAAATGAGGAAATGACATATCAACTCCACTATAGCGTGCACCTTACACCAACATATGAAGCCCCAGTTTCTCATGTATGCTCCATGAATTAAGTGATTTTTGCATGACTACCAGACCTTTTAATGTTTTTCTAATTTAAAATTACAAGCCATATATTTTTCAATGAGTTTGTTATCTTTATACACCTCTTTGTCATTTCAGTGAAATCTAGTACTAAATTAAAAGAACACAGAGGTTGTGATGTTTGTTTGAAAATCAGCAAGTTCATGATATATCAACCTGAAATTTACGAAGTTTATGATGTTCATCTAAAAAAAAAACTCTAAAAGGTACTGTGCTTCTAATGAAATTTACCCTGCTATTAAATAGTTATATACCTCTTGCCTGCAATCATCGTCATCATGAGATTTAAAACCAATCCAAACAACCTTGGTCTCATCTCCACCTTCGTAAACCCCACCTTATAATCTCCTTTACATTCCTCAACCAATCCTTCAACCATGGCCACGACTTCCTCTCTCCTTAACTTGGAGAAAGAGTTCAACCGAGCCGAAGAAAATATCTCAATGGTCGAAATCCTCCTTACATTTCGCCAGTGTTGGCCGTAAGAGGCCCATGTCATAGTAGTATAGTTGTAACCTAGATGCTTGCCTGCAAGAAGGCGGGGCCGATTCGCAAAGATGACGTCATTCTTAGAGAAGCATTCTTCTGCGAGAGGAGAAGAAGAGATTACCAGAACGGGGCGGGACCCGAAACGGAGGAAGAGGATGGGGCCGTAGCGGGCGGTTAAGTTTGCGAGGGAACGGTGTATTGGTTTCTTGATGAGGTAGAGGTGGCCTATAATGGGGAGAGAGAAAGGACTAGGCGGCAGGTTGTTAGTTTCCGCCGATTTTCGAGTTCCAAGATAGAGAGCTAAGAATAAAATGAGAATGGTGGTGGTGAAGAAGAAGGCTTCAATTAATGTTTTCTCCCTGTGAGGTATGAGAATCTCATGTGTAGTCAAGTCCAGATAGCATAAGAATTCTTAGATTTGAATGGTTTTTTTGAGTGATTGGTCTGCTATGTTTCGTGGACGGTTGTGACGATGCTCTATATTGACGATCTTTCAGATCAAGATACGTGGCAAATGACTGTCCTAGAACTCAGAGGAGAGGGCCCACATGGGGCCGATCAGGCCACCCCTGTACCCGACCTACAAGCACAAAGCTGGCTCATCTCAGGCCCCCCTGCAAATTGGCCTCCTCGGCCCCTCAGCTCGCCTCCGAGCTACCACAGGACCAAGATACCTCGGTCCTCTCGCTCGTTCCTGAGCTCTCCCGCGGAGGCTATCTTTCTCGGTCTCTCCGTCCGACTAACTCCACCACTCACAGGTTTAACCGCCGCACCGCAGATCTCGCCATGCGCGGATACTTCGCCGGCAGCATCCCACGTTCCACGCCATCACGATCCCCACTAATGGGCGATCCGCTTATTACGCGGACGTGACGTCGGGAGCGTAGCTGCCGGCGAGATTCTCGCGCCCGTTACTGCGTGCCCCGCCACTATATAAACCCCCATCACAGAAGGGTCAAGCAAGCTTTTTTTTCACCCCACTTAAGCGTTATTCTGTTCGGATCTCGTACTAACTTGATTGTCGGAGGGTCCTCTGTGGTACCAAACCATCCCGGGACTTCTTTGCAGGTACTCGGCGCAAACTCTTCAAACCACCAATCTCCTCAAAACCCATTGAGACCCACACGCAACAGGAGACCACTTCCAAAAATCCACCGAAAGATCGATGGAAGACAACATCTGACGGAGACCTGAAAATGACCTCCATCAGTTGGTGTTGATAAGTGTGGATAGATATGTGCAAGCGGCTCGAGCTGAGTTTGCTCACCCTGACCATGGGTATTGGAATATTGGAATAGTGGCTGATTTTGTTGTATATAGAGTAGACCTTTTGGCATTTTGCTTTGGGAAGTACATATTGTATATTAGTTTTTGGCATTGGATGTTGAAATTTTGCTGATTATGACAGGAAAACTTTGTAGGCTCCTTGGAAATCTCGAAAGCAGGAATCATTGGGCAGTGAAGGATAAGATACAGCTGGATGTAAATTTTCAACTAAAAAAAGAAGAATATATATATATATGAGAATAAAGGAGAAAAGAGACATTAGGAGGTGTTTTGCGATAGGTGACGGCAAAAGTACGCTCTCCATCATTTTATTCGACAATCAGCACCTTCAAACTTGATATCTATTCTTTAATTTTTCGATACACCAAATTTTATATGATTACAACACCATTTCACCGTTGATTTAGTCGGTGCAAAATTAACGTTTTACTGACGATAGAACTTTTTACATTACTAAATCAACGGTGAAATGGTGTTGTAATCATATGAAATTTGGTGTATCGACAAATTAGAGGATGAATATCAAGTTGGAAGATATTGATCGTTGAATAAAATTGTGACGGTGTAATTTTTGCAGCCATCTAATGTAAAAAACCTCCTAGGGCCTCTTCCCCCCCCCCCTCTCTCTCTATATATATAGGGGAGCGATTGTTCATATCAGAAATTTGCATTTTTATACCGCCTATTTTTGATCGCATTGCATATAGGTAGGTACTCTTGATCCATATTTGCTAAATAATTGCAGCTTACAGGTTCTCAGCTCTAACAATGAAAATCAAGAACAATCGCGATAAATTCAGGGGAACTGGCAACAACGGATAAAAATACGGGTTTCCGCTCACCATCCGTTAGATGCCGCCTACCAGTTCGAGAGACAAAATGGTAATCAAAGGTCATTCATCCACAAAGCACAAGAAGCCATCACAAGAATCGAGTTTATAACACGGAGCTCAAGAAGATCAAGGCAAAAGTCCACATTCTTTCATCTTTTTGGACTATTGAGAATCTGGGAGAAAAATGAAGTGATTCTGAAAAACCAAGTGTACTAAACAAAGAAGAACAATAACATGAAAAACCCCAGAAAATACGACGCAGTGACTCACCCAAAGAGCCGTGGAACCGCGGCCTATATGACACTTATGCGGCGGTTTCGCGGTCGAGTTGACTCAGAATCAGGAGATATTTTTAGGGTAGTTTTGTAGTTGTGTAAGGGCTTAGATTTTTGCCCTAGGGTTTTATCTATCTGTCTATAAATAGCCCAGTTTCAAGCCAAGAAAATGATGCTTATTCTTGTGTTAGGATTTAGTATAGTAGTTTGTAACTTCCTCTCCCTCTTCATCTATTCTCCATTGATATTGCAGTGAGCTTTTGAGTGAATGATGCATAAAGAAGAGTTCTTTTCATATGCATGTCTTATAATTGAGTTCTTATATTTTGCTTGTAATTCTCTTTGTTAAAGTAGTTGTTGTTATTTGTTTGTTTGTTTGTTTTCTTTTTCTCTTTTCCTTTATCCTTATAACAATGATGTTCAAGTGTGATCCTTGCCTAAGTGTCACGACCCAAATTTAAGCACGTGACCGGCACTTAAACCACGTGACGTTAACAGGCGTACGCAATTTAAGTAAGCCGAAACCCAGAAATCTAAACCACCCCAAAAAGGGATAAGTGGAGAAAATATAGTTAAAAACCTTCGGAAATCTAAAAGTAAAAATCTTTACACTTAAGTTTACTTTCTTAAAAATTTCGGAATCACCTCCTTTGTAAACTAGCCTCGAAAACGGGTACAACATGGAATATAAATAAAACATTCCAAACGGGAGCAAATCACGCCCAACGGCGGAAACAACCACCACAAACATATATACAACGCCGTAGCGAAGAAATATAAATGAAAACAACATAAGGAGGTAAAACGTATTAACAAGGCCGGCTCCCACGAGCACGGCACCCAGAGTCACAAAATAATACAACATCGATCCTCACAACTCGTCTCTAAGTCAAATACAAGAAGGTGGTAGATGGAGAGTACTAGATACAAAAGATAAATAATGAACATCATCGGATAACCGCAAAACTCACCTATAGCAAAAGGCCTCACAGCCAACCGTAGCGGTATCCACAAAAGTAGAGATAATAAGAAGCCCTATCGCGACTACTCTGAGGGTAAATCCTGCAAAACACTGTGGCACAACGGGGGTGAGTTGCCAACTCGTGAATAATAAATAACATCATACTGTAATCGCAAGTATGCACGAACATCAATAAATCTATCACATATAATCTGATAGCATAAGTATGGCAATATGGATATGCAACAATCATGATCAAGGTACACCATCAGGATACTACATCTACATGAATAAAAATGCATATCAAATAAATGCTGGGTATGGGATACAACATAACATCATCAATGAATCATCATCGTCGAAAATACTGGTGTCTATCAACTACACCCCAAATCCCAATACTTCAGGCACCGCATCCTTAGATCGGCTCTCATATCCTGTAAGTCTCATGGAACCTGAGTGTCCAACACCGACACCAAAAACATCATGGAAGCATATGCCTGTATATATATGTGTGTGTGTGTGTGTGTGTGTCCCTCAACGACACATCAAAATCATGGAACCTAAGTGTCCAATATCGACGCTCGAAACACCATGAAACCCGTGTCCAGCATCGACACGTAAATCCTCATATCTCAGGCGTCGTCACCAGGATCGGCCCTCATGTCCATACATCTTGTTAGGTATATGTATGCCCTAGAGGCCATTACTGTACATTAGATGTATATTGTAGTGGATGCTAGGACATATATAGGTAGGACTTTCTTGCTCGACATGATAGTACGCTATCTGGTTGCTCTTTATCTTAACATGTATACTTACTATCTCTCTATTACATGTTGATAAAGCCCTTAGGATATATACTCGACTTGCAGGACTATGATGCAGATCATACTAGTAGGGCCTGGGTAGTCCATGAGTACATCCTTCAATGTTCCTGATTTGATCTAAAAAACTATCTAGTAACCGCAATCAAGAACGGCGTCGCATGTAGCTAGCCGGTGAGTACAAGTCGGTCTACAGGGATGTTGTGAATTTCCTAATCGCTCTTACGAGTTAATTCCAAACGGTGTGAATGGATTAATTAAATCTAAAAACTAAATTAATCTAGGTCAATTGAATTAAAGATCTAACTATCTAACTAGGGCAATGAATTAAATTTAATCTAGGGCAGAGAATGAAAAATTACCTAGGACAAGAATTGAAATTACCTACTTACTTTACAGATGGCTCTCTCCAAACATCAATACAAGACTTGTCAGATCTGAATTTCTGAAATGAAAAGAGACATCGATGCTCTCCAAAAGAAATCTAAATTTTATTGATAAAAAGAGGCATAGGGAGGCATAGTCTTTTACAATGATTTAGAGTTCCTATTTATAGAGGATAGGAAACCCTAAGTTACAATTGATTCGCACGTCTACATTTACCAAAATATCCTTAGAAAGACCTAGTCAAAGTAGACTCCAAGCTTTGGTAAAATTTTATGTCTCTGTCTCTTTAAAAGGAAGTATTGGGCCTTGAAATTTCCTTTGTGGGCTCTTCTGTCTTTGGGCTTCCTTATTATTTGGTTCTTTTATTAAAATAGCTTTTATGTTTCTTCCAGATCTCCAGTGAATAATTACGATGGACTTTTAACCGTTCGCTTTGTAATCTTGGACCTTGCATTGCCTTGTACTTTGTGAATTTTATCTTTGATGTAGGCTTGATCAAGAGTCTTCTGTTTGTTGGTCAAAGTCCACTTTTGCATCGACTTTTCATCATTTTCACTATTTTAGATCCAAGAACCTGTAACCTGTAATATGTAGCAGACATGCGTCAAAAGCACCTGTTTATTTATAAAACGAATAAGAATGGGGAATATAATAATACAATATTATGGTGTGAACAAATACCCCCAAACTTATCTTTTGCTCGTCCTCGAGCAAACTTATTTTTTTATTCTCGACAAAAAACCTAACCGCACTTTCGCAGGGAAACACGATTGCACTGAGCTTGTGCTACAAGCCGTTAAACCTCTAGGTGTCTCTAGTAGGAGGAGTGTTGTCTCCTGAGGGTTTTCAGCAGATACTACCCACAAAATCCTATCAATTTGGCTTTTTCGACTTTTGTTTTCCAATTAGGTTTTCTAACAAGGAATTCTATTATCGTCGACTCATAAATTATCTACCCATATTCTTCACACTTCCTCATCATTTAACTTAAGATCATATATGTTCTGCAGACCTACTTAGCTTTCGGCATTTCTTAAGTTTTCCTTCTAGGGTTTTATCTCCACTTAGGAATTTCTATCAACTCTACTAAAGATACAAGTTCTATTCTTCACTCCTTTCTCTCATCTAAACTCCAATCACATATCCCCACGTGTGTGTATAAATCATCCCTACACTTGGAAATTCAAATTAAGCAATCATACCCTTGTCCGTTGTCCAAAGTACTTATTAGTAGGTGAATTTTTAATTGAATTTTGCTTACACATCCTTCATGCGACCGTTAATACTTCTTGAGATACCAACAACCGATTACAAGATGTGTTTGCACAATAAAGCGTAATTCCTAGTCTTGCAACACCCAAGGCTTTAGCAGTGACTCCCAAACCAGTTGGTCTAAAGCACTAGGTGATGAAGCACCCTCGCTAAATATTTTTCTATTTTTGCAGCCTCAAGTAATCACAAAAACCAGTGTTCATTTTTTATTCTTTATTCACACTTGTATTTTTTTTTTCATTTTCTTCGTACTAAGGACTTCAGACAAGAGCAGTTCAACGTCTCCTCTACTATTCCAAGTTTCAAGGTGCGTGATTGTGCAAATTATAGGGTATACATTTTCAGAATCTAGACTTAAGCTAGGAACTATTTTTCAAACTTATACTCTAATAAGAACATCAATACTTTTCCTTTGTTTCGACTTAGCCCAAGAAGTGAACTCAAAATTTGCCTATTTCTAAATAAACTACAAAGACATATACTTTCTACCGATAAATTTTAAGGAAAGTTATCTTTAGGGTTTTTAATTTACTACGTCAAAGATCTAGTTGTTCCTAGCTAGTTAACCTATCTATCAAACTCAAGTCAATTAGCCAAAATTGAATACAATAATTTTTATAATTTTTGAAATTTTTCAATTTTTATGGGTTTTAAAATAAGTATGTGTCACGACCTGAAAGTACCGAACATGACCGGCACTTAGGCTATGAACGTCTCAAGGCGTACGTGCTCTAAGTAAGCCGAGCCCAGAAATCCAAACCCAGAAAAGTAGTGGAGTGAAGGAAAACCATATGTAAATCAACCAGTTTGCAACATAATATACAACGCCTAAAGGCGAGGATCACAACAGGAAGGGAAACTCCAATCAGCAAGAAACCCAGAGAAATATAGCGTGCGACTCTAAGGTCGAAAGAACAAACACCACTGGTCTCTATCTCAAATAAGTACATGTTTGGTTGATGGAACTTCTAGATACAACTGAAATATAATATACAATGTATAGTGATGGGTACGATACAAATAACCCATCTACTAGCAAGTCACCTGAAAGAAGCTGTGCCCACAAAGCCGTAATGAAATCCGTACGGCAACACCTGCAAGAAACTGGGGTACAACGGGGGTGAGTTGCCAACTCGTGAATAGAAAATATCTACGAACAGAAAATTGCATGTATGACGCAATCCTAGGTCATACGATCATAATATAATCCTCAAATATATAACCAGCATTCTATAACCATGACTAGGGTAACTATCTAATCCAAATGTAATCCTATGTACCCGTGTCAATGTCAGTGCCTCAGGTAGAAATGTATCATATGAATGATGTATGAATGCATGAAAAGTATGATCAATGTAATCAAGCCTGTATGTGATCAATGTCTGTATATTGGTCGATCCCGTCCACGTATCCCCCAATGACAATAAGCATCATGCATGTAAATATGAGGATATAGTCAAAATCATGAAAACACATCATGAAACCTGTGCCCAGCATCGGCACGAAACATAGCCTCAATCTCAATATCTCTGATAAGTCTCACTTTCTAGGGCGCCGTCAATCCAGACCGGCCCCTACCATCAATCTCAAGACCACGACGGTATCCTCCGGATATCCGACATGTCGGGTAAAATCACCGGTCGGTAGTGCTCCCCTGCCAGGCTCAACGCCATCTCCTGCGATCTTCTTACCCCGGGGTACCACACCGGGCCCACCATGTACCCGCAATCGGCCTCATCCGCCTCCTCGAATCGGGTTTCACATGTCGTTCTCGGCACCGAGAAAACACATGGTGGACGCACTGAAATATCATATCAGGGGTAAACGGGTTTTTAAAACAATTACATAATCTCTTTGAAATACCCACGGTTCCCAAATCCAGAAATATCATAGAACAACATATCTCAATGCGCATAATCAGAAAACATGATGTATGTGACATATCAATGAAGTACAAGTATAACAATATATCATGCAACATGGAATAATAGTATGCACATACAAGGGTCATATCCTGCAGCAATAATACTACTGTGTAGTGACATGGCAATTACCGATGAAGATGTGTGTGAACTGGCAAGTAAGTGTACGTGGTACATACGCATCATCGGTAATGGTGCTGGTGTCCTAACAGCATGATGTCAACAATAGAATATGAATCACAATAAGTATGCGATGCAGAACAACAATAATAATATGCGGGAGCTGAATACCAAATACCAGGATAACTAAACTGCATCTAATGTCATAAGAGTCATATAGCTACACCACTATAAGGCTGAGCTAAAGCTAACAGTAGGTAAGGGAAACCGCCTAACCTCTGATTCGATACATATATATACATATAGTCGGTGATCCCGCCTCGATAATATCCCATCCGATACCATATCTCTATAATCGGTTATCCCCAAGTCAAGAGTGCGGATCAAACATCAAATTACAGCTCGTACGTAAATTCGTCGTACAGCATCCCCAAATCTGGGTACGGGTCAATATCACATCCGTCATATCATTCATCTAGTATTCTTTATATCAAATATCATAATCTGGGTACTGACCTACGTCTAGTACATGGCTAACATCATCACTATAATTATGATCTGACTACTGATCGACAGTCTCGTATAAATCGATTTCATCATCATATATCGTCAATATAATCATAATCCGGCTTCCGATTGACAGCCTCTAGCAAAACGATATCACCAGCACATATCATCTCAAGGAGTAAACAACGCCCAAGGCGGCCTATAATAAATATCTTGTCATCTCATATCATATCATATCCTATCTCGTATCATAATCACATGTTGCTCACTTTATATATATCACTATTCCTATGGCATTATCATCCAAGACCCGCTATCATATCAGGACGTATATCAAGTACGAATCCTGCCAATCACCGATATCAAAATCTCGGATCAAATATCATCGACTCATCTCAAACCCAAGTATCATCCTCAAATCCATATGTGAACACATAGTCCCATACCCACGTGAACACATATCTATATAGAATCCCATAACCACATATGTAATAAGGATGTATGCAAGTATGTATGTGTGAATATGTAAGTGTAGTGCACCCACTACCCTAGGGTTCGTAACCTTTCACCAATCCAACACACCAATATCCATTTTAACATTATTATTGATCCCAAATGCCATATAATATTTGTTAGTGTGTATACACATCCGTATACCTCACTACGAACTGTGGGGGTGCTATACGCCATCCACCCGACTTCTCCCCGTAGATATAAATCTACTCACCTTTCTTTATGCGTGCCGGTACCGATGTCGCCATTTGCATCTCCAACGCCTCGACGCCACGTGGGGTACCTACAAGAATATCACACGCTAATACACATGAAAACCATGTCGGAAATCAAAATGGTGCACGCTATGCCCATAGGTAAAAACCTGTAGCCTCGTGTGCAAACACAGCCATTAAAAATTTTCTCCGGAATTTTCACCATTTATCGGTATCTAATTATACCGACTATTAAAATATTCATTAAAAATTAATATTAAATTATGGAAATTCCCAAAATAATATTTTATTTTTTTGAAATGTTACAGTATGCAAATGCAAAAATATGTACAAATGAATGCGAAGGAAGAAGACGTACCGAGCATACCCCCAAACTTAAACTTGACAGTGTCCTCACTGTCATGCCACACCAAGAGAGTCAAAATTCCGGCACTCCCCTGTTTATTTATTTATAATTTTTTTATTTTATTGTTTTGAAATTTTTTTTGTTATTTTTTTATAGAAAAAGAAAAAAAAATATATGTACATATATACAACAAGTTTCCCCCCAAACTTACACAAGCCAAAGGTTAGCACCAACCATTCAAAAATCTTATCGTGGTAATGGTCGAGTTGGTGAAAGAATGGAGTGGAAAGAAAAGAAATGAGAAGCACACGAGACCGTATGGAGGTAGAAACGGGATACGGTCTCGGTGGGGAGAAGAATGGCGGAAAAGAGAAAGAAGTAGAGTACGATCTTGAGGGTGTAAATCGAGTGAATAAATTAGCACAATTTGTGATGACTGATTTGTTAAAAGCGATTGCGCTAATCTATCAACCCGTCGAGCAATGGGGTCAAATCCCTCAAGATTAGCAAGAAAACATGGGTACGTCGAACTTGGTATAGGAGATGAAAGCGTAACGGTCTCTTGTACGGTCGGAACGATAGGAGGGACGAAAGGGAGTGAATTAGGGATAGTGTTATTCTCACCTAAGTAATCTGTCGCGAACTTGAAGGATTCCATCAATGGTTCGAAACAACTGTAAGCAACCGAGTCTGATGGTTCGACTAACTCATCTGAAAATGTAAAGGACTTAAACTCGGGCGGTGAGTCATCAACATCGTCCGAAAAAGTGAAACACCCGTACGTGTTATCGTCTGTGAGAACTGTGTTAGATTCAAAGAGAAATTTTTCAAACTCACAGTCTTCAAGCGTGATATTAGGCGTGGTCGGGACGATGGAAAGGAGGGAGGGTGATTTAGGTAAAGGTTCAAGAAGATGAATTGGAAAATCCGACATATCAAACAAAAATGGTTCAACCTCAATATTATCCTCACTACTCTCCTCAATACTATCCTCATAATTCTCCTTAATACTTATCTCATCCATGCCATTATCATCAAAATCAAGACGCATATGAAGTTCGGGAGAAACAATTAATGACTCGGGATGATGAATTGGACATAAAATTTCAATCAAATCGACAGGTTCATCATCCGAAATATTCCCGGCGTCTATATCCTCAATCAAGTGAAAATCAATATTTTCTGACACCTCATCAAAAGCATGGATATTTATCAATTCAGGTTCTAGAGTGGAGGTGTAAAGATCGAAAGGATTAAGTGTGGTTTCACTCGAAAGGGGTTCTTCACAATCTGGCAAATCAAGCACTACAAAGTCGCACAACTCATCATTTCGGACACATGTTTGAAAATTGGAGTTGTTGGATTCAATTGGGTATGGGTAGGTTTGATTTGGAAATCCTCTCATATTCTCACTCTGTCCAACCGCCTCCTTATACATTGAAAAATTTGAAGCTAGTTAAAAACTAGCTGCCGGTTCACAAGGTTGTCTAAGGGTGGTAATGGATGCTTCCACATTCCTAACCATTTTGTTTGTTGCTGAAATATAAGCTTCCAACGACTGTTCCAAACTAGACATGGGTTGTGAAGGGGTTTCGGTAAAATATTTGAAACTGTTTGGATACGTGAAACTCCCAAAAGGCTGTGTAGAAACAGTGTCTAGTGACGGTGGGAAAGTCGGGTAGGATTGGTAGGAAGTGGATGGTTGGACAGGATTAGGATCAACATGTGGATAAAAAGGTGGATGGACTTGTTGATTCCTAGAACTAGATGAGGGGAGAGGGGTGAAAGATCGGCTGCGAGATTGAGCGATATGCTCAGCAATGGACATCGGTTTAGGAGTCACAGTAGGACTTGAAAAAGTGGTATCAACATATGAAGGTGGTAAAGGTTGACATGGTTGACACAAAGTGGGTTGCAAAGTCAAACTGTTTCTCCTAGACGTATTTGATCTTTCAAAGATATTTTTGGCATGGAGGGATCTTCTTTAAATCGACCGAAACAATTGACGTACGACGCAAAGTTAAGTTCGGGATACCAAAGTTCGGCAAGAGGTTTATGATGTGGGGTACCCATGATAGAAGAATGAGAAAGAAAGAAGATTGGAGTGCACGGATTTCTTAGCGACAAAAGTTGCAACTCTTTTTATAAAAATTTTCCTTTTATTTTTTATTTGTTTTGCAAAATTTTTTGATAAAAGGGCTTAGACACAAATGCAATCAACTAGAAATGCACAATCAGGCCTAGATCTAGGGTCACCTAGGTCAGCTAGACAGCTCCTAACTGTTCCAAAGGGCTAGAGATAGGACCTCAAACCGCCTCTTCACCGCCAATTGCGGCCAGGTAAGTGCCAGGTAAGTGGGAGGCTCCCCGCTACAAGTAGCGGTCCAAATTAAGTAACCACTTGCCTTAGACACACTTGCCTAGACACCGCAAAGTCAGGTTAGGATAAACGGCTGATGCCTATAACTAATCCTCTGTCCTATTGAGCTCGAAGTCCTTAGGGCTGAGTCTAGTATTTTTTTAATTAAGATATGGTCAATGCAAATGCCTTATGTGATTTCTGGGGTCCTGGGAAGGGTGATGAAATCCCTACCCAATTTGAATTGGTCAAAAGCCCCTTAAAGCCAGTTTTAAAGATATGCAAAACAAAAAAATTACTTGCAATAAAATCTTTTTATTTTATGCCCGGCGCAAAGAATCCTGCACAAGATTGTTATTTGGAAGGGGAAAGAATTTTTTTAAGCGCAAAGAATCCTGCAGGAGATTTTTCAGAAGATATATCGGAGATTTGCAGAGGAGGAGAGAGAAAACTCACAGAGATTTGCAGTGGCGAAACTTTTTTTTTAAAACCGCGCTTCTGCCTTTTTTCTGGGCAACCGATCTGTCGCCTCCACCGCGGAACCGCCGCGAAGTGCGCCTCCAACCGCGGATCCGCCGCGGGTTGGTGCCTTCGGCAGTTTTTTTTTGCTCTCACCAGATCGCCGCGGTTCTTCTTGTTGACTCAGTCCTCCAAATTTCTTCTGTTCCTCGGTTGTTGTGATCTTCTGTTTGTTCGGATTTGATATTTGCTGTTTTGATTTATGTAGATTTCAAGATCCGAATTTGTTCGTAGATCCTGTAAAATTCACACAAAAATACCCTTCCCCAAAATAACAGATGATATATTTTTCTATTTTTTGATTTTTCAGATTTTTCAGATTTTTTTTAATTTTGATTAACCCGAAATTGCAAAAAGGAAATAACACGGCATCCCCGGGAACGGCGCCATTTGATTTGATCTAAAAAACTATCTAGTAACCGAATTCAAGAACGGCGTCGCATGTAGCTAGCCGGTGAGTACGGGTCGGTCCACAGGGATGTTGTGAATTTCCTAATCGCTCTTACGAGTTAATTCCAAACGGTGTGAATGGATTAATTAAATCTAAAAACTAAATTAATCCAGGGCAATTGAATTAAAGATCTAACTATCTAACTAGGGCAAGAAATTAAATTTAATCTAGGGCAGAGAATGAAAAATTACCTAGGGCAAGAATTGAAATTACCTACTTACTTTACAGATGGCTCTCTCCAAACATAATTACAAGACTTGTCAGATCTGAATTTCTGAAATGAAAAGAGACATCGATGCTCTCCAAAAGAAATCTAAATTTTATTGATAAAAAGAGGCATAGGGAGGCATAGCCTTTTACAATGATTTAGAGTTCTTATTTATAGAGGATAGGAAACCCTAGATTACAATTGATTCGCACGTCTACATTTACCAAAATATCCTTAGGAAGACCTAGTCAAAGTAGACTCTAAGCTTTGGTAAAATTTTATGTCTCTGTCTCTTTAAAAGGAAGTATTGGGCCTTGAAATTTCCTTTGTGGGCTCTTCTGTCTTTGGGCTTCCTTATTATTTGGTTCTTTTATTAAAATAGCTTCTATGTTTCTTCCAGATCTCCAGTGAATAATTACGGTGGACTTTTAACCGTTCGCTTTGTAATCTTGGACCTTGCATTGCCTTGTACTTTGTGAATTTTATCTTTGATGTAGGCTTGATCAAGAGTTTTCTGTTTGTTGGTCAAAGTCCACTTTTGCATCGTCTTTTCATCATTTTCACTGTTTTAGATCCAAGAATCTGTAACCTGTAATATGTAGTAGACATGCGTCAAAAGTACCTATTTATTTATAAAACGAATAAGAATGGGGAATATAATAATACAATATTATGGTGTGAATAGTTCCTTGTCGTAGGAATATCGAGACGGGGCATCGATATTCCAGAGTAGACTAGCGTATATCTTCTCGACACATGTGATGGGCGATGGATGATCTCATATCCAATGGTGTTTGACATCAGAGATGGTATGCGGGTGCTCAGTGGAGACTGGGTACACTGAACGAACTCGCCGAGAACTCCCAGATGGTATTATACCCCACGTCAGATGGCAGTTCTCTGGTGACACTGATACAACTTAGTCTGTTGACCCGAGATTGTCATAGAGTCTTGTGTGTCTCCCACTGTGCTTTGATTTCCACCCTACCACGGCTCTACTGAGTCGTGCAAACAGGTGGTTTTTGGGTACAGTCCCGATTCACATGGAGGCAATGAGCGATAGGAGGGGATTCGTCTCTCCCGGTATTGGGGGTTGATGTTGCGCTATGCTCGACTGGCCATAACTGGAAATCCCTGGCCAGGGTTGCACTGATTTACTGGTAAGTGTTATCAGTAGTTTCATGCTTGTTATGGACCTTACATCGGCATGACTTATCAAGCTACTGGGGTCTGACGTTTACCACCCCTAGGCGAGATATGCGACATATCAGACGAACAGACCGGACTGTGCGGTAAGTGTTACTGGTTGGATTCGCAGGAGTGTGAGCAGTCTTGCTCGTTGATCTTCTGATCGCTCAATACCCGGGTGGCCGTTACGTTTAGCAGACCGCTTGCGGCTTGTGGGTGATTGATATGATCACCACCTACTGCCGGCGTATTGACGAGTCTTTAGAGTCCTACACAGAGGTTTCCTGGCTCAAGCGAAAAGAAATAGGAGCGCATATGAGATATGTGCGGGACCGAGAATAATACCAGTATGTGATACTGTGTTCTATTCTCGCGATTTGTATCATCGGACGGTTATATGAGATATACCCGAGCTACCGAATCAAGTGTTGATTCGATACATTGATACACTTGATATTAGTCGGTTATATGCGATATGACCGGATCATTAAATCAAGTATCGATTTAATGATTTAATGTATAATTATATATTTGATATATTACTTTACATTAACTAGTATTGGTTCACTTAAGATTGATTTTTCTCACTTGATGTGCACAAATTGTATATGTGATATATATTTGTGCACTAGTTTATATCATGTTTGATGATACATGCAAACTTAGGTGTGTGTATGACTTACACCATGTTTAGGTTAATGGTTAAGGTTTTTAATTATTTAGTAATTCAAAAATTTTGGTTTTCTTTGTCTTTGCTTGAAACTTCATGAAGCTTTCAAGCATCTTTGATAAAGTCCACCATTTTGTTTTACATGACATTTTCACTAACCTAACCATTAACTTAAACTCTAGTTTAGTCTCTACAAAGGTCAAACTCACCCATGGTTGCATTATGATATACTTCACTTGATTATTCATTTTTAATTTTTTTATTATTCATATTCTTTTCTTTCTTCTTCATCTTCTTCAAGTGAAGAAAGCTTTCTAGAAAAATATCAAGTGAAGATTTAGAGTGAGAAATCCAAATCTAAAGTAAACCCACTTCCTATTTCTTCATCCTCTACCACTTGCCATGTAGTATATGTTGGAGATAGTGCCATCAGAGTCAATTATTGGATCACAAGCACGTGATTGCAATGATTGAGGGGAGGACCTATCCCAGTAGGACAGTCTTACTCAAGATGATAGTATGCTATCTGGTTTATCTTTATCATCGTGTACTTCTTTAGGTGACCTCACAGGTCACTATTGCACGTTGATAGAGCCCCTAGGATTCTTGCTTGACTACCAGCAGTATGAGGGCGATCATATAAGTGAGAGCTGGAGTCTATAAGCACATCTTTAAAAGGTCCCTAGTCGTGGGAGTTTCGAGACAGGGCATCGATTCTCCAGAGTAGACTAGTGTATACAGTCGAGACCCCGACGAGGGGCGGTGGCCGGTCTCACAAGCCACTGGTGTCAGTTGGTTCACCTAAGATGTATACAGGTGCTCATTGGGTTATGAGTACACCGGACAGGACTCGTCAGGAACCTGCTAGTTGGGATTATACCAGACGTCAGATTGCAGTTCCCTGGTGACATGTGTACAGGTTAGTTCATCGACTTGAGATCGTCATTTGTCTCGTGTGAGTTCCCACTGTGCTTAGATTACTACCCTACCACAGCTCAAAGGAGTCGTGCAAACAGGTTTTAGTTGGGTACAGTCCCGAGCCACATGGAGGCAGTGAGCGGATCTGCAGGGGTTCGTCTCTCCCGGTATTGGGGGTGAGGTCGCGCTGTGTCGAGGAGAGCCAGAACATGAAAAGTCCTTGGCCAAGGTGGGAGATTTGCTGGTAGGTATTCCAGTAGTATCTCAGGGTGTTCTGGGCTACACTCCGACACGACTTGTACCGCTTTTGGGGGTCTGACTTTTACCAACCCCCTAGGCCCGCCATGCGATGCTCATAGACGAACGGACCGGACTGTACGGATATTGTCACTGACAGGCTCAGTAGGGTGTCAGGATGAGTTCGCTCATCGACGTCCCTTTTTGTCAATACCTGGTGGCCCGTCACGTATTGGCTTATACCTCTGACGTGCTAGTGGCTAAATCCACAACTAAGGTATTGACGAGTCTTTAGAGTCCACCACACTCAGTTACTCAGGTTTCGGGCGAAACGCTGTAGAGGCCGTATGGAGATATGACAGGGTTCGATCAGATACGTGCGGTATTGCACCGATCGTGATCGGACGGTTTTTACTAGCCGGCTTTGGCTTAAGCCGGATCCTAGTATAAGATAGTGTAGTTTTGTCTCTTTGCATTTGTGTTCAGTAGGAATACAAATGCGGGCATGTATTTGCAGTAGCGGGGTTTTCCTGTAATTTATTACGGGATCGGTTTTCTGGAGTTGCCAGTTTGCATTCCGTTCCGGCCGGTTTTCTTTTATTCTTTCACGGCCGGACTATCCGTTGGAGGGTGTTATTTGAACATTTGCAAATAACATTTAGTGGAGGGGTTTCTTGCATAATTGTAGCCTCTTCATCATGAGATCCTTTTCTAGTCACTTCCTTTGCATTAATTGGATGGTTGTTGATTTGGCTTTGGATTTGAAATGGAAGTGGTTTTTGATCATTATCTTTTCTTTTTCTCCTTGAAATTAATTCATTCCATTATCTCCATCATGACAAGGAGGGGCCGGCCACTTGATATGTGAGAAGGGGTCAAGTTTATATTTTTGTGTGAAAATGTTGCTTGCATGTCATTTCGTGGGCCCCCCTTCCCCTTGAGTGTGCTGGAGGTTAATATGAGAGTGTGGATTAATTTTCTTAGATGGGATGAGTTATATGAGTGTGCTGGAGTTTAAGATTGATGAGATGATGAATTATTTGATATAAGGTTGCTTTGAGCTTTTTGGTTTTTTCTCAGAGGCTGATGGTTTTTTTTTGGCCGAGCTCATTGCATTGCTTGCTCCATTTTTCCATCAAGCATCCATGAAAATTCTTGTGCACAAATTCCTCCATAAATGGCAACCTCATAAACCCCAAAGAGACATGGCTACTACACTATTCTACAGCATCCCTTGGACGTGTCGGCTAGACAACCTCGCGCCCGAGTTGCCTCGGTCAAGAGGTGGGAGCCCGTAAAAGATTCCGGCTACGTGGTGCCCTTTCCGACGAGGACGTGACGGACGGAGATTCCGCGGGAGATCGGAGTGGAGACGAAGACCGAAGGACACGGATCGCTTGGTATAGCTTCTCTACTCTTTTCTAGTTTGCTAGTCGCTTGGTTAATGGCCCGATCCGGGTGAAAAGTGCGCGGTGGTGCCGATTTGCTAGTTTGCAAAATTTTTGTTTCCGCGTTTCCGGCGTCGGATCGACGGCCGGGGCACCCCCGCGGACTTACACTTGTATCAGAGCCAGGTTCCGATCCTGGGACCTGTGGGCTAACACTGGAAAAATTTGGTGACCCAATTCGTCTGTACGGCCGCGGAACCGCGGCCATAACCCCACTTTGGCCGCGGTTCCGCCGCTGTAACATAGGTTCGTTGCACCATTTTTTTCAGTGGGTCCTAGTCTGGAAAATAGGGGTTTTGGGATATTATTTTTTTGGCCCATATTTTCTGTAAGTGCTACAGTACTCCTTGGGGCCCACTTTCATAAATTTGTTCGATCGGATATTTTAAACATGCCAGTTCACAGTATTTACATTATATCTGCGACCGTGAATGTCACTTGATCGGTAAATCCTGTCTGACTGCGATAGCCCGGTTAGACGGATTTGCGAACGTGACATTCACGTTGATGTTCTGTGTTTTGCTGTGATGTTGCAGATCGGTCGTGGGGATAGCCTGGATGCAATGTTAGTACAGTTCTGTTTTATATGTACATTTGATATTGCGGGGCGAGCTTCCGACATGTGGACTGCCGTCACTGCCTGTTTGTATTATTCTTTTGGGGCACGGCCAGGTTGCGGTCGATGTACCCGTTGTATGTATATTTTTACTTTCTGTACTAGGATTACCCCGCGGAGGGGTGCACGGATAGCCGGGTTCTAGAGGGCAACAAGACCGCATCTCATGGCATTGAGACGGAGGGGGCTTCACTCTAGGATTGGCGGGCTGTTCGCCGCACTCGTAGGGGGTACAGGTTGACCCAGGAGGGGTGTCCAAGTTGCTGGATTCCGTGAAGTGCTGGGTGGTCCATTCACGTTGCTGAAGGGGGTTGCCTCGCTTCAGGTTTTGGCGGGTGACTTGCCGCGCCCGTAGGGGTCTAGGTTTTATTGCACAGGCTATCCACACGACCAGGGGAACGTCGGGTTTCAGCAGCGGCTCTGTGAAACCCGGGGATCCCAGATATCTGTATTATTCTGTGTTGCTATACATTTCTGTATTGTTGCATCTTTATCACGCCTTGAGCGAAAATTATATATTATAAATATACTAGTAGATGTTGTATATGTTTTTCATCCGCGCTAGTCCAGTCCCCGCTCTGTCATTAGTTAGCTAACCTAACGGGTTATGACGGGACCCAGTGGCGAATGCGGATGGCATATACGTACGTCAGTATATTTTCGTTCTTTGTGGTGTGATCAATTGATGGGACTGCATTGATTCGGATCAATGGAAGATAAACAAACCTATTCTGATGTTGTTGGAACACTTTTTCAAAAAGCTGTTATTGCAAGGACGTTCACTTTTGTTTTGCACAGTGGTATTCAGTTGGAATATCCTGCTCCTCAGTCGACGAGGCAAGGGCCGAGATCCCTTCACCGGGAGTGACCCCTTGGACAGAAGTTTGCGTCAGGGCATTAACTTCACTATAGCCGATTACTTTTGCTTTGCATCGTGGTATTCAGTTGGAATATCCTGCACCTCATTCTACGGGGAAAGAGCCGAGATCCCTTCACCGGGAGTGACCTCTTTAGCAATGGTTTTCATCACTATATTTTCAAAAAGCTATCAGTTCCTTCAGTGATATCAAGTTCGTTACGTTAAAGGTTTTCGCCAGAAACCATTCGTAGCCCTCCGTCGTTTCATATGGATGGTCAATAGTATTCAAGCTGTGTATGTTGGCCAAAGTCAAGGCACAGTGTTTGGTAGCTGTTGGGTATTCATATGCAGCATAGATAGATGCGTTGGTTTGGGACAGTCGTACTGCCATTTTGGCCAAAGTCAAGGGTAGGTACGGGTGGGTTCAAATTAACCAGGAAAATGACGGGTAGAACTTGACATGTGACTTATGATATGTTGGCCAAAGTCAAGGTCATAAGAGCATGGGGCAAAAATCCACATCGGGAGTTTCAAAAGTACTGAAACTTGCCAGATATGCGCATGCCTTCTGGAGTGTGATAGCGTGAGCGGATTCTGTCACGTTATCATGCGATGATGGTTGGATCCCGATTCCCACTGATGAGTTGGTTTACTCCTCGGGTGATCCCGGCTAATTCTTCTTTCAGGTTTGGGGAAGAATTTGACGTTACAGTGGGAGGTTTCCAGATTAGATAAAGTGATAACCATTCTGATCTAGGTTAGAGTGCACGCTGAGTGTTTCTTTTCTCTCTCTCTTTGGCAGCGACCATTGACCCGACCCTAGACTATGACTCGGTGACCAAGTTGACCGAACCTTCTTAACACTGGCTTTTGGATTGTCAGAGTTGCAAACTTCATTGCCACTCCTACTTTTACCCTTTTCTCCAGGACACTCCGTATTACTACGAACGTCCACTTCCATTGGACAAAACCATCGTATGGTTATATACGAACTCGAAGAAATTCGAGGATGGTTTCTGGTTCAGGAGAAAACAAATAGGACTATTCGGTTGTCTTTTCCTTTCACCTTCTCTCATTGCGAGTACTCCTTAGTCTAGGAGATAGTACACCTATTACGCAAATTGGATAGTCTTCTTCCAAACCTTAGGCTGGTGCCGACCGGTAGGGAATGAAGAAAACCAATTAGCCTAAACGGTGTACAGAAGGTATTAAGTTAAGACAAAGCAAGGGATTAGTAAGAGGGCAAAGTAAATTGCAACTGCTATTCACGACCAAACCAAGTATTTCTTCTCCAATCCTAAATCACCTATTTCTAAGGTTTATTCGGTTGTCTTTTATCTTCACGTTCTCTCGCATTGCGAGTGTTCCTAGGATTAGGACAATACACCCTTTATGCTTATTGGATAGTCTTCTTCCAAACCATAGGCTGGTGCCGAACGGTGGGGAAGGAAGAAAACCATTTGGCCTAAAGGGGTGTACAGAAGGTAATGACTAAAGACATATAAAGGGATTTGGAAAGATGGCAAAGAATTATATGGTTATAGTTGTGAATCTGGATAATGGAAGAGGCATTACTAGGAATACCAGGATACCCCATCGAAACATTTTAATGTTTCAGTTTCACTGTGTACTGTTAAAAGAAAACTGATTTCCTAATTAGACACTTACTCCGGGGTATGTATTTACCAGGTTGGATTCTCATATCTGTATGGTTTTACAGATGATGAGTGGGAGTAAGTTATTGGGAATTAGGTGACCGTCCTCATTATATCGGGATTCGTTAGAATTGGTGATATTTGAGGAAGCCACCTGGGTTGTTTGCCGGTCGGCAAATATTTGGTTTTGAATATCCGTTGTTGTGCACCAATTTCAAATTGATATATCTGTACGTCTATTTTTATAGAGTGAGACATACCTTTTTGAAATTATGTCTATGACATTTACCTATACCAGTGGATGGTTAGGTAAGGAGTATTGAACAGCGGTGTAATTCTTCTTAACCAAAAGTACAGTTTTCAACCTACAACATACAGTGAATGAGTTATTAGACTCAGGGGACTTATACAGAGTATTGTATATTGTCCAGTGTCCATCAGGACAGTGGGGTTGGTCCTCGTACTATATTCGGTTTACTTATAACTTCTCTAGTTCTTAGACAAGTGTTTCGTAGAAACACAGGGTCCAAATTTTGAGAAGTTATAGGTATATGAATAAAGTAGAGAACCAGATATTGCAAGTATCAGGATTCTTCAAGGTGATCGAAGATGTAGATACTTGTGTATGGTATTCAGTTGATAGTAATGGTTAAGAGAACTTGCTTCTTTTTCAGGTTACTCATAATTGGAAGTATTCCTAAGTTGAGTAACGCTGATCGGCCTCACTTCCATTTAGTTGACATGCACTGGAGACAGCTGCATGATTTGAATCTGGTTCAATTAAATCAGTGCTTCTGTTTCTATATTGGATATAGAACAGTTTATATCTTGACATTGTTAAGGTACGGGGAGTTGTCCGGCTTATGCTTAAAACCAGACACTGGACAACTCAAGGCACGTTTCTGTAATGGCTGTTTGTGGGTTGACCCAGGCTATGACGAGGGTTGATTTTCTACCATCTGGAAGATCAATAGTGATATTGTTCTTGACACGCCACAGTTTTAATTAAAAATGGATTTTTTCAGAAAACAGTTGTGGGAGTATGGTAGAACTGGAAGTGATTCCAGAACCGCAAACGATTACTGAAGATTTGATAAGAACCTAAATATTCAATCTGGTTTGACATTCCATTGGCCACTCCGCAGATAAGGTGGGTAACCTCAGGCACCCGAGAGGTACTTCGGTATGCTCAAGGACGGTGGCAGAGAGGTTCTTGTTTACCCAGACTTGCCATTGCTGTTGTTCCAGACTGTGAGACCCGGCAGGAGGATGAGTATAGCGTCGTTCTAAACTGGCTTTAGAAGTGTACGTCTATATGACTCTGCGAGAGGGTTGTCGTAGTCAGTGGGAGCAGCGGAAGCATTGGTGGACAGTTGGCTTATGTCTATTTATAGACTAAAGCAGATATAGCGGAGATAGATCATTTATTTCTGATGTGACAGTCATAGGTTTGACTTCATCAGAATAGGGGATGGATCTGTTGAGAAGGTAGTAGGGTGTGATGTCCTGGTATTTGATGACATACACAGAGTAGGAAGTGATATTCCTATACTACGATCGGTTATACTTTGGTCTTCACACAGTGGTTTCTCCACACAGGACTTGGATATTATATCAGACATTCTGGTTACTAGTTCTATGGTTTTAGATCTAGATTTGGGTGGTTTCCCAATCAGGGTACTTAGACAGCATTCTAAGAGTATCTAGAATGGACGACTCCTGGCACGGTAGTGTACCTGCAGATGATGGAGTCACCCTCTCTAAAGGTGTCTTACAGACTAAAGAGGAGAGGGATGTGCATGATTGGCAGATCACTTGCTTAGGCAATTGAGTCAATCATGAGATGTCAAATACCACACCAGATGTTGTTCTTGCAGTAGGTGCAATAAGTTGATATTGATCCAATCCTGGAGAAACAATCGGGAGCAGTTTTAGAACATAAGTGAATGTTCTAGAGATATGATAACGGTAGCCTCCTTTGGGAGACAGTTATCATTCCAGGCTTCCAAGGTGACCTGGATGGCAGAGTGGCTGTCAGAGTTATAGTTTTCCTTCTGACGAGGGGCAGTTTATTAGACAGGTGGTCCAGGTAGATACTGAGGAAAGGCATGGCGCAGGATACTGATTAAGTTCAGTTGACGATACAGTCTAAGAAGTTTGGATTTGGAGTTCGCTTATGAGCTAGGTCCCATCAGATATCCAAACACATTCTAAGACAGGTATTGCTCATTTCGGGAGATGGCTTGCTCCGCGAACTTGAGATAAAGAGAGAAATAGAAAGAAACATCAGAGTGGATCCACTCACTGAGGCTATTCCTCGAACGCAATGGTTTCGCAAACGAGCTTTGTGAGACTGACTAGTAGAGGAGTTGGGTGTTCGGTATCACACGGGCTGTGAGTATGCGACATCGCAATAATTAGCCTTGAGTGCAAGTGGGAGATTGTTGGAGATAGTGCCCTCAGAGTCAATTATTGGATCACAGGCACGTGATTGCAATGATTGAGGGGAGGACCTGTCCCAGTAGGACAGTCTTACTCAAGATGATAGTATGCTATCTGGTTTACCTTTATCATCGTGTACTGCTTTAGGTGACCTCACAGGTCACTATTGCACGTTGATAGAGCCCCTAGGATTCTTGCTTGACTACCAGCAGTATGAGAGCGATCATATAAGTGAGAGCTGGAGTCTATAAGCACATCCTTAAAAGGTCCCTAGTCGTGGGAGTTTCGAGACAGGGCATCGATTCTCCAGAGTAGACTAGTGTATACAGTCGAGACCCCGACGAGGGGCGGTGGCCGGTCTCACAAGCCACTGGTGTCAGTTGGTTCACCTAAGATGTATACAGGTGCTCATTGGGTTATGAGTACACCGGACAGGACTCGCCGGGAACCTGCTAGTTGGGATTATACCAGACGTCAGATAGCAGTTCCCTGGTGACATGTATACAGGTTAGTTCATCGACCTGAGATCGTCATTTGTCTCGTGTGAGTTCCCACTGTGCTTTGATTACTACCCTACCACGGCTCAAAGGAGTCGTGCAAACAGGTTCTAGTTGGGTACAGTTGATTGATGTGAAAAAGTGTTTTTGTAGTTAACCGCAATCAGAACGGTGTCGCGTGTAGCTAGACCGAGGTGAGTACGGGTCGTCCTCAGGGAAACGTTGAATCTTTTACTCTTACTTTAGATGTGTTGAAGAAGGGGGGAGAAATAAGAATCTTGTGGAATGGTTTCTAGATCTACGTTAAGCAAGAATGCAAAAATATAGATCTAGATTATTTTAAGGATGTAGTTAATATAATAAGAGGGCTTGTAGGGTTCGTTAGGATTTAGTAGTCATGGATGATTATTTAAAAGTTACCCTTTTTATCCATTAATAGATTTAAAACTAGAACGACGGTGATGCGTGTAGATTAGGGTTTCTGGAGGGAAAAGGAATCCCACTCTTAACCCTTATCTCGACACGGAACTCCGTTCAAATCTAGCATTTACCAAAACAATCATTAATCTAATCTCTAATCGCGGTCGGAACTAGCAAAGAATTGCTAACATGCCCGATTAGGATGTTAATGATTCTTTTGATAAAGTTCATAAACTTTATAGGACTTAAAAAGGGTTTAGGGATGTTCATCATCCATTAGCCTACCCTAATCCTACGAACCCTAACAAGCGGAGAATTACTCACGCATGTTGGGAGAAAAAGAGATGGAGAGAAAATGCATAATTAAACTACAAAGAAATAGAATAAGAAAAAGAATTACCTTTATTAATCAACAAGATTCAAGTACACTTTGATTCCTTAGAAAATGATTACAAAAACCTAGTTTGCTTCTCGATCTCTTCTAAGGAGGTAGATGAACCGTTGATGATCAGCCTGGATGCGTGAGCCGTCTTGGACTTCGTGATCTCGTCGGTTTGATAGCTTTTCCAAGAGGCTCTCGGTGCCTTTTTATAGTGCAAAGCCAGAATCTTGTAGTTGAAAACTTGCTAAAATATAGCATAGATTTACCCCAAAAATCCTCTGCCCCTAACTCCCTGGAATTGCGGCGGATCCGCGGCAAATGGGGGCTAAGGCCGCGGATCCGCGGCCAACGGGTGAGATCTCTTGATCAAAATTCTTTTGCTTGCATCTTGTGACATGTGGCAATCCTAGGCACCTTTAGAATTCAGAAATCTTCTCTCGGTTGCTTCCAGACTTGGTCTCCAAGTTTTGTTTCTTAATTTGGCAAGATTTCTTCAACAACTTGATTTGCTTGATTCTAGCCTTGGAAAATTCTGCACAACTTGGAAATATTCTGCACAACAACTCAAATAAGATTTTAGTAGACTTTGTTCTACTAGGATTAGGTCAATAATATTATTTGCATACATTTTCCTACCAAATACTAATTAAAATATATTAACACATGGAAAATGGTGTTTTTACACATAAACCCTCATATGTATAATATATTATAATAAAGTCCCTTTTTAATATGAGAATGGTAGGAAAAATGTAATACAAATGTGCAGTTTTATCAACTGAACAAATACCCCCAAACTTATCTTTGATCGTCCCGAGCAAACTAGTTTATTTAAGAGGAGAAAAAGAAAGGAGAAAACTAAGCACACTTTCGTAGGCAGACACGATTGCACTGAGCACGTGCAACAAGCCGTTAAACCTCTAGGTGTCCCTAGTAGGAGGAGTGTTGTCTCCTGAGGGTTTTCAGCGGATTACACCCACAAAATCCAATAACAAAAGAAAGATGGTGAAATTTACATATAAAGACAAGAACCATAAAAGAAATACTTTGAAAAGAAGAGTTTTCAACTATGCCAGTTTTTCAGTTGTCATGAGCCTTATCTTAATAGTCATGAAAAGATGTTAGAAATCACATTATCCCTCAATAAAACATCGTCTTTATTCTTCATTCCTACCTTTCATCCAAACATTGATTATATACCCCTACGTGTGTGAAATGGTCATCCCTACACTCAGAGAATTCAATTCAAGCTATCATACTCTTGTCCATCTACCTTAGTACTTTTTAATTTGATGAATACTTAGAATTGCTCACACATTTTCATGCGACCGTTAATACTTCTTGAGGTACTAACCGACCGATTACTTATGTGCTTGCTGATTAGGTGATAGTATTTTCCTCGTCTTGTACTACCTAAGGCTTAGCAGTGACTCCCAGACCAGTTGGCCTTAGGGCACTAGGTGAAGAGGCACCCTCGCTATATTTTTTTTATTGCTGCCTTGGCGATAACAAAACTAGTGTTCATTTTTCTTTTCACCATTTTTATATTTTCCTCATCAATTTTTTTTTATTTCCTTCATACTTTGGCTTTTAGACAAGAGCATTTCAAGGTATCCTCTACTATCCCGAGTTTCAAGACGTGTGTAAGTGAATATAGTAGGGTATCAACATTCAAATGTTCGGCTTCCAGAATAGAAACTATTTTTTAGACTTATTTTTATCCTCAGATTAGTGACTTCCTTCATCTTACTAACCCTTGGGACAACAGCTCATAATTACTTATTACTAGTTCGTTTAAGAAACTTCTAATTTTCTTGGTTTTCTTAAACTATTCCTATCTTTTGGATGTAATTTTTCACTTTCTACTCTTTTGTTATAAAAGATTTTTTTTTTAAATTTTTGAAAACGTTGTGCTTATGCAAAGTATGATGCAAATTGATGTGTAAATAAGCACAAACCTCCCCCAAACCTGTTTACAGCAGTGTCCTCACTGATGTCATCCGTTAAGCTCAAAAAAAAACCTGTAGACTTGGGAGGAAATTATTAATCGGGGCAAGAATATATGAAAGTGAAAATCCTCCCCCAAATTTATTTTAGGCTCACAATTTTGTAAAAATCATTTTCTTTCAAGAGCCAAAATATACCACCCCTCCCCCAAACTTAAGTTAAACAATTTTAATCTTTTAAAATCACATGAGGGGGTCAAGGTTATTGGTTAATGCCAAGCTTTGCAAAGACCGAAGGTCAACACCAACCATTCAAAAATTTTATCGATGAAGCACCAAGGTTGGTGGAAGAACATGTCATCTATTGACGTGAAGAAGTGGGGAGGTGACAAGAGGTGTATTGGAAAAGGATTGCGTCTCAATTTGGAGAGACGACACAGTGATAGTAATGATGGATTACTCGCATTGTCATGATTGTCCAAAAGAGGGGGTGGAGGTCCAATTTCTTCATCTTGGAGTTGATTCATCTCAACACCCGTGTTTTGTAAAAATGCGAGTTCATCAGCGAAAATTTCCTCAAAGGTTTCATCGATACCCCGAAAAATAATGTCATCAGAAAAAATGGGGTGATCGTCAGACTCAATATAAAGTTCCTCATTAGATGTTGACCCGGACAATTCGGTGGAAGAGTAAATGGTTGGGTCAAACAACAACATATGAAAAGAGTCTGTATCATGAGGTTGATCAAATTCGCTGCTGTCGACATCCATTAATTCGACAGAACACACATGAGCATAGGGTTCGGAGGGTTCACTTCCCAACTTGTAAATGTTAAGCTCAATTGACTTCTTTCCAAAGGATAGGGTCATAGAGCCGTTTCTACAATTAATTACTGCGTTGGAAGTGGCCAAAAAGGGTCGACCGAGTATCACCGGAATTTGATTGCGTGGGTTTGCTACAGGTTGTGTATCTATAACGATAAAGTCTACAGGGAATATGAATTCCCCGACTTTGATTAACACATCCTCTAGCTCACCCCTAGGTTGGGTGATAGATCGATCGGCCATCTGAAGAGTGCAATGCGTTGGCTTTAACTCTCCGATCCCTAATTGCTCATAAACAGAATACGGAAGCAAGTTAACACTAGCACCTAGATCGAGTGGAGCACGATTGATATTTTTACCCCCAATAGAGATTGAAATTGTAGGACTTCCGGGGTCCTTTCGTTTCTTGGGTAGTTGTTGTGTAAAAGCAGTGCTCACATTACTCGCAAGGAAAACTTTTTTAGGTACTTGAACTTTTCTCTTCCTAGTGCACAAGTCCTTTAGGATTTTCGCATATGACGGAACTTGCTGAATAGCATCTAGGAGAGGAATGTTTATGTTAACTTGCTTAAAAATTTCCACGATCTTCTCCATTTGTGGACTTGGTCTGTTGCCCCTTAATCTGTTTGGATAAGGTGCTTGATCAATAAGTTTTGGGTCCAACGTTTGTGGAGAAGACTGTGGGGATGGATTCGATCCCAAAATTGGAGTGGGAATCGACTTAGATAGATTTGGCGAAATGTTCGAGCCTTGGGGAAAACGGAGAATAGGCTCGGATGAAGGTGGAAGACTAGACGAATTAGGGGAAGAAGAAGAAGAAGAAGGGGTATCAAATGTGTCACTATCATCAAACTGCTCACCCACTTGGTTATTCAGCACTCTCCCCGATCTCAACGTAGTAATGGCATTCACATTATGACTTTGTGAATGGCCAGGATTCGGTAGGGGTTGATATGGGAGTTTCCCTTTCTCTCTCGCACTCATTGCGGCGTTTAACTGTGCGATTTGGTTTTCTATTGATTTAATACTCTCACCATGGGAGGAGGAGTTTTTCGTTAGGGTATCACTAGAAGACCATATCTCAGCCGAATTTTGCATGGATTGTTTCATGAACATATCCAAAGTTTGTGCAAGTGAGTTGTCAGTACCGGCCACTTGTAGTGTAGAAATGTTGGCCGGATTTTGGAAATTTTATGACTGAAAGGGGGGCTGATTCTGTGGTTGTGGTTGCTGTGGAGGAGGTCTTTGATAATTACTTTGTTGGTTTTGATTCCAAGCAAAGTTAGGATGATTCCTCCATCCTTGATTGTACGTAGAAGAATAAGGGTCATTTCTAGGTCGCTGCTGAAAAGCAGCATTAGCTTGAAACGATGCATTCATAGGACATTCTTCCGTTAAGTGTGAAGGATCCGAACAGCAATCACAGACGGTCTTAGGAAGCGTAACCTGATTTAGGGAGACTGATGAGAATCTGCTCTCAATAGCGTCGAGTTTCTTCTGCATCGCTGCCATTTCGGCTTTCACTGCGATGGAAACATCAAGCTGGTGAACTCCTCCCCTAGATGAAGGTGGTCTTACGCTTTCCCACTGCAAAGTGTGTTCAGCGAGGTCTTCCAGATACTTCCAAGCTTCACCGTCATCTTTAGACATGAAATTGCATTGACACATTGTTTCAAGCATCTGCTTTGTCGCTGAATTAATGCCCTCATATATAATCCGACATAAATCCCATCTATTGATTCCATGATGAGGACATTGGACAAGCAGATCTTTGAAACATTCAAAGCACTTCCAAAATGGTTCATTGGGAAGCTGGGTGAACTGGTTGATCTCGCTCCTAACACGTGCAGTCTTATGGTTTGGGTAAAACTTCTTAAGAAATGCTATGACGAATTCATCCCAATTAGTGATAGAGTGTGCGGCAGTATTATAAAGCCATTTTTCTGCCAAGTCGCACAGTGTGAATGGGAGAAGACGTAAGCGCATAGCATCTAAAGTCAATTGTGAAGTACCCATCATTGCGCATACGTTTTCGAATTTGGTGATGAAAACGTACGCGTCTTCCGACTCAAGCCCGTGAAATTTGGGCAGCAGATTGATATAGTGGTGTTTAATTTCGAAATTATCCCCGTTAGGTGGTGGAAGAGATAGACAAGTAGGAAGAGGACCATGAATAGGATATCATCTCTCTTGGAGAGAGATGCGCGGTGGATTCTGCTCACCTGCGGGCGGTGGCAGCGTGGTTTTATAATTAGATGGAGTGCCGTCCATCACGGTCGATGTGGTGTGTGGTGGGGGAAAAGAAGATGAAGAAGTACCGATTTCGGCGTTGATAGCAGGAACGCGGACAAGACGGGAACTAGGATCCCGTGTCCAGCCGAGCATGCACTAAGCGGGTTTAGTGCAAGTGGCAGCGTGTGTGTGATTTAAAATTGGCTTGTTTTGAAAAAGTGGGACTCAAGACAAATCACCCTAAGATGCACAAGCAATCCTAGAACTAAGGTTACCTAGGTCCAGTCTCTAGACCGCTCCTAGACTTCCAAAGGACAAGCCGCAGGATCAATCCTCTACCGCCTCCGTACTACCCTTGTAGCCAGGTAAGTGCCAGGTATGTAGGAAGGAACCACAGTAGTGGGCCTAATTAAAAACCACTAGCCTTTGACACACTTGCCTAGGCACTACAAAAGTAATGCGGATAAACGATAGATTACCCACGACCTTCCTCTGTCCTTATTGAGCGCGACAGTCCTTAGAGTCTGGTCTAGATATTTTTTAAATTAATGAAGGGTTGATCTATATGCTCAGTTTGTGATTTGTGGGGCTTAGGAAGGGTGATGAAATCCCCACCTAATCTTGATTTGGTTTTTGCCTCTTAGAGTCCGTATTAAATATGCAAAACAAAACCAATCACAAAACTTTTGCAAAAAGATTTCTTTTTTTTTAGCGGCGCAATTTTGCAAAGAATCCTGCAGAAAATAGATTTTATTGGATTCGAGGAGAGAAAGAAGGAGTTAAGAAAGATACCAGAGAATTCTGTGGCCCTAACTCTTCTATCCTGCCGCGATTCCGCCGCCAAAGGTGCCTTTATGCCGCGGTTCCGCCGCGTGGTAGAGAGAACAGTTGATGAAAATTTTTCTGTGATCTCCTTTGCTCCTCTGGATCTCTAAAAATGTCTCTTTTTCCTGTTTTCCTCAATTCTGTGACTCCAGATCTCCTTGCAAAAATCCACGCACAAATCGTTAAATATGCAATTTGCAGTTTTGTTTTAATAATGATATGGATCGTCTAAGAATTCAACACAAATAGTAAAAATAAAAAATTACGCACGTATCCCCGGCAACGACGCCATTTGATTGGTCTCGAAAGAGTGTGTGTTTGTAGTTTAACAGCAATCAGAACGGTGTCGCGTGTAGCTAGACCGAGGTGAGTACGGGTCGTCCTCAGGGAAACGTTGAATCTTTTACTCTTACTTTAGATGTGTTGAAGAAGGGGGGAGAAATAAGAATCTTGTGGAATGGTTTCTAGATCTACGTTAAGCAAGAATGCAAAAATATAGATCTAGATTATTTTAAGGATGTAGTTAATATAATAAGAGGGCTTGTAGGGTTCGTTAGGATTTAGTAGTCATGGATGATTATTTAAAAGTTACCCTTTTTATCCATTAATAGATTTAAAACTAGAACGACGGTGATGCGTGTAGATTAGGGTTTCTGGAGGGAAAAGGAATCTCACTCTTAACCCTTATCTCGACACGGAACTCCGTTCAAATCTAGCATTTACCAAAACAATCATTAATCTAATCTCTAATCGCGGTCGGAACTAGCAAAGAATTGCTAACATGCCCGATTAGGATGTTAATGATTCTTTTGATAAAGTTAATAAACTTTATAGGACTTAAAAAGGGTTTAGGGATGTTCATAATCCATTAGCCTACCCTAATCCTACGAACCCTAACAAGCGGAGAATTACTCGCGCATGTTGGGAGAAAAAGAGATGGAGAGAAAATGCATAATTAAACTACAAAGAAATAGAATAAGAAAAAGAATTACCTTTATTAATCAACAAGATTCAAGTACACTTTGATTCCTTAGAAAATGATTACAAAAACCTAGTTTGCTTCTCGATCTCTTCTAAGGAGGTAGATGAACCGTTGATGATCAGCCTGGATGCGTGAGCCGTCTTGGACTTCGTGATCTCGTCGGTTTGATAGCTTTTCCAAGAGGCTCTCGGTGCCTTTTTATAGTGCAAAGCCAGAATCTTGTAGTTGAAAACTTGCTAAAATATAGCATAGATTTACCCCAAAAATCCTCTGCCCCTAACTCCCTGGAATTGCGGCGGATCCGCGGCAAATGGGGGCTAAGGCCGCGGATCCGCGGCCAACGGGTGAGATCTCTTGATCAAAATTCTTTTGCTTGCATCTTGTGACATGTGGTAATCCTAGGCACCTTTAGAATTCAGAAATCTTCTCTCGGTTGCTTCCAGACTTGGTCTCCAAGTTTTGTTTCTTAATTTGGCAAGATTTCTTCAACAACTTGATTTGCTTGATTCTAGCCTTGGAAAATTCTGCACAACTTGGAAATATTCTGCACAACAACTCAAATAAGATTTTAGTAGACTTTGTTCTACTAGGATTAGGTCAATAATATTATTTGCATACATTTTCCTACCAAATACTAATTAAAATATATTAACACATGGAAAATGGTGTTTTTACACATAAACCCTCATATGTATAATATATTATAATAAAGTCCTTTTTTAATATGAGAATGGTAGGAAAAATGTAATACAAATGTGCAGTTTTATCAACTGAACAACAGTCCCGAGCCACATGGAGGCAGTGAGCGGATCTGCAGGGGTTCATCTCTCCCGGTGTTGGGGGTGAGGTCGCGCTGTGTCGAGGAGAGCCAGAACATGAAAAGTCCTTGGCCAAGGCGGGAGATTTGCTGGTGGGTATTCCAGTAGTATCTCAGGGTGTTCTGAGTTACACCCCGACACGACTTGTACCGCTTTTGGGGGTCTGACTTTTACCAACCCCTTAGGCCCGCCATGCGATGCTCATAGACGAACCGACCGGACTGTACGGATATTGTCACTGACAGGCTCAGTAGGGTGTCAGGATGAGTTCGCTCATCGACGTCCCTTTTTGTCAATACCTGGTGGCCCGTCACGTATTGACTTATACCTCTGACGTGCTAGTGGTTAAATCCACAACCAAGGTATTGACGAGTCTTTAGAGTCCACCACACTCAGTTACTCAGGTTTCGGGCGAAACGCTGTAGAGGCCGTATGGAGATATGGCAGGGTTCGATCAGATACGTGCGGTATTGTACGGATCGTGATCGGACGGGTTTTACTAGCTGGCTTTGGCTTAAGCCGGATCCTAGTATAAGATAGTGTTGTTTTGTCTCTTTGCATTTGTGTTCAGTGGGAATACAAATGCGGGCATGTATTTGCAGTAGCGGGGTTTTCCTGTAATTTATTACGGGATCGGTTTTCTGGAGTTGCCAGTTTGCATTCCGTTCCGGCCGGTTTTCTTTTATTCTTTCACGGCCGGACTATCCGTTGGAGGGTGTTATTTGCACATTTGCAAATAACATTTAGTGGAGGGGTTTCTTGCATAATTGTAGCCTCTTCATCATGAGATCCTTTTCTAGTCACTTCCTTTGCATTAATTGGATGGTTGTTGATTTGGCTTTGGATTTGAAATGGAAGTGGTTTTTGATCATTATCTTTTCTTTTTCTCCTTGAAATCAATTCATTCCATTATCTCCACCATGAAAAGGACGGGCCGGCCACTTGATATGTGAGAAGGGGACAAGTTTATATTTTTGTGTGAAAATGTTGCTTGCATGTCATTTCGTGGTCCCCCCTCCCCTTGAGTGTGTTGGAGGTTAATATGAGAGTGTGGATTAATTTTCTTAGATGGGATGAGCTATATGAGTGTGCTGGAGTTTAAGATTGATGAGATGATGAATTATTTGATATAAGGTTGCTTTGAGCTTTTTGGTTTTTGCTCAGAGGCTGATGGTTTTTTTTTGGCCGAGCTCATTGCATTGCTTGCTCCATTTTTCCATCAAGCATCCATGAAAATTCTTATGCACAAATTCCTCCATAAATGGCAACCTCATAAACCCCAAAGAGACATGGCTACTACACTATTCTACAGCATCCCTTGGACGCGTCGGCTAGCCAACTTCGCGCCCGAGTTGCCTCGGTCAAGAGGTGGGAGCCCGTAAAAGATTCCGGCTACGTGGTGTCCTTTCCGACGAGGACGTGACGGACTGAGATTCCGCGGGAGATCGGAGTGGAGACGAAGACCGAAGGACACGGATCGCTTGGTATAGCTTCTCTACTCTTTTCTAGTTTGCTAGTCACTAGGTTAATGGCCCGATCCGGGTGAAAAGTGCGCGGTGGTGCCGGTTTGCTAGTTTGCAAAATTTTTGTTTCCGCGTTTCCGGCGTCGGATCGACGGCCGGGGCACCCCCGCGGACTTACAGTATAGGGTGTTCTCTTCACAAAGTTCATGACCAAGTGAAGATGGAGCTTGAGCTTGAGTCTCCTCGACGTAGATCATCTTCGGCCTCGAAGTCAACGACCTAGCCCGCCCATTTCTCCGAAGAAACCATCGCTAGGGTCCGGGACCCGATGATCGCAGTGAAGGGACGTCAACACGGAGCTTTAGAAGTGAAGGACCGGATCTACAAAGGTTGTAATCCCTTTCACTTAGTAGTAAAGTGGTTTATTTGCTTGCTTTCGCCTTACCTCTAGTAAACGATCTTGATTAGGGTTCTTCGGCACATATAAAAATTTGATTTTGGCATGGTTGATGCCTTGTAGAACCTCATGAGTGTGCCTAGGAACCCTACAGTGGTATCAGAGCCTAGCTAGAGCTTTAGGCGAAGTGTAGACGAAGTTAGAAACCCGATCGAACCCCGAAACCCTAATCAAAACCCTTCTCTGTACATTTTTTGAAACTGTGGATTTTTGTGAATTAAAAATACTCAAAAAATTCAGCAGGGTTATCTAAGAATTACTGTGCAGCACGTGACCACAATTCGATCAAGGCGCCGCGGAACCGCGGCCGTACCCTAGGTCACGCGGCGGTTCCGCGGCCATACAGTGGCTTCTGACTTCACTGTTTGCACAGTAATATCTTTATTTAATTCCTGTGTTTTCTAGGAATTTTTAATATTTACTCAAGAGTTGAGTTTTCTGGGTTGCATTGGGGACTCGATGATTCGATCCGATTATTTAACTTTTTTTATTTTGTTTTCCGTGTATTTTAGAACGTGTTTAAATGTTCGACCGGATATCAATATCTCACTTTTTCCCCTGCCGGAAAATTTCGAAGTGTTGGATTTTTCCGTAGTTTAAGAACGTTCTAAGTAGTGCAAGTAACGCGATGGACCCTCTAGAAGACAACAAACCTTAACTCGATTATGTGACCGTCTTGAACTGCCTTTTGAACCTTAGGGTTTGGGGCAGTACGGCGTGCCACATGTGAGGCGTTGGCTTGACCCTTCTACGGCTGGACCGTTGGTACTGTGGCATGAAGTGGATGTTTTAAAACTTATTTCAAGTGTTGAGCTTTTCGGGAAAACTTAGGTGTTTGATTGTTCGATCGGAAAGTTTAACATTGTCTATTTATCTGGAATGTGATACAATATTTGGAATCCACAAGTAGTTATGAGATAACTAATTTGAATATTATAAATCTAGCAGTTTATTCTCACTTGATCGGTTGCCACGGGATTTTGATGTGATCAAAAGTCCGTCGCAATCACGTTGCGTATGCGGATACTCGCCGATAAACTTAATAGACAGCCACGCCCCATAGCCCCGACCAAGTGACTGTAGGAGAACCCTGTCGCCAAAAGCATCCGTTCGGGTGCTCGCGGCAGCGGTGTTCCGCCTTAGTGCACTTCGTCGACGGCATCTAGGGGTGCGGCCGTCTACTAAAGTTTGCGACGAGCATTCGTTAAGGATGTCGGGAATCTTGTTGAATTGCCTGACTTGATATTAAAAAGAGTTTTCGATAATGAGACTAAAATGCGAGGTTTATAATTGTTAGGCATGCGATATCTAAGGAATTCATTTGGTTAGACATGTGATGTCTAAGAAGGTTGCGGATTCCAACTGTTGTAGTTTTACACTTTCTTTTCTGCGACCGTAAGTGTAATTGTGATATCGCCGGTTTCGTTGCTATATGTCAACGACAATTGGGATGGGCATATTTACTTACGTTGATGATATGTGATGTTATGTGTTGCTGGATATGTTATATTGGATCGTCGTGTTTGAATAGCCGGGTTTTTTTTATGTGAGATGAGTGTCTTTCTTTTTTCATTCTGTAAAAACTTGTATGTAATATTCTTTTATTGGGGCACTTCCGGGTTGAGGATGATGTCACCATTGTATATTATTTACTTTTCCGCATTAGGATAGACCCAAGGAGGGGAGCACAAGTAACCGGGTTCTAGGGTCCAGTGGGAGACCATCTCGAGGAGTCGAGTCCGGGTCTCCTAACTTTAGAATTGGTAGGGTTGCTTGCCGCTCTCGTAGGGGTCTAGAGGTGTGGGATTGGCTATTCATCACGACCGTGGAATCCGTGTTTTATACAGGCTCAAAATAAAACACGGACGTCCTAGTATATCCAATATTTCATATGATATTTTCTGCTGCGTTATCTGTGATGTGATCATGTGATTTGTTCAGATAGATATTGTATATAGTATATATGATATATTATATAGACGTTGCTTATGTTTTACACCCGCGCTAGCCCTGCCCCGCTCTGCCGTTAGTTACCTAACCTAACGGTGCAGACGTGACATCGAGGCGAATGCGGATGGCATAAGCGTACGTTATATTTATCTGTGATGTTTAGGTGGACTTAATTGATGGGACATTCATTAATGAAAGAAAATAAACTTAAATAATGTTGTGGAATCGAATTTCAAAAAATTAGGTGGCTCTAGTTGTTGCTTTGCATAGCGGTGTTCCTTGCAGAACATCCAGCACCTTATTCGATGAGGAAAGAGCCGACGATCCCTTCACCGGGAGTGACCTCTTTAGCAATAATTAGCAGATGCTACAACCTTCGGTTTGTCTTTTGACTGCTTTTATAGTTCTTGCTTTGCATAGTGGTATTTTGAATATCCTGCATCTCATTCGACGAGGAAAGAGCCGAGATCCTTTCACCGGGAGCGACCTTTTTAGCGAAACTAGCAAAAGCCTCAAAAGCACTCCATTTTTAAAACCATTTGATTCCGCAACGAGATCAAGTTCAAAGTGTTAAAGGTTTTCTTAAAAACCATCCGCAACCCTCCGTAATTTTAGGAAGTAGAGTACTTAGTATTCGTGCTGTGTTTGTTGACCATAGTCAAGGCACAGTGCACGATAGCTAAGTGATGTCTTCCTACACCGCATATGATGCGATTAGTTAGGACAGTCGCGTGACTTTGTTGACCTTAGTTAAGGGTCATATGGGTGGGTCTAATTAATCACGAAATGACGGGTAAAACTTGAGTAGTGCTTATGATTTGTTGACCATAGTTAAGGTCATAAGTGCTAGGGGTAAAAACCTTTATCGAGAGTTTCAAGTGTTGAAATTTGCAATAAGATTGCATACCTTCTATATGATAGTTGGATCCCGATTCCCACTGCGAGTAATTGTTATTCCTGGGAGAGTTTTGCACTTTACAATTAGCCGATCAAGTAGGTGTCTAGAAAGGTGTGAACGGGGTTACGCCCCTGGGAAAACAATGTTTATTTTAATTAGGTCCGTGCGAAAGCACGGGGAACCTCCCTCAAAGTACCGGCACTGGCCTGGCTGAAAGGTTGGCGAACTTGTAGAGTGTAATTAATCCCAGCCACTCTTTCCTTTTAGGGTTTGAAGGAAGATTTGATAAAAACAGTGGGAGCCATCCTGATTAGATAAAATATATAACCAATCTAATCTTGCAAGAGCGCACGCAGAGTGTTTTCTTCTCTCTCTCTCCAGGTCTCTCTCTCCAGGTAGCGACCATGTCACGCCTTAATCAAGATAATAATATGGATGTATTGACCGAACCCGCTTGTTATACTGAGCTGGGGAACGTTGGTCCCGCTCCAACTTATAATTGTTATAAGACCGAGCAGGAAATAGGGGAATACCAGGATTCCCATGCCGCCCAAACGAAGAAAGTGCATGAGATGCATCTCCTTCGGGTGCGTTCATTACAAAGAACTGTTTCTCAGTATCCTCTGTGTCCTGGGTATTTGATACCGGATCAGGATCCCAGATATGTAATTTGTTACATAGGGTTACAGAAAGGTAGAGAACTGAGAACGGGTGATAAGTTTCATGAGACAGAAAACGGTGCAAGTGTTGCAGCCAAGTCTGTTGGTCACTATCACCCTGTATTACCAGAATACACTGATTCTGAACGAATGTTATTAGATACCGAACCCGATATACAACATCATATCAGTCTCTTTATTTACTAAAGAAGGATATAATTTTGTATTGTTGGATAATGTTTTGCACATATCCTATATGAAGAGTTGATCAGTTCAGGCACGTTATCTAAAAGCATAAACATTCTAAATCAGACCATAGTTCTTAGTATACAGAACACACACGAGAGGAAGAGTTCAGAAATGAATGAATTCTTCTTGTGGCATTGTAGACTAGGTCATATCAATGCGACCCGACTAGCTAAGTTACATTTAGATGCATATTTAAATCATTTTAAATTTACATCTTATGAAACCTGCCAGTCATGTCACAAAGATAAGATGACCATAGCTCTGTTTACTCGAAACAGAGAAAGAGTTAATGAACTCTTGGGACTGATACATAATGATGTATAAAGGTCCCCAGTCTACATATGCCAGGACTGGTTCTTTGTACTTCCTTACATTCACTGATGATCTCTTAAGATTCAGACACATGTTCTTGTTGAAACACATGTCTGAAGCTTTTGAGAAATTCAAAGAATATAAGTCAGAAGTAGAGAACCAAAAACCGGGTAGAAGTATTATGTCCTATGATAAGATCAGGGAGGAGAATACTTATTCATGGAATTCTTGGACTATTCTAAAAGAGAATGAGATTCTCTCTCAGCATTACATCTCTGAATACACCACAACACAATGGTGTATCGGGGCGGAGCAATCGCACCCTATGAGATATGGTGCGCTCTATGATAAGTACTACTGAGTTACCTATTTCCTTTTGGGGGTTGTGCACTTGAGAAGCTGCATACCTATTGAATTGGGTTCCAATCAAATCCATTTCCTACCACTTCATATACGATATGGAATGGGAAGAGCCCATATCTTAAGTTTGTTAAGATTTGGGACTTTCCGGCCTATGTCTGAAAGCAAAATCGGGACAAGCTCGAGGCAAAGTCAGTCCTATAGAAGTTTGTTGGATATCCCAAGCATTCGCAAGGGAATATCTTCTACCTAACAGAGGAACAAAATATGTTTTGTTTCTCAACATACCACCTTTGTGAAAGGGAATTTCTTATGAACAAATTAGTGGTCATGAGGTAGAACTGGAAGGAGTTCCAGCCAGACAAACTACAGCAGATGATTTGGTAGAACCAAAGGATTCAATATATTCCGACGACCTCTGCCTCTCCGCCGATCTAGCAGGGTTACTCATCCACCTGAGAGATACTTTGGTTTGTCGATGACAGTGGGAGAGAGGATTTCATCATGAGATGACGACCTAACTAGTTTTGAGCAGGCCATCAAGAGTAGGGACTCTATAAGAATGGCTGGATGCTTAGCGATCTGAGATGGAATCCATGTACACCAACAAAGTATGGACTTTGGCTGCTATATCTGAAGGGTTAAGTCCCCATCAGCAGCAAGTATATCTTGAGAAGATTACTTGGTGTAGATGGAAAAGTTGAGACTTTCAAAGCTAGACTTGTTGAAGGTTTTCTTCATCGACCAGGCATGGATAATGATGAAACCTTTTCCAGTGGCTGTGCTTAAGTCCATCCGGATCCTACTTGCCATTGCTACATACCATGATTACGATATCTGGTGGTTGGGTGTCATGACTGCTTTTCTAAATATTGATTTAGAAGAGAGCGTCTATAAGTACACAGCCAGAGGGCTTCATAGATAGTGGAAGCAGCGGAAACGTGTGCAAGTTGCTTTATAGAATAAAGCAGGCATCGCGGAGTTGGAACATCTGTTTTGATGCCGTAGTCAAAGTGTTTGACTTCATCAAAATGGTAGATGAACCTTGTAGATACAAAAAGGTAGTAGAGAGTAAGGTGGCCATCCTCGTATTGTACGTGAACAACATACTCTTGATAGGAAAAGAGTTTCCTATGCTACGCTCGGTCAATCTCCTCTTATCTCATGGATTCTCCATATAGGATCAAAGTGATACCTCCTAAATCCTGGGTTTTGGATCTATGAGATAGATATAAATGGATGTTAGGATTCTCACTAGGTGTAGTAAGATGGTATCAATGGATCCTGGGGAGAATCACTGGAAAGGTTCCAGGGTGATAAGGACGACTGAATGTCAGTCGCAGGCATTGTCTTTACCCTCCATGGAGGGACGGTATGTTGGAAGAGTTCCAAGCTAAGATACCATGGCAAACTAGACGATAAAGGCTGGTGACATCGCTATCAAAGATACTACCAAAGAGGAAGTTTGAGTGTATATTAGTTCATGAGATGAACTAGGTTTTTACCATTGTGTGATAATGGAAGTGTGGCTTTTACCCAGGAACCCCGGTCCCATCAGTGACCCAGACATATTCTGAGGCAGTATCACCTGATCATGGAGATAGTTGATCTCCAGCGTGATCGAGGTTAGAAGAGTAGACTCAGAGGATAACACGGCGGATCCACTCACAAAGCCCATTTCCCAGAGAGAGACTTATATGGGATGGTTGAGTATGAGATACTGCAACCACTGCTACAGATGGCCTTAGTGCAAGTGGGAGATTTTTAGGTATATGTATGCCCTAGAGGCTATTACTGTACATTAGATGTATATTGTAGTGGATGCTAGGACATATATAGGTAGGACTTTCTTGCTCGACATGATAGTACGCTATCTGGTTGCTCTTTATCTTAACATGTATACTTACGGTCTCTCTATTACATGTTGATAAAGCCCTTAGGATATGTACTCGACTTGCAGGACTATGATGCGGATCATACTAGTGGGGCCTGGGTAGTCCATGAGTACATCCTTCAATGTTCCTAGTCGTAGGAATATCGAGACGGGGCATCGATATTCCAGAGTAGACTAGCGTATATCTTCTCGACCTATGTGATGGGCGATGGATGATCACATATCCATTGGTGTTTGACATCAGAGATGGTATGTGGGTGCTCAGTGGAGACTGGGTACACAGAACGGACTCGCCGAGAACTCCCAGATGGATTATACCTCACGTCAGATGGCAGTTCTCTGGTGACACTGGTACAGCTTAGTCTGTTGACCCGAGATCGTCATAGAGTCTTGTGTGTCTCCCACTGTGCTTTGATTTCCACCCTACCACGGCTCTACTGAGTCGTGCAAACAGGTGGTTTTTGGGTACAGTCCCGATTCATATGGAGGCAATGAGCGATAGGAGGGGATTCGTCTCTCCCGGTATTGGGGGTTGATGTTGCGCTATGCTCGACTGGCCATAACTGGAAATCCCTGGCCAGGGTTGCACCGATTTACTGGTAAGTGTTATCAGTAGTTTCATGCTTGTTATGGACCTTACATTGGCATGACTTATCAAGCTACTGGGGTCTGACGTTTACCATCCATAGACGAGATATGCAACATATCAAACGAACAGACCGGACTGTGCGGTAAGTGTTACTGGTTGGATTCGCAGGAGTGTGAGCAGTCTTGCTCGTTGATCTTTTGATCGCTCAATACCCGGATGGCCGTTACGTTTAGCAGACTGCTTGCGGCTTGTGGGTGATTGATATGATCACCACCTACTGCCGGCGTATTGACGAGTCTTTAGAGTCCTACACAGAGGTTTCCTGGCTCAAGCGAAAAGAAATATGAGTGCATATGAGATATGTGCGGGACCGAGAATAATATCAGTATGTGATACTGTGTTCTATTCTCGCGATTTGTATCATCGGACGGTTATATGAGATATAGCCGGGTTACCGAATCAAGTGTTGATTCGATACATTGATACACTTGATATTAGTCGGTTATATGCGATATGACCGGATCATTAAATCAAGTATTGATTTAATGATTTAATGTATAATTATATATTTGATATATTACTTTACATTAACTAGTATTGGTTCACTTAAGATTGATTTTTCTCACTTGATGTGCACAAGTTGTATATGTGATATATATTTGTGCACTAGTTTGTATCATGTTTGATGATACATGCAAACTTGGGTGTGTGTATGACTTACACCATATTTAGGTTAATGGTTAAGGTTTTTAATTATTTAGTAATTCAAAAATGGTGGTTTTCTTTGTCTTTGCTTGAAGCTTCATGAAGCTTTCAAGCATCTTTGACAAAGTCCACCATTTTGTTTTACATGACATTTTCACTAACCTAACCATTAACTTAAACTCTAGTTTAGTCTCTACAGAGGTCAAACTCACCCATGGTTGCATTATGATATACTTCACTTGATTATTCATTTTTAATTTGTTTTATTATTCATATTCTTTTCTTTCTTCTTCATTTTCTTCAAGTGAAGAAAGCTTTCTAGAAAAATATCAAGTGAAGATTTAGAGTGAGAAATCCAAATCTAAAGTAAACCCACTTCCTATTTCTTCATCCTCTACCACTTGCCATGTAGTATAGGGTGTTCTCTTCACAAAGTTCATGACCAAGTGAAGATGGAGCTTGAGCTTGAGTCTCCTCGACGTAGATCATCTTCGGCCTCGAAGTCAACGACCTAGCCCGCCCATTTCTCCGAAGAAACCATCGCTAGGGTCCGGAATCTCGATGATCGCAGCGAAGGGACGTCAACACGGAGCTTTAGAAGTGAAGGACCGGATCTACAAAGGTTGTAATCCCTTTCACTTAGTAATAAAGTAGTTTATTTGCTTGCTTTCGCCTTACCTCTAGTAAACGATCTTGATTAGGGTTGTTCGGCACATATAAAAATTTGATTTTGGCATGGTTGATGCCTTGTAGAACCTCATGAGTGTGCCTAGGAACCCTACACATCTCATGGAACCTGAGTGTCCCACATCGACACCCGCAATCCATATATCATGTCTGTACATAACTCCGGTCGGTATCCCCCAGATGACCGTCGAGTCCAAATACTATCACTGGTAGGTATTAGCTCTCCTGCCAGGCTCATTGTCTATACCACGAAAATCACCTCTTTCCCCGGGGAACCATACCGGGTCCACCATGTACCCGCAGACGGTGTCTACAGCTCCTCGAATCGGGTTTCTAACACAAGTCTCAGAACCGAGAAAACTCATGGTGGACGCACTGAAATAACATATCAAGAGAAACCGGGTTTTCAAACAATACATAAATTCTTGAAATACCCCCACGGTTCTCAAATCCATAAATCACATGAAATCCATATCTCAATGCGTAAATCCATGAAAACTGATATATGAAACATTAAACAACAATATGAGCATATTAAGGAAAAACCGCTCTTTAAATGAATCAAGTTTTAAAATATATCATGCGGTTACCAAATCCTCCGAAATCAAGTGCAGCATCATATGAGGTGTACATGTAACTATAGCAAGATATGTGTATCTACATGTAAGCAGGTATGTATGATGTGTTGGAGATAGTGCCCTCAGAGTCAATTATTGGATCACAGGCACGTGATTTCAATGATTGAGGGAGGACCTATGCCGGTAGGACAGTCTTACTCAAGATGATAGTATGCTATCTGGTTTATCTTTATCACCGTGTACTGCTTTAGGTGACCTTACAGGTCACTATTGCGCGTTGATAGAGCCCTTAGGATTCTTTCTTGACGGCCAGCAGTATGATGGCGATCATATACGTGGGAGCTGGGGTCTATAAGCACATCCTTAAAAGGTCCATAGTCGTGGGAGTTTTCGAGACAGGGCATCGATACTCCAGAGTAGACTAGTATATACAGTCGAGACCCCGATGAGGGACGGTGGCCGGTCTCACAAGCCACTGGTGTCAGTTGGTTCACCTAAGATGTATACAGGTGCTCATTGGGTTATGAGTATACTGGACATGACTCGCTGGGAACATGTTAGTTGGTCTTATACCTGACGTCAGATAGCAGTTCCCTGGTGACATGTGTACATGTTAGTTCATCGAACTGAGATCGTCATTTGTCTCGTGTGAGTTCCTACTGTACTTTGATTACTACCCTACCACGGCTCAAAAGAGTCGTGCAAACAGGTTTTAGTTGGGTACAGTCCCGAGCCACATGGAGGCAGTGAGCGGATCTGCAGGGGTTCGTCTCTCCCGGTATTGGGGGTGAGGTCGCGCTGTGTCTAGGAGAGCCATTACACAAAGCCCTCGGCCGAGGCAGGAGATTTACTGGTAGGCATTCCAGTAGTATCTCAGGGTGTTCTGGGCTACACTCAGACACGACTTGTACCGCTTTTGGGGGTCTGACTTTTACCACCCCCCTAGGCCCGCCATGCGATGTTCATAGACGAACGGACCGGACTATACGGATATTGTCACTGACAGGCTCAGTAGGGTGTCAGCATGAGTTCGCTCACAGACGTCCCTTTTGGTCAATACCTGGTAGCCCGTTATGTATGGCTAATACCTCTGACGTGCTAGTGGTTAAATCCACAGCCAAAAGTATTGACGAGTCTTTAGAGTCCCCCGCAGACAGTTACTCAAGTTTCGGGCAAAACGCTGTAGAGGCCGTATGGAGATATGGCAGGGTTCGATCATATACGTGCGGTATTGCACGGATCATGATCGGACGGATAATACTAGCGGGCTTTGGTTTAAGCCGGATCCTAGTATTGTACTGTGCAGACTTTGTCTCATTGCATTTGTATTCGGTCGGAATACAAATGCAGGTATGTATATACAGTCGCGGGGTTTTCCTGTAATTTATTACGGGATCAGTTTTTTGAAGTTGCCAGTTTGCATTCCGTTTCGGCCATTTTCCTTTGTTTCTTTCCTTGGCTGAAAAATGGTGGAGGATGGCTAATTTGCAAATGTGCTAATTAGCAATTTGGAGGGTTGTTTTTGCAAGTAGTTGCATCATGATGGTTTCATGATGGTTCCACCATCCCTTGACTTTCTTTTGATCATGATTGCTTTACTTTTGGATTAATGATGATTGATGATGATGGAGGGTTATGATGATGGATGTGAGACTTGCTTTTTCCCTTACACTCAACCTTCCATCATCTTGACTCATTCATTCTCTTTCTCTCAATTCTCTCATTCCCAATCAAGGGGCTGTCCTAAATTTTGGTGTGGTGTAGTTCTCATTTTGTTTGCACAAAATTCCCTTCGTTCATCCAAAAACTTGCATCTCATTCCTCCACCAAAAACCATGGTAATTTCAACCCCAATGAGACAAAGCTTTCTACACTTCATCTACAGTATTCTTGGACACGTCGACTTGCCAACTTCATACCCGAGTTGCCTCAGTCCAGAGGTGGGAGCCCGTAAAAGAACCCGTCGATATGGTGCCCTCTCGACGAGGAGATGAAGACCGGAGATTCCGCGGGGAGATCGGGATGACAACGAGAAGACCGAAGGACACGGATCGCTCGGTATATCTCTCTACCCTTCTCTAGTTAGCTAGGAGTAGGTTAATGGCCCGATCCGGGTTTATAGTTCGCGGTAGCGCCGGTTTCTTATTTAAAGAAAAGTTTTGATTCCGCATTTTGGCCTCGTTCTGACGGCCGGGGTGCTGCCGGGGTCTAACAATGGTATCAGAGCCACGCCATTAATCTGGTCTAGCTTGCTCTAGCGTGTTTAAAACTTCGATCGAACAAATTTCCAAAAACCCCGATTTCAATTTGACAGTTTCTGTCGATTTTCAGTTGTGCTCGAAAAATTATTTGGTACATTGTATAAATATGTGCAGGCAATTTTATGAAAACTGAGAAAATTTAGCATGCTGATTTTACTGTAGAGCGGCGGATCCGCCGCCAAAACCACGTTTTGGCCGCGGATCCGCCGCCGTTCTATTGCCTCAGTGTACCAAATTTCCTCAGCAAGTCTCTGACATGGAATTGAGGTTTATGGTATATTCAGTTTGGGCCCAGATTTTTTTGAGTGCTACAGTTGTGCTTGGGGCCCACTTCGGGAAATTTAGTCGATCAAAAATTTTAAACATGTTAGTTCACAGTATTTACATTATATCTGCGACAGTGAATGTCATTTGATCGGTAAATTCTGTCTAACTGCTACAGCCCTTTTAGACGGATTTGCGAATGTGACATTCACGTTGATGTTCTGTGTTGTGCTGTGATGTTGCGGATTTGTCGTGGTGGATAGCCTGGATGCAATGTTAGTACAGTTTGGTTTTATATGTACATTTGATATTGCGGGGAGAGCGTCTGACATGTGGACTGTCGTCACTGCCTGTTTGTATATTATTCTTTTGGGGCACGATCGAGCTGAGGTCGATGTACCCGTTGTATGTATATTTGACTTTCTGTACTAGGATTACCCCAAGGCGGGGTGCACGGGTATCCGGGTTCTAGAGGGCAACGGGCCCGCATCTCATGGCGTTGAGACGGAGGGGGCTTCACTCTAGAATTGGCGGGTTATTCGCCGCACTCGTAAGGGGTACAGGTTGACCCAAGGAGGGATGCCCAAGTTACCGAATTCTGTGAAGTGTTGGGCGGTCCATTCACGTTGCTGAAGGGGGCTGCCTCGCTTCAGGTTTTGGCGGGTAACTTGCCGCGCCCGTAGGGGTCTAGGATTTCATTGCACAGGCTATCCACACGACCAGGGGAACGTCGGGTTTCAGTAGCGGCTCTATGAAACCCGGGGATCCCAGATATCTGTATTGTTCTGTGATGCTTATTACATTTCTGTGATGTTGCATTTTATCACGCCTTGAGAGAATATTATATATTGATATATATATATATACTAGTAGATGTTGTATATGTTTTGCATCCGCGCTAGTCCAGTCCCCGCTCTGTCGTTAGTTAAGTAACCTAACGGGTGATGACGAGACCCAGTGGCGAATGCGGATGGCATATACGTACATCGTATTTTCGTTCTTTATTGGTGTGATCAATTGATGGGACTGCATTGATTCGGATCAATGCAAGCTAAACAAACCTATTCGGATATTGTTGGAACATTTTTCAAAAGCTGTTATTGCAAGGGCGTTCTCTTTTGTTTTGCACAGTGGTATTCGGTTATGAATATCCAGCACCTCAGTCGATGAGGCAAGGGCCGAGATCCCTTCACCGGGAGTGACCCCTTGGACAGAAATTTGCGTCAGGGTAATAACTTCACTAGAGTCGATTTCCATTTTGCTTTGCATTGTGGTATTCAGTTGGAATATCCTGCACCTCATTCTACGGGGAAAGAGCCGAGATCCCTTCACTGGGAGTGACCTCTTTAGCAAAGGTTTTCCTCACTATATTTTTATAAAAAGCTATGCAGTTCCTTCAGCGATATCAAGTTCATTACGTTAAAAGTTTTTCGCCAAAAACTAGACGTAGCCCTCCGTCATTTCTTACTGGTATTATTTAGTATTCGTGCTGCGTTTGTTGACTCCGTCAAGGCGTAGTGTACGGTAGCTAAGTGGTGCTTGTTTGTAGCATGGATATAGGATTGGTTAGGACAGTCGTGCGGCCTTGTTGACTCCGTCAAGGGCACGTACGGGTGGGTTTAATGCAATCCACAAAATGACGGGTTGAACTTGACTAGGACTCTTTGATTTGTTGACTCCGTCAAGGTCACTTGGGTCCTAGGGGTAAAAACACACATCGGGAGTTTCTAAAGAAACAGAAACTTGCCAGGCATGCGCATACCTTCTGGAGTGTGATAACGTGAGTGGATTCCGTCATGTTATCATGCGATGATAGTTGGATCCTGATTCCCACTGATGAGTTGGTTTACTCTTCGGGTGATCCCGACTAATTCTTCTTTCAGGTTTAGAGGAGAATTTGACGTTACAGTGGGAGGTTTTCTGATTAGATAAAGTGATAACCATTCTGATCTAGGTTAGAGTGCACGCTGAGTGTTTCTTTTCTCTCTCTCTTTGACAGCGACCATGACCCGACCCTAGACCATGACTCAGTGACCAAGTTGACCGAACCTTCTTATAAGACTGGTTTTTGGATTGTCAGAGTTGCATACCTCATTGCCACTCCTACTTTTACCCTTTTCTCCAGGACACCCCGTATTAGTACGAACGTCCACTTCCATTGGACAAAACCATCGTATGGTTATATACGAACTCGATGGAATTTATTCAAGAATGGTTTCCGGTTCTGGAGAAAGCGAATAGGACTATTCAGTTGTCTTTTCCTTTTACCTTCTCTCAGATTGCGAGTGCTCCTTGGATTAGGGGATAGTACACCCTTTACACCTATTAGATAGTCTTCTTCCAAACCTTAGGCTGGTGCTGAATGGTAGGGAATGAAGAAAGCCGATTAGCCTAAGTGTGGTGTACAGAAGGTATTAAGTAAAGACAAATAAAGGGATTAGTAGGAGGGCAAAGTAAACCGCGACTGCTATTCATGACCAAACCAAGTATTTCATTACCACTCCCACTTCACCATTGTATTTCTCCAGGACACTCCGTATCACTACGAAGATCCACAGTTATTTGGATACTCCATCGTATGGTTATATACGAACTCGAAAGGAACTTGTTCCAGTTCGGGGATGGATTCTGGTTCAGGAGAAATAGGAATAAGGTTTATTAGGTTGTCTTTTATCTTCACCTTCTCTCGCATTGCGAGTGCTCCTAGGATTAGGACAGTACACCTGTTACGCTTATTGGATAGTCTTCTTCCAAACCATAGGCTGGTGCCGAACGGTAGGGAAGGAAGAAAACCATTTGGCCTAAAGGGGTGTACAGAAGGTAATGACTAAAGACATATAAAGGGATTTGGAGAGATGGAAAAGAAATATACGGTTACAGTTGTGAATCTAGATAATGGAAGAGGCATTATTAGGAATACCAGGATACCCCTTCGAAACATTTCAATGTTTCAGTTTCACTGTGTACTGTTAAAGGAAAACTGATTTCCCAATTAGCCCTTGCTCCAGGGTATGTATTTACCAGGTTTGATTCTCACATCTGTATGGTTTTACAGATGATGAGTGGGAGTAAGGTATTGGGAATTGGGTGATTCTCCTCATTATATCGGGATTCGTTGTAATTGGTGATATTTGAGGAAGTCGCCTGGATTGTTTGCTGGACGACAAATATTTGGTTTTGAATATCCGCTGTTATGAACCAATTTCAAATTAATATATCTCTATTTTTATAGAGTGAGATATACCTTTTTGAAATTATGTCCATGAAATTTACCTATATCAGTGGATGGTTAGGTAAGGAGCATTAAACAACGGTGTAATTCTTCTTAACCATAAGTACAATTTTCGACCTACGACACACAGGGAATGTGTTATTAGACTCAAGGGAATTATACAGAGTATTGTATGTTGTCCAGTGTTCATGAGAACAGAGGGGTTGGTTCTCGTACTATATTCGGTTTACTTATGACTTCTCTAGTTTTAGACAGGAGTTTCGTAGAAACACAGGGTCCAAGTTTTGAGAAGTTATAGGTATGTGGATAAAGTAGAGAACCAGATGTTGCAAGTATCGGGATTCTTCAAGGTGATCGAAGATGTAGATACTTGTGTATGGTATTCAGTTGATAGTAATGATTATGAGAACTTGCTTCTTTTTCAGGTTACTCATATCTGGATGTACTCCTAAGTTGAGTAATAATGATCGGCCTCTCTCCATTTAGTTGACATGCACTGGAGACAGTTACATGATTTGAATCTGGTTCAATTAAATCAGTGCCTCTGTTTCTATATTGGATATAGAACAGTTCATATCTTAACGATGTTAAGGTACGGGGAGTTGTCCAGCTTATGGTTAAAACCAGACTCTGGATGACTCAAGGCACGTTTCTGTAATGGCTGTTTGTGGGTTGACCCGGGCTATGACGAGAGTTGACTTTCTACCATCTGGAAGATCAATAGTGATTTTGTTCTTGACTCGCCACAGTTTTAACAAAATTGGATTTTTCAGAAAACAGAAGTGTGAGTATGGTAGAACTGGAAGTGATTCCAGAACCACAAACGATTACTGAAAATTTGATAAGAACCTAAAGATTCAATCTGGTTTGACATTCCATTGGCCACTCCGTAGATATGGTGGGTAACCTCAGGCACCCGAGAGGTACTCCGGTAGCCTCAAGGACGGTGACAGGGAGGTTCTTGTTTACCCAGACATGCCATTACTGTTGTTCCAGGCTATGAGACCTGGCAGGAGGATGAGTATAGCGTCATTCTGAACTGGCTTTAGAAGTGAACATGTATATGACTCTGCCAGAGGGTTGTCATAGTCAGTGGGAGCAGCGGAAGCATTGGTGGACAAGTAGCTTATGTCTATTTATGGACTAAAGCAGATATAGCGGAGATAGATCATCTATTTCTGATGTGACAGTCATAGGTCTGACTTCATCAGAATAGGGGATGGATCTGTTAAGAAGGTAGTAGGGTGTGATGTCCTGGTATTTGGATGACATACACAGAGTAGGAAGTGAAATTCCTATACTACGATCGGTTATACTTTAGTTGTCACACAGTGGTTTCTCCACAAAGGATATGGATAATATATCAGAAATTCTGGTTATTGGATCTATGGTTTTAGATCTAGATTTGGGTAGTTTCCCAATCTGGGTACTTAGACAGCATTCTACAGGTGTTTTAGAATGGACGACTCCTGGCATGGTGGTGTACCTGCAGGTGATGGAGTCACCCTCTCTAAAGGTGTCTTACAGACTAAAGGGAAGAGGGATGTGCATGATTGGCAGATCACTTGCTTAGGCAATTGAGTCAATCATGAGATGTCAAGTAGCACACCAGATGTTGTTTTTGCAGTAGATGCAATAGGTTGATATTGATCCAATCCTGGAGAAACATTCGGAAGCAGTTTTAGAACATAAGTGGATGTTCTAGGGATATGATAACGGCAGCCTCCTTCGGGAGACGGTTATCATTCCAGGCTTCCAAGGTGACATGGATGACAGAGTGGCTGTCAGAGTTATAGTTTTCCTTCTGACGAGGGGCAGTATTTGGAAAGGTGGTCCAGGTGGATACTGAGGGAGGCATGGCGCGGGATACTGATTAAGTTCAGTTGACGATACAGTCTAAGAAGTTTGGATTTGGAGTTCATTTATGAGCTAGGTCCCATCAGATATCCAGACATATTCTAAGACAGGTTTTGCTCATTTTGGGAGATGGCTTTCTCCGCGAACTTGAGATAAAGAGAGACATAGAAAGAAACATCTGAGCGGATCAACTCAGTAAGGCTATTCCTCGAGTGCATTAGTTTCGCAAACGGGTTTTGTGAGACTGATTAGTAGAGGAGTTGGGTGTTCGGTATCACACAGGCTGTGAGTATGCGACATCGCAATAATTAGCCTTGAGTGCAAGTGGGAGATTGTTGGAGATAGTGCCCTTAGAGTCAATTATTGGATCACAGGCACGTGATTGCAATGATTGAGGGAGGACCTATGCCGGTAGGACAGTCTTACTCAAGATGATAGTATGCTATCTGGTTTATCTTTATCACCGTTTACTACTTTAGGTGACCTTACAAGTCACTATTGCGCTTTGATATAGCCCCTAGGATTCTTTCTTGACGGCCAGCAGTATGATGGCGATCATATATGTAGGAGCTGGGGTCTATAAGCACATCCTTAAAAGGTCCCTAGTCATGGGAGTTTTCGAGATAGGGCATCGATACTCCAGAGTAGACTAGTATATACAGTCGAGACCCCGACGAGGGGCGGTGGCCAGTCTCACAAGCCACTGGTGTCAGTTGGTTCACCTAAGATGTATACAGGTGCTCATTGGGTTATGAGTACACTGGACATGACTCGCCGGGAACATGCTAGTTGGTCTTATACCTGATGTCAGATAGCAGTCCCCTGGTGACATGTGTACAGGTTAGTTCATCGACCTGAGATCGTCATTTTTCTCGTGTGAGTTCCCACTGTACTTTGATTACTATCCTACCACGGCTCAAAGGAGTCGTGCAAACAGGTTTTAGTTGGGTACAGTCCCGAGCCACATGGAGGCAGTGAGCGGATCTGCAGGGGTTCGTCTCTCCCGGTATTGGGGGTGAGGTCGCGCTGTGTCTAGGAGAGCCATTACAGAAAGCCCTAGGCCGAGACAGGAGATTTACTGGTAGGCATTCCAGTAGTATCTCAGGGTGTTCTGGGCTACACTCCGACACGACTTGTACCGATTTTGGGGGTCTGACTTTTACCAACCCCCTAGGCCCGCCATGCGATGCTCATAGACGAACGGACCGGACTGTACGGATATTGTCACTGACAGGCTCAGTAGGGTGTCAGCATGAGTTTTCTCACAGACGTCCCTTTTGGTCAATACCTGGTAGCCCGTTACATATGGCTAATACCTCTGACGTGCTAGTGGTTAAATCCATAGCCAAAAGTATTGACGAGTTTTTAGAGTCCCCCACAGACAGTTACTCAAGTTTCGGGCGAAACGCTGTAGAGGCCGTATGGAGATATGGCAGGGTTCGATCATATACGTGCGGTATTGCACGGATCATGATCGGACGGATAATACTAGCGGGCTTTGGTTTAAGCCGGATCCTAGTATTGTACTGTGTAGACTTTGTCTCATTGCATTTGTATTCGGTCGGAATACAAATGCAGGTATGTATATACAGTCACGGGGTTTTCCTGTAATTTATTACGGGATCGGTTTTTTGAAGTTGCCAGTTTGCATTCAGTTTCGGCCATTTTCCTTTGTTTCTTTCCTTGGCTGAAAAATGGTGGAGGATGGCTAATTTGCAAATGTGCAAATTAGCAATTTGGAGGGTTATTTTTGCAAGTAGTTGCATCATGATGGTTTCATGATGGTTCCACCATCCTTTGACTTTCTTTTGATCATGATTGCTTTACTTTTGGAGTAATGATGATTGATGATGATGGAGGGTTATGATGATGGATGTGAGACTTGCTTTTTCCCTTACACTCAACCTTGCATCATCTTGACTCATTCATTCTCTTGCTCTCAATTCTCTCATTCCCAATCAAGGGGCCGGCCACAAGATGATAAGGGACTGTCCCAATTTTTGGTGTGGTGTGGTTCTCATTTTGTTTGCACAAAATTCCCTTTGTTCATCCAAAAACTTGCATCTTATTCCTCCACCAAAAACCATGGCAACTTCAACCCCAATGAGACAAAGCTTTCTACACTTCATCTACAGTATTCTTGGATACGTCGACTCGCCAACTTCATGCCCGATTTGCCTCGGTCCAGAGGTGGGAGCCCGTAAAAGAACCCGGCGATGTGGTGCCCTCCCGATGAGGAGATGAAGACCGGAGATTCCGCGGGGAGATCGGGATGACAACAAGAAGACCGAAGGACACGGATCGCTCGGTATATCTCTCTACCCTTTTCTAGTTAGCTAGGAGTAGGTTAATGTCCCGATCCGGGTTTATAGTCCGCGGTAGCGCCGGTTTCTTGTTTAAAGAATAGTTTTGATTCCGCATTTTGGCCTCATTCTGACGGCCGGGGTGCTGCCGGGGTCTAACATGATGCATTTCATAAGCGCAATAGCACAATAATCAACGTCTCAATGTCAAATGACAATATAATACCACTTAGGGGTATATGTAGCTATAGCAAGGTATGTGGGTGTACATGTAAGTATGTATGCATGATGTACATGTAGATGTAGCAAGGTATGTGGGTGTACATGTAAGTGTGTATGCATGATATACATGTAGCTATTGCAAGGTATGTGTAAGCATGTAGGTATAGCATGTATACTACATTACATAAACGCTACGGAATAAGAATCACCATCTCAATGACAATAACCGATACAATATCATATATGTATATATGTAGTGCGTGTCATGGAAATTACTGACGGTGTGTGTGTAGCATACAATTTGTGCTCATGCAATATGAACCGTCACTAATGGTGTTGTGTCCAATAGGTACGAAGTCAAGGCACAACAGGTAATAATATGCAATGACGCTCATGCGCAATTAAGTCATATGCGCATAAACATGCAGCTATAATATCATATCCAGCCCTGACGCATAACGCCATACGGGTGATTTCCCCGTAGATGTTAAATCTACTCACCGATGATCTCGAGCTAACGACCACCTGCTTCCCTTTCTTCACATCGTCTGAAGTCCCCGCTTGCGATCCTAAAATTTCACAAACACAACACATAAGGCTAAATATCCTGTGCCGACACAAAGATAACGAAACGCAAGGATAACGTCCACAAGATAAACACACTATGCACCTAGTGCACAAAACGTGTACGACATCGGCACAACCCTAGCTAGGATCGCTAAACTACACAACCATCAAGCCTAGACCCCGATCATACCGATCGTGCATTCACAACACAATATATATCGTAGAAGATAATATATATAATATCGTAACGTCAATTGAAACCCACGCCTAATTTAACCGAAAACCTAGTAAGCAACTTTTAATCATTTTAGCTCAAGTCTAGAAGTTTAAACAATTCTAGCGATCACAATCATCGCAAAGTAGCTTAACTAAGTCACACAAAGCTTTACTACAATTTTAATCTCACCCTTATAAGATTTATTAAAAGTTAGTTTTCTATTAAGCTTAATTAGACAATTAGGAAAATAGCAAATAACATTCTCACAACTAGGTTAAGTTTTTCCAAGTCTACACTTCTCCATTAACCATTTCAACTAATCAAAACCCTAACTTGATCTTCATAACCGTTTCTAGAATTTCCGAAACATGCTAATTCAAGCTTTAATTAAACATCTAACAACTAGATTAAGGTATTTAAACAACACTAAAGCTTAGGGTTAGGATTTTATACCTCACTTAGATTCACAAACTTGCAACTAGATCAACAAGATAACCTCCAAAATGCTATTTTTCATGAAGATCCAAGCTTGGTTAAGTTTAAGGAATAATGGGTATGGATTTTTATTTGAGTTTGTGGGATTATTTGATGATTTTTGATAATTTATTTGAGCTTTTAGAAGTGAAAATGGGGTGAAGAAAATGAGAGGGCAGCAGGGGGGCTCGTCCAAGGTGGAGGAAAAAAGAAAGATGTGGAGTTGTGTGGAAATTTCTTGTCTAAAAACATCATTAAAGCTAATTAAAGCACCTCCCATCCATGCCACCTCTTAATCTTTACTTAAAATTTTTCTTTAATTCCAACAAATATCTAGATATTTTCAAGGATATTTTGCAAAGATGGTTTAATGCTTAATCTTATGATTAAGTTAGCATATATTCACTTTAGTATAATTATCCCAATCAAAATTGTAATTACCACTGATTAAGTGCATAATTAAAAGCTTATAATAATATTTTAATTAAGGAAAAATATTAAAGTGAACTAAAATTTTCAAGTGACAACTAAAAACCGCAAACTAGCAATTTCCTAGTTAAACTAGGTGCAGTTAAGTCTATACTGAAAAATGACCACTTCTAGGTTTTTACGGAAAACACAGTTTATTTTACTTATTAACGGAAAATTCGTATAACGATTTCTAAAACGTTATAATCTTCCCCCTTTAAAGAAATTCGGTCCCCAAATTTAAAATTTAACTACGCGTACCTTCGAAGAGATGAGGGAATTTCTTCCGCATCTCACTCTCGGCCTTTCAAGTGATCTCTTCACTAGTAGGGCCACGCCAAAGAACCTTCACAGATGGCAAGACTTTTGACTGAAGTTTCTTCACCTGCCGATCCAATATAACTACCGGTTGCTCGGTAAACGAAAGATCGCGCTCTAGCTGAACAGTCTGGTGCTGAATCATGTGAGAAGGATCATGAAGGTATCTACGAAGTATCGACACATGGAAAACGGGTTGAACATCAGGAAAACTGGGCGGAAGTGCCAAACGATAGGCAGCGACACCAACTCGTTCAAGGATCTCGAAAGAACCAACAAATCTGGGACTGAGCTTCCCCTTCTTCCCAAATCTCATCACTCCTTTCATCGGAGAAATCCGCAGGAATACATGATCCCCCACCGCGAACTCAAGTCTGCGACGACGATGGTCGGCATAAGACTTCTGTCTGCACTGGGCTGCTCTCATCCTATCCTGAATCAGCTGGATATTCTCCGTAGTCTCTTGAACTAGCTGGGGTCCCAACACCCTACTCTCGCTGAGTTCGGTCCAACAGACTGGCGATCGACACTTTCTACCATACAAAGCCTCAAAAGGCGCCATCTGACATCTCCTGATAACTGTTATTGTAGGAGAATTTAATCAACGGCAAGTGACGATCCCAACTACCACCAAAATCAAGCATACACGCACGAAGCATATCCTCCAGAGTCTGTATAGTCCGCTCTGACTGATCATCGGTCTGCGGATGGAAAGCAGTGCTAAAACTCAACTGGGTACCCAAAGCTTCCTGAATCTTCTGCCAAAGACGGCTAGTAAACTGGGTGCCCCTGTCGGATACGATGCATGTGGGAACGCCGTGCAAAAGCACAATCTCATCTATATACAACTGAGCATACTGAGCATAACCGAAAGCGGTCTTCACTGGAAAGAAGTGAGCCACTTTTGTCAACCGGTCAACAATCACCCAAATGGAGTCATACCCACGACTGGCCCTGAGAAGACCCACAACGAAGTCCATGGAAATCTGCTCCCATTTCCACTCTGGAACGGGTAAAGGCTGTAACTCTTCTGCCGGCCTCTGATGCTCAGCCTTGACTTGCTGACAAGTCAGGCACCTCGAAACAAAGTCCGAAACATCACTCTTCATCCCTGCCCACCAGTAAATGTCTATCAAGTCACGGTACATCTTGGTGGAACCTGGATGAACGCTAAAGGCAGACTGATGTGCCTGCTCTAGGATCTCGCGTCTCAACCCATCAGTATCTGGTACACACAAGCGAGTCCCCTAACGTAGGATACACTGGTCATCAATCATGAACTCCGAATCTGTACCCTCCCGAACAAGCTCAAGAATCTCAGACAAACGGGCATCACTGGGCTGCGCCTCACGGATACGATCAAGTTAAAGTGGACGGGCGCAGACGTGAGCAAGCTGTCCCCCCAGTGGAAGTGAACTCAAACTGTACTCTACAGTCGTACAAGATCTGTCAATCTGCAGAAGACTGTTGCTGAACTGCACTCAACTGGGTGTTCAACACGATTTGTTACATTTTAATACCGCCCATTTTATATCATTTTGTCAATAAACAGTGCTATTTAATCCATGTCTGCTCATTTATACAGAGTACAAGTATGCAAACGGAAACATGGGTTTTTGTACACAACATGCACAAGAAGACGGATTTTTAGCTGGAACTGCAAACATGACATTATACTGATCACGATTTGAAAAGAATTTGCAACAAATATGTGTGTGTACAAAGTTTCATTGTGAAATGGTCCAACACATACATGTGTAAACACTTTTGGAGATGCATGTACCTTGTGTGCTGCTATGGCACACAACAATGATGTGTTGTGCAAGTGGTCTTGATGTGCATTAAATTGCATAAAGTAGTGATGTGATATGGGCTTTTGCACTTGATCTCTTCTCTGTGATATTGCCCCAGATTACACATATGTGTTGATTAAAAAAGTTGCAATTATAGAGATATACTCATATGACCAGAAGACTACTGAAGCAAGGTGGGCCCCAGAATCTTTGTTTCGGCCGCAAATATATTCGAATTGGCCGCAAATTGCGGCCAAGATGGTGGCAAAGTGGCTTGTTTTCTTTGTGTGGGTCCCTGGTGGTCATGTTAGTCTATTGTCACCTGCAACTTTTGCCTTGGATTTCTCTATAAATAGTAGATCAAGACATGAGGCCAAGGAAGAACTTTTTGCATACTTGTAAACTCTTGTGTTAAAATTCTTGTAGCTCTTGGGATTGAGTTGAGTTCTTTGCCTTCCTCTAGTCTTGCAACATCTCTTTTTGAGCTTGCAAGATAAAATTTTGGTAGTTGAACTCATTTACTTGTATTTTGAACCATTGCAATAAATCTTCATTACATTCAAGTTGGATTCTTGTATCTCTTTTCTATTTTGTCATTTCTTTTCATTATTCAGTTGTATTATTTCTATGATGATGTATGAGTAGTTATTCTTGGGCTAAGGTGAGGTAGAATGTGGAATGACTTTACTTCCAACCCCCATTTTGATTCTTGCACTTTTTTCACTTTTTTTCTTAATATTGCAAGTTTATTATGTTTTGCTTGATAGTATATATCGTTTTGAATGGTTGCAAATCAACCTTTAACATATATCCTATCATTTCTTTACATTTTATCGTTGCTATGTTACGATTTGAAGTAGGCGTGAATACGGAATTAAGTTACGTATCGCAACTAGCTAGATAGGATATATAATATTCTTGTATATATTCTATACTTGCTACTTCACTTAACTAATTCCATATCAACTCCATTCTCAATCTAATTCTTGTTAGTTTCTGTTTTTCTAACCTTGATATCGTATTTCATCCCGATACATGTTTCGGATAAATACGGCATACTTGCGCTATTCAATTGGTAACTAAAAGAAATGAATCTTGAATCAAAATGGAGAGTTGGGGGTAAATGTCTTATTTCACTCTTACTGAACCTTAGCCTAAGTTTTCGTATCCCAAAACCGTGTTTCTTTTAGGTATTACACTAAAACGTGACAAAACACCATTTTCCAACTTATTGATCCATAACTCAATTTGATGCCGTGATATCCACTCCTTGTGGTTCGACCCGTGCTTGTCGTCTTGCTTCAACGCACCGTGCACTTGCGGTATTTTTAAACTCGATACTCACGTCGTGCACCATTTTTCCGACAAAAACCGACATATCCGATATTGACTTTATTCTCCAAAAGCACGTCACCGTGGGTTTCGAACAAGTTTTTAGTGCCGTTGCCGAGGAGTGGCAACACCACGAAGATTATTTTGAGTTATCTCTGTATATACTTTGTATAAAATAAACAACATAAAAACACCAAAAACACCTCAAATATCTGACTTTTTGCTCTCTGTGTTTTCTGTTCTGCTGTTGATATTGTTGTGCTAAAAATATTTTGCATACAGAAAGGGTACACTAACAGCAATAGAAGAAGACACAGAGAAATTGAAGCAATAACACCAGGATCGGGCCGCAAATTTATCCATATTGGCCGCAATTTGCGGCCTAGCTCTGGCATTTTGCCTCAATTTTTCTGTTACTTCTCTACTTTTCTGTTATTAGTCCATTTTTATATGCAAAATTTTATAATTATATATCTACAGAACCTTGGCCATAAATATTGTATTATGCACTAAATATCGTATTTTTTCTCAAATTCCAGATTGCAACGGAAATACGAACTACGATCGTGTGGAGAAAAGCGTTAAGAAGTTAACAGTGCCAAAGATCCGGGTAGATCGACCCGTACAAGCGAACACTAAAGCGATCACGGATCAAGTCAACGGGAGTTTCTAAACTCAAAAATTCAAGGTATGCATTTTTCCTAACCCCTTCTCCTCAAAACCCGACGCTCCAGTACTTCAATTTTGTGCAGGATTTCTTTCGCAAACTCCGCCGCACAAGTGCCAAAAGAAACTAACTGTATTTTTTGCAGTGCGCCGCTTATAACATAAAAGACTATTGATTAATGATTTGAAAAACTTTTATTGTTTGCGCATTGCATGAATTTAATACGGACTTAAGGACAAAGAACCCCAACAAAATACGGTAAGGGATTTCATCACCCTTCTCCGTGGCCCACAAACCACAAAGAACGAGCATTTTCACACCCTCTTTAACTTTAAAAGAAATTAGACTTTCAACCTCTAAGGACTTCGCGCTCACTAGGGTAAGTTAAGTGTATTTCGAACACCGCCCATCGGTACATTGTTCAAGAAATATCTAGGAAAGTGTAAAAGGCGCACCCGCCGAAAGAGAGAAGGTTATTCTAATTAAGGAACCTCGCGAAAGAAAGGGAAAACTTCCCTTCCTCTCTGCACTTACCTGTCTTCTCGATCAGTCTATCTTGGTCCCGTTTTGCAGTACTTTTTTACTTCAAAAAGCAAGTTTTTTGAGCCGGTCTAGTTGACCTAGGTGACCCCATGCTGTTTAGGTGTGTGCAGTGTGTCTTGTTTGTGATCTTGTTGTACCTTTTTGTGTGTTATTTGTGGTTGTGAATATTTTGGTTGAAAAACGTTTTTTTCTCAGTCTTTTCCTACCACTTCCGGATAGTGCATGTCAGCTTGGACTAGAGATTCACAATCTCGATTAGTCCGGTTTATGCCTGTATCTTCCGACTCTTCTTCACCTTCTTATTCCTCAGAACCTTCCGAGACCTTCTTACCTTCTGCCTCATCGGAGCCGTCCGATTCTACACCTTCACTTTCTTCTCCTACACCACCAACAATGACGGAGCAAACAATCGTTGAGCAACAGGAGGCGACATTACAGGACAGATGTTACCCACACCGTTCATCCCTTCCTTCATACATAGTGTTGCCCACCATTGCGGCAAACAACTATGAGATCAAACCGCAATTCATACCACTACTCCCCAAATTCCACGGACTCGAGTCCGAAGATGCTTACCTGTTAATCAGTGGATTTGAAGGAGTATGTACGATGATGAAGATTCACGGAGTGGGAGAGGATGTCGTTAAGCTCAAATTCATTCCCTTTGCGCTTAAGGATAATGCGAAAAGCTGGTTAAACAGTTTACCAGCTAGATCAATCACGACATGTGATGACTTTGTGAAGGTTTTTCTTAAATTTTTTTATCCTATTCATAAAACCGTGCGAATTCGCAATGAACTCCACAATTTTAAAAAAAAAGAGGGTGAAAGTTTTTGGAAATGCTTAGAAAGATTTAAAGACATCTTAATCAAATGTCCCCATCACGGGTTAGAACAGTGGAGGTTATGTCAGATTGTCTATGAGGGGTTAGATTCCAGTTCACGTATGATGTTAGAATCCATGTGTCAGTGTAAATTCCTGAGCTATGGTGCTAAGGACACATAGAACTTTTTGGAAGAACTGGCTGGCAAAACCATCCAGTGGAAGAGTGTGAGTGAGAAACCATCTGTGACTAGGAGCGGTGCACACATAGTTGACACCTCTATAGCTGCCGAAGCCAAAATCGCCGCTCTTGTACGGCGAATGGAAGCTTTAGAAGGCAAAAATTCACCGCTACCAGTCAATCAAATTTCTCCGACATTGTGCGCTAACTGTTAGCATCCTAGCCATATAACGGAAGAATGTCCGTTTCTCGTTGGGTCCCAGGGACCTGAAAATGTTAATGCGCCATATCAAAACCAGCATCCCAGGAACGACCCCTTTTCACCGACGTACAACACTGGTTGGAAGAATCATCCCAATTTTACTTGAAATCAGGCCCTTTTTCAAAACAACAATTCAAATCCACCTTTCCAACAATTTCAAAATTCAAATTTTCAAAACCAAAAATTGGGATATTCAACTAACCAGCCCCAGCAACCCCAACAGCCGACTCAGCACAACCCAACCTTTATACCCCCTGGGTTCGCCCAAGACGACAAGAGGGTGACATCCATCGAAAAAGGGTTGGAAGCTTTGATTAAAACTTCTGCGCAGACTTCATCTAGTCTGGCTACTTTTATGCAAACATCCGGTCAATTGCATAGCGTTAACACTCAAGCGATAGCCAGATTAGAAATCCAAATCAGTCAACTGGCTGCAGCAGTTAATGAACGTGAGAAGGGAACATTTCCCTCTCAACCCGTGATGAACCCAAGAGAGAAGAGAAAAAACAACGCTCATGTTGTTCAGACGAACAATATTGAGAATGCAAACACCGTCACCGTCCTCAGATTAGGACGAACGTTTGACAACAAGTTTGTCAACCCCAGCGACTCATCCAAGCGCGGTTGTCAGTTTACCAGCATGTAGTTCATCTTCTACTCCTCATTGTGATCCGTCGTCATCTTCATCACCTTCTTCTTCTTCTTCTCCTCCTCCTGCTTCTTCTTTGTCGTCTGCCGCACATCCTTCAAAGCAGCTTAAGAATTCGTCGCATGACCACCCTGACAGTCCAGCAAGAACATTCCCGCCTTCTACACCAATTCCATCTACAACTTCTCTAAACTTAGTGTTCAGACCCAAGGCTCCCTATCCTAATAGGTTGAAATCAAAGAAGCCTTCTGCAAATACGGAAAAGGTGTTAAAAGTTTTTAAACGCTACGAAGTCAACATTCCTTTGTTGTACGTGGTCCAACAAGTTCCGGCGTATACGAAATTTTTGAAGGACCTGTGCACACAAAAATGACGCACAAATGTGCCCAAAATTGTCTTCTTGGCCGCCACCCTGAGCGATGACTTGTCCAAATCCATTTCGGTGAAATACAAGGACCCAGGCTGTCCGAATATTTCTTGCACTATTGGGGACAAACAAATCAACCATGCCTTGCTAGACTTAGGGGCAAGCGTAAACCTCCTCCCCTACTCAGTTTACAAACAACTGGGATTAGGAGAGCTCAAGCCAACTAGAGTGACTCTGCAATTGGCAGATCAATCTACGAAAGTACCGAGGGGAGAAATTGATGATTTTCTAATCAAGGTCGGGGAATTCATATTCCTCGTAGATTTCATTGTATTGGAGATTGAGCCCGTCACCAACCCCATCGGTCAAATTCCAGTCATTTTGGGACGGCCTTTCCTAGCTACATCCAACGCGTTGATAAACTGTCGTAATGGGTCCATGAAACTCTCATTTGGGAACATGACAGTCGACTTCAACATTTTCACGCTAGGAAACCAAGCGAGCGAGAAACATGATGACACTTTTGAAGTCAACGCTGTATACGATATGTCTGAGGAGGGGACATTTGACTTCAACAATGAGTGTCTGGAAGAAACGTTTGAAGAACTGTTTTCTGAGGAGCTTCTTTTCCTTGAGAAGCTATGTCCTGAACAGCCATCCTATGCACATTGGGGGCCCCAATTTGAACCACTTCGTAATGAACCGGCCCTTGAAGTGCGACCATCTGTGGAGGAGCCACCAAAACTTGACCTCAAAGTTCTTCCTGACCACCTCAAGTATGCGTACTTGGGAAACAATGAAACGCTTCCAGTAATAATTGCAACCGACCTTGCACCTGAGTAAGAGTTGGACCTCATGGACGTTCTTAGAAAGAACATGGAAGCGATTGGGTGGTCAATGGATGATATCAAAGGAATCAGCCCTTCTATTTGCCAGCACAGAATCCATATGACTGATGATTCCAAACTCTTCAAGGATCCTCAACGCTGGCTTAACCCGGTAATGAAAGAAGCGCTAAGGAATGAAATGCTGAAGTGCCTGGACAATGGGATCATCTATCCCATATCTGATAGCAAATGGGTAAGCCCCATTCACGTGGTACCAAAGAAATCGGGACTCACGGTTGTCACGAATGAAGCAAATGAGCTAATCCCAACCCGCACACAAACGGGATGGAGAGTCTGTATTGATTACAGAAAGCTCAACGCAGCAACTCGCAAGGATCATTTCCCACTGCCCTTCATTGATCAAATGCTTGAACGCCTAGCCGGACATGCCTACTATTTCTTCTTAGATGGGTATTCCGGCTATAATCAGATCCCGATTGATCCAGAGGATCGGGACAAAACAACCTTCACTTGTCCTTTTGGTACCTTCGCCTACCGCCGCATGCCCTTTGGGCTGTGCAATGCACCCGCAACATTTCAGTGGTGTATGATAAGCATCTTCTCTGATATGGTAGAGCAATTTTTAGAGGTTTTCATGGATGATTTCTCCGTCTTTGGAGATTCATTCTCTGAGTGTTTGAGGCATCTGGAGCTAGTAATGCTACGATGTAGAGAAAAACACCTCATACTCAACTGGGAGAAGTGTCATTTTATAGTCAAACACGGCATCGTGTTAGGCCATATCATTTCTGAAAAAGGTATTGAAGTCGATAAGGCAAAAATCGACGTCATTTCAAGCCTCCCACCTCCACGGACTGTCCGTGACATTAGGGCATTCTTAGGCCACGCCGGGTTTTACAGGCGCTTCATCAAGGATTTTAGTAAACTGGCTAGACCCTTGACTTCTTTGATGGCCAATGAAACACTCTTTGATTTCAACTCTGAGTGCCTTCATGCGTTCAAGCTTCTGAAGTCGGAACTCACTTCTCCTCCGATTTTAAGTGCACCAGACTGGAGCGAACCCTTTGAGCTAATGTGCAACGATTCTGACTTTGCGATAGGTGCTGTCTTAGGACAGCGATTTGAAAAGAAGCCGCATGTTATCCATTACGCGAGCAGGACGTTGAATGACGCACAACTAAATTACACCACCACGGAAAAAGAATTCTTAGCTGTTGTGTACGCTCTAGAAAAATTCCGTCCTTACTTTATCGGGACCCATGTCACGATTTATACTGATCATTCTGCGTTAAAGCACCTCTTTGCAAAAAAGGATGCCAAGGCCTGACTGATACATTGGATTCTCCTTCTCAAGGAATTTGACTTAACAATCAAAGATAAGAAGGGAACCGACAATGTCATGGCTGATCATTTGTCTCGCTTGCCAAATGCACCAATCGAGGAAATTCTAATAAATGAACAGTTTCCCGACGAACAACTTCTCTCCGTATCAATCGAACCCTGGTTCGTTGATATCGTGAGCTTTTTAGCCACTGGAGAAACACCATATTTTTGGTCGAATCAGGACAGGTCTAAATTTCTTTCCCAGGTCAAATTCTTTTACTGGGATGAACCATACTTGTTCAAATACTGTCTTGATCAGATTATTAGGCGGTGCATCTCCAACTCTGAGATAAGAAGTGTTATGTCCTTCTGCCATGACCAAGCTTGTGGGGGCCATTTTGGACCCAGAAAGACGGCTGAAAAGGTTTTGCAAAGCGGCTTCTACTGTCCGACGCTCTTCAAGGATGCTTTTGAATATTGTAAGACCTGTAGCCGCTGCCAGCACATGGGAAAAATTGGAAGGCGAAATCAGATGCCCCTACAATCCATTATGATTGTAGAAATTTTTGACGTCTGGGGCATTGATTTCATGGGGCCATTCCCAAACTCTTTCGGGAATTTGTACATATTGCTGGCTGTGGACTATGTGTCCAAATGGGTGGAGGCTATCCCTTGCCGAACCAACGACAACAAGGTTGTCATAAAATTCTTGAAAGAAAATATTTTTTCTCGGTTCGGTACGCCTCGCACCATCATTAGTGATAATGGTACGCATTTCTGCAACCGATCTTTTGAACCACTAATGAAAAAGTACTCCATCAGCTACAAGTTGTCAACGCCCTATCATCCTCAAACTTGCGGCCTGGTTGAAGTCTCAAATAGACAAATTAAACAGATTTTGGAAAAGACTGTCAGTCATAACCGCAAAGATTAATCATTGAAGTTAAATGACGTGCTGTGGGCATTTCAGACCGCTTTAAAAACCAATCTTGGTATGTCTCCATACCGACTCATCTTTGGGAAAGCGTGTCATTTGCCGGTCGAATTAGAGCACCGCGCTTTTTGGGCAATCAAACAGCTCAATATCGACTTAGAGAAAGATGGCGAAGCGCGAAAACTTCAATTGAACGAACTTGACGAGATACGCAACGATGCGTATGAGAATGCCAAATTGTACAAAGAAAAGACGAAAATCTTTCACGACAACGCAATTCTCCGAAAAACGTTCACCGTGGGGAAAAAGGTTCTGCTCTATGACTCCCGACTTCATTTGTTTCTTGGGAAGTTGAAATCATGCTGGACAGGTCCATTTCTTGTGCACACCGTCTTTCTGCACGGTGCTGTTGAAATTGAAGATCAGCAATCAGGCAATACGTTCAAGGTCAATGGCCAACGGCTAAAGCCATTTTTAGAATTGCCCGCGGAAATGGGGGAGCTCATGTTTTTACATGAGCCACGTTACATAGACTAAAACACATCCCCAAGTTTTTTTTCCCTGTATATACTCTTTTTGGAGCTTTTTGTAATTATTGGTTTTCTTTTACTATTTCTTTTTATAAAGGGTTGTTTTTGCAAAGTGCCCTTTATAACCATCTCCAACCCAACCCGAGACTCATTTTCTGTTTCTCTAAAAAACCTGCTGCTCTCTCCCCAAATCAAACCCTAGAACCCAACCTCAGCCCCCAACTCCACCGTCAGGCCGTCGAAAAATCCCAGAAAGCCGCAAATTGCGACTTGATCTGCTCCAACAGCCCCGATCTCCTTTCTTCTCTGTAAAATTTCTTCTCTTCTTGTTCAATTTCTATGCAAAATTTCAGATCTGAAATGGTAGCTTTTGATTGTGAGAAGAACTTCTTTGAGATTTTCTCCGACGCAACTTACGGACAGTATTTCTACGATAAATCTGTCAAAGAGGGTGGGATTTTTTAATTTACAGAGGCAATTATTTGTTTGCTGTGAGGGAATTGGTAGACGATTTTTACGAAGCATTAAGATATGGTAAATCGGAATCGGGGTTCGTAGAATTTTTCTTCCAGGGGCGACGTAGGATTTTTCAGCCCCAAACCATTTCTAGGGTTACAAATATCCCCATGCGACCAGGAAATCAACAACCGCGAGAGTTGGCGGTTTACAGATCATTATTGGGGGATTTTGTAGAATTAAAAGATAAGGGGCTGAACCCGGCCCAGATGTACATAAACGTGCTTGCGGTCTGCCGATGGGAAACCTCAATATCATGGGAAAGAGCCGTGTTTCTTCCTTTCCAGCTGGTGTGGGACATATTGTGCACTGCTTAATGGAAAAAGAGCCGCATTTATGTGTTGTAACACAATTGTTCAAAACAATCATAGGAGGGGTAGCCCAGAAGAAACCCCTACTGCCGGTGCTAGTGACCCAACTTGCAAAGTACTACATGGATAGGATTGAGTTTGATGGGTATGAACTATCTATACAAACTGGCCGGTCGAAATAGAGAGAATTTCACAAGGATACACCAGCGGCCACTACGAGCAGAAAAACTGGACAAGGGAGCACCCAAGCGAACATCCGGGTCCCGAAAGCTCGACAGAGGCACTTTTAAATGAGCCAGAACCAGACAACGAGAAAGACCTGCAGCGCCTGACATTTAGGAGTGTTCGCCACATGCTCAAAAAACAACAGAAAATACAGGAGCGGCTAGACAGGATTGAAGCGGCTCAACAAGCATCGCATGAAGACACCAGCGGTAGCAAGAAGGGCAAGGGAAAAGCAAGAAGACATTGAGGACAATGCAAGTTTCAAGTTGGGGGTGATAGCATATAGTTTGCATTTCCACATTTCCTGTATTTCAGCATTTGCTTATTGTATTTTTCTTTTCTTTTGTATATAGTTGCATTTCATATCTGCTTGTGTATTGCATTGTATAGAAAATTGGAAAAAAATTAAAAAAATTAAAAAAAAATTCCTGAAAATTATAAAAACTATGTCAGGTTGGCTAGCAGGGGAATGTTGATTCAAAATCTGACGGTTAAATTGATAAGGTAGAAATAACTAAATTCTTGCTATGAGATTGACAACCTGAAAATAACCCGCCTGTGTGTTTAACCTTAGTTGATACACGTATTTTATATCACTTACACGTGTCGTATGTTTTTGAGAATTTAATGAATGTATGACATGTCTGTAAAAACTTTTAAAATTGATAAACATCCTTAGGATCAAACAGGTTTGGCGGAGTTAAGTAATATCAAGGATAATTCATACAATGAAGTAGATAGGAAGAATTTTATTGAGGCTTTAACAGAAGCTATAAGTCCGAAAAATAACCCATCTGGAAACTTGTGGAACAATTACACACCTTATCACATGTAACTTCTTCTGCTTTTAAAAGAAAAAGCTGGCTATATCTCCGTTTTACTAAAGTGCTAAAAATTTAAAATAAAATGAGTTATTTGTTTTGTGGTTTAGGTAACTCGGGTAATTAAGTCCTTGGGGTGTTTCCATACCTAATGCCCTAAAACCATCTGGTTTGGGAGTCATTGACCCAAACCTCGCTAAGTTTCCAATCACTAGATAAAACAAGCTAAGCAAGTGTCCTCTCCGAGTTAAAAGTCCTTATGGTTCTTTGTGGGAGAATAATCTTGGCGCTGACAAATTTTCTAGTAAAACAGTTTTTTCGCGGAGATATGAAGGTTTGTATTTATTAAGACGTTTTGCATGATATTGAAGGGTGTGTATGAACAAAAACATGTGAAAGATAGGAGTGAAAAATAAGACTAAGGTTCTTTGTTAAAATCGATATATATTCTGACTTGAAGCCTAACTAAAGAATAAAACTTGAGAAAATCTTAACTCTTTTCAAACTTGTGTGATCCTTTAGAAATTTACCTTGGTCTGTAACTTTTGACATGATGACCCTAATCAAGTTCTTAAAAACATGATGACACTACCGTACTATCACGAAAAGACGCATATTAGCTTGTTAAGCAAATTGCGAGGAGTGAAAAATAAGGTTTAATGTTTCTAACTTGGGTGATAGAAGTTCTAGCTTTGATACTTAACCTTAAGATCTGAATCATCTGTTTTCTAGCAAAACTAACTTGACTGGATTTTGTGGGTGCAATCCGCTGAAAACCCTCAGGAGACAACACTCCTCCTACTAGGGACACCTAAAGGTTTAACGGGTTATTGCATGTGCTCAGTGCAATCGCGTTCCCTGCGAAAGTGAGGCTAGGAATTTTTGTTTTGCTCGAGACGAGCAAAAGATAAGTTTGGGGGCATTTGTTCGACACAATTTGTTATATTTTAATACCGCCCATTTTATATCATTTTGTCAATAAACAGTGCTATTTAATCCATGTCTGCTCATTTATACAGAGTACTGGTATGCAAACAGAAACATGGGTTTTTGTACACAATTTGCACAAGAAGACGGATTTTTAGCTGGAACTGCAAACATGACATTATACCGATCAAGATTTGAAAAGAATTCGCAACAAATATGTGTGTGTACAAAGTTTAATTGTGAAATGGTCCAACACATACATGTGTAAACACTTTTGGAGATGCATGTACCTTGTGTGCTGCCATGGCACACAACAATGATGTGTTGTGCAAGTGGTCTTGATGTGCATTAAATGCATAAAGTAGTGATGCGATATGGGCTTTTGCACTTGATCTCTTCTCTGTGATATTGCCCCAGATTACACATATGTGTTGATTGAAAAAAGTTGCAATTATAGAGATATACCCATATGACCAGAAGACTACTGAAGCAAGGTGGGCCCCAGAATCTTTATTTCGGCCGCAAATATATTCGAATTGGCCGCAAATTGCGGCCAAGATGGTGGCAAAGTGGCTCGTTTTCTTTCTGTGGGTCCCTGGTGGTCATGTTAGTCTATTGTCACCTGCAACTTTTGTCTTGGATTTCTCTATAAATAGCAGATCAAGACATGAGGCCAAGGAAGAACTTTTTGCATACTTGTAAACTCTTGTGTTAAAATTCTTGTAGCTCTTGGGATTGAGTTGAGTTCTTTGCCTTCGTCTGGTCTTGCAACTTCTCCTTTTGAGCTTGCAAGATTAAATTTTGATAGTTGAACTCATTTACTTGTATTTTGAACCATTGCAATAAATCTTCATTACATTCAAGTTTGATTCTTGTATCTCTTTTCTAGTTTGTCATTTCTTTTCATTATTCAGTTGTGTTATTTCTATGATGTTGTGTGAACAGTTATTCTTGGTCTAAGGTGAGGTAGGATGTGAAATGACTTTACTTCCAACCCCTTCCTTTTGATTCTTGCACTTTTTCACTTCTTTTCTTAATATTGCAAGTTTATTATGTTTTGCTTGATAGGATATATCGTTTTGAATGGTTGCAAATGAACCTTTAACATATATCCTATCCTTTCTTTATATTTTATCGTTGCTATGCTATGATTTGAAGTAGGCGTGAATACGGAATTAAGTTACATGTCGCAACTAGCTAGATAGGATATATAGCATTCTTGCATATATTCTATACTTGCTACTTCACTTAACTAATTCCATATCCACTCTATTCTCAATCTCATTCTTGTTAGTTTCTATTTTTCTAACCTTGATATCGTATTTCATCCCGATACATGTTTCGGATAAATACGGCATACTTTCGCTATTCAAATGGAAACTAAAAGAAATGAGTCTTGAATCTAAACGGAGAGTTGGTGGTAAATGTCGTATTTCAATCTTACTGAACCATAGCCTAAGTTTTCGTATCCCAAAACCGTGTTTCTTTGAGGTATTACACTAAAATGTGACAAAACACCATTTTACAACTTATTGATCCATAACTCAATTTGATGTCGTGATATCCACTCCTTGTAGTTTGACCTGTGCTTGCTTGCTTCAACGCACCATGCACTTGCGGTATTTTTAAACTCGATACTCATGTCATGCACCATTTTTCCGACAAAATCCGACATATCCGATATTGACCTTATTCTCGAAAAGCACGTCACCGTGGGTTTCGAACACTGGGACAAGCTACCCCGGGCCTACGACTCAAAGCATCAACTACCACATTCGCCTTGCCCGGGTAATAAAGGATCTCACAATCATAATCCTTCACGAGCTCCATCCAACGGCGCTGTCTCAAATTCAGATCCCGCTGCTAGAAGATGTACTTTAAGCTCTTGTGGTGCGTAAAAATCTGACACGAGTCCCCGTACAAGTAGTGTCTCCAAATCTTCAACGCAAAGAACACCGCGACCATCTCAAGATTGTGAGTGGGATAATTCTGCTCGTGCTTCTTCAGCTGCCGAGAAGCGTAAGCGATAACTCTATCATGCTGCATCAATACACAATCGAGCCCCACTCGAGAAGTATCACAGTAAACAACATAGCCGCCTGATCCAGAAGATAAAGATAGAACTGGTGCAGTCGTCAACCGTGTCTTCAACTGCTGAAAACTCTGCTCGCATGCCTCAGTCCAAAGAAAAGGAACTCCGTTCCTGGTCAGTCCGGTCAGCGGTGCAACGATACTCGAGAAATCCTGCACGAAACATCCGTAATAACCGGCTAAGCCCAAAAAACTGCGGACCTCTGTCACAGATACAGGTCTGGGCCAAAGCTGTATAACCTCGATCTTCCTCGGGTCCACAAGAATACCGTCTCCCGTCACCACATGACCCAGGAAGTCAACTCTATCAAGCCAAAATGCGCACTTTGAGAATTTAGCATACAGCTGGTGCTTTCTCAATGTCTGCAAAGCAATCCTCAAGTGCTGCACATGCTCCTCTCGACTCCTAGAGTAGACCAGAATGTCATCAATAAACATAATAATAAACTGGGCGAGGAACGACCTAAAAATCCAGTTCATCAGATCCATGAACACTGCTGGTGCATTGGTGAGTCTGAACGACATCACAAAAAACTCATAATGCCCGTAGCGCGTATGAAAAGCAGTCTTCGGAATGTCATCATTCCGAACCCGCAACTGATGATAACCCGATCGTAAATCAATCTTAGAAAAATGTTTCGCACCCTGGAGCTGATCAAACAAATCATCAATGCGAGGTAAAGGATACCTATTCCACACCGTAACTCGGTTCAATTGACGATAATCAATACACAACCTCAAACCGCCGTCCTTCTTCTTGACAAACAGGACAGGAGCTCCCCAAGGCGAAACATTCGGACGCACAAGTCCCCTATCAAGCAACTCTTGCAATTGATCTTTAATTTCTCTAAGCTCCGCCGGGGCCATCCGGTAAGGCGGTATAGAAATAGGTCCCGTGCCGGGAATCAGATCAATGCAAAACTCAATATCGCGCTCTAGCGGCAAACCAGGTAACGCATCTGGAAACTATCGTACGATAGGAACTGTTGGCTATAGTGCCCTCAAGGCAATTATCATAGTCACAGACTTGTGATTATGATGATTGAGGCAGGACCTATACCGATGAAACAGTCTTACTCAACATGATAGTATGCTATCTGGTTTGTCTTTATCATCATGTTGATAGAGCCCATAGGATTCTTGATTGATTGCCAGCATTATAATGGCGATCATATATGTAGGAGCTGGGGTCCATAAGCACATCCTTAAATGTCCCTAGTCATAGGAGTATCGAGACTGAGCATCGATACTCCAGTGTAGACTAGTGTATACTGATCGAGATCCCGACGAGGGGCGGTGGCCAGGTCTCACAAGCCATTGGTGTTAGTTTGTTCACCTAAGATAGTATACAGGTGCTCATTGGGTTATGAGTACACTGGACGGACTCGTCGGGAACCTGCTAGTTGGTATTATACCTATTGTCAGATAGCAGTTCCCTGGTGACATGTGTACAGGTTAGTCTGTCGACCTGAGATCTTCATTTGTCTCGTGTGAGTTCCCACTGTGCTTTGATTACTACCATACCACAGCTCAAAATAGTCGTGCAAACAGGTTTTAGTTTGGTATAGTCCCGAGCCACATGGAGGCAGTGATCGGATCATCGGGGATTCGTCACTCCCGGTATTGGGGGTTGATGTCGCGTTGTGTACGGATGACCATCACCATAAATCCGTGGCCACGGTAGACGAGAATTACCGATCCAGGATCGATAGTTTCTCAGGTGGTGATGGGGTTTCATACCGACACTAAATGTCGCGTTGTTAGGGGTCTGACTTTATCCACCCCCTAGATTCGATATGTGATGCTCTTAGACGAATAAACCGGATTGTATGGATATTGTCACTGTCAGGCTCAGTAGGGGTTCTGCATGAGTTTTCTCGTCGGCCTCCCTTTCGATCAATACCTGGGTAGCCGTTATGTACAGCTAGTGTCGCTAACGTGCTTGTGGTTAAACCCACTACAAGTGTATTGACGAGTCTTTAGAGTCTCACACAGAGGGTTTTCACGGTTCAGGCGATATGGTGTACATGGCATATGTTGGTACATACAGGTGTCCGGTTAAATATATGCAAATGTTGCGCAGACTTTAATCGGACGGTTGATAATACTAGAGGCTTAGGATTAAGCCAGATTATTAAATCAGGTTTTGATTTAATAATTTACATATGTATTGATATATGTATTCTAATATTATTGTTCGCTATTTAGTTTCTCTCTTGGCTATTCGTATATTTGTACGAATACGCGTATATGTATTTCGATACATGTACCGAAAAGTATTTCATATTTTATACGGAATAGCTTCTAGAAGATACCACCTCATTTATATGATTTTCCATTTATGGAAATTTATTTGTTTTATTAATGAGGTGGAAAAGGTGATGTGACTTTGGGCATGGTTCAAAGTATGGTGTGATTTGTTTATTTGATTAATAGGAAATGATATTTTTTTTGGTGATTGAGAGAGAGGGGGGGTGGCCACTTCTATTAGGTGGGGGGTCATTTCATTTGGTTACATGATTTTAACACACACTAGCCCACTCTCTCACTCTCTCAAGTTCAAAAACACTTAACCATTTTTGTTCATGCAAAAAGCTTCATCACCTTCATTCATCTTCTATGGATGCTCTCTTGAGCTCATGGGTAGAGAGAAAATTGTAGTGACACTTTCATGCACCTTCACTCTCCATCGCTAGCGACTTTGGAGCGTAGGTTACCTCATTCGACGAGGTTGAAGCTTGTGCCGTTTCCCACGGGTGGATCATCGGAGATGGAGAAGACCGGCAACCAAACATCATCAAAGGATCACTAGGAGCTTGGAATGAAGACCGACGGACTCGGATCAACTCGGTATAACGATTCTAACTCTTAGTTAGTTTGCTAGTTTAGGGTTTAAAGTCGATCCGGGATTCGGGTAGCGGTAGCGCCAGTTTAGAAAATTTTTGTTCCGCATGCGTTTCGATGGCCGGGGCACTGCCGCAACCCTTCATGGTATCAGAGCCACCCTTTAAATCCCTTACTATCTTGTTTAAACGTTCTTAAAAGATCGATCGACGGAAATTGCCAAAAAAACGACTTCAATTTTGTGTTTGCTGTCGTTTTTCAAAAGTGTTCAAAAAATTATTTCCAGAGGCTTAAAAATCCGTGCAGGCGATTTTAAGGGTACAGAAAAAATTTGGGCTCCTAATGCCTCCAAGTAGCCGCGGAACCGCCGCAATTACCCCCTATTGGCGGCCGATCCGCGGCCATTTAGTGGCGACGGGCTTTAAAATTTTTCCTGTAGCCCCCTGACTTAGAATTGTGATTTTTGTAATATCCTGTTTTGGCCCAGGTTTCTGTGAAGTGTTGGTTTTTCTATTGGGGCTAATTTGGAACTTAGTCGATCGATATTTTAAGTGTGCGATTAACAGTACATACATTTCTATTTGCGACTGTGAATGTCATTTGATCGGTAAACTCGTCTAATTGCTATATGTCATTTAGACGGGTTTGCGAACGTGACATTCACGTTGATGTTCTGTGATGTGCTGTGATGTTGGTTGGATCGTCGTGGTGGATAGCAATGGTGCAATGTTAGTACAGTTTTATTTCATTTGTACATTTGATATTGCGAGACGAGCGTCCGACATGTGGACTGCCGTCACTGCCAGTTTTTATATTATTCTTTTGGAGCACGACCGGGTTAAGGTCGATGTCACCCTTGTATATTATTTCTTTTCTGTACTAGGATTACCCCGCGGTGGGGTGCACGAATAGCCGGATTCTAGAGGGCAATGGGTCCGCATCTCATGGCGTTGGGACGGAGGGGACCTTACTCTAGAATTGGAGGGCTATTCGCCGCACTCGTAGGGGGTATAGGTGACCCAGGAGGGGTGCTCAAGTTATCGGATTCCGTGAAGTGCTGGGTGGTCCATTCACGTTGCTGAAGGGGGCTGCCTCACTTCTGGTTTTGGCGGGTAACTTGCCGCGCTCGTAGGGGTCTACGTTTTATTACATATGCTATCCACACGACAGGGAACGTCGGGTCTCACTTACGGCTCAAGTGAAACCCGGGGCTCCAGATTATCCACCATTCTGTGTTGCTTCTGTGATGTTTCTGTGATGTTGCTTTATATTATGCCTGGGACGAATGTTATATATATATATATATTTATATATACTAGTAGATGTTGTATATGTTTTGCACCCGCGCTAGCCCAGTCCCCGCTCTGTCGTTAGTTAAGTAACCTAACGGGTGATGACGGGACCCAGTGGCGAATGCGGATGGCATATACGTACATTTTATTTTCGTTCTTTTCTTGTGTGATTAATTGATGGGACTGCATAGATTCTTATCAATGCAAGGATAAAACAAACCTATATATATGATATTGTTGGAACCAAGTTTTTAAAAACTGACCTTAGAGACGTTCTCTTTTGCTTTGCACAGTGGTATTCGGTTATGAATATCCAGCACCTCATTCGACGAGGCAAGGGCCGAGATCCCTTCATCGGGAGTGACCCCTTGACTAAAGTTTGTGTCAACATAATAACTTCACTATAGTCGATTCTTTTGCTTTGCATCGTGGTATTCAGTTTGGAATATCCTGCACCTCACTCGACGAGGAAAGAGCCGAGATCCCTTCACCGGGAGTGACCTCTTTAGCAAAAGTTTTTGCCACTATATATTTATAAAAACCACTTGGATTCCTTCAATGATATCAAGTTCATTACGATAAAGGTTTTTCGCCAAAAAACAGCCGTAGCCCTCCGTCATTTCGGATAAGTAGTGCATAGTATTCGTGCGGTGTTTGTTGGCCAAAGTCAAGGCATTGTGCGGTAGCTGTGTGTTGCTTGTCCATTGCATGGATATGCATTAGTTTAGGACAGTCGTACCACTTTGTTGGCCAAAGTCAAGGGTGTGTGCGGGTGGGTCTAAATCAATCAGGACAATGACGGGTAGAACTTGACTTGCGGGTTATGATTTGTTGGCCAAAGTCAAGGTCATAAACCGCTTGTGGTAAAAATCATATCGGGAGTTTCAAACATACAGGAAACTTTCCAGGCATGCGCATACCTTCTAGAGTTTGATGACTTGAGTGGCTTCCATCAAGTTATCATGCGATGATAGTTGGATCCCGATTCCTACTGATGAGTAGGATTACTCCTCGGGTGATTCCGACTAATTCTCTTTTTGGGTTTGGAGGAGAATTCGAGGAAAAAGTGGGAGCCATCCAAGATTAGATAAAATGATTAACCATTCTGATCTAGTTTAGAGTGTACGCTGAGTGTTTCTTTTCTCTCTCTCTGGTTGCAACTATGACCCGACCTTTGACTAAAACTCATGAAACCAAGTTAACCGAACCTTCTTAAAACACTTTGGATTTTGGAATGTCACGGTGTCGCATATATCATTGCCACTTCTATATCACCTTTGCATTTCTCCAGAACACCCCGTATTATTACGAACATCCACTTCCATTGGATAAATCCATCGAATGGTTATATACGAACTCGAAGGATCTGATTCTGGTTCTGGAGAGATTGAATAGGATTATTCGGTTGTTTTTTCTCTTTACCATCTCTCAGGTTGTGAGGGCTCCTAGGATTAGGAGAGGGTACACCTATTGAGCTTATTGGATAGTCATCCACCAGACCATAGGCATGTGCTGAACGGTAAGGAAGGAAGAAAACCAACAAGCTTAACTGTGGTGTATAGAAGGTAATAAGTAAAGACATATAAAGGGATTAGAATAATGGCAAAGGAAATTGCGATCACCATCATTCACGACAAAGACCGCGTATACCCCTGCCACTCTTACATCCACTTTGCTTTTCTCTAGAACACTCCGTATCACTACGGATATCCACTTCCATTCGATAAATCCATCGTATAGTTACATACTAACTCGAAGGAATTTTTTCGAGGATGGATTCTGGTTCAGGAGAAATAGAATAGGATTATTCAGATGTCTTTTCCCATTACATTCTCTAAGGTTGCGAGGGCTCCTAGGATTAGGAGAGTACACCTATTATGCTTATTGGATAATCTTCTTCCAAACCATAGGCTGGTGCCGAAAGGTAGGGAATGAAGAAAACCAATTAGCGTAAAAGTGGTGTACAGAAGGTAATAAGTAAGGACATAATAAAGGGATTGCAGAGAGGGCATGCAAGTATATGGTTACTGTCGTGAATCAAGATAGTGGAAGAGGCGTTACTAGGAATACCAGTTAACCCCTTTTGAAACATTTTCATGTTTCAGTTTCACTGTGCGATATTAATTGAAAACCGTTTTCCCAATTAGAATCTAACTCCAGGGTATGTATTTACCAGATCAGTTTCTCACATCTGCATGTTATTACGGATGGTGAGTGGGAGTAAGATATTGGGAATTGGATGATTAGATCCTCATTATATCGGAATTCGTTGTAATTGGTGATATTTGAGGAAATCATCTGGATTTTGCCGGATGACAAATATTTGGTTTTGAATATCCGTTGTTATGCACCAATTTCAAACTGATATATCTGTACATTTATTTTATAAAGTGAGATATAACTTTTTGATATTGTGTCTATGACATTTACCTATATCAGTTGATGATTAGGTAAGGTGCATTCAACAGCTGTGTAATTCTTCTTAACCATAGTACAATTTTTCAACCTACGACGCACAGGGTTTTAGTTATTGAACTCAGGGGACTTATACAAAGTATTGTATGTTGTCCAGTGTCCATTAGGACAATGGGGTTGGTACTCGTACTATATTCTGTTTATTTGTGACTTCCCCAGTTCTGGACAAGTATTTCGTTGAAATGCAAAGTCCAGATATTGAGAAGTTATAGGTATAAGAATAAAGTAGAGAACCATTTGTTAGAAGTATCAAGATTCTTCGAGGAAGTCGAAGATATAGATACTTGTGTTTGGTATTCCGTTGATAGTAATGGTTTTGAGAACTCACTTCTCTTTCGGGTTACTCATATATGGATGCAATCCCAGATGAGTAATGCTGATTGTCCTCTTTCCATTTGGTTGATATGCACTGGAGACAGCTGCATGATTTTGAATCTGGTTCAAATTAAATTAGTGCTTTTGTTTCTATATCAGATATATATAGAATTGATTTATATCTTAAAGATGTTAAGGTATAGGGAGTTGTCTGGCTGATGCTTAAAACCAGAATCCGGATAAACTCAAGGCACGTTTCAGTAATGGCAGTTTGTGGGTTATCCCGTGCTTTGACGAGGGTTAACTTTCTACCATCAGGAAGATCAGTGTTTATATTGTTCTTGACTCGCCACAGTTTTAGTAAAATGGATTTTTTCAGAAAAACAATAGTGGGAGTATGGTAGAACTGGAAGTGATTCCAGAACCACAAACGATCGCTGATGATTTAATAGAACCTAATGATTCAATTAGTTTCGACGTTTCATTAGCCACTCCGCAGATTTTGGTGGGTAACCTCAGGCACCCGAGAGGTATTTCGGTCTTCTTAGAGACGGTGACAGGGAAGTTCTTGTTTACCCAGACTTGCCATTGCTGCTGTTCTAGACTATAAGACCCGACAGGAGGATGAGTATACCATCATTCTAAACTAGCTTTAGAGGTGCACGAGTATATGACTCTGCCAGAGGGTTGTTGTAGTCAGTGGGAGCAGCGGAAGCATAGTTGGCAAGTAGCTTATGTCTATTTACAGACTAAAGCAGGTATAGCGGAAATAGATCATCTATTTTTTGATGTGACAATCATAGGCTTTGACTTCATCAGAATAGGAGATGGATCTGCTAAGAAGGTAGTAGAGAGTTATGTCCAGGTATTGGGATGACATGCACTTGATAGGAAGGGATATTCCTATACTACGATCGGTTATATTTTGGTTGTCACACGGTTGTTTCTCCACATAGGATATAGAAATAATATCAAGTTTCCTGGTTACTAGATGTATGTTTTTAGATCTAGATTTGGGAAGTATCCCAATTTGGGTACTTTGAAATTATTCTAAAGATATTTTAGAATGGACGACTCCTGGTATGGTGGTGAACCTGCAGGTGATGGGGTCAGCCTCTCTAAAGGTGTCTTACAGACTAAAGAGGAGAGGGATCTACATAATTAACATATCATTTGCTTAGGCAATTGAGTTAATCATGAAATGTCAAGTACCACACCAGATATTGCTTTTGCACTAGATGCAATAAGCAAATATATTAATCCAATCCTGGAGAAACATGGGGAAGTATTTTATGAACATAAGTGAATGTTCTTGGGATATGGTAACGGCAGCCTCTTTCAGGAGACGGTTATCATATCAGGCTTCCAAGGTGACCTGGATGACAGAGCGACTGTCAGAGTTATAGTTTTTCCCTCTTTTAAGGGACAGTATGTTGGACAGGTGGTCGAAGCGGATAATGAGGAAAGGCATGGAGCAGAATACTAATTAAATTCAGTGGACGATACAGTCTAGGAAGTTTGCGGGAATTGGAGTTCTTTTGTGAACTGGGTCCCATCAGAAATCCAGAAAAATTCTAAGACAAGTATTGCTCATTTCGGAAGGTAATTTTCTCCGCGAAGTTGAGATTAAGAGAGATACAGAAAGAAACTTTGGAGCGGATCCACTCACTGAGGCTATTTCTCGAATGCAAACATTTTCGCAAATGGACTTTGCGAACCTGATTAGTAGAGAAGTTGGGTGTTCGGTATCACACGGGCTGTGAGTATGCGACATCGCAATAATTGGCCTTAAGTGCAAGTGGGAGATTGTTGGCTATAGTGCCCCCAAGGCAATTATCATAGTCGCGGACTTGTGATTATGATGCTTGAGGCAAGACCTAACCGATAAAACAGTCTTACTCAACATGATAGTATACTATCTGGTTTGTCTTTATCATTATATTGATAGAGCCCATAGGATTCTTGCTTGACTGCCAGCATTATGATGGCGATCATATATGTGGGAGCTGGGGTCCATAAGCACATCCTTAAATGTCCCTAGTCGTAGGAGTATCGAGACTGAGCATCGATACTCCAGTGTAGACTAGTGTATACTGATCGAGACCCCGACGAGGGGCGGTGGCCAGGTCTCACAAGCCATTGGTGTTAGTTTGTTCACCTAAGATAGTATAGAGGTGCTTATTGGGTTATGAGTACACTGGACGGACTCGCCGGGAACCTGCTAGTTGGTATTATACCTATTGTTAGATAGCAGTTCCCTGGTGACATGTGTACAGGTTAGTCTGTCGACCTGAGATCGTCATTTGTCTCGTGTGAGTTCTCACTGTGCTTTGATTACTACCCTACCACGGCTCAAAGGAGTCATGCAAACAGGTTTTAGTTGGGTACAGTCCCGAGCCACATGGAGGCAGTGATCGGATCATCGGGGATTCGTCTCTCCCTGTATTGGGGGTTGATGTCGCGTTGTGTACGGATGACCATCACCATAAATCCGTGGCCACGGTAGACGAGAACTACCGATCCAGGATCGATAGTTTCTCAGGTGGTGATGGGGTTTCATACAGACACTAAATGTCGCGTTGTTAGGGGTCTGACTTTATCCACCCCTAGACTTGATATGCGATGCTCTTAGACGAACAGACCGGACTGTACGGATATTGTCACTGTCAGGCTCAGTAGGGGTTCTGCATGAGTTTGCTCGTCGGCCTCCCTTTCGCTCAATACCTGGGTAGCCGTTACGTACAGCTAGTGCCGCTGACGTGCTTGTGGTTAAACCCACTGCCAGCGTATTGATGAGTCTTTAGAGTCCCACACAGAGGGTTTTCACGGTTCATGCGATATGGTGTATATGGCGTATGTTGGTACATACAGGTGTCCGATTAAATATGTGCAAATGTTGCGCAGAATTTAATCGGACGGTTGATAATACTAAAGGCTTAGGATTAAGCCAGATTATTAAATCAGGTTTTTATTTAATAATTTACATATGTATTGATATATGTATTCTAGTATTATTGTTCGGTAATTATTTTCTCTCTTGGCTATTCGGATATTTGTACGAATACGCGTATATGTATTTCGATACATGTACCGGGAAGTATTCCGTATTTTATACGGAATAGCTTCTAGAAGATGCCACCTCATTTATATGATTTTCCATTTATGGAAATTCATTTGTTTTATTAATGAGGTGGAAAAGGTGATGTGACTTTGGGCATGGTTCAAAGTATGGTGTGATTTGTTTATTTGATTAATAGGAAATGAAATTTTTTTTGGTGATTGAGAGAGAGGGGGGCCGGTCACTTCTATGAGGTGGGGGTTCATTTCATTTGGTTACATGATTTTAACACACACTAGCCCACTCTCTCACTCTCTCAAGTTCAAAAACACTTAACCATTTTTGTTCATGCAAAAAGCTTCATCACCTCCATTCATCTTCTATGGATGCTTTCTTGAGCTCATGGGTAGAGAGAAAATTGTATTGACACTTTCATGCACCCCTACTCTCCATCTCTAGCTACTTTGGAGTGTAGGTTACCTCGTTCGACGAGATTGGAGCTTGCGCCGTTTCCATCGGGTGGATCATCGGAGATGGAGGAAGACTGGCAACCAAACATCATCAAAGGATCACTAGGAGCTTGGAATGAAGACCGAAGGACTCGGATCAACTCGGTATAACGATTCTAACTCTTAGTTAGTTTGATAGTTTAGGGTTTAAGGTCGATCCGGGATTCGGGTAGCGGTAGTGCCAGTTTAGAAAATTTTTGTTCCGCATTTTGGCCGCGTCTCGATGGCCGGGGAGCTGCCGCAACCCTTCAGGAACCCAGTCCAACGACTCTACTGTGGCTCCAGTATCATGAATGAAAGCCAAGAATCCCTGACATCCCCACCTCAAAAGCCGACTAGCGCAAAGGGTTGAAATCAAACTGTGAGGGGCGGCACCACGGTCCCCCTTCACAACAAGAACTGACTTGCCGGGAAAAGAAAACCTAACTGTCTTCTCGCGGCTGTCCATGGACGCGTAGCAAGTAGTTAACCAGTCCATGCCTAGGAGAACGTCGAAGTCCAACTTCTCAAGAAGGATCAAGTCGACGGACAAATCTCTATCTCCTATACAAACGACACACGACCGAAACACGTGTCGCGCAACAAACGACTCACCAACAGGAGTAGTCACGAAAAGCGGCTGATCAGTCGAAAATACTGCATCTTTTAACCGGCAAATTCCCTATCATTTGCACTCATCTAGAAGTGTTCGGCATTCATATCGCACATATTAGCAAATCAGTCGTTAAATATCAGATTGCATGTGTTAGACTTTTAAACCGGCACTATAAGGGAAATTGACTGCATTTCATAGCATGGCATCATTCTTATATATCGCAACTTGTGTTTCGAAGTCTGTGCAGGACATTACAGAAGATCGGTCAAATTTACAAACGAAGACTGTTAAAAAGATGCCAACTAATGGATTTGGAATCTGGTATTGATCTAAGAAGCATTCAGAGATTCAACATATCAGAAAATACATCAAAGTACATAAGCAAACAAACCATGAAGTATGAAGCACCAAGGAAGCCACTTGGCCGCGGAACCGCGGCCGGAGCCGCCTTGCGCCGCGGTTCCGCGGCGGCCTTGCCACGTCACCACCCTAATTTGGCTTCATAATTCTCAGCTCAGCTCCTACATCTCAGAAAACCACTGCAAATTCCTGAAAGCTCCAGAAGCTTCTGCCAGTTCAGCAAACCTAGGGTTCCTAACTAAAACACCCAAGCTTCTTCAACAAGCTTCACTTAAACTCTATTAAGGATCTAGAACCTTCCCCTAACCTCCTAGCTCAGGGTAGACGCTAATCCCCTAACTAACTACTTCTAGAAGCCTCTTCCTCTAACTAACTTTTGGAGGGAAAACTCAAATTTGAATTCCTAGACCTAGGGTTTGGAAATCCTATAAATAGACCCCTAGGCTCACTTGTTCATGGTTACTCATTGTTGGCTAAATTCTAGTTCAATCTTCATCTTCCCCAATTTCCACCCACAAGTCTAGTGACAAGGCTTGTGTCAAAACCCTAACCCTAATCCAATCCAAAATCAAGAAACTTCAAGATTCTTTGAGTGCAAGCCAAGCAAGTCTTCAAGATCCTTTAGAAGCGGAATCGGATTTCAACGGAGCACGAGATCGAAGCGATCCAAGACTCAAGAAGCCGAGCGATGCAAGATTCGACGAGCGAAGTTCCTACATCTTGTAAATCTCGAGAGTTGTAACTACTTGTTGATGTAATAAAGGTGAAGATTCTTTAAACTTGTTTACATTTAAATTCGAGCATTATGCTTATATTTCGATTCTTGAATATGTACTTTATTATGATGCTTGAATAAAACTCCGCTCATGGAGGAATCGTGTCACGCCCCGCTTCCCAAAATACGGAATACGAGGAGTAGACAAGGCCAGCCATGTTCCTACGGTCAAGGAAATGTCCTGCCGTAGTCACACTTCGGCTTCTAGTTTATCATGGTAAACAGTAAACAATGCGCAGGTAATGAGAAATGCAGTAACTGAAGGAAACAATATAAGGACTGACCTGAAGTGGAACAAATGAATGTAAATCGGGAAGGCAAGTCAAGAAGTCTGTGATGCACGTCTAGGTCTGGTCCAAGCTAAATCTTCTCCTCTCACTGAGCATGCATACTCAGGTCGTCAGAGCGACACAAAAGCAATATAATGTATATAATCAAGTAACAGTTCTAATAGTGGTAATAGATATGAATAACAGTAAATCAATGTCAGCATGAATATGAATGAGCAGAGATCAATGCAGCGGAAAAATAAAGCGGTATAACAATGTGTCACGAATGTCAAGACAGTATAGAATGAATGTAAATGACAGTAACCCTATCAGTCTCTAAGTCTCACTACACAGGTCAATAAGCCTATCGTCAGTCCAAGTGTGAGAGTCAACCACTCGCGAGTGTCCTCCACCCAAGGGTAGAACCCAAGGGCAAGGGACCACGGGCCCAACATGTAACGAATGTATCACGGTGATATAGCACATACCCTGTAAATCTCCATATAACTCCCTAAATATATAAGCCGGCATGGGACTCCCGAGATTCTGTTGAATTCACACTTGAACTACCCCACACCCCGTGGTCTACATCAAACGCTAACCATCACCCTAAATACTAATCGATCCGTGACAAGTCTGCGCGAGAACTGGAGGCAGGACCTCCATCAAGCACGTCCCGACTAATACCTAAGATAAATAGCAGTGTCGGATGCCTTATCTGTGACACCCGTGCAAGCGCTTCCATAAGTGTCCCATACCACTTATAGTCACACGTACACGCATCCCACAGACGTCGACAATGCAATAGAAATATAGGGTCACAGATTGTGCACAAGTACGTATCACTTTTCACTTAATCACGAATGCACGAACACTGACGTACTTGCCACAATCAACACTAAAATCTAACACTGGGTAAATGCACGATGTCACTAGGTTATCAATACAATGATATGGGTATGATATGATGCGTGAACAAGTATATAAACATGATGAGGATGTTATGAAACCGTATTCTTTCACTTGCACGATTTATCATGAAACATATGTATATAATTTGGCGAAATGACAAACAGGTAGTAACTAATATGTTCAGTTATCTATCCATCTAATTTGGTTTCGAGCCAATCGGGTTTCAGGATCATTAGTTATAACCATTTCATTTTAAGCGCTCGCGGCTGGAAATCCAATTTCAGAATCAGGAATCCATTTCGCAACGCATTTTAACCCCAGTTGGGATCATAATTTAGCGACGCTACAGTTGAATGAATTCTAGGGTTTTCAGTAAAGTTTTCAATGCAACAAACGGATCTTCAATCGCGTCTGTACGTTAGGAGATATACAATGTCTAACACTACTATGTCGGTTCTGATTCTGCTGGGACTGTTATGTGTCCCGATCTATTAAATTACAGATTAAATATCAAACGGTAACTAAACAGTATGAAATCAGTCGTGTTGTCTAGCTAACAGTTTTATCTATAATAAACAGTGGAGTTCCGCAATCTACGAATTAAGTAAGTCCTATGGTACTCAATACGGAACAGCAACCAATAACTGGAGTCGCTCTGGACTGCTGTCCAGAGTCGCACTCCGATCTGAATATCATCACTGTTTAAGTACAGAAATGTCAGGAAACCAGTATAGGATTAAAGTTCGTCGAGTTAGCTTCGATTTGAGCCCTCGAACGCACCATTCTAATATGTATATAATTTATGGTGAATTTAACTATTTTCAGGTGCAATAAAATTTCAGTTTTACGATTAAACTTGGGGTTAGTCGTTTTGGACATAAACGATCAAGTTTTCCAACGAATCCTGTACAAAGTACTCAACATAGCAAGGGCCACTGAGAGCCCTCCAGTTCCGTCAAATTTGATATTATTTTCCTAAGGGAACAAGCATCGAACGGTTGTGTTGCAATATTTAACATAAAGCAAATATGAGATATATATATGATATTGACTTGTAACATATAGAGAATAGCATGAAAGCAAGTAAGAACTTGCCTGGAGGTGTTAGGCGGTGCACGGCAGTGGTAAAGGCACGAACGCGCGACAGGCAAGCACCGCGACGGCTACGGTTCCGAGTGACAAAAACCTCGATCCTGGCTCGAGCTTGACGGAGTTGGCTGTTGCGGGCTCGGGCAATGCTGTGGTGGTGGTCGGTTGACAGAAGGAGAGAGAGAGAATTAGAGTTAGACAGAGAGAGAAAGAGTTAGGCAGAGAGGGGGAGAGTTAGATTTAGAGAGACGGAGAGAGTGAGAGGGTGTGTTGCAGTGAGAGAGAGGATTTGAGAGATAGAGAGCTGAGAGGGTGAGAGACACAGTGAGATTGAGAAGAGAGAGAGAGAGTTGCAGAAAAGTGAGTTAGAGGGAGAGAGAGAAAAGGTGTAGGCTGAGAGAGAGAGAGAGAGAATGAAACGAGAGAGAGAGAGAGAGAGAGAGAGAGAGAGGGAGATAGGGTGATGCAGGGAAGAAGGGAGTATGAGAGAGGGGCAGCGAGGTTGTGACGACGACGACGACGGCGTCGACGATGGTGATGATGGGTCGATGACGGCGCAGTGGGGTGACGGCGGCGACAGTGCAGGGGAGTCGAGCTCGGGTGTGGGTGAGTGGGTGCAGACGAAAGCGCTCGGGCAGTGGAGGAAGAGGAGAGAGGGGCGGGGTCGTGGTCGTTGCCGTCGGGCGAGCGGAGTTGGTGGGAGGAGTCGAGGAGTTGGGTCGTCGGGTATTGGAGGGAGGTGAGGAAGGCAGGCGAGGCTCGGTGGCGGGGGCGAGAGGAGCGGGATGAGGGAGCGCTGGAAGTGAGGAGGAAGAAATGGTGAGGCGAGGAGGTGTGCGAAGAGAGAGCGAGTGGGTGAACGATGGTGGTGGAGGGCTGTCGTGGCGGTGGTGATGGAGGGTGGTGGAGGAGAAAACAGAGAGAGGGAAAGGAGAGGGAATGGTGTAGGGGAAAGAGAAAGGGAGACGAGGCGCGAGGTGCGGTTGAGGGGGCGGGTCGTAGGGAAACGTGCGCGTCGACGTGTGCGCAGGCGAAGGAGGCGGCGGAGGAAACGCGCGTGGAAGGGAAAGTTACCGTTGCGAGGAAGGAGATGGGTGAGGTAGCGGGCGTGGGCTGAAGTGGGCCTGGGCCGACAGAAAGAAAGAAAGAAAGAATTAAATAATGAATGGAGCGGGCCGGGCCAAGAAATAATAGGGGAATTTCATGAACGGGCCGAGCAATAAAAGAATGAGGAGTGGGCTCGGTTGCAAGGCTGAGAAACGAAGGGAAAAATTTTGGTGAAAGGAAAAAGAGGCCAGGGTTTGTATTAGGGATTGGGCTCGAAATAAATTAAAGAATAAAAAAGAATGGGAACGGGTCAGGCTGAGAAGGAAATGTGGGGAGGAAAATAAATGAAATGGCTGAGAAAATATTTGCTGGGCTTGGGGATTCTAGACCAGCGGGAAAAGAAAACAAATCTATTAGGGAAAAGATAAAAATGGCATGGACTAGCAAATTAACATCAAAGAATTAAAGGGGAAAAAGAGAATGGGCCAAAGAGAAGGAAGGCACAAATGGAGAAGGTGGGCCGGATCTTGTGGGCTCGGGAAAACTAAAGAAAAAGGATTTGGTATATTAGAGAGGGCTGGGCTGGGCTGAAGGAATATTTATGAAATAAATAAGGAAATGGGCTTGGTTGAGAGGATATAAAAGGATTAGGGTTTTTAACTAACTAAAATAATATTAATTATAAATGAACAAACTTGTAGTGATAATTTATAAAAAAATACGGACATAGGCGTATAGAAGGAAACCGGGTATTACATCATACCACCCTTACAAAAATTTCGTCCTCGAAATTTAAAATAAGCGATAAGCTATACAAACGTAAGCGAAAGCTATTAGATTGCACACTAACACCAAGGATTTATTAACACTACGGGGACGAAGAAATTTGAAATAGGTATAATTAAGAACAACGTACGGAAAGGTAGGTCTAAAAAGCTATAATGCAGGAATAACTATAAGGGTAACTTCATATACGGAAATATAAATAACAACAATAACGAACAATATTATTCGAGGCGTACTCGATAAAATCGAAATTTAACTATGTGCACGTATAATCATAATAAAGTAGCATAGCAGAAATAATAAGTATCAAGTATAACCACTTATAATAGTAACAACACAACACTCGAAGATAAAGTAACCATAATGAGGTAGTGAAAGCTTATTCGGTAGGTTAAAACACTTTTAGGACGAAGTATCGATCAAATAGCGTAGAAAATTCATATAGTGAAAATAAAGAGTATGGAATAAATTATGTGCGGTGTAAGGTTGTGCTACAGAAATGAAAATAACAATAATGTACTTCAAACCTAAAAACGGAGTAATCAATGACATGTACTCTTTGATAAATACAAAATACTGAAAGCTAAATTTTCGAATAAGAAAGTCCCTATATACATTTAGGGTAATAAGGAGAACACAAAGAGGTATAGGGCTAGCTAGGGTAATGATTACAAGAAAATGTGGATCATTCAATAGTCGTAGTATGGCGGCTTTAGGCTGAAGATCAAGGAGACTGGGATCGGGTTAGCACCGAAAGTAATGGTGAGCAACAAAAGAATTACCAGGTAAAAATATAGGGGGAGACCAACGATTGGTAAATCTTATGAATCAAGGATTTGAAAAGCTAAAGAACTCGATAATTCGTAAGGAAGGTCCTGCTCCCAGAAGGATCTCAAACAGGGTACAGACGAAAGATGAATAGCGACTCACTCCAAGGATCAGGGTGCGGTACCTTCGAATTGAAACGAGGGTGAAAACTTTACAACAAGTAGGGGTGGACAGTCAGAGATCTCAGCAGAAAGATAAATGGATAGGGGCAATACACAAGTATCAAGCGGAAAATCAAGGGTTTACGAATTCAGAAGATTTATTTCATTCAAGAAAGTTTGAAACAAGGCATTCCCAAAGGCGAAAAGTGGCCCTAAACTATACACATTTTATTTAGCCAGAAAGACAACATCCAAAAGAAATCCCATCAGTCGCGGTTGTGGAGATTCAGCAGGTTGCGGTAGGCTCGTGCGCTCAGGTAGGGGCGTTCATTTCCATAGCGCCTCGCGGGGACTGCCAAAGGGAGTTCTTCCACGACATGGTCTTGATCTTCTGGTCCTTCATCTTCGGATGGAACTTCTTCATCGAGATCCGATTCCATGTGATCCTCTCCTTCTGGGTTTTCTTCCATGGGGTCTTCCTCCACTGGATTTTCTTCTATTGGATCTCCTTCGGGATCTTCCTCCTCTTCATCAGAATCAGCCAGCATGTCGAACACTGGGACGGCCGCTCCTTCGTCCTCTGAATCATTGTTTTCGAAGTTGACCTGTGGACCATTTACCTCGTCATCGGAACCCGTCAGTGTGTGATCTAAGAAAACGCATGACTGTGCATCCTCGTCTAGATGCGGCGCTGCTCCAGGGTGGGCCATGGCCTGAAAAGAAAAGTCATGATTAAACAATGGAATGAATAAGGAAATGGCCAAGGGTACAAGGTATGGAAAGATATGCGATGAAAGGAATTGAAAGCTCAGAATTTAAAATACTGTGATAAAGAATAGAATTTGATATAGAGAAAGCATGAGAATGATGCCTATATTATAATTCAAATTTTATTTCATTCGACTAAAAGTTCAACGGATACAAAGGTTCAAATGGAAAGAAATGTTTATAATAGTACGACTACAAAATACTGAAATTGGAAAACATAAAATTCTTCTTTGACTGTCAGAGCGCTGCATCATCGTCCTGCGAGTTGATCTTGGGTCGGGTCCTCTTTACCCTCGAAATTTGAACTACGCAGTAATCCTTACCTGGCATCAGTGGAGAGTGTGGATGAGTTTCCTCCTTATAGTTCTTTCCTTTCTGGGCAACCGTTGATGAGATGTTTGTCGGAACCGCATATCAGACATTTCCCTTGGGCACGGCGACAATCCTTCTGAAGATGTCCTGGTCTCTTACAATATCCACAGCAAGGGTTCTTCTGATGCTTCTGTTGACGCTTCATCTTTTTCCCCTTTCCTCGTCCAATAGGGATCCCTTTATGATAGGAGACTCCCGCTGGGGTCCGACTCACCTGTCTTCTCAGTCCTTCAGCTAATAAATCGTTCGTTCGCTCCTGGGCTTCCTTTAAACCTTGCAGTACACTCAGAATCTCGACGGTCTGATTCTGGGGAGCGGATATAGACGAAGAGTCGTTGAAAGACATGATCCTGAAACGATGATTTTTGAGAATGATGTAAGCCACAAGCTGAACGAATCAAAATATAATATGGATAGGACAAGGATTCAAAAATATTAGAGGTGCTGAATTTATTATAAGTGGGGAAATCAACTGTACGACTTTAAATCGCTTGATTAGGGTACGGTAGTGCAATGGCAACCACGTATCCTTGTCAAGTCACCCGAAACCATAGCGAAAGGATAGCTGAACACACAATATGAATATGGATCAATAATGACAAGTTTACAATCTAGACCGAGTGATGTCTTAGATTGCCAAACTCTACACGGAAAACTGCAATCCCAATTGATGCAAAACCTGGCTTTGATACCAACTAAACCATGCCACGCCCCGCTTCCCAAAATACGGAATACGAGGAGTAGACAAGGCCAGCCATGCTCCTACGGTCAAGGAAATGTCCTGCCGTAGTCACACTTCGGCTTCTAGTTTATCATGGTAAACAGTAAACAATGCGCAGGTAATGAGAAATGCAGTAACTGAAGGAAACAATATAAGGACTGACCTGAAGTGGAACAAATGAATGTAAATCGGGAAGGCAAGTCAAGAAGTCTGTGATGCACGTCTAGGTCTGGTCCAAGCTAAATCTTCTCCTCTCACTGAGCATGCATACTCAGGTCGTCAGAGCGACACAAAAGCAATATAATGTATATAATCAAGTAACAGTTCTAATAGTGGTAATAGATATGAATAACAGTAAATCAATGTCAGCATGAATATGAATGAGCAGAGATCAATGCAGCGGAAAAATAAAGCGGTATAACAATGTGTCACGAATGTCAAGACAGTATAGAATGAATGTAAATGACAGTAACCCTATCAGTCTCTAAGTCTCACTACACAGGTCAATAAGCCTATCGTCAGTCCAAGTGTGAGAGTCAACCACTCGCGAGTGTCCTCCACCCAAGGGTAGAACCCAAGGGCAAGGGACCACGGGCCCAACATGTAACGAATGTATCACGGTGATATAGCACATACCCTGTAAATCTCCATATAACTCCCTAAATATATAAGCCGGCATGGGACTCCCGAGATTCTGTTGAATTCACACTTGAACTACCCCACACCCCGTGGTCTACATCAAACGCTAACCATCACCCTAAATACTAATCGATCCGTGACAAGTCTGCGCGAGAACTGGAGGCAGGACCTCCATCAAGCACGTCCCGACTAATACCTAAGATAAATAGCAGTGTCGGATGCCTTATCTGTGACACCCGTGCAAGCGCTTCCATAAGTGTCCCATACCACTTATAGTCACACGTACACGCATCCCACAGACGTCGACAATGCAATAGAAATATAGGGTCACAGATTGTGCACAAGTACGTATCACTTTTCACTTAATCACGAATGCACGAACACTGACGTACTTGCCACAATCAACACTAAAATCTAACACTGGGTAAATGAACGATGTCACTAGGTTATCAATACAATGATATGGGTATGATATGATGCGTGAACAAGTATATAAACATGATGAGGATGTTATGAAACCGTATTCTTTCACTTGCACGATTTATCATGAAACATATGTATATAATTTGGCGAAATGACAAACAGGTAGTAACTAATATGTTCAGTTATCTATCCATCTAATTTGGTTTCGAGCCAATCGGGTTTCAGGATCATTAGTTATAACCATTTCATTTTAAGCGCTCGCGGCTGGAAATCCAATTTCAGAATCAGGAATCCATTTCGCAACGCATTTTAACCCCAGTTGGGATCATAATTTAGCGACGCTACAGTTGAATGAATTCTAGGGTTTTCAGTAAAGTTTTCAACGCAACAAACGGATCTTCAATCGCGTCTGTACGTTAGGAGATATACAATGTCTAACACTACTATGTCGGTTCTGATTCTGCTGGGACTGTTATGTGTCCCGATCTATTAAATTACAGATTAAATATCAAACGGTAACTAAACAGTATGAAATCAGTCGTGTTGTCTAGCTAACAGTTTTATCTATAATAAACAGTGGAGTTCCGCAATCTACGAATTAAGTAAGTCCTATGGTACTCAATACGGAACAGCAACCAATAACTGGAGTCGCTCTGGACTGCTGTCCAGAGTCGCACTCCGATCTGAATATCATCACTGTTTAAGTACAGAAATGTCAGGAAACCAGTATAGGATTAAAGTTCGTTGAGTTAGCTTCGATTTGAGCCCTCGAACGCACCATTCTAATATGTATATAATTTATGGTGAATTTAACTATTTTCAGGTGCAATAAAATTTCAGTTTTACGATTAAACTTGGGGTTAGTCGTTTTGGACATAAACGATCAAGTTTTCCAACGAATCCTGTACAAAGTACTCAACATAGCAAGGGCCACTGAGAGCCCTCCAGTTCCGTCAAATTTGATATTATTTTCCTAAGGGAACAAGCATCGAACGGTTGTGTTGCAATATTTAACATAAAGCAAATATGAGATATATATATGATATTGACTTGTAACATATAGAGAATAGCATGAAAGCAAGTAAGAACTTGCCTGGAGGTGTTAGGCGGTGCACGGCAGTGGTAAAGGCACGAACGCGCGACAGGCAAGCACCGCGACGGCTACGGTTCCGAGTGACAAAAACCTCGATCCTGGCTCGAGCTTGACGGAGTTGGCTGTTGCGGGCTCGGGCAATGCTGTGGTGGTGGTCGGTTGACAGAAGGAGAGAGAGAGAATTAGAGTTAGACAGAGAGAGAAAGAGTTAGGCAGAGAGGGGGAGAGTTAGATTTAGAGAGACGGAGAGAGTGAGAGGGTGTGTTGCAGTGAGAGAGAGGATTTGAGAGATAGAGAGCTGAGAGGGTGAGAGACACAGTGAGATTGAGAAGAGAGAGAGAGACTTGCAGAAAAGTGAGTTAGAGGGAGAGAGAGAAAAGGTGTAGGCTGAGAGAGAGAGAGAGAGAATGAAACGAGAGAGAGAGAGAGAGAGAATGAAACGAGAGAGAGAGAGAGGGAGATAGGGTGATGCAGGGAAGAAGGGAGTATGAGAGAGGGGCAGCGAGGTTGTGACGACGACGACGACGGCGTCGACGATGGTGATGATGGGTCGATGACGGCGCAGTGGGGTGACGGCGGCGACAGTGCAGGGGAGTCGAGCTCGGGTGTGGGTGAGTGGGTGCAGACGAAAGCGCTCGGGCAGTGGAGGAAGAGGAGAGAGGGGCGGGGTCGTGGTCGTTGCCGTCGGGCGAGCGGAGTTGGTGGGAGGAGTCGAGGAGTTGGGTCGTCGGGTATTGGAGGGAGGTGAGGAAGGCAGGCGAGGCTCGGTGGCGGGGGCGAGAGGAGCGGGATGAGGGAGCGCTGGAAGTGAGGAGGAAGAAATGGTGAGGCGAGGAGGTGTGCGAAGAGAGAGCGAGTGGGTGAACGATGGTGGTGGAGGGCTGTCGTGGCGGTGGTGATGGAGGGTGGTGGAGGAGAAAACAGAGAGAGGGAAAGGAGAGGGAATGGTGTAGGGGAAAGAGAAAGGGAGACGAGGCGCGAGGTGCGGTTGAGAGGGCGGGTCGTAGGGAAACGTGCGCGTCGACGTGTGCGCAGGCGAAGGAGGCGGCGGAGGAAACGCGCGTGGAAGGGAAAGTTACCGTTGCGAGGAAGGAGATGGGTGAGGTAGCGGGCGTGGGCTGAAGTGGGCCTGGGCCGACAGAAAGAAAGAAAGAAAGAATTAAATAATGAATGGAGCGGGCCGGGCCAAGAAATAATAGGGGAATTTCATGAACGGGCCGAGCAATAAAAGAATGAGGAGTGGGCTCGGTTGCAAGGCTGAGAAACGAAGGGAAAAATTTTGGTGAAAGGAAAAAGAGGCCAGGGTTTGTATTAGGGATTGGGCTCGAAATAAATTAAAGAATAAAAAAGAATGGGAACGGGTCAGGCTGAGAAGGAAATGTGGGGAGGAAAATAAATGAAATGGCTGAGAAAATATTTGCTGGGCTTGGGGATTCTAGACCAGCGGGAAAAGAAAACAAATCTATTAGGGAAAAGATAAAAATGGCATGGACTAGCAAATTAACATCAAAGAATTAAAGGGGAAAAAGAGAATGGGCCAAAGAGAAGGAAGGCACAAATGGAGAAGGTGGGCCGGATCTTGTGGGCTCGGGAAAACTAAAGAAAAAGGATTTGGTATATTAGAGAGGGCTGGGCTGGGCTGAAGGAATATTTATGAAATAAATAAGGAAATGGGCTTGGTTGAGAGGATATAAAAGGATTAGGGTTTTTAACTAACTAAAATAATATTAATTATAAATGAACAAACTTGTAGTGATAATTTATAAAAAAATACGGACATAGGCGTATAGAAGGAAACCGGGTATTACAAATCGAAACAATTGTAGAATAATGATGTTGATGAATTGTTAAACGTTTTCTTAAGTCTTAAAACAATTGTAAATTCTTGAAAATCGATTGATCGATGATCTAGATCGATGCGAATGTGTTCTTAATTCCTTTCGCATGATCTAGAGATCAACAATTGATCATTCGACTTTCAAGAAGCTATCTAGGGAATGTTATTCATCGAAAGGACAAAGGATAGGATGAGGAACCCTAATTCTTCGCAAGATCCTTGATCCTCGATGAATTCTACATTGATTTAGCATCAATTTGTTAATAGATAAGAAATCGTATTCTTGAATCTTCATCACATCTACAATTTACTCGATTCCTACGAGCTTTACTTCAAATCTTGAAACCTAAAGTGATTGGAATTCTATCAAAACTTGATTCTCGATGTTTATCATTTTCTTGATTCTTGATTAGAATAGTGATACTTGAAACTTATCGATAAAAATCTTGAATCATGTTTTCTTTTCTTTTCTATTAACTTTTCAATTCAAACAATCCAAAATAAGAACGAATCGCGCAATCCCTGTGGACGATCCGCACTCGCTAACGCGCTACATCCGACACCGTAGTTGATTGCGGTCAAATAATTCTTTGATTGTGAATTCTATTTTCTAAACCGACACACGAAGAAAGGATCAATCAAATGGCGTCGTTGCCGGGGATCACGCGCTAATTCGTTTTATATTGAAATTTGAATTGAAATATTTATTCCATTATAAATTTGTGATCAAAATTCACGCAAAATCTAAACGATTTGTTGTGGTGTTCTGCAAGGAAAATCTGGAGCTGTTGTGCAATTCAAAATTTTTTTTGGAAATTTCCAGAGAGCTGGAGGAATCAACAGCAAGCTGCTGTTGAATTTTGGTACAGGGAACAGTACCAACCGCCGCGCACCCGCGGTCTAAGCGCCTCTTTGCCGCGGTTCCGCGCATAGGTGAAGCCTTCGCAGTACAAAATTTTCACAGTAAGCTCTATCTTTCTTATCTCTTTCTCAAATCTGCTCCAAATAACATTTTGTGCAGGTTTCTTTGCAAAAATCGCAGCGCCGCGCAAAAAGCAAAATTAAATTATGCTTGTTTTGATTTTTGTGGTTGTTTGCATAATTAATACGTACATTAAGGGGCAAAGACCAAATCCAGATTACGTGGGGAGTTCATTACCCTTCCTAAGCCCCGAAAACCGCAAAACTTGCATCCGCAATTACCCCAATTAACTAAAAGAGATCTAGAGATGACTCTAAAGACCGTCGCGCTCACTTAGGACAGAAGAAGGCCGTGGGTAATTCATTGCTTATCCGCGTTTCTCTTGTGGTGTCTAAGGCAAGTGTGTCGAAGGCTAGTGGTTACTTAATTAGGCCCACTACTTACGTAGTGGAGAACCTCCCACTTACCCGGCACTTGTCTGGCCACAGGAGAGACAAAGAGGCAGTGGAGGATTTATCCCGCGTCTTGTCTTTTGGAAGTTAGGAGCGGTCTAGAGATCTGACCTAGGCGACCCCTAGAATTAGGGTTTTGTGTGTTGCATTTGTTGTGTTGCATCATTTTTTAAAAAATCCGTCCTATTTTCAAAACAAACACCGCATTCATTAATTCATTACCCCTAATTATAAGTCAACGCTGCCACTTGTACTAACCCTTTTTAGTACAAGATAGGCTGGACACGGGATTCTAGTGCCCGTTTAGTCCGCGTACTCTTTATCGACTCCGAAGTCGGTATTTCTCCATTTACTTCTTCTTTACCCACCACCACACCCACATCAATGGATCCACCTCCATCGAATTTCTTTAACACTAATCTGCCGCCGTCCGTTGGTGCGCAGAATCCACCCCGCATCTCTCTCCAAGAGAGGTGCTATCCACTGCGAGGTCCTCTTTCGACCTGCTTATCCATTCCACCAGCCAACGGGGATAATTTTGAAATTAAACCCCAATACATCAATCTTTTACCCAAATTCCACGGACTCAAGACTGAGGACGCTTACGTTTTCATTATCAAATTTGAAAACGTATGCGCAATGATGGGTACGTCACAACTTTTAGTGGATGCTATGCATCTACGACTTCTTCCATTTACTTTATGCGATATAGCTGAGAAGTGGCTATATAACACTACCGCACACTCTATTACGAATTGGGAAGAATTCGTCACGGCATTCCTTAAGAAATTTTACCCAATGCAAAAGACAGCTAGAATCCGTAGAGAACTTAATCAATTTACCCAGCTCCCTACTGAACCATTTTCAAAATGCTTTGAACGTTTCAAGGATCTATTGGTTCAATGTCCTCATCACGGCATCCCGAGATGGGATCTTTGCCGAATCATATATGAGGGCATTAACCCAAACACTAAACAGAACCTTGAAAACATGTGTCAAGGTACCTTTATGACAAAGGATGATGGGGAAGCTTGGAAATTTTTAGAAGAGTTCGCTGAAAAATCACTACAGTGGGAGAGTGGAACCCAATCATTGAATAGGGGTGGCGTACACCAAATAGATGTGTCCATAGGTGTTCGAGCTGAGATGGCATCAATGCAAAAGAAGCTCGACGCTATAGAACACAAATATTTTGCAGCCTCCCTAAACCCAATGTCGCTCCCCAAAACTGTATGTGGCTGTTGTTCTGATCCGTCTCATTTAACGGAAGAATGTCCATTAAACTCTGTGTTTCAAGGTCACGAGCATACAAATGCCGCATTTCAAAGACCTAAAAACGATCCATATTCTTCCACTTACAATCAGGGTTGGAGGAATCACCTGAATTTTGCTTGGAACCAACAACAACAATCTCAAAACACGGTTCCAAGCCAAAATAATTTCCAAAGGGCTCTTCCACCACAACAGCAACCACTTCAACTCACTCAGCACCCCTACCAGTCACAAAATTTCCACAACCAGGTCAACACTCCTGCACAGTCTAATTCTATGCAGTTGACCGGTTCTGACGAACTCTCTCAATTCACTCAAACCATGAAATCACTTTTGTCAAATTTCATAGAGGTTTTGGCTGAGGTTAGAACTTCCGTCAGTGAGATAAAGAAAAACTCAGCATCCCAAGCTGAGAGTATCAGATCGATGGAAGCTGAAATCACACGACTTAAAGCCGAAATGAGTGCGAGAGAAAAAGGGAAACTTCCTTCTCAACCCCTACCTAATCCTGGGCATTACAATGTAAATGCCGTCACAACGTTGAGATCGGGGAGAATGCTGAACAACCATGTCGGGGAAGGAATTGATGATATTGAAAATCCTATCATTAACACCCCGGCTGAGACCTTTCCTCACACACACACTTCTACTTCTGATCCTTATTCTTCTACCCCACCACCTTCTCGCGAGCCTATTCTCCATTTCCCACTAGGCTCGACACCTCAGTATAGCCCTTCTAGTTCTCCACAGACGGTCCCCACTCCTCTTTTAGGATCTCGTCTACCCCCTCTTCCTTCTCCTATGGTGGACCCGGCGCTATTGCGAAAGCTCCTTACCCGAATCGGTTAAGGGGGAATAGAACGAGTCCTCATATGGAGAAAATTATGGAAATGTTCAAACAGGTTAACATCAACATCCCTCTCCTAGATGCGATTCAACAAGTCCCCACTTATGCGAAAATTCTTAAGGACTTGTGCACTAGGAAGAGGAAGACTCAAGTACCAAAGAAGGTCTTCATGTCTAATAATATTAGCACTCGTTTTATCCCCCAGCTACCAAAGAAACGTAAGGACCCAGGATGTCCTACAATATCGATTTCTATTGGGGGTAAAAACATAAATCGTGCTCTTTTAGACCTTGGCGCAAGTGTTAACCTACTTCCATATTCTGTATATGAGCAACTAGGGATTGGAGAGCTGAAACCTGCTCACTGCACTCTCCAAATGGCAGTCCGTTCAATCACCAAACCAAGGGGTGAACTAGAGGATGTGTTGATAAAGGTCGGGGAATTTGTATTCCCTGTAGACTTCATTGTACTTGATACACAGCCTGTAGCAAACCACCGGGGCCAAATTCCGGTGATTCTGGGTCATCCTTTCCTTGCCACTTCCAACGCTGTTATAAACTGTAGAAATGGTTCAATGAACTTATCATTTGGAAATATGACCATTGAATTAAACATCTACAAAGTTGGAAGTCAGCCATCAGAACCCTCTGCTCATATTCTAGATGTGTGCTCTGTCCACGAGATCGCTCCTGATAGTTGCGGAGTTGAGGAACTTTGCTTTACTGATCTCGACGACATTACCACATCTCTGTTTGATCTCACACATGATCTTAGTGAGGATAGTTTTCCTACACTTGAGTCCTGCACTCCTGACTTTTCTCCACCCGAGTCTGTATCTTTCACAGGCTCTGAGCTTCTTTGTAATTCCAAAAATCACTCGATGATCCCTCCTTCTATCATTTCTCCGCCCGAATTAGATCTCAAAATTTTACCTTCTCATCTTAAATATGTTTAGTTAGGTGAGAAGGAGTCTTTACCGGTTATAATATCCGCTTCTCTAGCATCAGAGCAAGAGAATGCACTTTTATCGGTATTAAGATCTAATAGAGAGGCGTTTGGTTGGACTATGGCGGACATCAAAGAGATTAGTCCCTTGATTGTTGAACATCATATACATGTGATGGATGATGCCAGACCAACCCGAGAACCACAAAGACGGTTGAATCCCGTCATGAAGGAAGCGGTGATGAATGGGATCGTCAAATGCCTTGATAATGGTATTATATACCCCATCTCCGATAGCCAATGGGTGTGTCCTATACATGTCGTCCCTAAGAAATCCGGCATCACTATTATTACCAATGAGGTAAATGAGTTGATTCATACACGCGCCCAAACTGGGTGGCGTGTATGGATTGATTATAGGAAACTCAATGCCGCCACGAGGAAAGACCACTTTCCTCTACCATTCATTGATCAAATGCTGGAACGCTTAGCGGGACGAGAGTATTATTGTTTTATGAACGGATACTCAGGCTATAATCAGGTCCCCATCGCCAAAAAGGATCAAGATAAAACCACTTTTACTTGTCCTTTTGGTACCTTTGCTTACAGTCGCATGCCTTTTGGGTTATGCAATGCTCCCTCTACCTTTCAGCGGTGTATGATGGGGATATTCTCTGATATGGTAGAGAATTTTCTGGAGATCTTTATGGACGATTTCTCGATTTTTGGAGACTATTTTTCTGATTGCCTATCGAATCTTGACGCAGTTCTTACTCATTGGAAAGAGAAGAACTTAACTTTGAACTGGGAAAAATGCCATTTCATGGTCCAAGAAGGAATTGTACTTGGACATGTTATTTCACAGAAAGGCATTGAGGTTGACAGAGCTAAGATAGATTTCATTCAAAACCTCCCTCATCCCAAAAGCGTCAAAGATATTCGATCTTTCCTTGGACATGCGGGCTTTTATAGGAGATTCATTAAGGACTTTAGCAAAATTGCTAGACCTTTAACTCTTCTCCTGGCCAAGGATACGACCTTCCATTTTGACTCGGATTGTGAGACAGCCTTCGACTCACTTAAACACTCACTCACTTCATCCCCCGTTCTATCGTCTCCAAATTGGGACTACCCCTTTGAGCTGACGTGTGATGCATCCGACTTTGCAGTTGGTGCAGTCTTAGGACAGCACATCAAAAAGATGCCACACGTGATATACTATGCAAGTAAGACCCTGAATGATGCACAAATCAATTATACATCCACCGAAAAGGAACTTTTATCGGTTGTATTTGCATTTGAAAAATTCAGGCCTTACTTAATTGGCTCACCTATAGTTGTGTACACCGACCATTCTGCCTTAAAACATCTTCTGGCGAAGAAAGATGCAAAAGGTCGACCAATACGTTGGATCCTTCTGTTACAAGAATTTTATCCTGTTATCAAAGACAAGAAAGGATGTGAAAACGTAGTAGCCGACCATCTTTCACGCATCTCTTCTTCTCCTGTGACCCTGCCAATCAATGATTCGTTTCCTGACGAACAACTCTTGAGCATATCCAATGAACCATGGTTCAGGAATATTGTGAACTATCTTGTCACGGGACTTATACCCAGCGATTGGTCAAAACAGGATAAATACCGCTTTCTATCCCAAGTAAAACACTTTTACTGGGACGATCCATATTTGTTTAAGTATTGTCCTGATCAGATCATTCGCCGGTGTGTCCCGAAAGAAGAGTTCAAGAGTGTTCTTTCTTTTTGTCATGATCAGGCCTGCGGGGGTCACATCGGTCCTAAAAAGACGGCGGAAAAGGTTTTGCAATGTGCATTTTATTGGCCGACCTTATTCAAGGACGCATTTGACTATTGCAAAACCTGTACACAATGTCTGTACACGGGTAGAATCTCCCGAAGAAATGAAATGCCTCAGTAACCCATTCTGGTTGTTGAAATATTCGATGTTTGGGGCATTGATTTTATGGGTCCCTTTCCCAACTCCTTTGGGGATTTGTACATACCGCTGGCGGTTGATTATGTCTTAAAGTGGGTTGAAGCCATTCCATGTCGCACTAATGACAGGAAAGTTGTCATTAAGTTCTTGAAAGAGAATATCTTTTCGTGATTTGGACACCCACGCGCTATTATTAGCGATAATGGGACACATTTCTGCAACAGGTCTTTCGAGAATCTGATGCGGAAATACTCAATCAACCACCGACTTTCTACACCCTATCATCCCCAAACAAGCGGGCAGGCTGAGATCTCAAACAGACAGATCAAACTAATCCTGGAGAAGACTGTTTCTAAGAATAGAAAAGACTGGTCGACCAAACTGACGGATGCTCTTTGGGCATTCCGAACTGCATTTAAAACCGACCTAGGGATGTCTCCATATAGGATAGTGTTTGGGAAGTCATGTCACTTACCCGTCGAGATTGAGCATAAAGCATTGTGGGCTATTAAGGAAATAAATTTTGACCTAAAACAAGCCTGCAACTTTCGAAAGCTGCAACTTAATGAGCTAAGCGAACTCCGCGATGAAGCTTATGATAACGCTGTGATCGTAAAGAATAGGACTAAGGTTTTTCATGATAAAAACATTTTGAGGAAAACATTTTCACAAGGTCAACAAGTCCTTCTTTATGATTCACGACTACACCTTCACGCGGGTAAGCTTCGATCTCGGTGGAAGGGACCTTTTGTTGTGCGGTCTGTATATCCGCACGGGGCAGTAGAAATAGAAAATGTTAAAAACGGCATATTTTTTAAAGTGAATGGACATAGACTAAAGCCGTATTTTTCCACTGACCCCACGGAGGAGCTCCTGTTCTTACAGGAGCCATTTTATTTGGATTAAAATTCCTCCGTCTCACCTTCATGTCCAGTATATCATTGCATCATCTTTTGAATGAAGGTGGGTGAAAAGAGTAAGTTTTGGGGAACTTCTTCACTTATATATATTGCCCCCACTAATAATTCCTCCCAGACTTACAGGTTTTATAGATATAACTGTTGGCAACAGTGAGGACACTGTTGAAAACAAGTTTAGGAGAGGTTTGTGCTTATTTTTGCATCATTAGCATATCATTTGCATAAGCACAAAACATTACTTTTAAAACTTATAAAAATTTAAAAATTTTCAAAATCCATAAAAATTTAAAATTTGAAAAATATAAAAATATTTTAATATTTAACATTTTTTGTACATAAATAAGATAATGAAAGTTTAGATAATGAAAAATTATATCCATGAGATTAGAAAAATTTAAGAAAACCAAGAAAATTAGAAGTTTTCTTATACGAACTAGTAATAAGTAGTTATGAGCCGTTGTCCCAAGGGTTAGTAAGATGAAAGACGTCACTAATCTGAGGATAAAAATAAGTCTGAAAAATGGTTTCTATTCTGGAAGCCAAACATATTGAACGTTGATACCCTGCTATTCGCACTTACACACGTCTTAAAGCCTGGGATAGTAGAGGATACCTTGAAATGCTCTTGTCTTAAAGCCAAAAGTATGAAGGAAATAAAGAAAATGAAGAAAATATAAAATGGTGAGAAAAATGGACACTGGTTTTGTTATCGCCAAGGAAGCAATAAAAAAATATAGCGAGGGTGCCTCTTCACCTAGTGCCCTAAGGCCAACTGGTCTGGGAGTCACTGCTAAGCCTTAGGTGGTGCAAGACGAGGAAAATACACCAAATAAGCAAGCACATGAGTAATAGGTCGGTTAGTACCTCAAGAAGTATTAACGGTCGCATGAAAGTATGTGAGCAATCTCGTCTAAATATTCATTAATTAAAAAGTACTGAGGCTGATGGGCAAGAGTATGATAGCTTGAATTGAATTCTCCGGGTGTAGGGATGTCTTTACACACACGCAGGGTTATATGATCGATGTTTGGAAGAAAGATAGGAATGAAGAATAAGACGATGTTTTATTGAAGGAGGACGTGATTTCTGACATCTTTTCATGACTATTAAGATAGGGCTCATGACAACCGAAAGGCTAGCTTAGTTGGAAACCCTAATTTTCAAAGTTTTTCTTTCACAATTCTTTTCTTTAAATGTAAATTTCATGATCTTCCTTTTATTATTGGATTTTGTGGGTGCAATCCGCTGAAAACCCTCATGAGACAACACTCCTCCTACTAGGGACACCTAGAGGTTTAAATGCTTGTTCCACGTGCTCAGTGCAATCGTGTTACCTACGAAAGTGTGCTAGTTAGTTTTTTCTCTTTCTTTATTTTCTCCTTCTCTTTTTAATAAAACAGTTCGCTCGAGATGACCGAAAATAAGTTTGGGGGAATTTGATCAGTCGAAAATACTGCATCTTTTAACCGACAAATTCCCTATCATTTGCACTCATCTAGAAGTGTTCGGCATTCATATCGCACATATTAGCAAATCAGTCGTTAAATATCAGATTGCATGTGTTAGACTTTTAAACCTGCACTATAAGGGAAATTGACTGCATTTCATAGCATGGCATCATTCCTATATATCGCAACTTGTGTTTCGAAGTCTGTGCAGGACATTACAGAAGATCGGTCAAATTTACAAATGAAGACTGTTAAAAAGACGCCAACTCATGGATTTGGAATCTGGTATTGATCTAAGAAGCATTCAGAGATTCAACATATCAGAAAATACATCAAAGTACATAAGCAAACATACCATGAAGTATGAAGCACCAAAGAGCCACTTGGCCGCGGAAACGCGGCCAGAACCGCCTTGCGCCGCGGTTCCGCGGCGGCCTTGCCACGTCACCACCCCAATTTGGCTTCATAATTCTCAGCTCAGCTCCTACATCTCAGAAAACCACTGCAAATTCCTGAAAGCTCCAGAAGCTTCTGCCAGTTCAGCAAACCTAGGGTTCCTAACTAAAACACCCAAGCTTCTTCAACAAGCTTCACTTAAACTCTATTAAGAATCTAGAACCTTCCCCTAACCTCCTAGCTTAGGGTAGAAGCTAATCCCCTACTAACTACTTCTAGAAGCCTCTTCCTCTAACTAACTTTTGGCGGGAAAACTCAAATTTGAATTCCTAGACCTAGGGTTTGGAAATCCTATAAATAGACCCCTAGGCTCACTTGTTCATGGTTACTCATTGTTGGCTAAATTCTAGTTCAATCTTCATCTTCCCCAATTTCCACCCACAAGTCTAGTGACAAGGCTTGTGTCAAAACCCTAACCCTAATCCAATCCAAAATCAAGAAACTTCAAGATTCTTTGAGTGCAAGCCAAGCAAGTCTTCAAGATCCTTTAGAAGCGGAACCGGATTTCAACGGAGCACGAGATCGAAGCGATCCAAGACTCAAGAAGCCGAGCGATGCAAGATTCGACGAGCGAAGTTCCTACCTCTTGTAAATATCGAGAGTTATAACTACTTGTTGATGTAATAAAGGTGAAGATTCTTTAAATTTGTTTACATTTCAATTCGAGCATTATGCTTATATTTCGATTCTTGAATATGTACTTTGTTATGATGCTTGAATAAAACTCCGCTCGTGGAGGAATCGAAAAAATTGTAGAATGATGATGTTGATGAATTGTTAAACGTTTTCTTAAGCCTTAAAACAATTGTAAATTCTTGAAAATCGATTGATCGATGATCTAGATCGATGCGAATGTGTTCTTGATTCCTTTCGCACGATCTACAGATCAACAATTGATCATTCGACTTTCAAGAAGCTATCTAGTGAATGTTATTCATCGAAAGGATAAAGGATAGGATGAGGAACCCTAATTCTTCGCAAGATCCTTGATCCTCGATGAATTCTACATCGATTTAGCATCAATTTGTTAATAGATAAGAAATCGTATTCTTGAATCTTCATCACATCTACAATTTACTCGATTCCTATGACCTTTACTTCAAATCTTGAAACCTAAAGTGATTGGAATTCTATCAAAACTTGATTCTCGATGTTTATCATTTTCTTGATTCTTGATTAGAATAGTGATACTTGAAACTCATCGATAAAAATCTTGAATCATATTTTCTTTTCTTTTCTATCAACTTTTCAATTCAAACAAATCAAAATAAGAACGAATCGCGCAATCCCTGTGGACGATCCGCACTCGCTAACGCGCTACATCCGACACCGTAGTTGATTGCGGTCAAATAATTCTTTGATTGTGAATTCTATTTTCTAAACCGACACACAAAGAAACGATGAATCAGCGGCTGATCTAGCAAACATGACTCTCGGCTTAACCTCGGCACGAAGCGTGTAGAAACATACGAATGCGTAGATCCCGGATCAAATAAAACGTGTGCATCAAAAGAACATACAGAAAGAGTACCTGAAACCACTGCATTGGACGCCTGCGCGTCCTGATGAGTCAAGGAAAACACTCGAGCCTGCCCTCCACCGGAAACTGGCTGTCCTCTGCCTCTACCACCCCGTCCTCTCTGAACAAACCCTCCGCGACCATGACCTCTCTGAGCATAAGTCTGACGCGGAGCAACAATAGGCGCAGGAGGCAACGCTATCTGAGGTGGAGAAGGCGGTAAGGTAACATGTGGTACGGTTGCCTCTCTCTGGCGTATCGCGGTACAATCCTTAATGAGGTGATGTAGACTGCCACACCCAAAGCACCCACGCGTCGACTGCTGACCTTCCTGGGGATAAGTGCTGAATAACTGGCCTCGTCCCACGTCTCTGCTACTCCCCGTGCCTGAACTAACGCTGTCGCGGCGTCTAAACATCTGTTTCCGGGCTGATATACCAGTACGAACCCTCTTCGGTTCCGGAACAACCGACGACTCAGAAAGACGCTCCTTAACCAATAGGGCTGCATCCACCGCTGTTGCATACGTGTCACAATGCTGTACGCTGATAGAGAGGAACAACTGGGTAAGCAGGCCTCGAACAAACCTCTTGACTCGCATCTCCTCAGTAGTTACCAAATATGGAGCATTCAGAGATAGCTCGGTAAACTGCACATCGTACTCGGCCACCGTCATACCCGGAGTCTAGCGTAACGACTCGAAGCTGGGTGCTCGAACAACGCGCTGTGGAAGAAAACGGGCAAGAAACACCATCACGAACTCTGCCCAGGTCATAGGAGCAAGACCTGCGGCTCTGCCCTTCTCTAACGACTCGCACCACTTCCGGGCCAGACCCTCCAGACGAAAACTCATGAACTCTACCCATCTCGCGTCGGAGCATCTCAGCGAACGACATATCCTGGCCATCCGGTCGATAAACGACTGCGGGTCCTCAGCTGCATCGGTGCCAGTGAAATCCGGAGGCCTCAGCCTCATGAACAGCGATAACGATACGGTAATCACCTCTGTAGCTGCAGGTACAACTGCCTGAACAGTAGGCACCAACGCGGTCCCCGCAATAGGTGGAACAACATCTTGTCTCTGTGCCCGACTGGCCTCAATCAATGACCCCATCATCTGGCGCATATCCTGCATACCGGCCTCAAGTCTAGCAATACGGTCCATCGACGGTGGATCAATCTGCTCAGGTACCAACAGGCGTACCGCCCTGGTCAGTCCTCGTCTCCGACGAGTCAACTCTGACCTCGGCCCTCGCGGCCGCTCTCTGCGCCCTCGTAGTTTTCGGTGGCATAATGGCTATAAATGAAAATAGGATTCGAAAAGAACATAGAAATCGAATCGCAAGGATGTATATAATCACGGAAGGAATTTTCAAGCAATAAGTCCTAAGGTCACTTAGGCGGAGTACCGTGTCGTAAGTATGCCGCGGAACATACACACGCTACGTTACTCTGCTTAAGCTACCTACTCCATCATACTAAGGTCATTCTACACTCTGAAAGGTAAAACCTAGCGCTTTGATACCAACTTTATCACGACCCAAATTTAGGCACGTGACCGGCACTTAAACTACGTGACGTCAACAGGCGTACGCAATTTAAGTAAGCCAAAACCTAGAAATCTAAACCACCCCAAAAAGGGATAAGTGGAGAAAACATAGATAAAAACCTTCGGAAATCTCAAGAAAAAATCTTTAAACTTAAGTTTACTTTCTTAAAAATTTCGGCAGCACCTCCTTTGTAAAAACTAACCCAAAAAACAGGTACAACATGTAATATAAATAAAGCTTCCCAAACGGGAGCAAATCACGCCCAACGGCGGAAACAACCACCACAAACATATATACGACGCCGTAGCGAAGAAATATAAATGAAAACAGCATAAGGAGGTAAAACATTATAACAAGGCCGGCTCCCACGAGCACGGCACCCAGAGTTACAAAATAAAACAATATCGATCCTCACAACTCGTCTCTAATTCAAATACAAGAAGGTGGTAGATGGAGAGTATTAGATACAAAAGATAAATAATGAACATCATCGGATAACCGCAAAACCCACATATAGCAAAAGGCCTTATAGCCAACAGTAGCGGTATCCGCAAAAGTAAAGATAATAAGAAGCCCTGCCGCGACTACTCTGAGGGTAAATCCTGTAAAACACTGTGGCACAACGGGGGTGATTTTCTAACTTGTGAATAGTAAATAACATTATACTGTAATCTCAAGTATGCACGAACAACAATAAATCTATCACATGTAATCTGATAGCATAAGTATGGCAATATGGATATTCAACAATCATGATCATGGTACACCATCAGGGTACTACATCTACATGAATAAAAATGCATATCAAATAAATGCTGGGTATAGGATACAATATAACATCATCAACGAATCATCATCGCGGAAAATACTAGTGTCTATCAACTACACCCAAATCCCAATACCTCAGGCACCGCATTCTCAGATCGGCCCTCATATCCTGTAAGTCACATGGAACTTGAGTGTCCAATATCGACACCCGAAACATCATGAAAACATATTCCTGTATATATATGTGTGTGTGTGTGTGTGTGTGTGTGTGTGTGTGTGTGTGTATGTGTGTGTGTGTGTCCCTCAACGACACATTAAAATCATGGAACTTGAGTGTCTAATATCGACACTCGAAACATCATGAAACCCGTGTCCAGCATCGACACGTAAATCCTCATATCTCAGGCGCCATCACCAGGACCGACCCTCATGTCCGTACATCTTATGGAACCTGAGTGTCCCACATCGACACTCGCAATCCACATATCATGTCTGTACATAACTCCAGTCGGTATCCCCCAGATAACCGCCGAGTCCAAATACTATCACCGGTAGGTACTAGCCCTCCTGCCATGCTCATCGTCTATATCACGAAAATCACCTCTTTCTCCACGGAACCATACCGGGTCCACCATGTACCCGCAGACGGTGCCTACCGCTCCCCGAATCGATTTCTAACACAAGTCTCAGAACCGAGAAAACTCATGGTGGACGCACTGAAATATCATATCAAGAGAAACCGGGTTTTCAAACAATACATAAATTCTTGAAATACCCGCACGGTTCTCAAATCCATAAATCACATGAAATCCATATCTCAATGTGTAAATCCATGAAAACTGATATATGAAACATAAAACAGCAATATGAGCATATTAAGGGAAAACCGCTCTTTTAAATGAATCCAGTTTTAAAATATATCATGCGGTTACCAATTCCTTCGAAATCAAGTGCACATCATATGAGGTGTATATGTAACTATAGAAAGATATGTGTGTCTACATGTAAGCAGGTATGTATGATGCATTTCATAAGCGCAATAGCACAATAATCAACGTCTCAATGTTAAATGACAATACGATACCACTTATGGGTATATATAGTTATAGCATGGTATGTGGGTGTACATGTAAGTATGTATGCATGATGTACATGTAGCTGTAGCAAGGTATGTGGGTGTACATGTAAGTATGTATGCATGATGTACATGTAGCTATAGCAAGGTATGTGTAAGCATGTAGGTATAGCATGTATACTACATTATATATATGCTACGGAATAAGAATCACCGTCTCAATGAAAATAACCGATACAATATCACAGATGTATATATGTAGTGCGTGTCATGGAAATTACCGATGGTGTGTGTGTACCATACAATTTGTGCTCGTGCAATATGAACCGTCAGTAATGGTGTTGTGTCCAATAGGTACAAAGTCAAGGCACAACAGGTAATAATATGCAATGATGCTCATGCATAATCAAGTCATATGCGCATAAACATGTAGCTATAATATCATATCCAGCCCTGACGCATAACGCCATATGGGCGATTTCCCCGAAGATGTTAAATATACTCACTGATAATCTCGAGCTAAGAAAATACGACCACCTGCTTCCCTTTCTTCGCAGCGTCCGAAGTCCCCGCTTGCGATCCTAAAATTCCACAAACACAACACATAAGGCTAAATATCCTGCGCCGACACAAAGATAATGAAACGCAAGGATAACGTCCACAAGATAAACACATTATGCACCTAGTGCACAAAACGCGTACGACATCGGCAAAACCCTAGCTAGGATCGGCAGGTAGTCATTTTGGATCGACAAGTGAAGAAACTTTGGTCAAAGGTCTTGCCATCTGTGAAGGTTCTTTGGTATAGCTCGAATGGTGAAGAGGTCACTTGGGAGGCCGAGAGCGAGATGCGGAAGAAACTTTCTCATCTCTTTGAAGGTACGCATAGTAAGATTTTTAAATTCGGAGACGAATTTCTTTAAAGGGGAAGATTGTAACACCTTAGAATGCGAAAAGTGTTAATTAAGCGATAATGCGGGTTTTAAATAAAAAATTTACCAAAATAGTTTTCAAATATTTTATAAAAATTAATTAATATTTTATTATAATTTATTTTGGGCTTGCACACACATGTCCATGTTAACCTAGGTTAATTTGGTGGTTAAACCATGCTTAAGTAGCCATGACATATTAACCCATTCCTTCAAGTGTAATATGTAATTAATTAAATTAATTAGTTTTCAAATTATAAATAAAAAATGGTTTGAATTGTTGACTTGAGAGAGAGGGTATCATGAGGCATGGCAAGCATGCCATGCATTAAATGAAGAGAGAGAGGGAGGCATGGCTCCTCTAAACTCACCCTTCATTCCCTCATCCATCACCCTCACTCATACACACCCTCACATTCACCTCATTGCCCCATTCACTTATCATTTTTCTCCTTCTCATATTTTTGTTCACCTCATCTCTCCCCCACACTCCCAACTGAAACCCTAACGCAAAACCCTCACGAATCCTCACTATCCTTCATAAAACTCACCACACCCTTCATTAAACTTGATCCAAAGCCACTAGAGATCACTTGAAGCATGGAAAGCTAGGATTTTTAGCAAGTGTGGATAGGTATAACCTCTAAACTGTTAATTAGGAAGTTATTTTGTAGTGTTGCTTAGTAGTGGTCGTTTAGAACACTAAAAGTTTAGTTTGTGCAAAATATCGTAGTTTTAGTGTCGTTTTAGGATATCTGTAACCTTCTGTGACCCCGAGTGTTCACTGTGAAAACAAGCAGTGTAGTAGCGTAGTGCCAGAGACTTTAAGTATTTACCTGAGACCCCGACCCCATTTGACCGGTTTTGGCCGGCGACGAGAGGAGAATTTCCGGCGAGCTCGGCCGATTGGGTGCCTGGGGTGTTGTAATTTTGTGGGTAGCTGTCTGCAGTGGTTTTAAAGTATTTGGTACTGCTAGATTTTTGGGTTGTGGCAGTATGTGAAATCTGGGATCGATTAGCTAGTTTTTAGTGTTACGTCGACGCGCGATACGGTGTCCGACTCAGTTTCTGCGATTCGCGTGATTTCTGCACTTGGGTTTGTTTTAGTAGTGTTGCCACACACGTTAGCCGCTAAGCGAACACTTTAGAGGGTGGTGGAGTCGGCGCGTCGATTTAAACGTAATTGTATGTATTATTGGTCGATTTCTGAGTTGCACTTGCTATGTTTTGTGTAATAGGATCGCAGGTGGGGACTTCGGACGCTGCGAAGAAAGGGAAGCAGGTGGTCGGATATACCTAGCTCGAGATCACGGTGAGTAGATTTAACATCTACGGGGAAATCGCCCGTATGGCGTTATGCGTCAGGGCTTGATAGGATATTATAGTCGCATATTTATATAAATATACATTGATTATGCATGTGTACCATTGTTGCATACCCCATTTCCTGTTGCATATGGACATAGTATTAATGAGATACAGCACTGTTACTAACGGTTCATATTTGCGCAAGCACTAAACTGTATGCCACACACACCCGTTAGTAATTGCCATGACACTCACACCATAGAATTTCCATAGATAATACATTGCATAGCTCACCTTATCATTAGACATGATATTTTTTCTATTGCGCATATGAATTGCATTTTGCGTACATACATACTTGCGTACATACATACATTGCTATAGCTACAAGTACACCTATATATGATGTTGGATTTGATTTTGGAGAAATGGGAACCGCATGACACATTTAAAAACTGAATTCATTTAAAAGAGCGGTTTTCCCTTGATATGCTCATATTATGGTTTTATGTTACATATATCATATTACATGGATTTACGCATTGAGATACGGATTTCATATGATTTATGGATTTGAGAACCGTGGTATTATTTCAAGAAAATACGCATTGTTTTGAAAACCCGATTCTCTTGATATGATATTTCAGTGCGTCCACCATGTGTTTTCTCGGTTCTGAGACGTGTGATAGAAACCCAATTCGAGGAGCTGGATGATCCGTTTGCGGGTTCATGGTGGACCCGGTATGGTACTCCGGGGCAAGAAAGGGATGTTGCGCAGTAGACGATGAGCCTGGAAGAGGGACTACTACCTACCGGTGATTGGTTGGACCTGGCGGTTATCCGGAGGATACTGACCGGAGTCGAGAGATGGATATGGGCCGACTCGTACTCCCGGAGCCCGAGGGCTGATCCGGACAAAGGGAGCCGTGGGCCGATTCGGACTGACGGAGTCCGATATATGTCGATTTGCGTGTCGATGATGGACATCAGTATTTCATGATGTTTTCGAGTGCCGATGTTGGGCACTCAGGTTCCATGAGATTTACAGGTTATGAGGGCCGGTTAGAGTGACGGTGCCTGAGTTATTGGGATTTGGGGTGTCGTTGATGGACACCGGGTTTTTCTACGATGATGATTCGTGATGATGACATGTTTTATCGCATACTCAGCATTTATTGATATGCATTGCATCATGTATTTTTAGTACCTGATAGAGTACCTTTCATGATTGTTGCATACCCAGATTACCATATTGATACTATCAGATTGCATGTGATAGAGTATCGCAGTACGTGCATACCTGCGATTACCTGTATGATGTTATTTACTATTCACGAGTTGGCAACTCACCCCCGTTGTGCCACAGTGTTTTGCAGGTTGACCCTCAGAGTAGTCGCGGCAGGGGCTATCTTATTATATCTTTTTGCAGCGGATACCGCTACGGTTGGCTGTGAGCCATTTTGCTGTAGATGGGTTGTGGTTATCCGACTTTATATTTCATTGTAAATCTATTATTGTATCTATTACTCTCCATCTATCATTTCATGTATTGACTTAGAGACAAGTTGTGAGGACGATATTGTATATTTTTTGTGACTCTGGGTGTCGAGTTCGTGTGAGCCGGCTTTTATTATGCAGTTTTTATCTCTTTATGCTGTTTTTCACATATATTGTCTACTTCTTCGCTACGGCATCATATATTTGCATGTGGTGGTTGTTTCCGCCTTTGGACGTGATTTTCTCCCGTTTGGGGATTCTTTACTTATATTATATGTTTGTAGCCGTTTTGGGGCTAGTTTTTACAAAGGAGGTGCTGCCGAAATTTTTTAGAAAATAAATTTAAACTTTAAAGATTTTTACTTGAGATTTCCAAATGTTTTTAAAAATGTTTTATTCTTACTACTTTTGATGGTTTAGATTTTTGGGTTTTCGGCTTACTTAAATTGCGTTACACCTGTAGGCGTTACGTGGTTTAAGTGCCGGTCACGTGCCAAATTTTGGGTCGTGACAATATGCATGTCTTATAATTGAGTTCTTATATTTTTCTTGTAATTCTTTTTGTTAAAGTAGTTGTTGTTATTTGTTTGTTTGTTTTCTTTTTGTCTTTTCCTTTATCCTTACAACAATGATGCTCAAGTATGATCCTTGCCTAAGTGAGGTCCCAAATAGCTAGTTGTGATTCTTTACCTCATTTCTTTCTATCCTCTTTTTTATTTTCTTTTTTTATAATGGGTGAGTAGTTTCTTACTTGTTAGGATAAAATAAGGGAAGTTTGAGAGAAGGAAATCTCTCTCACACTTTTCTTTGCCCAACATCTTGATTCGGACTCCCGTCAATTTAACCACAATCCTCCCCATACGGCACCCTATCCTACATGATAGTGGTGACACCCTAGTGAGACCAGTTGTGGTTGAATTGACCGGAGGTTATGGCTAAGAGCCATGAACGGATGGACAAGGACCAAAAGGAAGGAACTAAGCGTTGGAAAGCCTAGCTTATACTCGCAAGTTTCCTTTCTAGTCGTGCTAATCCCCGTTATTGCCGATTACCATAACATCGATATTAAGAGTGGCAACGAAAGAAGTGAGCGAACTCCTAACTCAAACTAACCTAATCATAACCCGAACAAGCTCTTTTTATACATATTTAGCACATAGTTAATTTTAAACAAACCTGGACAATTTGGACCTAACTCGTTAAAACACTAAGAAAAAGATTCCCATCTCTCCGTGGACCGACTCGTACTCATCTGGCTAGCTACCAAGCGAAACCGTCTTGATTGAGGTAATTAAAACTAAGCACAACAAATATCTATCAATCAGCGATCCATCATAAACTGGTTTGCGTTTTTAAATAAATAGGAACTTTCGGTTTACGACATATTTGAATATCTCTTTCTCACTCTCTCTCTCTCTCTCTCTCTCTATATATATATATATATATATATATATATATATATATATATATATATATATATATATATATAGGAGCGATCCATCACAAACCGGTCTGCGTTTTTAAAAAAATAGGAACTCTCGGTTTACGACATATTTAAACGATCTGATCCATTCAAATTGATCACTCTACCCTCAAATAATTGATCACTCTACCCTTAAATATACGTGTATGAAAAACGAAACGATTTAAAGACCTCTAGTATATGAATCGGATGCAATTTACATTGCTAGTCTTGTTCGGGTTTGCTAGCGCCCTTGTCATCTACCATGGTCGATGCGGAACAAAAATGGTGTTTAAACAATTTTGGCGCTAAAAACCCGTCCTATTGAATCGAACCATAAACCTTAAACTAACTAACTAAAAAGAGCTAAGCTACTGAGATAGAAATTGTATACCGAATGATTTGTATTCTGCGGTTTTCTACCCTCTTCTTTGGCTCCTTAAGGTCTCGTCGATCGAGCTTGGTCGCCGATGTTCCTCCGTAGAAGATGATCCACCCGAGGGATGTAGCTCATTGCTCTAGCTCCACACTAAGAATCTAGTGGAGCAATTAGGGACTCTAGATTGCTAATCTAAAGTGCCTAGGGATGTAGTGAATGGTTCTAAGTGTGTATCTATCTCACCCCCTCTCTTGATTCCCAACACATGAGATTGTAGAGAGGAGGTTCAAGAAGAAGGTGGAAGAGCTCAAGAAAGGTAGTGAAGAGAGAAGAAGCAAAAATGGTGAGAGTGAAACTCATCAAGGCAAAAATGAACCATCCCCAAAATAATAGCAAACTATGAAGCATGGTTTTGTATAACTCATTTTCTTAATATAAAATTGCAACCATACTTGAATAGTTTGCACAAATAAATTAACAATTCATTTGTCAACACTATTCAAGCATGGTTCTCACCATTTTCTCTTCATCACCTTTACACCTCATTTCCATTTAATTTAATAAATGGATAAACCAAAATGAGATGTCCACCTTTTAGAATATTTTCCATATAAATACGGATTACACTCATCTGTATATACATACCTGTATTCGTTCCGAAATACGAATACCAGAAGAGATAGAATAAAAAAAAGAACATAATACTAGAATATACATATCAAAATACATATACGTAAATTATTAAATCAATACCTGATTTAGTAATCCGGCAATCCCGAGCCGACTAGTATTATCAACCGTCCGATCGAAAGTCCGGGTAACTAGTACAATCATTCGATCGGAACCCTGCACGTATCAAAATACGGCTACTACATCTTTTCTCCTGAACTAGGGAAACCCTCTGTGTGGGACTCTAAAGACTCGTCAATACGTTGGCAGTGGGTTTAACCACAAGCACGTCAGCGACACTAACTGTACGTAACGGCTACCCAAGTATTGAGCGAAAGGAAGGCCGACGAGCAAACTCATCCGAACTCTTACTGAGTCTGTCTATGACAATCTCCATACAAGCCGGTCTGTTCGTCTAACAGTATCGCTTATCGGGTCTAGGGGTGGATAAAGTCAGACCCCTAACAACGCGATATTTCGTGTCGGTGTGAAGCTCATCACCAACTAAGAAAATACTGATACAAATCAGTAATTCTTGTCCACCTTGGCCAAGGATTTCTGGTGATGGCTAACCATGCACAGCGCGGCATCAACCCCCAATACCGGGAGAGACGAATCCCTGACGATCCGCTCACTGCCTCCATGTGGCTCAGGACTGTACCCAACTAAAACCAGTTTGCACGACTCCTTTTAGCCGAGGTAGGGTAGTAATCAAAGCACATAGGAACTCATACGAGTCAAATGACGATCTCAAGTTGACAGACTAACCTCTACTCATGTCACCTGAGAACTGCTATCTGACAATAGGTATAATACCATCTAGCATGTTCCCGGCGAGTCCATCCAGTGTAACTCATAACCCAATGAGCACCTGTATACTATCTTAGGTGACTAAGTGACACCAATGGTTTATGAGACTGGCCACCGCCCCTCGTCGGGGTCTTGAAAAGTATACACTAGTTTACTCCGGAGTACCGATGCCTAATCTCGATACTCTCTTGACTAGGGACATTTAAGGATGTGCTTATGGACTAACCAGCTCCCACGTATATGCTTGCCATCATAACGCTGGTAGTCAAGCAAGAATCCTATGAGCTCTATCAACATGTAATAGTGATCTGTAATACCACATTATGCATGTACATGATGATGGAGACAAACCAGATAGTATACTATCATCTCGAGTAAGACTTTTCTATCCATATAGGTCCTCCCTCAATCGTCATAATCACCTTCTTGCGATTACAATAATTGCCTTGAGGTCACTATAGCCAATAATCTCCCACTTGCACTTAAGGCTAATTATTGCGGTACTCACAGCCCGTGTGATACCGAACACCCAACTTCTCTACCAATCAGTCTCGCAAAGCTTGTTTGCAAAACAATCGTGTTCAAGAAATAGCCTCAGTGAGTGGATCCGCTCCAATATTTCTATCTTTATCTCTCTATATCTTAATTTCGCAGAGAAAGACTATCTCCCGAAATGAGCGATACCTGCTTAGAATTTGTCTGGATATCTGATGAGACCCAGTTCATAAATGAACTCCAAATCCAACAAACTTCTTAGATCGTATCTTCCACTGAATTTAATCTGTATCTTGCGCCATGCCTTCTTTAGTATCCGCTTAGACCATCTGTCCAACATACTGCACCTCAGATAAGAGGGAAAACTATAACTCTGACAGCCACTCTGTCATTCAGGTCACCATGGAAGCCCTAAATGATAACCGCCTCCTGAAGGAGGCTGCCGTTACCATATACCAAGAATATCCTCTTATGTTCATAACTGCTTCCTAATGTTTTTCCAGGATTAGATTAATATATGCTTATTGTATCCAGTGCAAAAGCAATATCTGGTATGGTACTTGACATTTCATGATCAACTCAAACTGCCTAAGCAAGTGATATGTCAATCGTGCAAATCCCTCTTCTCATCAGTCTAGAAGATATCTCTTTAGAGAGGGTGACTCCATCACCTGCGGGTACACCACTACGCCAGGAGTCGTCCATTCTAAAACACTTTACAATAGTATCAAAGTACCCAAATTGGAAAACTTCCCAAATATATATCTAAAACCATAGATTTAGTCACCGGAATCCCTGATATTTTATCCAGATCCTATGTAGAGAAACGCCTTGTGACAATCACAGTATAACCAATCGTAGTATAGGAAGATCACTTCCTATCAGGAGTATATCATCCGAATACCAAGACACTACTCCCTACTACCTTCTTACCAGGTCCATCTATTATTCTGATGAAGTCAAACTTTATGACTGTCACATCAAAAATAGATGAGCTATCTCCGCTATACTTGCTTTAGTCTATAAATAGAGATAAGCTACTTGCTCACCACTCTTCCGTTGCTCCCATTGACTACAACAACCCTATGGCAGATTCATATACACGTGCACTTCTAAAGATAATTTAGAACGACGTTATACTCATCCACCTGCCAGATCTCATAGTTTAGGACAACAGTAGTGGCAAGCTTGGGTCATCAAAACCTCTCTGTCACCGTCTTTGAGGAGACCGAAGTACCTCTCGGGTGGCTGAAGTTACCCACCAAATCTGTGGAGTGGCTAATGGATTGTCGAAACCAATTGAATTTTTAGGTTCTACTAAATTTTCAGTAATCATTTGTGGTTTTGGAATGACTTCCAGTTCTACCATACTCCCACTAATGTTTTTTGAAAAGAATTCATTTTACTAGAATGTGTGGCGAGTCAAGAACAATATAACTATTGATCCTCCAAATAACAGAATGTTAACCCTCGTCATAGCCCAGGATAACCCACAAACTGCCATTATTGAAACGCGCCTTGAGTTTATCCCGATTCTAGTTTTAAGCATAAGCCGAACAACTCCTTATACCTTAACATCGTTAAGATATGAATCCATTTTATATCCAATATAGAAACAAAGACACTGATTTAATTGGAACCAGATTCAAAAATCAAGCAGTTATTTCCAGTGCATATCGACAAAATGGAAGAAGGCCAAGCAACATTACTCATCAATGAGCACACCCACGGATGAGTAACCTGAAAGAGAAGTAAGTTCTTAAATATATTACTTACGAAGGAATACCTAGCATAAGTACCCACATCTTCGATCACCTCGAAAAATCCTGATATTTGCAACATATGGTTCTCTACTTTATTCTTATACCTATAACTTCTCGAAATTTGGACCTTGTATTTCAACAAAATACTTGTCTAAAACTAGAGAAGTCATAAGTAAACAGAATATAGTACGAGTACCAACCCCTTTGTCCTCATGGACATCGGACAACACACAGTACTTTGTATAAGTCCTCTGAGTTTGATAACTCAAACCCTGTGCGTCGTAGGTTGAAAACTGTGCAATGGTTAAGAAGAATTACACCGTTGTTGAATGCGCCTTACCTAACCATCTACTGATATAGGTAAATGTCATAAACATAATTTCAAAAAGTTATATCTCACTTTATAAAATAAACGTATAGATATATCAGTTTGAAACTGGTGCATAACAACGGATATTCAAAACCAAATATTTGCCGTTAGGCAAAACCCAGGTAATTTCCTCAAATATCACCAATTACAAAGAATTCCGATATATTGAGGATATATTCACCCAATTCCCAATATTCTACTCCCACTCAGCATCTGTAATGCGATACAGATGTGAGAATCAAGTCTGGTAAATATATATCCTGGAGTCAGAATCTAATTGGGAAAATAGTTTTCAATTAACACTGCACAGGAAAACTGAAATATGAAAATGTTTCGAAGGGGTAGCTGGGTATTCCTAGTAATGCCGCTTCCACTATCCAGATTCATGACAGTAACCGTATATTTTCTTGCCCTCACTCCAATCCCTTTATATGTCTTTACTAATTACCTTTTGTACTGTCACGACCCAAAATTTGGCACGTGACCGGCACTTAAACCACGTGACGTCAACAGGCGTAACGCAATTTAAGTAAGCCGAAAACCCAAAAATCTAAACCATCAAAAGTAGTAAGTGATAAAAAGATTGTTAAAAACATTTGAAAATCTCAAGTAAAAATCTTTAAACTTAAGTTTATTTTCTTAAAAATTTCGGTAGTACCACCTTTGTAAAAACTATCCCCGAAACGGGTAAAAACATATGATATAAGTAAAGCATCCCCAAATAGGAGAAAATCACGCCCAAAGGCGGAAACAACCACTGCAAGCATAAATATATGATGCCGTAGCGAAGAAATAGACAATATAAATAAAAAAACAGCATAAAGAGGTAAAACTACATAATAAAGGCCGGCTCACTCGAGCACGCCACCCAGAGTCACAACATATACAATATCGTCCTCACAACCCGTCTCTATGTCAATACATGAAAGTGGTAGATGGAGAGTACTAGATACAATGAGATGTACAACAGATAAAGTCGGATAACCGCAAACACACCTATATCAAACGACCTCACAGCCAACCGTAGCGGTATCCGCAAAAATAGAGATAATAATGAGCCCTGCCGTGACTATTCTGACGGTCAATCCTGCAAAACACTGTGGCACAACGGGGGTGAGTTGCCAACTCGTGAATAATAAGTAACATCGTATAGATAATCGCAGGTATGCAAGTAAATCGATAATCTATCACATGCAATCTGATAACATAAGTATGTCAATATGGATATGCAACAATCATGAAAGATACTCTATCAGGTACTACAAATACAAGAAGCAATGCATATCAAATAACAACTGAGTACGGGATAAAACATATCATCATCAATGAATCATCATTGTTGAAAAAACCAGTGTCAATCAACGACACCCTAAATCTCAATACCTCAGGCACCGTCACTCTAATCGGCCCTCATATCTGTAAATCTCATGGAACCTGAGTGCCGAACATTGGCACTCGAAAACATCATGAACTCGGGTCCAATATCGACACGAAAATCCAAATAACTCGGGCTCCGTCAGTCCGGATCGGCCCATTTCCATCCCACGACTCCGGTCGGTATCCTCCGGATAACCGCCAGGTCCAACCAATCACTGGTAGGTAGTAGTCTTTCAGCCAGGCTCATCGTCTACTACATAACATCCCTTTCTTGCCCCGAGGTACCATACCGGGTCCACCATGAACCCACAAACGGATCATCCAGCTCCTCGAATCGGGTTTCTAACACAAGTCTCAGAACCGAGAAAACTCATGGTGGACACACTGAAATATCATATCAAGAGAAACCGGGTTTTCAAAACAATTCATATTTTCTTGAAATATCGCTACGGTTCTCAAATCCATAAATCACATGAAATCCGTATCTCAATGCGTAAATCCATGACATATGGTATATGCAACATAAAATAGTAATATGAGTATATCAAGGGAAAACCGCTCTTTTAAATGAATCCAGTTTTTAAATATATCACGCGGTTCCCAATTCCTCCAAAATCAAATGCAACATCATATAAGGGGGTACATGTAGCTATGTATGAATGATGCATTTTATAAGTGCAATAGAACAAGAATCAGTCTCAATGTCAATAACAATTCAATACCACATATGTGTCATGACCCGAAATAGCACGTGACAGGCACTTGAATCATATGAAGTCTATATGACCCCATCTAATTCAAGTAAGCCAAAATCCCAAAAATCAAAACCATTTTTAAAGAAGGAATGATGAAAATTGTTTTAAAGCAAGTGGTTTTTAATAATTAAGTGGCATTAAAAATTTAAAAGCAACGTCATAATTCCCGAAAATTTCGGCAGTCTCCTTTGTAAATACTGGCCCCAAACGGGTATAACACATGAAATAAATATAATGATGAATAACGGCATCCCCAAGAGGGAGCTATCTCTTCGCCAATTGGCGGATCAACCACGCAAGCAATATAATATACAACGCCGAAGGGCGAGGATCAAAACTTAGAAGAAAACCAGAGGAAAACTATGATAATACAGCGCGCGACTCTAAGGTCGAAAGAATATACATATTGGTCTTCTAAGTTTATAAGATATATAAGTCTGGTTGATAGAGTTTACTAGATACAACTGAACATAAATGCAGATACTATGGTGGTCACGATACAAGTGAACCCATCTACCAAAGCAATCACCCGGAAGGAAGTAGTGTGCCAGCAATCCGCAACGAAACCTGTACGGCAAAACCTGCAAGAAACTGTGGCACAACGGGGGTGAGTTGCCAACTCATGAGTAGAAAACATCACCGAGCAGAAATCGCATGTATGACTCAATTCTAGGTCATACGATAATAATATCAACAAAATAATATAGCCCTGAAACATCTACACATAAGTGTAATATCAAGTGCTCGTGTCAGTGCCTCAGGTAGCAACATAATTCATATATGATGTATGAATGCATGAAAACAGAATGCAACTAAATGAGAAAACTGTTTTCATATCTCAGTGTGATTTCTATATAAAACCTGAGTATCATCAATGAAATCAACAAAGAAATCTGTGTCAAGCATCGACACAAAACATATGTCTCAATATCTAAATATCTCGGGCTCCGGCAATCCGGACAGGCCCATATCATAAAGTCTCGGTATCTCAATGTCTCAATATCTCGGGCTCCGGCAATCCGGACTGGCCCAAATCATCAAATCTCACGACCACGTCGGTATCCTCCGGATATCTGCCGCGTCATAAATAACCGGTCGGTAGTGCTCCCCTGCCAGGCTCAACGCCATCATCTGCGACCATCTTGCCCCGGGGTACCGCACCGGGTCCACCATGCACCCGTAGACGGTTCCTCCTCCTCCTCGAATCGGGTGTATGATATCGCTCAAGAGCCGAGAAAACTCATGGTGGACATATCTCATATCATATCACGAGAAAACTGTAATTTTATATTTAGAAATGATAATCAGTTTATAAAATCCTTGCGGTTTCTCCAAATCCATAAATATCATGGAAATCCGAAATCTCAAAATCACGATGTCAATAGACAATGAATACTGGCATAAAGCCCCATAATATTTCATGACAAACGAATGTATAAATGCATGAAGTATCTCAGTAATAAATGCAATATCTAATCTAGCACAGAAATGATATATCGGAACTATCATCTAGCAAGCGATATCAATGAATTAATATTCTTTAAAGTGTACGTGACATGGCAATTACCGATGATGATGTATGTGAGTCGGCAAGTAAGTGTTCGTTATGCATACGCATCATCGGTAATGGTGCTGGTGTCCTGATAACATGGGTTCATAATAACAATAAAAACACATTTAAGCATGCAATGCGATGCGAATTGCAAGAATATGCGGAAAATGAATAATAAACGCAACAATAAAGAATCTATATTAATATACACGAGTTATACAGTTTGGCATTGAAATAGCTCATTTGGCGGCGGAAGAGCGTCGGGAGAGGAGATTTAGGGGTGCAAACTTCTCTGGTATATTTTCTATATCTTTCTCTCTCCTCTCAAATCCAACAAAATCTCTTTTCTGCAGGATGTAGTTAATATAATAAGAGGGCTTGTAGGGTTCGTTAGGATTTAGTAATTATGGACGATTAATTAAAAGTTACCCTTTTTATCCTTTAATATATTTAAAACTAGAATGACGGTGATGCGTGTAGATTAGGGTTTCTGGAGGGAAAAGGAATCCCACTCTTAACCCTTATCTCGACACGGAACTCCGTTCATATCTAGCCTTTACCAAAACAATCATTAATCTAATCTCTAATCGCGGTCGGAACTAACAATGAATTGTTAGTGCTCCCGATTAGGATGTTAATGATTCTTTTGATAAAGTTCATAAACTTTATAAGACTTAAAAAGGGTTTAGAGATGTTCATCATCCATTAGCCTACCCTAATCCTACGAACCCTAACAAGCGGAGAATTACTCGCGCATGTTGGGAGAAAAAGAGATGGAGAGAAAATGCGTAATTAAACTACTAAGAAATAGAATAAGAAAAAGAAAGCTAACTTTATTAATCAAAAATATTCATTACACTTTGATTCCTTAGAAAATGATTATAAAGACTAGTTTGCTTCTCGATCTCTTCCAAGGAGATAGACGAACAGTTGATGATCAGCCTGGATGCGTGAGCCGTCTTGGACTTCGTGATCTCGTCGGCTTGATAATTTTTCCAAGAGGCTCTCAGTCTTTATTTATAGCCCCAAAGCCAGAACTCATGCTTCAAAATATGGAAGCTAACTATAAAGATTCACCCCAAAAAAATGCATCCTCTATCTCTTCAATATTGCGGCGGATCTGCGGCCAACAAGGGGGTTTGGCCGTGGATCCATGGCCAAGGGTTGAGTTCTTTTGTTGATTTTTCTGGGCTTTTATCTGTGTGACACGTGGCAAACTCAGGAACCTTTGGAACTTGGAAATCTTCTCGTAGTTGCTTCCAGACTTGATTTCTATGTTTTGCTTTCTTAATCAGGCAGGTTTGCTTTAAAAACTTGATTTCCTTGATTTTAGTCCTAAAAATTCTGCACAACAACTCAAATGATATTTAGTAGAGTTTGTTTTCTTAAGATTTGGTCAATGATATTATTTGCATACATTTTCCTACCAAATGCTAATTATAATATATCAACACATGGAAAATAGTGTTTTTACAGATAAACCCTCATATGTATGATATATTATAATAAACACCTTTCATTGTATAGAAATAGTAGGAAAAATGTCATATTAAATGTGCAGTTTTATCAACTGAACAAATACCCCAAACTTATCTTTGATCATCCCGAGCAAACTAGTTTATTCAAGAGAAAAAGAAAAAGAAAGGAGAAAACTAAGCACACTTTCGTAGGCAACAGGATTGCACTGAGCGCGTGCAACAAGCCGTTAAACCTCTAGGTGTCCCTAATAGGAGGAGTGTTGTCTCCTGAGGGTTTTCAGCGGATTACACCCACAAAATCCTATAATAAAAGAGAGATGGTGAAAGTTACATATAAAGATAAGAACTATAAAAGAAAGACTTTGAAAATTAGAGTTTCCAACTAATACTTGCTTTTCGGTTGTCATGAGCCCTATCTTAATAGTCATGAAAAAATGTTAGAAATCACATCATCCCTCAATAAAACATTGTCTTTATTTTTCGTTCCTACCTTTCATCCAAACATCGATCATATACCCCTACGTGTGTGTATAGAACATCCCTACACTCGAAGACTTCAATTCAAGCTATCATACTTTTGTCCATCTTCCTCAGTACTTTTAATTAGATGAATATTTATATTTTTTCGCTCACACATTTTCATGCGACCGTTAATACTTCTTGAGGTACTAACCGACCGATTACTTATGTGCTTGCTGATTAGGTGATAGTATTTTTCTCGTCTTGCACCACCTAAGGCTTAGCAGTGACTCCCAGACCAGTTGGTCTAAGGCACTAGGTGATGAAGCACCCTTGCTATATTTTTTTATTGCTGCCTTGGCGATAACAAAACCAGTGTTCATTTTTTTCTTCACCATTTTATATTTTATTCATTTTTTTATTTCCTTCATACTTTGGCTTTTAGACAAGAGCATTTCAAGGTATCCTCTACTATCCCGAGTTTCAAGACATGTGTAAGTGCATATAGTAGGGTATCAACATTCAAATGTTTGGCTTCCAGAATAGAAACTATTTTTCAGACTTATTTTTATCCTCAGATTAGTGACTTCCTTCATCTTACTAACCCTTGGGACAACAGCTCATAACTACTTATTACCAGATCGTTTAAGAAAACTTCTAATTTTCTTGGTTTTCTTAAACTATTCCTATCTTTTGGATGTAATTTTTCACTTTCTACTCTTTTGTTATAAATTTTTTTTTTTAATTTTTGAAAATGTGGTGCTTATGCAAAGTATGATGTAAATTGATGTGTAAATAAGCACAAACCTCCCCCAAACCTGTTTACAGCAGTGTCCTCACTGATGTCATCCGTTAAGCTCAAAAACCTGTAGACTTGGGAGGAAATTATTAATGGGGGCAAGAATATATGAAAGTGAAAATCCTCCCCCAAACTTATTTTTGGCTCACAATTTTGTAAAAATCATTTTCTTTCAAGGGCCAAAATATCCCCTCCCTCAAACTTGAGTTAAACTATGTTAATCTTTTAAAATCACACGAGGGGGTCAAGGTTATTGGTCAATGCCAAGCTTTGCAAAGACCGAAGGTCAACACCAACCATTCAAAAATTTTATCGATAAAGCACCAAGGTTGGTGGAAGAACATGTCACCTTTCGACGTGAAGAAGTGGGGAGGTGATAAGAGGTGTAATGGAAAAGGATTGCGTCTCAATTTGGAGAGACGACACAGTGATAGTGATGATGGATTACTCGCATTATCATGATTGTCCAGAAGAAGGGGTGGTGGTTCAATTTCTTTGTCTTGGAGTTGATTCATCTCAACACCCGTGTCTTGTAAAAATGCGAGTTCATCAGCGAAAATTTCTTCAAAGCTTTTGTCGATACCCCGAAGAATAATGTCATCAGAAAAAATGGGGTGATCGTCAGACTCTATAAAAAGTTTCTCAGCAGCATTAGATGTTGACCCGGACAACTCGGTGGAAGAGTCCTTGTCAAGTAACGACATATAAAAAGAGTCAGAATTATGAGGTTGATCAAATTCGCTGCCGTCAACATCCATTAGATCGACAGAACACACATGAGCATAGGGCTCGGAGGGTTCACTTCCCAACTTGTAAATGTTAAGCTCAATTAATTTTTTTTCCAAAGGATAGGGTCATAGAGCCGTTTCTACAATTGATTACAGCGTTGGAAGTGGCCAAAAAGGGTCGATCGAGTATCATCAGGATTTGATTGCGTGGGTTTGCCACAGGTTGTGTATCAATAACGATAAAGTCCACAAGAAATATAAATTCCCCGATTTTGACTAACACATCCTCTAGCTCACCCCTAGGTTGGGTGATAGATCGATCAGCCATCTGAAGAGTGCAATGCGCAGGTTTTAACTCTCCGATCCCTAATTGCTCATAAACAGAATACGGAAGCAAGTTAACACTAGCACCTAAATCGAGTAGAGCACGATTGATATTTTTACCCCCAATGGAAATAGAAATTGTAGGACTTCCGGGGTCCTTTCATTTCTTGGGTAGTTGTTGTGTAAAAGCAGTGCTCACATTACTCGCAAGGAAAACTTTTTTAGGTACTTGAACTTTTCTCTTCCTAGTGCACAAGTCTTTTAGGATTTTCGCATATGAAGGAACTTGTTGAATAACATCTAGGAGAGGAATGTTTATCTTAACTTGCTTAAAAATTTCCACAATCATCTCCATTTGTGGACTTGGTCTGTTTCCCCTTAACCTGTTTGGATAAGGTGCTTTATCAATATGGGTTTGGTCCAACATTGGAGAGGATTGTGGGGATAGAGTGGATCCCAGAATTGAGTGGGGATCGTTTTAGGTAGATTCGAGGAAATGGGCGAAGGGTTCGAGCCTTGGGGAAAACGGAGAATAGGCTCGGAAGTAGGTGGGAGACTAGACGAATTATGGGAAGAAGAAGAAGAAGCTGGGGTATCATTGGTGTCACTAACATCAAATTGCTCACCCACTCGGTTATTCAGCACTCTCCTAGATCTCAACGTAGTAATGGTATTCACATTATGATTTTGTGAATGGCCAGGATTCGGTAGGTGTTGAGATGGGAGTTTCTCTTTCTCTCTCGCACTAATTGCGGCGTTTAACTGTGCGAGTTGGTTTTCTATTGATTTAATACTCTCACCATGGGAGGTGGAGTCTTTCTTTATGGTATCAATAGAAGACTTCATCTCAGCCGACAATTGCATGGAATGTTTCATGAACATATCCAAAGTTTGTGCAAGTGAAGAGTTGTCAGTACCGGCCACTTGTTGCGTAAAAGTGTTGGCCGGATTTTGGAAATTTTGTGACTGAAAGGGGAGCTGATTCTGTGGTTGTGGTTGCTGTGAAGGAGGTCTTTGATAATTGCTTTGTTGGTTTTGATTCCAAGCAAAGTTAGGATGATTCCTCCATCCTTGATTGTACGTGGAAGAATAAGGGTCGTTTCTAGGCCGCTGCTGAAAAGCAGCATTAGTTTGAAACGATGCATTCATAGGACATTCTTCCGTTAAGTGTGAAGGATCCGAACAGCAACTACAGACGGTCTTAGGAAGCGTGACCTGATTTAGGGAGAATGATGAGAATTTGTTTTCAATAGCGTCGAGTTTCTTCTGTATCGCTGCCATTTCGGCTTTTACTGCGATAGAAACATCGAGCTGGTGAATACCTCCCTTAGTTGAAGGTGGTCTTACGCTTTCCCACTGCAAAGTGTTTTCTGCGAGATCTTCCAGATATTTCTATGCTTCACCGTCATGTTTAGACATGAAATTGCATTGACACATTGTTTCAAGCATCTGCTTTGTCGCTGGATTAATGCCCTCATATATAATTCGACATAAATCCCATCTTTGTATTCCATGATGAGGACATTGGACAAGCAGATCCTTGAAACGTTCATAGCACTTCCAAAATGGTTCATTGGGAAGCTGGGTGAACTGGTTGATCTCGCTCCTAATATGGGCATGCTTATGGTTTGGGTAAAACTTCTTAAGAAATGCTATGACGAATTCATCCCAATTAGTGATAGAGTGTGCGGCAGTATTATAAAGCCATTTTCTGCCAAGTCGCACAGTGTGAATGAGAGAAGACGCAAGCGCATAGCATTGACAATCAACTGTGAAGTACCCATCATTGCGCATACGTTTTCGAATTTGGTGATGAAAACGTGCGCGTCTTCCGACTCAAGCCCGTGAAATTTGGGCAGCAGATTGATGTAGTGGGGTTTAATTTCGAAATTATCCCCGTTAGCTGGTGGAAGAGATAGACAAGTGGGAAGAGGACCACTGATAGGATAACATCTTTCTTAGAGAGAGATGCGCGGTGGATTCTGCGCACCTACGGGCGGTGGCAGCGTGGTGTTATATTCTGATGGAGTGCCGTCCATCTCGGTCGTTGTGTGTGGTGGGGGAAAAGAAGATGAAGAAGTACCGACTTCGGCGTCGATAGCAGGAACGCGGACAAGACGGGCACTATGATCTCGTGTCCAGCCGAGCATGCACTAAGCGGGTTTAGTGCAAGTGGCAGCGTGTGTGTGATTTAAATTTGGTTTGTTTTGAAAACAGTGGGACTCAAGACAAATCACTCTAAAATGCACAAGCAACCCTAGAACTAAGGTCACCTAGGTCCAGTCTCTAAACCGCTCCTAGACTTCCAAAGGACAAGCTGCAGGATCAATCCTCTACCGCCTTTGTACTACCCTTGTAGCCAGGTAAGTGCCAAGTAAGTGGGAAGGAACCACAGTAGTGGGCCTAATTAATAACCACTAGCTTTTGACACACTTGCCTAAGCACTACAAAAGTAATGCGGATAAACGATAGATTAACCACAACCTTCCTCTGTCCTTATTGAGCGCGACAGTCCTTAGAGTCTGGTCTAGATATTTTTTAAATTAATGAAGGGTTAATCTAGATGCTCGGTTTGTGATTTGTGGGGCTTAGGAAGGGTGATGAAATCCCTACCTAATCTGAATTTTGGTCTTGCCCCTTAAAAATCCGTATTAAAATATGAAATAACAAACCAATAACAAAACTTTGCAAAAAGATTTTTTGAGCGGCGATATTTTGCAAAGAATCCTGCAGAAAAGATATTATTATTGGATTTCAGAGGCGAGAGAAGGAGGTTAGAATCTTACCAGAGAAGATTGAAGCCCTAGATCTCCTAACTGGCCACGCTTCCGCCGCCGATGTGCACTTTCGTCCGCGGTTCCGCCGCAAGAGGGAGAGATCAATTGATGAATTTTTTTCTGTGGCCTTCTCTACTTCTCTGGATCTCAATGAATGTATCTGTCTCCTGTTTCCTCAAGTCTGTGACTCCAGATTCCCTCGCAAAATTCACACAATAATCGTTAAATATACAATTTGCAGTTTTGTTTTATTTATGATATAGATCGTATAAGAATTCAACACAAATAGTAAGAATAAAAAATTACGCACGTATCCCTGCCAACGTCGCCATTTGATTGATGTGAAAGTTTGTTTGTAGAATAACCGCAATCAGAATGGTGTCGCGCGTAGCTAGACCGAGGTGAGTACGGGTCGTCCTCAAGGAAACGTTGAATATTTTAATCTTACTTTAGATGTGTTGAAAAAGAGAGGAGTGATAAGAATGTTGAGGAATGGTTTCTAGATCTACGTTAAGCACTAATGCAAAATATAGATCTAGATTATTTATGGATGTAGTTAAGATAAGAAGTGGCTTGTAGGTTCGTTAGGATTTAGCAGTTATGGATGATTAATTAAAAATTACACTTTCCATCCTTTAATAGATTTAAAACTAAAACGACAGTGATGCGTGTAGATTAGGGTTTCTGGAGGGAAAAGGAATCCCACTCTTAACCCCTATCTCGACACGGAACTCCGTTCATATCTAGCCTTTACCAAAACAATCATTAATCTAATCTCTAATCGCGGTCGAGACTAACAATGAATTGTTAGCGCGCCCGATTAGGATGTTAATGATTGTCTTGATAAAGTTTATAAACTTTATAGGACGTAAAAAGAGTTTAGGTATTTTCATCATCCATTAACCTACCCTAATCCTACGAACCCGAACAAGAGGAGAATTACTCGCGCATGTTGGGAGAAAAAGAGATGGAGAGAAAATACATAATTAAACTACAAAGAAATAGAATAGGAAAAAGAGCTACCTTTATTAATCAACAATATTCATTACACTTTGATTCCTTAGAAAATGATTACAAATACTAGCTTGCTTCTCGATCTCTTCTAAGGGGGTAGATGAACCGTTGATGATCAGCCTGGATGCATGAGCCGTCTTGGACTTCGTGATCTCGTCGGCTTGATAATTTTTCCAAGAGGCTCTCGGTCTTTATTTATAGCCCCAAAACCAGAACTCTTGCTTCCAAATATGGAAGCTAACTATAAAGATTCACCCTAAAAAAATGCATCCTCTAACTCCCCTTCCTTGCCGCGGATCCGCGGCCAACAGGGGGGTTTGGCCGCGGATCCGCGGCCAATGGTCAAGATCTCTTGATCAAATTTTTGGGACTTCATCTATGTGACATTTGGCGATCTCTGGAAGCTTTGGAACTTGGAAATCTTCTCGTAGTTGCTTCCAGACTTGACTTCTAAGTTTTTGTTTCTTAATTAGACAGGTTTGCTTTAACAACTTGATTTCCTTGATTTTAGACCTGAAAATTCTGCACAACAACTCAAATAATATTTAGTAGAGTTAAGATTTGGTCAATGATATTATTTGCATACATTTTCCTACCAATTTCTTATTATAATATATCAACACATGGAAAATAGTATTTTTACAGATAAGCCCTCATATGTATGATATATTATAATAAAGACCTTTTTTAATATAGAAATAGTAGGAAAAATGTAATAACAAATGTGCAGTTTTATCAACTGAACAAGCACGAATCGAGGTTTTTAGAAAATAGGGGCTACGGTGTTTTTAAGAAAAGGTACGTCCTTTGAAATATCCGTAGTATCTCTTGGCCTGTCTTTAAAATACTCACGATTCGTTAGTTTTGGAAATAAGTATGTCTCGCGCCCAACTCTAACATCTACCAAGTAAACTACAGGACAAGCTAAGAGACTAACCAAATGGTAAGGAAATCCACCTAAGTCTGAGTCGATATATATATATATATATATATATATATATATATATATATATAGTAGTCGGTGATCCCGCCTCAATAGCGTCACATACGATAAAATATATAATACGACATCCTCGAGTCAAGAGTGCGGATCAATCATCATATTTATATCTCGTACGGTAAATCCATCGTACGACATCCCAAAATCGGGGTACGGGTCGCCTATCACATATACCTCAATATCCATATGGTATCATTATCATAATATCATGAACAGGATACTGATCTAAGTCTAGTACATACCGATACAATCCAACATATATCCGCGTGTGAATAAAATAACATCGCCCATTCGATCCGCTATAATATCATGCCATATCTCATAACACGACCCAAATCACATCACCGATCTCACGACATCGTGCCCAATCACATCGACTCATCTCCAAGTATCATATACTATCATCATCATACGTGTATACGTATATGTATATATATATATATAGAAACACACACACACATATACATATATCACATACACAAATACAGATCACGTGTGTGTGTGAATACCTTAACACTAGGGTTCCGCAACTAGGAATTTAAACTAAAAACACTAACTTCTAATTACGCTAAAACTAGCTCATAATTTCCTAAAGAACTTTCTTGCTAATCAATCACGTCTCACAATATATATATATATATATATATATATATATATATATATATATATATATATATATATATATATATATATATATATATATATAACACATTTGCAAGCTATACTATGAAACTGCGGGGGTGCTATACGCCATCCACCCGACATCCACCGTAGATATATATCTACTCACCTTGATCCTTGCTTGCCGAAGTCAATTTCTCCATGCCCTTTCTTGTTGTCCCGAAGTTCACGCGGAGATACCTACATGTCACAGCGTATCGTATCGCATTAATATCTGATACAAAACCAAAACGACACGCGAGATGCCTATAGGTTAGAACCTATAGCCTACGCATGTTAAAGAACCAAAAATCGCCTAATATCGACGTACAAACGTCAAATGATCGAGATAAAACACAAATACCAAAGTTCAAGTTCACAGAATTCACAAACCGAAATCAGAAATTATGAAAAACACATCCAGATTTTACCTCAAGTGAAATTAACCAATTTTGCACATGTGGAGGGTCTAAATTACTGGAGATAAAGCCATGGACCAAACACGAACCCACTCACCCATACCCTGGCCGCAATTTGCGGCCAGAAAGAATTAATTTGCGGCCATGGAAGATGGTTGGGGTCTCGGGTCTTGGGGTTAGCTTCTAGGTGGCATGCTTGTCTCACTGTGTTTGTAAAATATTTTTCCACATCTCCGAGTCAAAGCAAATTTCCAAAGTTATCACCATTCCTACACAAATCCGATGTCAGGGATTTCTAAGTTCATGTCTCGGGGTTTTAGTCTCTGATTTAGTCCAATATTCTAACGCTAAAGGGGTTTAAGATCACTACTACACCTCAATTGCACCATCTCAATTCAAGAATTTCTCAAACCTTTTCTAGGAATTCTCAAACACCACAAAACCTCACTAAATCAATTCTAAACTAACATGGAAGCTAAAGGAAAAGAATTACTATTCTAGCGGTGAAGGAAATAACTCATTTGGCAACTCAAGAATTTTCTTGAGTTGCCCCAAGTCTTCAAAATCCTAACTTTCTTGGTTCCCTAAGCTTGTAGTGAGCTTGTGCACATTTTTAGTGAAGGAAAGATGATGTTTTGTAGAGGCCGTATAGTATTATGGCAAGGTTCGGAAAATGCACGTGCGTTTTCGCATGTGTCATTTTTCGGGCAGATAATACTGGTTGGCTTTGGTTTATGCCGGAACCCAGTATTATACTGTGTAGATATAATATCTTTGTCTCAGTTGCATTTGTATTCGGTCATAATACAAATGCGGGTATGTTTATACTGATACGGGGTTATCCTGAAATTCATTTCAGGATCACTTTTGGAAGTTGCCAGTTTCCAGTTTTCTATCAGCCGTATTTAACATTCGGTTAAATACGGATTTATCTTTTCTTGAGATGAGTGTGGAAGCTTCTAGATGATGACTAGGATGGTGAGGTGTTATGTGACTCATTAGTGCATTTAATGATTCATTTAATGCAAGGGTGACTAGGTTAATGACTAAGGGTTATGATTCATTGTTTCTTTAAATGAGTTCATACAAGGTGTTATGATAAGCTTCATTGTTGTGGTCACCCCCCTTGCTCCTACACTCACCCCCTCCTCTATATATGGCCGCCCCCCTCTCTTGATAGAATTATGGTTGTTAATTTGGATAAGATTATAGTTTTGGATTCATGGAAATTAGATAGCCTCATTTCTCATTTCACCCGATCCAAAAGGCAACTTCATTAACCGTTCGTCCATAGCTTTGGACGTAACGAGACAAAGTTTTCTACTCATTCTCTACTTCATCTTGGTCGTATCTTTTATCAAACTTGAAGATCGAGTTGCCACGGTTCATAGGCGGGAGCCTGTTTAAAGATCAGTTGACGTGGTGCCACCTGGACGAGAAGACTGGAGATTCAGGAGATCGGAGCAGCCACAACAAAGCGTGGGATGATGGTTGAAGACCGAAGGACTCGGATCGTTCGGTGTAACACTTCTACCCACTTTGTAGTTTGTTAGTTTAGGTTTAATGGCAGATCCAGGTTATAGTACGTGATAGCGCCTGTTGTAAAAAGTTTTTGTTCCGCATTTGGCGTCTGTTAGACGGCCGGGGCGCTACCGTGGACTTACAGTGTGATTCCCACCGTGTTTTGATTTCCTCCCTACCACGGCTCTACGGAGTCGTGCAAACAGGTGGATTTTAGGTACAGCCCCGAATCGCATGGAGGTAGTGAGCGATAGGAGGGGTTTCGTCTCTCCCGGTATAGGGAGTTGATGTCGCGCTATGCTTGATCGGCCATAATAACAAATCCCTGACCAGGGTTCTCGAGATTTACTGATAATAGTTATAAGTAGTTTCTCGAACCGTTATGGGCCGTAAATCAGCATGACTTATAAAGTTACCGGGGTCTGATGTTTACCAACCCTAGACTTCGTATGCGACATATCAGACGAAGAGACCGGACTGTACGGTAAGTGTTTCTTACAGGATCATTAGGGTTGGGATGAGTTCGCTCGTCGGCCACTTCTTTTTCGTCATGTACCTGGGTAGCCGTTATGCACAGCTAGTGCCGTTGACGTGCTTGTGGTTAAACCCACTGCCAGCGTACTGTCGAGTCTTTAAAGTCCCACATAGATAGTTCCCTAGTTCAGGAGAAAAATGTAGAGGCCGTAAGTTATTACGGCAGGGTTTCGTTCATGTTCGTGTAATTGTTACAAGAATAATGATCGGAAGGATAATACTGGTAGGCTTTGGTTTAAGCCGGATACCGGTATTATATTATTGGATTGATTGTATTCGTATTTTTTGGAATTCGAATACGGGTATACTTATACAGTATACGGTGGAGGGGTATTCTTGTAATTGTTACATGAATACCTTCCAGAAGGAGACACCTCATTATTAGATATTTATTTTGTGAAAATATATAAATGAGGTGGAATTTAGGAAAGTCTAAGCATGGATGAAGGAATAGCTTCTTTCATATTTTATTCATTTGTTGTTACTATTGAAGCATGAAGGGTTACACTAGCGCCCCGGCCATCTTCCGTGGCCAAATGCGGAACGATTTTTTTTACGATGAACATAAACTTGGCGCTAGAATAACACTAAAATCCGGATCTTTACCCTAAACCTAACTAGCAAAAGAATAGAGTTCTATCTACTATGATAGAATGTTATACCTTAATCTTGAACTCCATCTTCTCCTTGTTGTGAGCTCCTTGGAATGATCTAGATGGCTCCTCCTCTTCGTCTCCTCTTTGCCGAAGAAAGATCCACCCGAAGGCCTCTACCTTGAGCTCCTACCTCAACAATGAAGTAACTAGAGTGCTTGTCTTGCTAGACTACGAACCCTAGAGTGAGTAGAGAGGTGTTTTGATGGTTTAATCTTAAAAGCTTATGATTTTCAACACATGAAACACTTAAGCTTTGAGAGAGGAAGAGGGAGAGCTAACTATGAGAGAGAAAGAGAATAATAGAATAATATGAACCTTGCTCTCATATGATAAATATATGATAATAATAATAACAATTAAGTAAATTGTGATGGTGAATTGATTTGACAACTATCATTTCATATTTAATTCTAAGCATGCTTCAAGAAACATTTTATGCTTAACAAAAAGAAAAAGAAAAATATCTAGGTCAAAGTAAGTCAACAAGTCAAATCGTCAATCCAATTCTAATCATGATACAATTATACTTAATTAATATTATTAATCATATTTCTCATTCTCATTAGGGTTTTGATCAAGTCAATGGTCAAAAACCCGAATGAGGTGTCTCCCTCTCCACCTCAGTCAACTGTACGTACGTACCCGCATTCGTGTTCCGAAGAAACACGAATACAATAAGACCGAACCAACCCAAAACCAGATACTAGGAACTGGCTTAAACTAAAGCCCACTAGTATCAACTGCCCGAACACCGAACACACACAAGTCCGCATATGTGAACGAACCCTGTCGTAAAACCATACGACCTCTACTCGTTTCACCCAAAGGTGAACAACCCTCTGTGTGGGACTCTAAAGACTCGACACTACGCTGGCAGTGAGTTTAACCACAGGCCGCAAGCAGTACTAGCTGTACGTAACGGCCCCCAGGTAGATGCCGATGAGAAGACTGATGAGGTGAACCCATCTGAACTCCTACTGAGCCTGAATGTGACAATCTCCGTACAGTCCGGTCTGTTTGTCTAAGAGTATCGCATGTCGAGCTTAGGGGGGCGGTAAATGTCAGACCCCAAATAGCGGGACAAGTCATGTCGGAGTGTAGCCCAGAACACCCTGAGAAACTACTGGAAACACTACCAGTAAATCTCGCTTGCCCTAGCCAGGGACTTTGTGTAATGGCTCTCCTAGACACAGCGCGATATCAACCCCCAATACCGGAGAGACGAATCCTGTCTATCCGCCACTGTCTCCAAGTGCTTAGGGACTGCACCCAACTACTACCTGTTTGCACGACTCAATAGAGCCGTGGTCGGGTAGCAATCAAAGAACAGTGGGAACACACTTGAGGCGATGTAGCAGTGTCAAGTCAACGGACTAAGCTGTACTCATATCACCTGGGAACTTCTATCAGACAATAGGTATAATACCAACCAACAGTTCCCGACGAGTCATATCCAGTGTGCTCGTAACCCAACGAGCACCTGCATACTATCTCCAGTACGACGTACTGATGGCTGTGGGACAGACCATCTCTCCTGCTGGGATGAGAATCGTATACACCGGTCTACTCTGGAGTATCGATGCCCTGTATAACCCTTCGAAAATCGTTTAGGCAGTTTTTATTGTAACCCTTCGAAAATCGTTTAGGCAGTTTTTCGGTAATCGGCTAATTTTTCGGCTTTTTCCGTAAAAAGTCAAAATAGGTATTTTTCATTGTAGACCTAATTACACAAAATTTAGATAAGATATTACTATAATTTTGTCACTAAAATGTCACTTATAATTTTCTAGTTAAATAAAAAAAATTTCGTAATTAATTATTTTTTTTATTATTTTAAGCCTTTTAAATACATTAAATTAGTGATAAATACAAATTTAATTGGGTAAATTTCATAATTAGGAGTCTTTATAAGCTAAAATATGGTGTTAATAAAATTATATCATGTCTTGCAAACTTTTGGTATTATGGTGGGAAAATTATGAAAAAAATGATGAAAAAAGGGTTTTTTTGGAAAAAGTTGATTTGAAATGCATTAAATGATAACATATGATGTTGTATTGAACTAGAAACTTCTCCAAAATTCCCTCATCTCCCTCCCTTGCTGCATCCGACCTCTCACCTGCAGGTTTCCCTCTCTTCTCACTTCTTTTTTTCTTCATTTTCATGCAAAAATTCAATAAAAATCCACAATTTCATCAAACCATTCAAATCTAAACCCTAATCCACTCTCTCTCAACCCAAATTTGTTCAAAAACATGGTGAAAGGAGGCTTTCTTGGTGACTTGATCATGCTAGGTTTCCACTTGTAAGGTAAAATCCTAAACTAGTTGCTAATTTGTAGTTTGTTTATGCTAAATTAGATGTTTAAAGTGTTAATTTCATTATAATGGGTTGTCTTGAAAAATCAAGAATGGGTTTTGATGTTGAGTTAGGGTTTGAAACATGGTTGTAAAAAAAAATTAAGTTAGGGTTTTGGTTATATAATTGATTAGAATGGTTAATTGTGTAATGATATGCTTGCTAAATCGACAAATTACGATGTTTGTATCGAATCGGCTAGAAAATTGCTTGCTAGATTTTTACGGAAATTAGAATGCGACCGAAATGCGTTATGTTAGCGATATAATTAGCTTCTCATAGGACTATTAGAGTGAGCGAACGCGGGGTTTTATCTAGTCGGGTTGTAGTTTAGTCGATTTTCCCGAAATGACGATTCTAGTTAACGGATTGCGATTTTCGTGCGTTTTTCCGCGCACCGAGTGCATGCTATGATTAATACGAGAGCGTGGATAATTGTATGTTGTGACTTGCATTGTGTTAGGTTTTGTAATCTTATGCTTGATATTGTGCAAATATAGGATCGGTCGGGGAAACTTCGGACACGGGCGAAAAGGCAAGGCGGTGGCCGGAACGGATTAGCGGGGATTTCAGGTGAGTAGATGTATTCATCTATGGGGGAATCGTCTGGATGGCGCGATGCGCCCCCTAGTTAGGATTTCCTTATCTCTTGTAAGATTCATGTTGTTAGTTAGCTTACCCCCTTCATTGACATTGCATACCCTTATAGTTAATAATATGCTAGATTGCATGGATATTCATATGCACATATGCGATAACACTTCGTAGGGCACGAACACCATTACCATTGGTATCTGTTGCACGCACACTATTCATGTGACACACACGCCTTTGGTAATTTCCATGCCATGTGCACTAGAAAACCTGTTTAACTTAATATCGCCATTTGCATTCATACATGATATATGAAATTGCATAGCATGCACATACCTCGCATGATCATCATATTTACATAGATTCTAGCAAAAATTCACATCATATACATTGATATCATAGACATTTATTATATATATAACATGTGAACATTATGATTTTCTTGAGGATTTCAGTATTTCTGCGATTTCTAGATTTTTGGGGAAAACCGCAAGGATTTAACAAAAGCTTATATTCATCATTTTTAAAACAAAGTTGCGGTTTTCTCGTGATGTATGTGTCGTCCACCATGAGTTTTCATGTTTTCTGTTGGATTTCGAGACCCGATTCGAGGAGTGGATGAACCGTCTCGGGTACATGGTGGGCCCGGTATGGTGCCCCGGGGCAAGAAGATCAAGTTGTAGACGATGAGCCTGGCAGAGGAAGACTACCTACTGGTGATGTCTGGCGCGGCGGATATCCGGAGGATACCGACCGTTGTCGTGAGATTTATGATATGGGCCGATCCGGACTGACGGAGCCCGATATTGAGACATATATGATTTCTATTTGGTGTCGATGCTTGACACGGGTTTTCAGATGATTTCTTGATGGTACTTAGCTATTATACAGATATTTATTTTCTAAAGTTAAGAATTCAATACCTTTAGTATTTAAAACACTTAAAGACTTAATAATGACATTGCATACCTGTGCATGCATACTAAAGATATTATATCACATATGGACATGCATGTTGTGGTGCATTACGTGCATTCTTACGATTGCCTTATTAGATGTTATATTTACTCACGAACTGGCAACTCACCCCCGTTGTGCCACAGTGTCTTGCAGGTCAGAACCGTCACTCTTGTAGCGGCGGCTATCTTATCATCAGCTCCTTTTGTGCAGACTCGCGACATCGCCCGTAGGTGGGTTGCGAGCATATTTTATATCTTTTGCTTTATCATTGTATCTAGTATTCTCCATCTACCACTTTATATATTGTATATGCGACATAGTGATGAGACTGAGAGATTTGTATATTGGTGGTTTCTTTTGGGTCGAGCTCACTTGAGCCGGCGTTGCGTTTTCTGATATTTTGGGTTTCTTCTATGCTCTTTTCTTGGTATTGCTTATATATTGCATGTGGTTGTGATCCGCCTTGGGCGAAGAGCTAGCTCCCACTTGGGGTTGCCATTGTTATGATTTCATATGTATTATCTTGTTGTACCCATTTTGGGGGATAGAAAATACAGGGGAGACTCTGCCGAAATTTTCGGAAATTTTTGATGTTTTAAAAAGGGATTCTATGCAACTTAAATGATTTTAAAACCGTTTTCATTAAAGGTTTTCCTTCACTCTCTTTTGATTCTGGTTTAGATTTTCTAGGCTTTGGCTGACTTAGGTTACGGTACGCCTTTAGACGTCTCGTAATCTAAGTGCCAGTTACGTTCCGTACTTTCGGGTCGTGACAAAAGTTGGTATCAGAGCGTAGGTTTTACCTTTCTGAGTGTAGGACGACCTTGGTAGATGGAGTAGGTGACTTAAGCAGAGTGGCGTAGCGTGGGTATGATCCGCGGCATACTTACGATACGGTACTCCGCCTAAGTGATCTTAGGACATAATTGCTTGTATTTCCTTTCTTGATTCCTTGCATTCCTTGATTCAATTGCAATGTCCTTATCAGTCCTGTTTCTTATTCTAGCTTCGATGCCGCCAAAGACTACGAGAGCTCAGCGGGATGCCGCTAGGGATGAGATTCGGGCGGGCCCGTCTGAGGCGAGGATCGAGCGGGAGGATACGCCTACCCCTCAGGGTCATACTGATCCACCTTATCCTGACCGTATTGCCAGATTAGAGGCCGGCATGCAAGAGTTGCGACAGATGATGGGATCTTTAGTTGAGTCCAGCCGAGCACAGAGATCCGAGGACGTTCCTTCCACCACACAGACCACGATCGTACCTGCTGCACAGATGGTCACTCCTGCTGCTACTACGGAGACTATCCTTGTTTCACTACAGGAGTTCATGAGATTGAGACCTCCAGCTTTTACCGGTACAGATGCGACAGAGGACCCACAGGCATTTCTTGATAGGATGGCTCGGATTTGCCGTTCGTTGAGGTGTTCTGATGATAGATTGGTGGAGTTTGCGAGTTTTCGTCTGGAGGGTCTTGCCCAGACATGGTACGATTCAGTAGAGAGAGGCCGAGCTGCAGGTCTACCTTCTATGACCTGGGATGAGTTTACATCTGCATTTCTTGCCCGTTTTCTTCCGGAGAGTGTCCGAGATGCTCGAGCCCGTAGTTTTGAGTCCTTGCGCAAGACTCCTGGGATGACGGTGTCGGAGTATGATATACAGTTTACCCAGTTGTCTCGATATGCTCCGTACCTAGTCGACACAGAAGAGAAGAGAATAAAGAGGTTTGTGCGAGGGCTTGATACACAGCTATTCCTTGCCATCGGCACCCAGCACTTTGACACATACGCAGCCGCGATGGATGCAGCCTTACTTTTGGAGGAGCGTATTTCTGAGACTCCGGTCGTTTCTGGGCCGAAGAGGATCCGTACTGATACGGCAGCTCAGCGGCAGATGGGCAGACATCGTGATAGATTATTTCCGGGAGATGGTGGAGGTAGAGGGTTGAGACGAGGTCAGTTATTTGGTTCATATCCATAGACCCAGCAGTCGTCTCCAGGATGTTTTCGGTGTGGGAGTCAGTACCACCATATCAGAGACTGTACCATGGGACGTCAGGGCGCGGCGACAGTCCTGCATGTGACTTTACCACCCTCACCACCTTCTCAGAGAGCTTTACTTCCTACTCCTGATGATGCTTCACGCCAGCCAGATGCTTCTAGAGGCCGTGGGCGTGGCGGTCCGGTTCCGAGAGGACGAGGCGACAGAGGCAGAGGCAGAGGCCGAGGTAGAGGCAGAGGACAGCCAGCTATTAGCGGTGGACAGGCTCGAGTGTTCGTGTTGACTCCTCAGGATGCACAGGCATCCAATGCCGTCGTGACAGGTACTCTGCCAGTATGTTCTTTTGATGCACGGGTATTATTTGATCCAGGCTCCACACATTCCTATGTTTCCACGTATTTTGTACCGAGGTTGGGCCGAGCGTCTTCTCCGTTAGATCAGCCGCTTGTCGTTATTACCCCGGTAGGCGAGTCTTTTGTTGCCCGTTTTGTGTACCGATCGTGTTCCGTTCGTATCGGGGAGAGAGATTCTTCAGTTGATTTGATTCTCCTCGATATGCTCGACTTTGATGTTCTTCTTGGTATGGACTGGCTAGCCACCTGTTATGCATCCATGGACTGCCGTGAAAAAGCAGTCAGATTCAGTTTTCCTGGTGAGCCGGTACTTATTATTCAGGGAGATCGTAGCGCTACCCTTCCCAGCTTGATTTCTTCTCTTCGCGCTGGTCAGCTCTTAAGGAAAGGGTGTCAGGGATTCTTAGCTTATGTTTGTGATACTAGGGACCTGTATAAGGATGTGCTTATAGACTACCCAGCTCCCGCTAGTGTGATCGCCATCACAACACCGGTAGTCAAGCAAAGATCCTAGGGGCTCAATCAATATGTATTAGCGATATGTTAAAAGAAACATATACACATATTAAGATAGATACAAACCAAGTAGTATACTACTATATCGAGCAAGACTTTCGTAAATCCGTGCATATATCCCAAGCTTCCAAAATGTATTATACAAACTAGTACTATACAATAATGGCCTCTAGGGCATACATATCTAACAATCTCCCACTTGCACTAAAGGCAAGTAATTGTTCTACCGCATTCCCAACGTCTGCACTAAGGCCAGCTGCTGGCGTACTGCATACCCAATAGCTCAAAAAGTCGCTCGAACTGTGTTTGAGGGAGGGCCTTTGTGAATGGATCCGCCGTATTGTCTTTAGTGTCCACTCTCCGTACCTCTATCTCCTGGCGATCAATGGTCTCCCTGATCAGGTGATACCGCCTTAAGATGTGTCTGGACTTCTGATGGGACCTTGGTTCCTTCAAAAAAGCAATAGCCCCATTGTTATCGCAATACAAAGGTATTGGGTCAACAATGGATGGAACCACCTGAAGTTCACTAATGAACTTCTTCATCCAGACCGCCTTTTTTGCGGCATCTCTTGCAGCAATGTATTCAGCCTCCATCGTCGAGTCTGCGATGGTATCCTGTTTTGAACTCCTCCAACACACCGCCCCTCCGTTGAGGGTAAACACAAAACCCGAGACAGACTTGCTGTCATCTTTGTCACTTTGGAAGCTTGAATCGGTAAAGGACTCGACCCTGAGGTCTCCATTACAGTAAACCAGGAACATCTCCTTAGTCCTTCTCAGGTACTTGAGAATGTTCTTTACTGTCGTCCAGTGGTTCTAACCTGGGTCTGACTGATACCGGCTCACTACGCTCAGCGCGTAAGCTACATCTGGTCTTGTACATAGCATCGCACACATTATAGATCCTACCGCCGAAGCGTAGGGTATAGTGATCATGCACCCTCTCCTCGTCAGTCTTGGGAGACATCTATTAGTTATATGTATGCCCTAGAGGCCATTACTGTACATAGGATGTATATTGTAGTGGATGCTGGGACATATATAGGTAGGACATTCTTGCTCGACATGATAGTACGCTATCTGGTTGCTCTTTATCTTAACATGTATACTTTCTGTCTCTCTGATTACATGTTGATAAAGCCCTTAGGATGTATACTCGACTTCCAGGACTATGATGTAGATCATACTAGTGGGGCCTGTGCTTTGATTTCCACCCTACCACGGCTCTACTGAGTTGTGCAAACAGGTGGTTTTTGGGTACAGTCCCGATTCACATAGAGGCAATGAGCGATAGGAGGGGATTCGTCTCTCCCGGTATTGGGGGTTGATGTTGTGCTATACTCGACTGGCCATAACAGGAAATCCCTGGCCAGGGTTGCAGTGATATACTGGTAAGAGTTATCAGTAGTTTCACGAATGTTATGAACCTCACGGCGGCATGACTTATCGAGCTACTGGGGTCTGACGTTTACCACCCCTAGGCGAGATATGCGACATATCAGACGAACAGACCGGACTATACGGTAAGTGTTACTGGTTGGATTCACAGGAGTGTGAGCGGGCTTGCTCATCGATCTTCTGATCGCTCAATACCCGGGTGGCCGTTACGTTTAGCAGACCGATTGCGGCTTGTGGGTGCTTGATATGATCATCATCTGCTACCGGCGTATTGACGAGTCTTTAGAGTCCTACACAGAGGTTTCCTGGCTCAAGCGAAACGAAATAGGAGCGCATATGAGATATGTGCGGGACCGAGAATAATGCGTGTATGTGATACCGTATTCCATTCTCGCGATGAATGTGTCGAATGGTTGTATGCGATATAACCTAGTTATCGAATCAAGGATTGTTTCGATAAGCCGATACATTGGATATTAGTCGGTTATATGCGATATGACCGGATCGTTAAATCAAGTATTGATTTAATGATTTAATGCATAATTATATATTTGATATATTACTTTGCACTAACTAGTATTGGTTCATTTTTAAAAGGATATTCTCACTTGATGTGCACATTGTATATGTGATATACTTTTGTACACTAGTTTGTATCATGTTTGATGATACATGCATGCTTAGGTGTAGGTTTACTTTAAACCATGATTAAGTGATTGGTTAGGGTTTGATTTATTTATTTATTCATTTATTTATTTTGGAAAGAAAATAAAATGGTTGCTTCTTTTGTTCTTTTGTTTGAAGCTTCAAGAAGCTTTGACCATTTTGTCTTCTTCTCCTAAACCTAACCATTCACTTAACCTTGGTTCATTCTCTACACTTAACCATGGTTGCTATTATGATAAGAATGAATGGGATTATCTTTTTAAGTTAATCTTTTTATTCTATCATATTCCTTTTTCCTTTTTCTTCATCATCTTCAACATGAAGAAACTATGCCACCATCAATGGCAACTTGAGAATAAGAGTGAGAAATCCAATTCTAAAGTGAACCCACCTCCTATTTCTTCATCCTCTACCTCTTGCCAAGTAGTATAGGGTGTTTTTTTACAAGTTTCATGACTTGGTGAAGTGAGAGCTTGATCTTGTGATGCCTCAACGTAGATCATCTTCGGCATCGAAGCCGACGACCAAGTCCGCCCTTTTCTCCAATGAAGCCGATGCTAGAGTCATGGATTCAATTTGGACAGCGGAGTGACGTCATCACGGAGCCTAGGAGGTGGAGGACTGGATCTACAAAGGTTGTAGCCCCTTCCCTTTAGCTATATTTCCGTTTACTTGCTCGCATCGCCTTGTTTTCTAGTTAACGATCCGTATTAGGGTTTGTAGGCACAAGGAAATTTTTGAATTGAGCATGTTTGATCACTTGTGAGACTTCATTAGTGTGCCTAGGAACCCTACAGTGGTATCAGAGCCTAGCTAGAGTCTTAGGCGATGCACAGACGGAGTTAGAAGTCCGATCGAACCGAAACCCTAACCCAAAAATTGCTCTCTGTACTTTTTTCAAAAACTGGGTTTTTCCATATTAAAAATATGCAGAAAAATCAGCAGGTGATTGTAAGAGTTACTGTGAAATTCGATAGCCTAATGCCATAAAAGCGCGGCGGAACCACGGCATTAGCATGCCTAATGCGGCAGTTCCGCGGCCATATAGTGTCCTCTGTTGTTCAATTTTGCACAGTAATTCCTATTTTGCAGTGTTGGTTTTCCTGGGAATTTTTAATCTGAACTCAAGAGTTGAGTTTTCTGGGTTGTATTGGGATATCGTCGATTCGATCGGATTATCAAACTGTGTCTATGTGTTTTCCGGATATTTTTGAATATGTTAAACAGTTCGACCGGATATAAATACCCACTTTTTCCCCTGCCGGGAAATTTCCAATTGTTGGACTTTTCCGTAGTTTAATGACGTTCTAAGTTGTGCAAGTAATGCGATGGTCCCTCTAGAAGACAACAAATCTTAACTCGATTATGTGACCGTCTTGAACTGCCCTTTGAACCTTGGGGTTTGGGGCAGTACGGCGTGCCACATGTGAGGCGTTGGCTTGACCCTTCTACGGCTGGACCGTTGGTACTGAGGCACGAACTGAATGTTGTTAGACTTATTTCATGTGTTGGACTGTATCGGGAAAACTTGGGTGTTCGATTGTTCGATCGGAAAGTTTAACATTTTCCATTTATCCGGAATGTGATACAATACTTGGAATTCACAACTAGTTATGAGATGACTGAATGAATGTTATAAACACAGCACTTTAGTCTCACTTGATCGGTTGCCACGGAATTTTGATGTGATCAAAAGTCCGTCGCAATCACGTAGCGTACGCGGATACTCGCCGGGTAAACTTAATAGACAGCCTCACCCCATAGCCCCGACCAAGTGACTGTAGGAGAACCCCGTCGCCGAAAGCATCCGTTCGGGTGCTCGCGGCAGCGGTGTTCCGCCTTGGTGCACTTCGTCGACGGCGTCGGGGGTGCAGCCGCCTACTAAAGTTTGCGACGAACATTCAATCAGAATGTCGGGAATCCTGTTGAATTGCCCGACATGATATTGAAAAGTGTTTTCGATAATGAGACTAAAATGCGGGGTTTATAATTGTTAGGCATGCGATGTCTAAGTATTTCATTTGGCTAGGCATGCGATGTCTAAAGAGATTGCGGATTCCAACTGTTGTAGTTTTACACTTTCTTTTCTGTGACCGTAAGTGTAATATGTGATATCGCCGGTTTCGTTGCTATATGTCAACGACAATTGGGATGCGCATATTTACTTACGTTGATGACATGTGATGTTATGTGTTGCTGGATATGTTATATTGGATCGTCGTGTTTGAATAGCCGGGGTTTTCATGTGAGATGAGTGTTTTTCCATTTTCATTCATGTAAAAACTTGTATGTAATATTCTTTTATTGGGGCACTTCCAGGTTGCGGAAGATGTCACCGTTTGTATATTATTTACTTTTCCGCATTAGGATAGACCCAAGGAGGGGAGCACAAGTAACCGGGTTCTGGGGTCCAGTGGGAGACCAACTCGAGGAGTCGAGTCCGGGTCTTCTAACCCTAGAATTGGTAGGGTTGCTTGCCGCTCTCGTAGGGGTCTAGGGGTGTGGGATTGGCTATTCATCACGACCGTGGAATCCGTGTTTTATACTGGCTCGTATTAAAACACGGACATCCTAGTATATCCAATATTTCATATGATTCTTCTGCTGCGTTATCTGTGATGTGATCATGTGATGTTCTGTGATAGATATACTATATAGTATATATGATATATTATATAGACGTTGCTTATGTTTTACACCCGCGCTAGCCCTGCCTCGTTCTGGCGTTAGTTACCTAACCTAACGGTGCAGACGGGACATCGAGGCATGCAGATGGCATAAGCGTACGTTATATTTATCTGTGATGATTAGGTGGACTTAAATGATGGGATATTCATTAATGAGATTAATGAAAGAAAATAAACCTAAAAGATGTTGTGGAATCGAATTTCAAAATAAAACAGGTAGCTACAGTTCTTGCTTTGCATCGCGGTGTTCCTTGTAGAACATCCCGCACCTTATTCGATAAGGAAAGGACCGAGATCCCTTCACCGGGAGTGACTCCTTTAGAAATAACTGGCAGATGCTACAACACTCGGTTTGTCTTTTGATTGCTTCTATAGTTTCTGCTTTGCACAGTGATATATATGATATATCCCGCACCTCATTCGATGAGGAAAGGGCCGACGATCCCTTCACCGGGAGTGACCCCTTTAGCAAAACTAGAAAAGCCTCAAAAACATTCCATTTAAAAACCATTTGATTCCGCAACGAGATCAAGTTCAAAGCGTTAAAGGTTTTCATAAAAACCATTCGCAACCCTCCGTCATTTTAGGAAGTAGAGTACTTAGTATTCGTGCTGTGTTTGTTGACCATAGTCAAGGCACAGTGTACGGTAGCTAAGTGATGTCTTCCTACACCGCATATGATGCGATTAGTTAGGACAGTTGCGTGACTTTGTTGACCTTAGTTAAGGGTCATGTGGGTGGGTCTAATTAATCACGAAATGACGGGTAGAACTTGACTAGTACTTATGATTTGTTGACCATAGTTAAGGTCATAAGTGCTAGGGGTAAAAACCATTATTGGGAGTTTCAAGTGTTGAAATTTGCAATGAGATTGCATACCTTCTATATGATAGTTGGATCCCGATACCCACTGCGAGTAATTGTTACTCCTGGGAGAGTTTTGCACTTTGCAATTAGCCGATCAAGTAGGTGTCTAGAAAGGTGTCAACGGGGTTACGCCTATGGGAAAACGAGGTTTACTCTAACTAGGTCCGTGCAAAAGCATGGAGAACCTCCCTCAAAGTACCGACACTAGCCTGGCTGAAAGATTGGCGAACTTGTAGAGTGTAATTAATCCCGGCTAGTCTTTCCTTTTAGGGTTTGAAGGAAGATTTGATAAAAACAGTGGGAGCCATCCTGATTAGATAACGTATATAACCAATCTAATCTTGCAAGAGCGCACGCTGAGTGTTTTCTTCTCTCTCTCTCCAGGTAGCGACCATATCACGCCTTAATTAAGATAATAATATGAATGAATTGACCGAAACCGCTTGTTATACTGAGCTGGGGAACGTTGGTCCCGCTCCAACTTATAATTGTTATAAGACAGAGCAGGAAATAGGGGAATACTAGAATTCCTATGCCGCCCAAACGAAGAAAGTGCATATGATGCATCTTCTTCTGGTGTGTTCGTTACACAGAACTGTTTCTCAGTAACCTCTACATCCTGGGTATTTGATACCGGATCAGGATCCCAGATATGTAATCTGTTACATAGGGCTACAAAAAGGTAGAAAAACTGAGAACGGGTGATAAGTTTCATGAGACAGAAACCGGGGCAAGTGTTGCAGCCAAGTCTGTTGGTCATTGTCACCCTGTATTACCAATACATTGATTCTGAACAAATGCTATTAGATACCGAACCTGATATACAAAATCATATCAATCTCTTTGTTTATTAAAGAAATGATAAAATTTTGTATTGATGGATAATGTTTTGAACATTTCCTATATCAAAAGTTGATCGGTTCAGGCACGTTATCTAAAAGCATGAATGTTCTAAATCAAACTACAGTTCCTAGTATACAGAATACACACAAGAGGAAGAGTTCAGAAATGAACTAATCCTTCTTCAGGCATTGTAGACTAGGTCACATCAATGCGACCCGACTGGCTGAAGTTACATTTTAGATGCATATTTAAATCAGTTTGAATTTACATCTTGTGAAACTTGCCAGTCATGTCACAAAGATTAGATGACCATAGCCCTGTTTATTAGAAACAGAGAAAGAGTTAATGGACTCTTGGGACTGATACATGATGATGTATGTAAGGTCACCTGTCTACACATGCCAAGACTGGTTCTTTGTACTTCATTACATTCTCTGATGATCTCTCAAGATTCTGTCATATGTTCATGTTTAAACATATGTCCGAACCTTTTGAGATATTCACGGAATATAAGTTGGAAGTAGTGAACCAAAATACGGGTATAAGTATTATGTCCTGTGATAAGATCAGGGAGGAGAATACTTGTGCATAGAATTCCTGGACTATTCTAAAGAAGAATGAGATTCTCTCTCAGTGTTACTCCTCTGAATACACCACAGCACAACGGTGTATCAGGGCGGAGCGATAGCACCCTATATGATATGGTGTGTGTTAGTGTATATGCCCTAGAGGCCATTACTGTATCATACTAGTTTGTATATTACTTGATGGAAGCTTGGGATATTCACAGATGTATATACAATCTTGCTCGAAATGGTAGTATGCCACTTGGTTTGTCTCTGCTTTAATATGTGCATGTGTTTCTTTTAGCATATTGCAGATATACATATTAGTAGAGCCCTTAGGATCTTTGCTTGATTACCAGCGTTGTGATGGCGCTCACACTCGTGGGAGCTGGGTGATCTATAAGCACATCCTTATACAGGTCCCTAGTCGTTGGACTATCGAGACAGGGCATCGATACTCCGGAGTAGACTACCGTATGCACTTCTCATCCCAGTGTGGGAGACGACCTGTCCCACAGCCGTCTGTACGTCATACTTGAGATAGTATGTGGGTGCTCGTTAGGTTACGAGTACACTGGACAGGACTCGTCGGGGACTGTTGGTTGGTATTATACCTATCGTGAGTTATCAGTTCCCAGGTGACATGAGTACAGCTTAGTCCGCTGACTTGACACTGTCACTTCGCCTCGAGTGTGTTCCCACTGCACTTTGATTACTACCCTACCACGGCTCAAAGGAGTCGTGCAAACAGGTAGTTTTTGGGTGCAGTCTCGAAGCACTTGGAGGCAGTGACGGTTAGACAGGATTCGTCTCTCCCGGTATTGGGGGTTGACATCGCGCTGTGTCCAGGAGAGCCATTACACGAGTAGTCCCTGGCCAGGGCAAGCGAGATATACTGGTAGGTTTCCAGTGTTATCTCAGGGTGTTCTGGGCTTCACTCCGACACGACTTGTACCGCTATTAGGGGACTGACGTTCACCGCCCCCCTAGGCCCGCCATGCGATGTATCAGACGAACAGACCGGACTGTACGGAGATTGTCACATACAGGCTCAGTAGGAGTTCAGATGGGGTTCACCTCGTCAGTCTTCTTATCGACATCTACCTGGGGACCGTTACGTACAGCTAGTGCCGCTTGCGGTCTGTGGTTAAACCCACTGTCAGCGTAGTGTCGAGTCTTTAGAGTCCCACACAGAGAGCTATTCGCCTTTAGGCAAAATGAGTAGAGGTCGCATGGTTTTGCGACAGGGTTCGTTCACATTCGCGCACTTGTGCACGTTTGCTGTCCGGACAGTTTATACTAGCGGGCTTTGGTTTAAGCCGGATCCTAGTATATGATTTGAGATTGGTTTTTCTCAGTGTATTCGTGTTCCTCGGATCACGAATGCGGGTGCGTATGCACAGTTGCTTGAGATTGAGTGAGAGGACCTTGATTAGGGTTAATGGCTATTGTCATTTTATTAACCCTAATGTTTATGTGTGTATTATTATTAATTAATAATTAGTTTAATAATTGTCCATGGTTATGGTTGTTGACCATTTGACTTCTTTGACTTGTTGACCTAGGTTGACACTTTGACCATCATCATTTCTTTTGGAAGATGCTTTTTGATCTTTGCAAATTGAAATGATAATGGTCATGTCATGATTAACCATGACAATTATCTAGCTAATTATTCAATTAAAATAATTCACACATATTAGTGAGAATGGTTCAATTATTTCTCATTCTATCATATCTTTTCTCTCTCTTGTTCTTCCTCTCTCTCAAGCTCTCTCCCTCTCATGTGTTGAGAAACACTTGAGCTTGAGAAAAACCCTCTCTTGATCTTCTCTACTCTTATCTAGGGTTGAAGGACTAGCACTTCTTGAACCCTAGTTACTTCTAGCTTGGAGTTGAAGCCAAAGGTTGAGGCTTTCGGGTGGATCTTTCTTCGGCGAGAGAAGACGAGCAAGGTGACCTCCTTCCACCACTCCAAGGAGCAAGGAGAGAAGGACTTAGAGCCCAAAGGTATAACCTTTCTACAACTTAGCTAGTTGTTAGTTAGCTTTAGCAAGTTTTTGTTTAGCAAAGATCCTTTCTTGTCTAGTCCATGCTGCCTAAGTCCATAAAAATCCGTTTTTATTATGTTTTCCGCCTCCCCGTAAGCACCGGGGTGGGCAACGTGGACTTACAGTGTGCTCTATGACGAGTACTACTGAGTTTTCTATTTCCTTTTGGGAGTTATGCGCTTGAGAAGCTGCATACCTATTGAATTAGGTTCGAATCAAATCAGTGCCTACCACTCCATATGAGATATGGTATGGGAAGAGCCTATCTCTTAAGTAAGTTAAGATTTAGGATTGTCCGTCCTATGTCTAAAGCAAAATCCGGACAAGATCGAGGCAGGATCAGTTCTGTAGAACTGGAAAGGTTCCAGCTATACAAAACTGCAGTTGATGATTTGACAGAACCAAAGGATTCTATAGTTCCCGATGAACCTCAGCCTCTCCGCCGATCTAGTAGGGTTCCTCATCCGCCTGAGAGATACCTCGGTTTCTCGATGACAGTGGGAGCGAGGAATGCATCATGAGATGATGACCCATCTAGTATCGAGCAGGCCATCAAGAGTAGGGACTCTGTAAGAATGGCTGGATGCTTAGCGATCTGAGATGGAATCCATATGCACCAACAAAGTATGGACTTTGATTGCGATATCTGAAGGGTTAAATCCCCATCAGGAGCAAGTATATCTTGAGAAGATTACTTGGTGTAAATGGAAAGGTTGTGACTTTCAAAGCTAGACTTGTTAAAGGTTTTCGTTATCGACCAAGAGTGGAAAATGATGAAACCTTTTCCAGAGACTATACTTAAGTCCATCCAGATCCTACTTACCATTTCTACATACCATGACTGCGATATCTGGTGGTTGGGTGTCATGACTGCTTTTCTAAATAGTGATTTAGAATAGAAAGTCTATAAGTACACAGCCAGAGGGCTTCGTAAACAGTGGGAGCAGCGGAAACATGTGCAAGTTGCTTTACAGGATAAAGCAGGCATCGCGGAGTTGGAACATCTGTTTTGATGTGGCAGTCAAAGAGTTTGACTTCATCAAAATGGTAGATGAACCTTGTATGAACAAAAGGGTAGTATGGAGTATGGTAATGATCCTCGTAGAGTACGTGGATGACATACTCTTGATAGGAAAAGAGTTTCCTATACTACGCTCGGTCAATCTCCGCTTATCACAATGATTCTCCATATAGGATTAAAGTGGATACTTCAAAAATCCTGAGATTTGGGTCTATGAGATAGATCTAAAGGGATGTTAGGGTTCTCACTAATTATAGTAAGATTGTATCAATCGATCCTGGGGAGAATCACTGGAAAAGTTCCAGACTGATAAGCACGACTGAATGTCAGTCGCAGGCATTGTCTTTACCCTCGGTAAAGGGACGGTATGATGGAAGAGTTCCAAGCTAGATACCGTGGAAAACTAGACGATAAAGGCTGGTAACATCGCTATTATAGATACTACCAAAGAGGCAGTTTGGGTGTATATTGGTTCATAAGATGAACTAGGTTCCTACCATTGTATGACAATGGAAGTGTGGCTTTGACCAAGGAACCCTGATCCCATCAGTGACCCAGACATATTCTGAGGAAGCATCACCTGATCATGGAGATAGTTGATCTCCGGGGTGATCGAGGTTAGGAGAGTAGACTCAGAGGACAACACGGCGGATCCACTCACGAAGGCCTTTTCCCATAGAGAGACTTTTATGGGATAGTTGAGTATTAGATACTGCAACCACTGCTACAGATGGCCCTAGTGCAAGTGGGAGATTGTTAGTTATATGTATGCCCTAGAGGCCATTACTGTACATAGGATGTATATTGTAGTGGATGCTGGGACATATATAGGTAGGACTTTCTTGCTCGACATGATAGTACGCTATCTGGTTGCTCTTTATCTTAACATGTATACTTTCTGTCTCTCTGATTACATGTTGATAAAGCCCTTAGGATGTGTACTCGACTTCCAGGACTATGATGTAGATCATACTAGTGGGGCCTGGGTAGTCAATGAGTACATCCTTCATTGTTCCTAGTCGTGGGAATATCGAGACGGGGCATCGATATTCCAGAGTAGACTAGCGTATATCTTCTCGACCCATGTGATGGGCGATGGATGATCCCATATCCATTGGTGTTTGACATCAGAGATGGTATGCGGGTGCTCAGTGAAGACTGGGTACACTGAACGGACTCGCCGAGAACTCCTAGATGGTATTATACCTCACGTCAGATGGCAGTTCTCTGGTGACACTGGTACAGCTTATTCTGTTGAACCGAGATCGTCATAGAGTCTTGTGTGTCTCCCACTGTGCTTTGATTTCCACCCTACCATGGCTCTACTGAGTTGTGCAAACAGGTGGTTTTTGAGTACAGTCCCGATTCACATGGAGGCAATGAGCGATAGGAGGGGATTCGTCTCTCCCGGTATTGGGGGTTGATGTTGTGCTATGCTCGACTGGACATAACAGGAAATCCCTGGCCAGGATTGCAGTGATATACTGGTAAGAGTTATCAGTAGTTTCATGAATGTTATGGACCTCACGTCGGCATGACTTATCGAGCTACTGGGGTCTGACGTTTACCACCCCTAGGCGAGATATGCGACATATCAGACGAACAGACCGGACTATACGGTAAGTGTTACTGGTTGGATTCACAGGAGTGTGAGCGGTCTTGCTCGTCGATCTTCTGATCGCTCAATACCCGGGTGGCCGTTACGTTTAGCAGACCGCTTGTGGCTTATGGGTGCTTGATATGATCATCATCTGCTACCGGCGTATTGACGAGTCTTTAGAGTCCTACACAGAGATTTCCTGGCTCAAGCGAAACGAAATAGGAGTGCATATAAGATATGTGCGGGACTGAGAATAATGCGTGTATGTGATACCGTATTCCATTCTCGCGATGAATGTGTCGAATGGTTGTATGCGATATAACCTAGTTATCGAATCAAGGATTGTTTCGATAAGCCGATACATTGGATATTAGTCGGTTATATGCGATATGACCGGATCGTTAAATCAAGTATTGATTTAATGATTTAATGCATAATTATATATTTGATATATTACTTTGCACTGACTAGTATTGGTTCATTTTTAAAAGGATATTCTCACTTGATGTGCACATTGTATATGTGATATACTTTTGTACACTAGTTTGTATCATGTTTGATGATACATGCATTCTTAGGTGTAGGTTTACTTTAAACCATGATTAAGTGATTGGTTAGGGTTTGATTTATTTATTTATTCATTTATTTATTTTGGAAAGAAAATAAAATGGTTGCTTCTTTTGTTCTTTTGTTTGAAGCTTCAAGAAGCTTTGACCATTTTGTCTTCTTCTCCTAAACCTAACCATTCACTTAACCTTGGTTCATTCTCTACACTTAACCATGGTTGCTATTATGATAAGAATGAATGGGATTATCTTTTTAAGTTAATCTTTTTATTCTATCATATTCCTTTTTCCTTTTTCTTCATCATCTTCAACATGAAGAAACTATGCCACCATCAATGGCAACTTGAGAATAAGAGTGAGAAATCCAATTCTAAAGTGAACCCACCTCCTATTTCTTCATCCTCTACCTCTTGCCGAGTAGTATAGGGTGTTTTCTTCACAAGTTTCATGACTTGGTGAAGTGAGAGCTTGATCTTGTGATGCCTCAACGTAGATCATCTTCGGCATCGAAGCCGACGACCAAGTCCGCCCTTTTCTCCAATGAAGCCGATGCTAGAGTCATGGATTCAATTTGGACAGCGGAGTGACGTCATCACGGAGCCTAGGAGGTGAAGGACCGGATCTACAAAGGTTGTAGCCCTTCCCTTTAGCTATATTTCCGTTTACTTGCTCGCATCGCCTTGTTTTCTAGTTAACGATCCGTATTAGGGTTTGTAGGCACAAGGAAATTTTTGAATTGAGCATGTTTGATCACTTGTGAGACTTCATTAGTGTGCCTAGAAACCCTACAACATCTTCTTGGAGAGGGTGATTCCTTGCAATGCTGGTATATTACTGTGTTTGGAATCTTCCATACTAAATCTCTTTAGTATGGTCTCTATGTATCAGGACTGCGAAAGTCCCAGTAATCTCTTGAATCTATCTCTGTAGATCCTGATCCCCAGTATGCATGTGGCATCACTTAGGTCCTTCAAGGAGAACCGTTGTGATAAGAATAGCTTGACCGATTGTACCATAGGAACATCATTTCTTATCAAAAGAATGTCGTCCACGTACAAGACCAGGAACACGACAGTTCGTCCTACAATCTTCTTATAGATACAAGGTTCATCTTTGTTCTTGATGAAATCAAATTTCTTGATTGCTTCATCAAAACAGATGTTCCAGCTCCGCGATGCCTGCTTTAATCCATAAATGTATTTAAGCAACTTGCACACCTTCCCGCTGCTCCCACTGTCTACAAAACCTTCTGGCTGATCCATATAAACGCACTCTTCCAAAATGCCGTTTAGAAAAGTCTCTTTTACGTCCATATGCTAGGTCTCATAGTCTTGGATGGCAGCAATGGCAAGTAGGATTCGAATGGATTTGAGCATAGCCACTAGAGAAAAAGTTTCGTCATAGTCCAAACCAGGTCTTTGACGAAAAACTTTTGCAATGAGTCTAGCCTTATAGGTTTCCACCTGCCCATCTACACCAAGTTTCCTTTTGTAGATCCATTTGCATCCAACGGGTTTTACCCCAGGTGGAGCAATATCCAAGGTCCACACTTTATTGGTGTACATGGACTCCATTTCGGATCGCATAACATCCAGCCATTTATCAGAGTCCCTCCTGATAATGGCCTGCCTTAAACTGGTAGGATCATCTTCTTCCAAGATGCAATCCTCTCGATCCCATCTATGAGAAAACTGTAGTATCTCTCGGGCGGATGAGAAATCCTACCAGATCTGCGGAGTGGCTGTGGTTGGTCTGGGATTACTGAATCTAGCGGTTCCTCTAAATCTTCAGTTACATTTTGTGGTTCAAGGATCTCTCCCAGTTCTACCGTACTCCCACTAGTTTCTTTTGCAAGAAACTCCCTTTCTAAAAAGGTAGCATGGCGAGATACAAACACCTTTTGTTACTCAGTGTGGTAGAACAGATATCCTAGTGAATCCGTAGGATATCCCACAAATTTACATAAAACTGACTGTGCTTCTAGTTTGTTCGGTTTCTGTGTTTTCACATAGGCCGGACAACCCCATATCTTAAATCGCTTAAGATATGGATTTCGTCCACTCCATACTTCATATGGAGTCTTAGGCACAGATTTGGATGGAACGTAGTTCAGTAGGTATACCGCTGTCTGAAGCGCATGTTCCCAGAATGAAAGAGGCAACTCAACACTACTCATCATGGAGCGAACCATATCCAATAGGGTACGATTCCTCCGCTCTGATACACCGTTGTGCTGTGGTTTATAAAGAGGAGTAAGCTGAGAGAGAATTCCATTCTCTTTTAAGTAATCTAGGAATTCCGTGCTTAAGTACTCCCCTCCCCTATTCGATCGGAAGATCTTGATACTTTTGCCAGTCTGGTTCTCTACTTCGTTTCTGAATTTCTTGAATTTCTCAAAAGCTTCAGATTTGTGTTTCATAAGATACACATATCCGAATCTAGAGAGATCGTCAGTGAATGTGATGAAGTACGAGAACCCACCCCTTGCATGTATAGACATCGGACCACACACATCACTGTGTATGAGTCCCAAAAGCTCTGCTGCTCTTTCTCCATGTCCGGTGAAAGGAGATTTGGTCATCTTTCCTTTGAGACAAGACTGACAAGTTTCATAAGATGAAAATTCGAACGTATTCAAGAGTCTATCTTTATGTAACTTACTTATTCTTTTCTCTCTGATATGACCAAGTCTACAATGCCACAAGTAAGATTCGTTCGTATCTGAACTCTTCCTTTTGCGTGTGTTTTGTACAATGAGGACTGTATTCTGATTTAGAACATAGATACCATTACACAGTGTACCTTCTACAACCAGTACCTTATCAAGGTAAATGTTCATGATATTTCTATCAAGAACAAAGTTATAACCATCTTTATCGAGTAAAGAAACTGATATGATGTTGCAAACCATGGAAGGTACATAGTAGCAATTGTTCAAAATTATAGTATTGCTATTTGGCAACACTGGGTGATATTCACCGACGGCTGCAGCATTAACTTGTACTCCGTTCCCTACTCTGAGGGACATATCACCAGGTGCAACTTTCCTACTTTTTCTCAGTCCCTGTAATAAATTATAGATACGAGATCCTGATCCGGTATCTAGTACCCAGGAGGTAGGACTCATCGAAAAGTAGTTCTCAATTACAAGAACACCTGAAGTAGATGCAATAGTATGCTTTTTCTTCAACTGGGTCTCCTTGGAATCCATACAATCCTCTTTCTCTTGCTCACACTTATGACTTTTGTCATAAGTTAGAGCCGAACCGATGTTCCCCAGCCCCAAATAAGAATTCGGATCGGTCAAGAGATACATTTTATTATCTTGATTAGGGCGTGAAATGGTTGCTACCTGGAGAGAGAGAAAAAAACACTCAGCGTGCACTCTTGCAAGATTAGATTGGTTATTAATTTATCTAACCAGGATGGCTCCCACTGTTTCCTCAAATTCTTCTTCAAACCATTAAAAGAAGAACTAGTCAGGATTAATTGCACGTCACAATACTTGCTTAAACTTTCAGCCAGGCTAGTATTGGTACTTCGAGGGAGGTTTTCCAATGTTTTCGTGAAGATCCTTAATTATATAACCTCTTTTCCCTGGAGGCGTAGCCCCTCTAACACCGTTCTAGACACCAACTTGGTTTATAGCATTGATTGTTAAGTGAAATAATCTCCCGAGAGTAATCCAACTCATCAGTGGGATCGGGATCCAACTATCATTGTGTGATGACCTAGATGGAATCCACTCTAGTCATCACACTGCAGAAGGTATGCTAAATCTGCAAGTTTCCTGTATGTTTGAAACTCCCGATGTGGTTTTTACCCCTAGGACCATAGTGACCTTGACGGAGTCAACAAATCAAAGAGTCGTAGTCAAGTTCAACCTGTTATTATCTGGATTGCATTAAACCCACCCGCATAACCCTTGACGGAGTCAACAAGGTTATATGACTGTCCTAACCAATCCCATATGGTGCTACAAACAAGCACCACTCAGCTACCGTACACTACGCCTTGACGGATTCAACAAACGCAGCACGAATACTAAGTGTTACTTATAAGAAATGACGGAGGGCTACGGCTGGGTTATTGGCGAAAAACATGTTAACGTAATGAACTTGATATCGTTGAAGGAACCTGAGTGGTTTTACAAATATACAGTGGCAAAAACTTTTGCTAAAGAGGTCACTCCCGGTGAAGGGATCTCGGCTCTTTCCATGTAGAATGAAGTGCAGGATATTCCAACTGAATACCGCGATGCAAAACAAAAAGTAATCGACTATAGTGATGTTATTACCCTGACGCAAACTTCTGTCCAAGGGGTCACTCCCGATGAAGGGATCTCGGCCCTTGCCTCGTCGAATGAGGTGCTGGGTATTCATAACCGAATACCTCTGTGAAAAACAAAAGAGAACATCCTTGCAATAACAGCTTTTTGAAAATTGTTCCAACAACATCTTTTAGGTTTATTTTCTTGCATTAATCAAAATTAATGCGGTCCCACCAATTAACCTATCACACTAGAAAAGAACGAAAATAAAATGTACGTATATGTCATCCGCATTCGCCACTGCGCCCCGTCATCACCCGTTATGTTACTTAACTAATGACAGAGCGGGGGCTGGACTAGCGCGGGTACAAAACATATACAACATCTACTAGTATATATATATATAAGTATATACAACATTCGTCCAAGGCATGATAATAATCAACATCACAGAACCTCAGCCAACAATACATAATGATGGATAATCTTGGAGCCCCGGGTTTCATTTGAGCCGCAAATAAAACCCGACATTCTCGGTCGTGTGGATAGCCTATGCAATGAAAACCAGTACCCCTACGAGTGCGGCGAATAGCCCGCCAATTCTAGAATGAAGCCCCCTCCATCTCAACACCATGAGAAAGAATCCCCTCCGTCTCAACGCCATGAGATGCGGGCTTGCTGCCTTTCAAGAACCCGGTTATTCGTGCACTCCACCATGGGGTAATACTAGTACAGAAAAAGAAAATAATATGTACAAACGGTGACATCGACCTCAACTCGGTCGTGCCCCAAAATAATATACAACCCGGCAAAGACGGCAGTCCACATGTCGGACGCTCGCCCCGCAATAACAAATGTACAAATGAATTTAAACTGTACAACAAACATTGCAACACTTGCTATCCATCACGACTATCTAACCAACATTACAGAAAAAGAACACAACATCAACGCGAAGGTCACGTTCGCAAATCCGTCTAAAAGAGCATATAGCAATCAGACGAGTTTTACCGATCGAGTGACATTCCCGGTCACAGATAAAAGTGAATGTACTGTAAAATACACATTAAAGATTTCGATCGACTAAACCATTCCAAATAGGCCCCAAAAGCAAATCCAGCAATCAAATAAACCTGGGCCAAAACTATATATCACAAATATTATACTTTCATGAAATAGAGCCCTAGAAAAAAGTTTGGGTATTGTAGCCCAAAAAGCGCGGCGGAAGCACTGCCAAATGCGCCATTCTGCTCACTTTCCGCGGCGGAATTTTGGAGTTAGGCCCCCAAATTTTTTTTGTAGCTATATTTTCTCCTGCATGTAATTCTAAGATACTCAGAAAAATTTTAGGACAACTTCGAAAATCGACAGCAAGCTCATGAACTTAGATTCGTGATTCGGAAAAATTTGTCAATCGACATTTTAACCTTGTGCAAACAAGCTAGTAGGGTTTATAGGTAGGCTCTGATACCATGAAGGGTTACACTAGCGACCCGGCCATCTTCCGTGGCCAAATGCAGAACCAAAAATTTTACGATGAACATAAACATGGCGCTAGAATAACACTAAAATCTGGATCTTTACCATAAACCTAACTAGCAAAAGAATAGAGTTCTATCTACTATGATAGAAAGTTATACCTTAAACTTGAACTCCTTCTTCTCCTTGTTGTGAGCTCCTTGGAATGATCTAGAAGGCTCCTCCTCTTCGTCTCCTCTTTGCCAAAGAAAGATCCACCCGAAGGCCTCTACCTTGAGCTCCTACCTCAACAATGAAGTAACTAGAGTGCTCGGCTTGCTAGACTATAAACCCTATAGTGAGTAGAGAGGTGTTTTGGTGGTTTAATCTCAAATGCTTATGATTTTGAACACATGAAACACTTAAGCTTTGAGAGAGGAAGAGGGAAAGCTAATTATGAGAGAGAAAGAGAATGATAGAATAATATGAACCTTGCTCTCATATGATAAATATATGATAATAATAATAACAATTAAGTAAATTATGACGGTGAATTGATTTGATCACTATCATTTCGTATTTAATGCTAAGCATGCTTCAAGAAGCATCTTATGCTTAACAAAAAGAAAAAGAAAAATATCTTGGTCAAAGTAAGTCAACAAGTCAAATGGTCAAACCAATTCTAACCATGATACAATTATACTTAATTAATATTATTAATCATATTTCTCATTCTCATTACGGTTTTGATCAAGTCAATGGTCAAAAACCCTAATGAGGTGTCTCCCTCTCCGCCTTAGTCAAGTGTACGTACGTACCCGCATTCGTGTTCCGAAGAAACACGAATACAATGAGACCGAACCAACCCAAAACTAGATACTAGGATCTGGCTTAAACCAAAGCCCACTAGTATCAACTGCCCAAACACCGAACATGCACAAGTACACAAATGTGAATGAACCCTGTCGTAAAACCATACGACCTCTACTCGTTTCGCCCAAAGGTGAACAACCCTCTGTGTGGGACTCTAGAGACTCGACACTACGCTGGCAGTGGGTTTAACTACAGGCCGCAAGCGGTACTAGCTGTACGTAACGGCCCCCAGGTAGATGCCGATAAGAAGACCGATGAGGTGAACCCATCTGAACTCCTACTGAGCCTGAATGTGACAATCTTCGTACAGTCCGGTCTGTTCGTCTAAGAGTATCGCATGTCGGGCCTAGGGGGATGGTAAACGTCAGACCCCTAATAGCGGTACATGTCGTGTTAGAGTGTAGCTCAGAACACCCTAAGAAACTACTGGAAACACTACCAGTAAATCTCGCTTACCCTGGCCAGGGACTTTGTGTAATGGCTCTCCTAGACACAGCGCGATATCAACCCCCAATACCGGGAGAGACGAATCTTGTCTAGCCGCCACTGCCTCTAAGTGCTTCGGAACTGCACCCAACTACTACCTGTTTGCACCACTCAATAGAGCCGTGGTAGGGTAGCAATCAAAGAACAGTGGGAACACAATAGAGGCGAAGTAGCAGTGTCAAGTCAAAGGACTAAGCTGTACTCATGTCACCTGGGAACTGCTACCTGACGATAGGTATAATCCCAACCAACTGTTCCCGATGAGTCCTGTCCAGTGTACTTGTAACCCAACGTGCACCTGCATACTATCTCCAGTACGACGTACTGATGGCTGTGGGACAGACCATCTCCCCTGCTGGGATGAGAAACGTATGCACCTGTCAACTCTGGAGTATCGATGCCCTGTCTCGATAATCCTACGACTAGGGACCTGTATAAGGATGTGCTTATAGACTACCTAGCCCCCACTAGTGTGATCGCCATCACAACGCCGGTAGTCAAGTAAAGATCCTAGGGGCTCCATTAATATGTATTAGTGATATGTTAAAAGAAACATATACACATATTAAGATATATACAAACCAAGTAGCATACTACTATATCGAGCAAGACTGTCGTAAATCCGTGTATATATCCCAAGCTTCCAAAATGTATTACACAAAATAGTACTATACAATAATGGCCTCTAGGGCATACATATCCAACAAAGCATGGTGCAATTTTTTATTACATGCTTCAATTATTTCATTTTGGGCCATTTGATATTTTTCCATGCTTGAACTTTTGATTATCACTTTGATATTCTCTCTCTTCATTCTCTCCTTATTCCTTCTCTTTGTTTTACCTTCACAAGAGTTGTGAATCAAAAGCCTAGAGCAAAATCACAATCCAATACTTAATCTCTGCTTCATCTTAGTGATCACTTCTAGCAAACTTGATCTCTAAGTTGAACTCTTGTGAAGAGTTTGAAGCTTGTACCAAAGCTCTCGGGTGGATCATCTAGGACTTGAGGTGGCCGGAGGTCGAGGACATCGCAAGGAGCCGAAGGAGCTAAGGAGTTGCATCAAACAAAGACCTGAAGGACCGGTTCCTTAGGTATAACACACTTTCATAGTAGATTAGATCTCTTGAAGTGTTTGCTAGTTAAGATTTAAGCACTAATGTTGAATGCAAGAAAAATTATTGTTTACCACTTCCGCCTCCTCACAAGTGTTGTGAGGGTAAGTTTAAACCAAAGCCCTCTAGTATTATCCGCCCGAACATCATATGCGCACAAGTGCGTGTAAGTGATCGAAGCCCTGCCGTAAAACCATACGACCTCTACCCCTTTTGCTCGGTGCAGGAAAACTCTCTATGTAGGCTCTAAAGACTCGACACTACGTGTCACGACCCGAAATGGCACGTGACTGGTACTTGAATCATATGAAGTCTATAGGACCCCATCTAATTCAAGTAAGCCAAGAAATCCCAGAAATCTAAACCATTTAAAACAAGGGTTTTTTAAATAACATAAGCCGAATATGCATTTTAAAAACTTAAGTCTTTTCTGAAAATTTTGGCAGAGTTTCCTTTGTAAATACTGGCCCAAACGGGGTACAACATGAATAATATATGCACAATAATAAAAGGCATCCGTAAGCGGGAGCTAGCTCTTCGTCAATTGACGGTCACAGCCACGCAAGCAATATAATATACAACGCCGAAGGGCGAGGATCGAAACTCAAAAGGAAACTCAAATCATCAAGAAAACCATAATAATACAAGCGCGAATCTAAGGTCGAAATAATACAAAACTGGTTTTCTAAGTCTGAAACAATATACAAGTCTGGTTGATGGGGTTACTAGATACAACTGAATGTAAATAGAGTACAATGGTGGCCACGATGCAAGTGAACCCACCTACCAAACAAATCACCCGGAATGGAAGCAGTGTGTCAGCAAGCCGCAATGAAACCTGTACGACAAAACCTGCAAGAAACTGTGGCACACCAGGGGTGAGTAGCCAACTCGTGAGTAGAAAACATCACAGAGTAGAAATCGTATGTATGACTCCATTCTAGGTCAATACGATCAGTAATATATATCCTCAATATGATAAAGTCTGAAGCATGATGAGGTGGCAAGGGTAAACATCTATACCATGTGTAATACCAAGTGCTCGTGTCAGCGCCTCAGGTAGCAACATATCATAAACATGAGGTGTGATCAATGTAATCATCATGAAATCAGTTTCAACTATATCATGAAGTCTATAAGTATGTGGATATCATCCAACTATGTAATCAATGCCTGTATGCATGTGGATCTCGTCCACGTGTCAACCGATGACACAAAAACATCAAGCATGTAAATATCATAGAGCATATGCATGGATGTATGAGGATATAAATCAACATGTGTCCCTCACGACATGATCAGTCGAAAATACTGTATATTTTAGCAGGTAATTTCCTTAACATCTGCATACATATAGGAGAGTACGGTATTCATAATTCACATATTAGCTAATCAGTCGCAAAATATCAAATTACATGTATTCGACCTTTAAACCGGAAATTCTAGGGAAATTAACTGCATTGCATTACATAGCATATTTTCTATATCTTGCAACCCCTATTTTGAAGTCTATGCAGGAAAAGAGATACTTGCTCGATCAATACATTGCTCGACCATTACAATTGCTCGTAAACTCATTGAAAGCAAATCTGGTATCAATATAGAAGGGCAACTGCAACTCTAAACATCAAAGAATAACCAATACAGAAGTACCAGACCACAGCAGAAAGCCCAATTCCCAAGCCCACCAATGCGCGGCGGAAGGGCGGCCAAAGCCCACCTCACGCGGCGGTTGCGCGGCGGATCCAGAGAGTCAACTCCTCGAATTGCACCACAACTCCTGTGTTAGTACCTTCAGCTCAAAAATGCATACAGAAGTCCAGAAGAGTCCAGACACTTCCACCAGATCATCAAGCTCCTAAACTAGCCTAAAACTTCTAGAACTTTCCCAAACCCTTGCTTAAACCCTAAGCTAAAGCCCAACAAACTTGTCAACAAACTTTGGGAGGGAAAGTCTAATTCAAACCTAAACCTAGGTCTATAAATAAGACCCTAGGCTCACTCATTTCTCATCTTGAAAATCTTGGAAAATCTTGATTCAATCTTGGAGAGTGATAGATTCAACCCATTTTTAGTTTAGCCATTCTCTTTCTCCATCTTCTTCTTCCTCAAGATTAGTGAGAAATCTTGTAGGAAACCCTAACCCTAAATCCATCCACAATTCAAGATCTTGAGTGCAAGCCAAGCAAGATTCCTTCAATCCTTTTATGAGCCGAGCCGATCTTCCATCGGGCAAGAGATCAAAAGTAGATCCACGATCCACGGAGTCGAGCGAAGCCGAGTCAACGATCGATTTTCTTTCTTCTTGTAGATCTTGAAAGATTGTATTGAAATTGTTGATGAAATAAAAGGTGATATTTTCTTCTATCTTGTTTCTTTTAAATTCCGCATCATGTTATCTTTACTGTTCTTGAACATTGTCTATGTGGTGATGCGCGAGTAAAACTCCGCTCGTTAAGGAGTCGAAAAGATCTTTAGTATGATGATGTAGCAAATTTGTAATCAATTCTTGAATCCCACGAGATTGTAAACCCTAGCAAGTTCAAGAATCGACAACCCAATTCGATTCGATGCTTTCTTGATCAACATCGCTCTAGATTGGGGTGATCCGATCGATTCTTGAAATTGCTAGAGGCTAGAATATAATGGTATCCTCGAAAGAGCAAGGGTTAAGAAATGAAACTTTGATTTCATCAAGAAAACCCTAACTCTCGTCGATAACCATTGATCTAGCATCAATTCTTCGAAGGACAAGAATACGAAATATTGTAGACTACAACACATCTAAAGATCCTATCGATTCCTACGAGCCTCTTTATCATTCTTGATTGTCGTTTGGAAAATACCATTGAAACCGATTCTTGTTGTTTATAGTTCTTGAATCTTTAGAAAAGATTAGTGACACACGAATACAAATCAATCAATTGAATCGTGTTTTCTCTTATTGTTGCTTAACATTTCATTTCAAACAAATAAAAGTAAAAACGAATCTCGAGATCCCTGAGGACGATCCGCACTCATTCATTAACTTCAACTGACACCGTTGTTTGATTGCGGTCAAATATTTTTGGTTGTGATTTCTTTACTATTTGATTCGATAAACACATCCACGAAAATAATCAGATCAAAATGGCGCCGTTGCCGGGGATCGCGCGCCAATTCGTTTACATTTTATAGTTTGAAGTGAAAGAATTATTACGTTTCATTTCTTGAATTCAAAATTCGTACAAACTCTTATACGTGTGTTGTGAATTGATTGCAAGGTGATCTGGAGTATTCTGTGCTGTGGAAAAATTATTTGGAATATACCAGAGAGCTGTAGATAGCAAAAGGAAGCAGCTTAAGAAAAATTGTACAGTGAACCCACCAACAAGCCGCGGAAGGGCGGCGGAAACATGCTTTGTGCGGCGGAAGCGCCGCAGTTTTGAGGGTTCTCTGGAAAATTTTCCGGCAGGTGATTTCTTGCTCTCTCCCCTCGCCCTTTTTAGCTCCAACTAATCCTTTCTGCAGGATTCTTTGCAAACAATAGCTGCGCCGCAAAAGCAAATTAAAATTGTGCGTGATTTTGCTTTTCTTGGTTGTTTTGCATATTAAATACGGAATTTAAGGGGCACGGCCAAATCCAAATTAGGTGGGGATTTCATTACCCTTCCTAGGCCCCGAAAACCACCAAACTTGCATCCACATTTACCCCCATTAACTAAAAGAAATCTAGAGATGACTCTAAGGACTGTCGCGCTCATTTAGGACAAGAGAGGGCCGTGGGTAATTCATTGCTTATCTGCGTTTTCTTGTGGTGCCTAAGGCGAGTGTGTCTAAGGCTAGTGGTTATTAATTAGGTCCACTGTAGTGGTGGTTCCTTCCCACTTACCTGGCACTTATCCGGCCACAGGGGAACAAAGAGGCAGTGGAGGATTGATCCTGCGACTTGTCTTTTGGCAGTTAGGAGCGGTCTAGAGCCGGACCTAGGTGACCATTAGATTCTAGGGTTTGTGTTGCTGCATTTGGTTGTCGCATCATTTTTTCAAAATCCGTCCCTTTTCAAAGCAAACACCGCATTCATTTTACCCCTAATTATAAAGCCAACGCTGCCACTTGTACTAACCCTTTTTAGTACAAGATAGGCTGGACACGGGATTCTAGTGCCCGTTTAGTCCGCGTACCTTTTATCGACTCCGAAGTCGATAATTCTCCATTTACCTTTTCTTTACCTACTACCACACCCACACCGATGGATCCGAATCCATCAAACTTCTTTAACCCCAATCTGCCACCGTCCGTTGGTGCGCAGAATCCTCCACACATTTCTCTTCAGGAAAGATGCTATCCACTTAGAGGTCCACTTTCCACCTGTCTATCCACACCACCAGCCAACGGGGATAACTTTGAAATAAAGCCCCAGTATATCAACCTTCTACCTAAATATCACGGACTCGAGACCGAGGACGCTTACGTTTTCATTACCAAATTTGAAAACGTATGTGCTATGATGGGTACGTCTCAACTTTCGTTGGATGCGATGCGTCTACGACTTCTTCCTTTTACCTTGTGCGATATAGCCGAGAAGTGGCTATATAACACCACCGCACACTCCATCACAAATTGGGAAGAATTCGTCGCTGCATTCCTAAAGAAATTTTACCCAGTCCAAAGAACGGCTCGAATTCGGAGCGAATTGAACCAATTTGCCCAGCTCCCTACCGAACCATTTTCAAAGTACTTTGAACGTTTCAAGGATCTAATGGTTCAATGTCCTCATCACGGCATCCCGAGATGGGAGCTTTGCCGAATCATCAATGAGGGCAGTAACCCAAGCACGAAACAAAGCCTTGAGAATATGTGTCAGGGTACATTTATGACTAAAGACGATGGGGAAGCCTGGCGATACTTAGAAGAGTTCGCTGAAAAATCACTAATTTGGGAGAGTGGAACCCAACCATTGAATAGGGGTGGAGTACACCAAGTAGATGTGTCCATAGGTGTTCGAGCAGAAATGGCAGCAATGCAAAAGAAGCTCGACGCTATGGAACACAAATTTGCAGCAGCCTCCCTAAACCCGGTATCACTCCCCAAAACTATTTGTGGGTGCTGTTCTGATCCGTCACACTTAACGGAAGAATGTCCTTTAAACTCGGCGTTTCAAGGTCAAGAGCATTCTAATGCCGCATTTCAACGACCTCGAAACGATCCATATTCTTCCACGTACAATCAGGGTTGGAGGAACCACCCGAATTTTGCTTGGAACCAAAATCAATCTCAAAACACGGTTCCAAACACAAATAACTTTCAAAGGGCTCTTCCTCCACCACAACAGCAACCCCTTCAACTCACTCAGCACCCCTACCAGTCACAAAATTTCCAAAACCAGGGCAACACTCATGCACAGTCTAATCCTATGCAGTCCTGTTCTGACGATTTCTCTCAATTTACTCAAACCATGAAATCACTCTTATCCAATTTCATGGAGGTTTCAACTGAGGTTAGATCTTCCGTCAATGAAATAAAGAAAAACTCAGCGTCACAAGCTGAGAGTATTAGATCGATGGAAGCTGAAATCGCACGCCTCAAAGCTGAAATGAGTGCGAGAGAAAAAGGGAAACTTCCCTCTCAACCCCTGCAGAATCCTGGGCATTACAATGTAAATGCCATTACCACGTTGAGATCGGGAAGAGTGCTGAATAATAATGTCGGGGAAGATATTGATAATACTGAAAATCATGTCAAAACCCCGGCTGAGACCTTTCCACATATACACACTTCTCCTTCTGATCCTTCTTCTTCTACCAAACCACCTTCGCACGAGCCTATTCTCCAGTTCCCTTTAGGCTCAACACCTTCACCAAACCCTTATAGTTCTCCACAGACGGTCCCCACACCTCTTTTGGGATCTCGTCTACCCCCCTTTCCTTCTCCTATGATGGACCCTACGCTTATTGCGAAAGCACCTTACCCGAACCGGTTAAGGGCTAACAGAACGAGTCCTCATATGGAGAAAATTTTAGAAATGTTCAAACAGGTTAACATCAATATCCCTCTCCTAAATGCAATTCAACAAGTCCCTGCTTATGCGAAGATTCTAAAGGACTTGTGCACTAGGAAGAGGAAGACTCAGGTGCCGAAGAAGGTCTTTATGGCTAATAATATCAGCACTGCTTTTATTCCCCAGCTACCAAAGAAACGTAAGGACCCAGGATGTCCTACAATATCGATTTCGATTGGGGGTAAAAACATAAATCGTGCTCTTTTAGACCTTGGCGCGAGTGTTAACCTGTTACCTTATTCTGTCTATGAGCAACTAGGAATTGGAGAGCTGAAACCTGCTCATTGTACTCTCCAGATGGCGGACCGATCTATCACCAAACCAAGGGGTGAATTAGAGGATGTGTTGATTAAGGTCGGGGAATTTGTTTTCCCTGTAGACTTCATTGTGCTTGACACACATCCTGTAGCAAACCCCCGGGGCCAAATTCCGGTGATTTTAGGTCGTCCTTTCCTTGCCACTTCCAACGCTGTTATAAACTGTAGAAATGGTTCAATGAATTTATCATTTGGAAATATGACCATTGAACTAAATATCTACAGAGTTGGAAGTCAGCCATCAGAACCTAGTGCTCATATTTTAGATGTGTGTTCTGTCCATGAGATCGCTCCCGATAGTTGTGGAGCCGAGGAACTTTGCTTTACTGATCTTGATGACATTAGCACATCTCTGCTTGATCTTACACTTAGTGAGGACACTACACTTACACTTGAGTCCTGCACTTCTGACTTTTCTCCACCCGAGTCTGTATCTTTCACAGGCTCTGAGCTTCTTTGTAAATCCAAAAATCATTCTATGATCCTTCCTTCGATCATTTCTCCGCCTAAATTAGATCTCAAGGTCTTACCTTCTCACCTAAAATATGCATATCTTGGTGAGAACGAGACTTTACCGGTTATAATTTCCACTTCTCTTGCATCAGAGCAAGAGAACGCACTTTTATCGGTATTAAGATCTAATAAAGAGGCGTTTGGTTGGAGTATGGCGGACATCAAAGGGATCAGTCCCTTGATAGTTGAACATCATATACATGTGATGGATGATGCCAGACCGACCCGAGAACCACAGAGACGGTTAAATCCCGTCATGAAGGAAGCTGTCATGAAAGAGATCGTCAAATGCTTAGATAGTGGTATTATATACCCGATCTCCGATAGCCAGTGGGTAAGTCCTATACACGTCGTTCCTAAGAAATCCGGCATCACTGTGATCACAAATGAAGCGAATGAGTTGATTCAGACACGCACCCAAACTGGGTGGCGTGTATGCATCGATTATAGAAAACTCAACGCTGCTACGAGGAAAGATCATTTTCCTCTACCATTTATTGATCAAATGCTGGAACGCTTAGCGGGACGACAATACTATTGTTTCATGGACGGTTACTCAGGCTACAATCAGGTCCCCATCGCCAAAAAGGATCAAGATAAAACCACTTTTACTTGTCCTTTTGGTACCTTTGCTTACAGTCGCATGCCCTTCGGGCTATGCAATGCTCCCGCTACTTTTCAGCGGTGTATGATGGGGATATTCTCTGATATGGTAGAGAATTTCTTGGAGATCTTTATGGACGACTTTTCGATTTTTGGAGACTCTTTTTCTGAATGCCTAGCGAATCTGGACGCTGTTCTTACTCGATGCAAAGAGAAGAACTTGACTTTGAACTGGGAAAAATGCCACTTTATGGTCCAAGAAGGAATAGTCCTTGGACATGTCATTTCACAGAAGGGCATCGAGGTTGACAGAGCTAAAGTAGATGTCATTCAAAACCTCCCTCATCCCAGAAGCGTCAAAGATATTCGCTCTTTCCTTGGCCATGCTGGATTTTATAGGAGATTCATAAAGGACTTTAGCAAAATTGCTAGACCTTTAACACTACTCCTGGCCAAGGATACAACCTTCCACTTTGACTCGGATTGCGAGACAGCTTTCGACTCACTTAAACACTCACTCACTTCAGCCCCCGTTTTATCATCACCAAACTGGGACTACCCCTTTGAGCTGATGTGTGACGCATCTGATTTTGCAGTAGGTGCTGTCCTTGGACAACACATTGAAAAGATGCCACACGTGATTTACTATGCTAGTAAGACCCTGAATGATGCGCAAATCAATTATACAACCACAGAGAAAGAACTATTAGCGGTTGTATTCGCATTGGAGAAATTCAGGCCTTACTTAATCGGCTCACCTATTGTTGTATATACCGACCATTCCGCTTTGAAACATTTGTTGGCGAAGAAAGATGCCAAAGGTCGACTAATACGTTGGATCCTTCTTTTACAAGAATTCGATCTTGTTATCAAAGATAAGAAAGGATGTGAAAACGTAGTAGCTGACCACCTTTCACGCATCGTTTCTTCCCCTGTGACCCTGCCGATCAATGACTCATTCCCTGACGAACAACTCTTGAGCGTATCCTCTGAACCATGGTTCAGGGATATTGTGAACTATCATGCCACGGGACTTATACCGAGCGATTGGTCAAAACAGGACAAATACCGTTTTCTTTCCCAAGTAAAACACTATTACTGGGACGAACCTTATTTGTTTAAATATTGTCCTGATCAGATCATTCGCCGGTGCGTCCCAAATGAGGAGTTCAAGAGTATTCTTTCATTTTGTCATGATCAGGCCTGTGGGGGTCACTTTGGTCCAAGAAAAACAGCGGAAAAGGTTTTGCAATCTGGATTTTATTGGCCGACCTTATTCAAGGACGCATTTGAACATTGCAAAACCTGTACACAATGTCAGTATACGGGTAGAATATCCCAAAGGAATGAAATGCCTCAGCAACCCATTCTGGTTGTTGAAATGTTTGATGTTTGGGGCATAGATTTTATGGGTCCTTTTCCCAACTCCTTTGGGAATCTGTACATATTGCTGGCGGTTGATTATGTTTCCAAGTGGGTAGAAGCCATTCCAAGTCGCACTAATGACAAGAAAGTTGTCATTAAGTTCTTAAAAGAGAATATCTTCTCGCGATTTGGACACCCACGCGCTATTATTAGCGATAATGGGACACACTTCTGCAACAGATCTTTCGAGACTCTGATGCGGAAATATTCAATCAACCACCGTCTTTCTACACCCTATCACCCCCAAACAAGCGGGCAGGCTGAGATCTCAAACAGACAAATCAAACTTATCCTGGAGAAAACTGTTGCCAAAAATAGAAAAGACTGGTCGACCAAATTGACGGATGCTCTTTGGGCATTCAGGACTGCATATAAGACCGACCTAGGAATGTCTCCATATAGGATAGTTTTTGGTAAAGCATGTCATCTACCTGTTGAGATAGAACATAAAGCATTGTGGGCTATAAAGGAAATTAATTTTGATTTAAACCTTGCTTGCAACTTTCGGAAGCTGCAACTAAACGAGCTAAGCGAACTCCGCGATGAAGCTTATGATAATGCTGTAATCACAAAGAATAGGACTAAGGTTTTTCACGATAAAAACATTTTGAGGAAAACATTTTTACCAGGTCAACAAGTCCTTCTTTATGATTCACGATTACACCTTCATGCGGGTAAGCTCCGATCTCGTTGGAAGGGACCTTTTGTTGTGCGGTCTGTATACCCGCACGGGGCAGTAGATATTGAAAATGTTAAAAACGGCACTGTTTTCAAAGTAAATGGACATAGATTAAAGCCGTACTTTTCCACTGACCCCACGGAGGAGCTCTTGTTCTTACAAGAGCCAGTTTATTTTGATTAAAATTCCTCCGTCTCACTTTCATGTCCAGTATATCATTGCATCATATTTTGAATGAAGGTGAGTAAAACAAGTTTGGGGGAAGTTCTTCACTTATATATTTTTTGCCCCCACTAATAATTCCTCCCAGATTTACAGGTTTTTGTAGATATAACTGTCGGCAACAGTGAGGACACTGTTGAAAACAAGTTTGGGGGAGGTTTGTGCTTATTTTTGCATCATTTGCATATCATCTGCATAAGCACAAAACATTTCTTTTAAAAATCTATAAAAATTGAAAATTTTCAAAACCCATAAAAATTTAAAAAATTTTCAAATATAAAAATAATTTTAATATTTACACTTTTTTGTATATAAATAAGATAATGAAAGTTTAGACAGTGAACAATTACATCCATGAGATTGGAAAAATTTTAGAAAACTAAGAAAATTAGAAGTTTTCTTATACGAACTAGTAATAAGTAGTTATGAGCCGTTGTCCCAAGGGTTAGTAAGATGAAGGACGTCACTAATCTGAGGATAAAAATAAGTCTGAAAAATAGTTTCTATTCTGGAAGCCAAACATTTTGAACGTTGCTACCCTGCTATTCGCACTTACACACGTCTTGAAGCCTGGGATAGTAGAGGATACCTTGAAATGCTCTTGTCTTAAAGCCAAAAGTATGAAAAGAAAAAGTGTGTTTTAAAGTGGTGAGAAAAATGGATACTGGTTTTGTTATCACCAAGGGTAAGAAAAATATATAGCAAAAGGGTGCTTCTTCACCTAGTGCCCCAAGGTCAACTGGTCTGGGAGTCACTGCTATGCCTGAGGTGGTGCAAGACTAGGAAAATACACCAAGTTAGCAAGCACATCAGTAATCGGTCGGTTAGTACCTCAAGAAGTATTAACGGTCGCATGAAAGTGTGTAAGCAATCTCGTTTGCCAAGAAGTACTGAGGTCGATGGGCAAGAGTATGATAGCTTGAATTGAATTCTCCGGGTGTAGGGATGTCTTTACACACACGCAGGGTGATATGATCGATGTTTGGAATAAAGATAGGAATGAAGAATAAGACGATGTTTTATTGAGGGAGGACGTGATTTCTGACATCTTTTCATGACCATTAAGATAGGGCTCATGACAACCGAAAAGCTAGCTTAGTTGGAAACCCTAATTTTCAAAGTCTTTCTTTTACTATTCTTTTCTTTAAATGTAATATTCATGATCTTGCTTTTATTTTTTGGATTTTGTGGGTGCAATCCGCTGAAAACCCTCAGGAGACAACACTCCTCCTACTAGGGACACCTAGAGGTTTAAAGGCTTGTTGCACGTGCTCAGTGCAATCGTGTTGCCTACGAAAGTGTGCTAGTTAGTTTTTCTCTTTCTTTGTTTTCTCCTTCTCTTTTTAATAAAACATTCTCTCGAGACGATCGAAATTAAGTTTGGGGGTATTTGATCAGTCGAAAATACTGTATATTTTAGCAGGCAATTTCCTTAACATCTGCATACATATAGGAGAGTACGGTATTCATAATTCACATATTAGCTAATCGGTCGCAAAATATCAAATTACATGTATTCGACCTTTAAACCGGAAATTCTAGGGAAATTAACTGCATTGCATTACATAGCATATTTTCTATATCTTGCAACCCCTATTTTGAAGTCTATGCAGGAAAAGAGATACTTGCTCGATCAATACATTGCTCGACCATTACAATTGCTCGTAAACTCATTGAAAGCAAATCTGGTATCAATATAGAAGGGCAACTGCAACTCTAAACATCAAAGAATAACCAATACAGAAGTACCAGACCACAGCAGAAAGCCCAATTCCCAAGCCCACCAATGCGCGGCGGAAGGGCGGCCAAAGCCCACCTCACGCGGCGGTTGCGCGGCGGATCCAGAGAGTCAACTCCTCGAATTGCACCACAACTCCTGTGTTAGTACCTTCAGCTCAAAAATGCATACAGAAGTCCAGAAGAGTCCAGACACTTCCACCAGATCATCAAGCTCCTAAACTAGCCTAAAACTTCTAGAACTTTCCCAAACCCTTGCTTAAACCCTAAGCTAAAGCCCAACAAACTTGTCAACAAACTTTGGGAGGGAAAGTCTAATTCAAACCTAAACCTAGGTCTATAAATAAGACCCTAGGCTCACTCATTTCTCATCTTGAAAATCTTGGAAAATCTTGATTCAATCTTGGAGAGTGATAGATTCAACCCATTTTTAGTTTAGCCATTCTCTTTCTCCATCTTCTTCTTCCTCAAGATTAGTGAGAAATCTTGTAGGAAACCCTAACCCTAAATCCATCCACAATTCAAGATCTTGAGTGCAAGCCAAGCAAGATTCCTTCAATCCTTTTATGAGCCGAGCCGATCTTCCATCGGGCAAGAGATCAAAAGTAGATCCACGATCCACGGAGTCGAGCGAAGCCGAGTCAACGATCGATTTTCTTTCTTCTTGTAGATCTTGAAAGATTGTATTGAAATTGTTGATGAATTAAAAGGTGATATTTTCTTCTATCTTGTTTCTTTTAAATTCCGCATCATGTTATCTTTACTGTTCTTGAACATTGTCTATGTGGTGATGCGCGAGTAAAACTCCGCTCGTTAAGGAGTCGAAAAGATCTTTAGTATGATGATGTAGCAAATTTGTAATCAATTCTTGAATCCCACGAGATTGTAAACCCTAGCAAGTTCAAGAATCGACAACCCAATTCGATTCGATGCTTTCTTGATCAACATCGCCCGAGATTGGGGTGATCCGATCGATTCTTGAAATTGCTAGAGGCTAGAATATAATGGTATCCTCGAAAGAGCAAGGGTTAAGAAATGAAACTTTGATTTCATCAAGAAAACCCTAACTCTCGTCGATAACCATTGATCTAGCATCAATTCTTCGAAGGACAAGAATACGAAATATTGTAGACTACAACACATCTAAAGATCCTATCGATTCCTACGAGCCTCTTTATCATTCTTGATTGTCGTTTGGAAAATACCATTGAAACCGATTCTTGTTGTTTATAGTTCTTGAATCTTTAGAAAAGATTAGTGACACACGAATACAAATCAATCAATTGAATCGTGTTTTCTCTTATTGTTGCTTAACATTTCATTTCAAACAAATAAAAGTAAAAACGAATCTCGAGATCCCTGAGGACGATCCGCACTCATTCATTAACTTCAACTGACACCGTTGTTTGATTGCGGTCAAATATTTTTGGTTGTGATTTCTTTACTATTTGATTCGATAAACACATCCACGAAAATAATCAGATCACGACACATCAAATCATGGAACCTGAGTGTCCAGCATCGACACTCAAAAACATCATGAAACCTGTGCCCAGCATCTACACCTAAATCCTCATATATCGGGCTCCGTCAGTCCGCATCGGCCCATGGGCTCCGTCAGTCCGGATCAACCCATATAATCTCTCGACTGCGGTCGGTATCCTCCAGATATCCGCCGAGCCCAAATACAATCAATGGTAGGTAGTAGTCCCTCTGCCAGGCTCACCGTTTATATACACAGCATCCCTTTCTTGCCCCGGGTACCATACCGGGCCCCACCATGTACACGCACATGGTCGACGGCTCCTCCTCGCATGGGGTATATATATATCATAACCGATAAAACTCATGGTGGATGCACTGAAATATCATATCAAGAGAAACTAGTTTTTTAAAACAGTACGTGCTTTCTTTTGAAATAGCCAAGGTTCTCAAATCCAGAAATCTCATGAAAACAGCATATCTCAATGCGTAATATCATAAAGCATGAGGTATGCAACATATATCAGAATTGTAAGCATATCAGTATATCATGCAACATAAAACAGTAATGTGCACATATCGAGGGAAATCCGCTCCTTTACATGAATCCGGTTTAAAAATATATCATGCGGTTTTCAAATCTCCAAAATCAAGCCAGAATTATCTATGTATGTGCAAATATTTATGTATGCATGTATGTCATGCAAGGAGTCATATCCTGATACAACAGTCCTACTGTGTAGTGACATGGCTATTATTGATGATGAAGTGTGTGAGCTGGCAAGCAGGTGTACGTGGAACATACGCATCATCGATAATGGTGCCGGTGTCCGGACAACATGGGTTTAATATAACAATAAACACATTTAAACACGCAATGCGATGAGAATAGCAAGAATATGCGAAAAATGAATAATTAACACAACAGTGAAAAATCTACATTAATATATATATGTCATATAGTTTTGCCATTTGAAATAAGACGAATCGTGGTGTTTAGAAAAATAAGGGCTACGGTGTTTTTAAGAAAAGATGCGTCTTTTGAAAATATTCATAGAATCCCTTATCCTGTCTTTAAAATACTCATGATCTTTAGTTTTGAAATAGGTATGACTCGAGTGTAGTCTAACATCTGCAAGTAAACCACAGGACTAAACGAACAGCCTAACCGAAAGGGTAAGGGAAACCACCTAAATCTGAGTCGATATACATATAAATATAATAGTCAGTGATCCCACCTCAATAGTATCACATACGATACAATATACAATATGACATTCTCGAGTCAAGATTGCGGATCTATCATCATTATATAGCTCGTACGTAAATCCGTCGTACGGCATCCTAAATCTGGGTACGGGTCGAAATATCACATTCATCTCATCATTTATCTGGTATCCTTATCATCATATCTCATGAACTGAGGTACTGATCTAAGTCTGATACCAACTGATACCATCTATATATATGCATGAGTGTGTATGAAAACACCATGCCTAAAGGACCCGCTAAAAATATCATGTCGTATCTCAAATACGAACCATATCACATCACCGATCTCATGGAACCATGCCCAATCTCATCGACTCATCTCCAAATACCATGTACAATCCTCATCATCCATGTGTAGGTATACATATATATATATACATAGTCCCATACCTATGTGTGTGTATATATACATACGTATCCGCATATTCACACAAGTAATAATAATGCATGCAAGGGTGTGTGCGCGTGTGTGCAAACCTATTCTATGGTTCGCGACTAAGAAATCCACCACGACACTATCATCCAAAAAAATTACTAAAATTATCCATGGCTCCCAAAGCCTATCTAGATAATTATAATCTCATATAATATATCCATACACTACACTACGAACTGCGGGGGTGCTATACGCCATCCACCCGACTTCCCCCGTAGATATATATATCTACCCACCTTGCTCCTTTCTTGCCGAAGTCGAAGTGCTTCGTCGTCTCGAAATCCATGCGGAGGTACCTACAATAATACACAATCACAAATGCGTATTAAAATCGAACCGGAAAACCAAAACGGCACCCGTTTTGCCCATAGGTCAAAACCTATAACCTCGCGTGCAAAACATGACCAATAACCCTAGTCGTTGGCGTTCAAACGCCACAGGACAGAAACACAATATAAAATACCGAATTCCAAATTATTAAAAATCGCAAAACGAAATCAGAAACTTGGAAATATGCTCCAGATTTTACCCTAAGTGAAATTAGCCAATTTTGCATATGTAGAGGGTCTAGTTTACTGGAGATAAAGCCACAGAACAATTACGAACCCAAATGATCCCACCCTGGACGCAATTTGCGGCCAGATTGACTAAAAGTACGGCCAGAACATGGTAGTGGTGGCTCAGGTTTTGGGGTTAGCTTCCTGGGTGCCTGCTTATCTCTCAGTGTTTGCTAATTAAATTTCCAGGTCCCTGATGTTAGCAGATTTCATTTTCCTATCACAATTCCCACAATTTCACTATCAGTAGATTTTTGTTTAAAGAGTAGAAAAGAATAGAAAATAAAAGAAAACATTAAAGAATTAATAAAAAAAGAAGAAAGCATGAAAGAAAAATGTAACAAGTGCTAAAAATGACTTAGTGCATGTCATGTGCACAAAACCGGATCAATGCGAGATTAGCGATATTTAATCGCGATTAGCACTAAAATGGTGTATAATAAATCATAAAATTTCATAATTTGCATAAATCACATAAAACACCCTCCTTTTAGTAATTTCTATAATTTTCTAAATTTTTCTTAATTTATCGGTATTTAATTATACTGCCTTATTAAAATATTCATTATATTTATTATTAAATTATATAAATTCCCAAAAATAATATTTTATTTTTCTTAAATGTTACACTACGCTGGCAGTGGGTTTAACCACAGGCCGCAAGCGGTACAAGCTACACGTAACGGTCCCCAGGTAGATGTCGATAAGAAGGCCGATGAGTAAAACCCATCCGAACTCCTACTGAGCCCAATACACACTAAGAAACTACTGGAATACCTACCAGTAAATCTCGCTTGCCTTGTTCAAGGACTTTGTGTAATGGCCTTCCGAAACAGTGCGATATCAACCCCCAATACCAGGAGAGATGAATCCTATCTTACCGCCACTGCCTCCAAATGCTTCGGGACTACACCCAACTACTACCTGTTTGCACTACTCCTTTGAGCCATGGTAGGATAGTAATCAAAGTACAGTGGGAACACACTCTAGGCGAAGTCACGGTGTCAAGTCGACGGACTAAGCTGTACTCATGTCACCTAGGAACTGCTACCCGACAACAAGTATAATACCCCACAACAGTTCCCGACGATTCCTGTCCAGTGTACTAATAACCTAATGAGCACCTGCATACTATCTTCAGTACGACGTACTGATGGTTGTGGGACAGACCATCTCCCCTGCTGGGATGAGAAGCGTATACACTAGTCTACTCTGGAGTATCGATGCTCTGTCTCGATAATCCTATAACTAGGGACCTGTATAGGATGTGCTTATAGACTACCCATCCCCCACTAGAGTGACTGCCATCACAACACTGGTAATCAAGTAAAGATCCTAAGGGCTCTACCAATATTTATAAGCGACATGCTAAGAAAACACATGCACGTATTGAGGTAGAAATAAACCAGGTAGCATACTACCATTTTGAGAAAGACTGTTACTATATCCGTGCATATCCCAAGCTCCCATTAAATAATATACAATCCATTATGATACAATAATGGCCTATAGGGCATATATCACTAACAATCTCCCACTTGCACTAAGGACATATACTGGCGTATCTCATACCGAAGGTCTCGAATAGCCTCTCGAACACTGTCTGGGGGATGGCCTCTGTGAGTGGATCTGCAATGTTGTTCTCCGTATCTACTCTCTTCACCTCAATCCCCTAGGGATCAACGATCTCCCTGATCAGGTGGTACCGCCTCAAGATAAGTCTGGATCTCTAATAGGACCTGGGTTCCTTCCCTAAAGCTATAGCGCCATATGTTGTCACAATACTAAAGTATTGGACCAATAAATGGAAGGTACCACCTGTAGTTCCGTACCACCTGAAGTTCAATTAAGAACTTCCATATCTAGATTGCCTCTTTTGCGGCGTCTCATGCAGCGAACTACTCCGTTTCTAATGTCGAGTTTGCAACGGTGTCCTGCTTGGATCTCTTCCAACAGATCGCCCCTCGACTGAGGGTAGAGCCATAACCTGACATGGACTTGGTGTCATTCTTATTACTCTAAAAGCTGGAGTTAGCAAAGGCCTCGATCTGGAGGTCCTTTTCCTTCATACACCAAGAAAATCTCCTTAGTCCTTCTCAGGTACTTGAGGATGTTCTTTAATTCTTCCCAGTGCTTCTCCCCTAGGTTTGACTGATACCGGCTTACTACGCTCTATGTGTAAGCTACATCTGGTCTGGTACACAACAACGCATACATTATAGAGCCTACCGCAGAAGCGTAGGGTATAATTGACATGCGAGCCTTTTCCAAATCAGTCTTGGAAGACATCTCTTTGGAGAGGATGATTCCGTGACAAGCCGGTAGACTACCGTGCTTAGAATCATACATACTAAATATTTTTAGTATGGTGTTGATGTACCTTGACTGTGAAAGTCCTACTATCTTCTTTGATCTATCACGATAGATCTGGATCCCCATAATATAATTGGTATCACCCAAGTTTTTCAAGGAGAACCTCTATGACAAGAATCCTTTAACTGATTATAGCATAGGAATGTCATTTCATATCAAGAGAATGTCATCGACGTACTCAACGAGGAATTCCATAGTTCTTGCTACAATCTTACTATAAATGCCTGGTTCATCTGGATTTTTGATAAAGTCGAATTCTTTGACTGTCTCAATAAAAACAGATGTTCCAACTCCGCTATGCCTTCTTTAGTCCATAAATGGACTTAAGCTACTTGCACATTGTCCCGCTGCTCCCACTCTGATTGAAACCCTCTGGCTGATCCATATAGACGCGCTCTTCCAAATTACCATTTAAAAAGGACGTCTCTACATCCATCTGCCGGATCTCAAAATCTTCGAAGGCAGCAATGGCAAGAAGGATCCGAATGGATTTGAGCATAAAAACCGGAGAAAAGGTTTCATCATGGTCTAAACCAGGTCTTTGACGAAAACCTTTTGCAACAAGTCTAGCCTTATAGGTTTCAACCTATCCATCTACACCAATCTTCTATCTAAAGATCCATTTGCAGCCTACGTGTTTTACCCCTCCTGGAGCAATGTTCAAAGTGCATACTTTGTTGGTGTAAATGGACTCCATTTCGGTCCGCATTGCATCCATCCATTTTACCGAGTCGCTGCTCCGAATGGCTTACTGGAAGCTAGTTGGCTCATCATTGTTAATGATGCAATTCTCTCGATCCCCGTCTATGAGAAAACCGCTGTATCTCTCCGGCGGATGAGACTGATTACTAGTCTTGCGGATTAGCATAGGGATGTCCGGTTCTTTTGAAATCTCTGGTTGTACCATACTTTCAGTAATAGTTTGTGGTTCTGGAATTTCATCCAGTTCTATTGCGCTCCCACTATTTCCTTTTATAAAAAAATGATTTTCTAAAAAGTGGGCATGACGAGGAACAAAAACCTCTTGTTCCTCTGTGTAATAAGAAAGATACCCCATGGAGTTCTTTTGGTATCCCACAAACTTACACGGTACTGAGCGTGCCTCGATCTGGTCCGCATATTGCTTTTCAACAAAAGCTGGACATCCCTATATCTTCAGATACTGAAGATAGCGTTTCTTCCCACTCCACATCCGATATGGTGTGGTAGGCACAGTCATGGTAGGAACCTTATTTAAAAGATATGCAGCTAATTATAGTGCATAACTTCAGAAGGATCGCGACAACTCACCGTTACTCATCATGGAACGAACAATATTCAATGGGGTTCTGTTCTGCCTTTCCTATACACCGTTGTGTTATGGTGTGTATGGAAGAGTAAACTGAGAGAGAATTCCATTCTCTTTTGAGTAATCCAGGAACTCGATAATTAAGTATTCATCACATCGATCAGATCTCAGTGTCTTGATACTTTTACCTATTTTTCCATATCATTCTTATATTCTCGGAATTTTTCAAAGGGTCTCGGATTTATGCTTCATCAAGAAGACATGTCCTAACCTAGAGAAATTATCCGTAAAAGTAATGAAATAGGAATAACCACTTCGTGCATCTGTAGATATTGGACTACACACGTCGCTGTGTATGAGTCCTAAGAGCTCGCTTGCTCTTACTCCATGCCCAGTGAACGGAGTCCTTGTCATCTCTCCTATAAGATATGATTGACAAGTTGCATAAGACTGATATTCGAACAGATCCAAATATCCCTCTCTATGTAACTTCGACAACCGTGTTTCATTGATGTGACCCTGTCTATAATGCCATAAGAAAGTTTTATTTAATTCTGGAGACTTTCTTTTAAGTGTGTTCTGGACGTTGAAAACCTAAGCCTGATTAAACACGTATATACTGTCTTCTAGTTTATCTGACCCAATCAAACTTTGATTTAGGTGGATGTGAACCACATCGCTTACGAACTAGACTTGGTACAAACAAATAAATACGTAGAATCAATATCTGCCCACTTGTCAATCCTAGATGATATTACCTTATGGATTCAGCGTCCATGCTCATTCCGTTCGCAACTCTGAGAGTCATATCACCTTCCCTGATAACTCTACGGTTTCTCAAAACCTGTAATGAAATACATATATGATATCCTGATCCGGTATCTTGTACCCAGGAAGTAGAGTTAATTGACAGACCGTTTTAAATCACTAACACACCGAAAGTCAAAGCCACAACATGCTTCGGATCCTGGATTTTGGCTTTCCAAGCCCTGCATCCCTTCTGCCAATACCCTTTCTCGTAACAATAGGAACATCCCTCCTTCCCTACAGTTAACCCCAAAACTTTTGCCCATCCCTTTTCTTCTACCTTACCGACAACGCCTATCGGCTTTGCGGAGGCCATTTTCTTCTCACCCTTGGCATCCGCCTTAGATCCAGAAGAGGAAGATTCCCCAATAAGTAGAGCGGGTGTCTCCCTGGTTTCCTTTAGGGTGCCCTCAACAGGAAGTATAACTTTCTTCCCCTAGGCGTAAGTATGAGATAGGGACTGTAGAATGAAGTCAGCACATGACTCGTTCTCCAACGTGGTCTCCAGGTCCATGAGCTTTTTAATATAGCTAGTCATCGTAAGGACGTTGTCCCCTACAGATGACTCGACAGCCAACCTCATTTGAAGCAATTCCTTTGATGTATCATATCTTGCGATACGAGATTGCTCTCCATATAAAACATTATTATTGAGTAAGATGGAAACTAAGTCCATCTTCTCGTACTGCCTCTGGTATACACCATCATTTGAGGCTAACACGAGGCACTTGGCATTCGCACTGTCCTTTTCGTTTGTCTTACGGATATCTGTAACATTTCAGAAGATATAAAATATTATTTTGGAATTTAATATTAAAATAATATATTTCGCGAAAATTAACCGATTTGCGAATTTGGGGTTTTTCGTAAAATGGTATAAATATATACCAATATTTGTGAATTAATTGGAGATGAAAATGATTTATTCAATTAAAAATATATTTAATGGATTTGGCTTTTTTATAATTAATTACATGCAGTTTAAATAAAAATTGATTAGTGCACTACTAATCGCGATTAAGCCAAATCCGTATTTCTACAGTTTTTCATGGCTAGTGCACCATGACTTGTTGCATGTTGTTTCATTTGTGTTGTTTTATTGGTGTTATGTGAATTACTGTGAGAAAAGAGGAAAAAAGAGAGAATTATTGAAGAGAGAGAGAGTCTGACATGGCATGCGATGATTGAGAGAGAGAGAGATATAAGAGAGAGAGAGTGAGAGAGAGAGTGTGGGCTGCCTCATTTCCCCTCCCCTTTGTTTTCTTCTTCTCCTTCTTCAACCCCTCATCCACCTCCTCTACCCTCATGACCCATCTCAGTTCCCTCACCAAAACCCTATACTCCCTTCACAAAAGTTGATCTCCGCTTCATCCTCAACACATTGGACCAATCAAAGTTGGATTTTGAGCAACTCAAGAAAATTCTTGAGTTGCCAAAATAGGTATTTCCTACACCATTAGCTTAGTATTTTAGTTTAGAATTGGTTTGGTTAGGTTCGTTGTTGTTTGGAAATTCCAAGAGAGGCTTAGGGTTTGAGTTGTGCTGTGGTGATGTTTAGGGGCTGTTACAAGACCTTAGTGTCGACTTTACTGGCCAAGACCCGGATTTGGAACCAAAAAAATGAACTTAGAACTTTCCGACATTGGTTAATTAACAATTTGTGAGTGTATATGGGAATTTGGGATGACCCGAGACCATTACAATATAAGTTCCCTTGACAGTGAGACGTGCAGGCAACAATCAATCACCCCTTGAAACCTGAAAGCTTCCTTTCATTATCTGGCCACAAATAAATTCCCTGTGGCCGCAAATTGCGGCCATATCAGGGTGAAATATGTTAATTCTTGATCTTTGGCTCTCTTAGATCATATCTAGACAGACCCTGTATGCAAAATTCCCTAGTTTGGCCTAGGGTGAAATCTGGGATTGATTTCCTTTGTTGCTGCATTTGGTATTTGCGATTTATGAACTTGCGTTTTGATATAGATATTGTATTTAGTTGTTGTATGTTTGTACGTCAACGATGAGGGTTGTTTGGTTGTTTTTGCATGCATAGGCTATAGGTTCTAACTTATGAGCGCACCGTGTGCCGTATTGGTTTTCCGAACATTATTTTAATAGCATTGCGACTGTGTAATTATTGTAGGTACCTTGACGTGGATTCCGAGACGACGAAGCACATCGACTACGGCTGAACAAGGATTTCCACAGGTGAGTAGATTTATATCTATGGGTGAACTCGGGTGGATGGCGTATAGCACCCCCACATGTTTTGATGGACACCGATATAAAGAATATGGTTAAGGAAACCTATATTAGAAAAATATGGATATGGTGAAAAAGAAAGTTAGAGATGATAGGAATGATTGAATATATATATCGAGATATGAGATGAAAGCTATAGGGATATGACTCTTTGACATGATATGATAGAAATGATGTCTCGAATTGATATATAAGGATATGAAATGTGAATATGAATCAGGATATATAGATATGTAGTTGCACAAGTTTAAGTATGAGATTTAGAGTAGCATGACATGAGATTTATAAGCTAGAATGTATTGGTGAAATGACTTGATGCGAAATATTGATGTGATGAAAAGAGTATACGATAAGATATGATGACTTGGTTAGATATGTCGTTATACAGATGCTAGTCAATACGAGATAATTGATACCTTTGTCGGTCCCATGATATGAGATTTATACGGATGTGACCTGGGATATAGGTATATAGATATAACGTTGTGGATCATGAGTGATATGCCGTACGAGACGTTAGGTCCGTACCCTCATTGTCATATAGGTTGATAGAATCCTTAATTGTTTGATGCCGTCGTACGATAGGTTACCGTACGTGATGAGTTTGACTTGATGATTGATCCATAGCCTTGACTAGAGGATGTCGTACGATGTATTATACCGTACGTGATGTTGTGAGGCTGGAAGCCGATTGATAGATTCTCCGACTCGGTTCTGTTATAGATACGTATACCTTATAGCTTCACATTCACAATTTACTTATATTCTCATTCGCATTATATATATATATATATATATATATATATATATATATATATATATATATATCTGTACTAGTACACCTACACCATTATCAATGATGCGTATGTTACACTTACACAGATTGCCAGCTCACACACTTCCATCATTGATAATTGCTATGTCACTTACACAGTAGAATTTGCATGATATACTTGCTATAGCTACATATACACCTTTATATGATGTCGCATTTGACTTTGGAGAAATTGGGAACCGCAGGATATATAAAAAACTGGAATCTTTTAAAAGAGCGGTTTTTCCTTGATATGCTCATATTACGGTTTTATGTTGCATATATCATATTGCATAGATTTACGCATTGAGATACGGATTTCATGTGATTTGTGGATTTGAGAACCGTGGTATTATTTCAAGAAAGTATGCATTCTTTTGAAAAACCCCATTCTCTTGATATGATATTTCAGTGCGTCCACCATGCGTTTTCTTGGTTCTGAGACGTATGACAGAAACACGATTCAAGGAGTTGGATGATCCGTTTGCGGGTTCATGGTAAACCCGGTATGGTTCCACAGGGAAAGAAATGGTTTTTGTGGTGTAGACAATGAGCCTAGCAGGGTGGGCACTACCTACCGGTGATTGGTTAGACCTGGCGGTTATCCGGAGGATACCGACCGGATTTGAGAGATAGATATGAGAGCCGATCTGAGGATGAGGTGCCTGAGATATGAGGATTTACGTGTCGATGCTGGACACGGGTTTCATGATGTTTCGAGTGTCGATGTTGGACACTCAGGTTCCATGATTTTGATGTGTTATTGATGGACACACGTTGATTTATATCCTCATATTTTCATGCATATGCTTTTATGATATTAACATGCATGATATTGTTGTGTCATTGGTTGACACGTGGATGAGATCCATATGCTTACAGGCATTGATTATATGGTTGGATGATATCCATATGCATATAGGCATTGAGTATATTATTGGCACATATGCAGATATGGTCACCCTAGATATCATAATGTTGCCTTTATGATATAGTTGACCTAGGAATAGTTGTTTTATTCGATTTCTACCTGATGATGTTTTCTACTCACGAGTTGGCAACTCACCCCCGTTGTGCCACAGTTCTTGCAGGTTGACCGCATGGATCAGTAGCAGCATCGCTGGCATACAGCTTGCTTTCAGGTGACTTGCTTTGGTAAGTGATACATGTTGGATCGTACCTCTCTAGTATTTAGTATTCCGTTGTATCTAGTTAACTCCATCAATCAGAAACTAGTATTTGTATAGTTAGTAAGACCTAGACAGACTTGTAGTTGCGAGACTTAGAGCGAGGGTTTATGTTCGCTACTTGTGGTTGTATGTCTTGCCTTACATTTTCTTTTATGTCGATCTTCGCCGTTGGGCGTCATATACTTGTTTTATGACTTGCGTGGTTGTGATTCCGCCGTTTGGCGAAGAACTAGCTCCCGCTTGGGGGTGCCTTTTATATTATCATGTATTTGTGGTTTTGGATCAAAATATACAAAGGAGGTGCTGCCCAAATTTTTAAAAGATGGAACATGTTTTTCAACTAGTAAATCTACATGCATTTTTCATATTCCTTTATCTATGCATTTTAGAAAACATTTGATTTCATCTTACCTTTATTTCAAAACTTCATATCTTTTATTTTCTTTAAAAAGGTTTAGATTTCAGAGTTTCGGCTTACTTATGTTACGTTACGCCTCTAGACGTTGCGTGATTTAAGTGTCGGTCACGAGCTAAATTTCGGGTCGTGAAAATATCCTTATCCGCGACGGTGGAAACTGGACCTGGGACGGCGGGGCTCGAGTAGTAATGAGGTGGTCCAGCTTGTCATAGGTAATGGACTTCTGGACAAATATTTGCCAGTCATTATAGTATAACTCAGTCATTTTATTATCTATCTGTAACCTAATCCGGTCACTTGGTCGCTACAATAAGGAGAGAGAGAGAAGAAAACACTCAGCATGATGCTCTTGAAAGTTTTGATTGGTTTTTAATTTATCTAAACAGAATGGCTCCCACTGTTTCTCGAATCCTTCCTCAAACAATAAAAGAAGAATTAGTCATGATTAATCTCACCGTACAATTCTTGATTAACCATTTCGCCAGGATAGTGTCGGTACTTCGAGGGAGGTTTTACGACGCTTTCGCGAATTTCCTTAATTACAAAACCTCTTTTCCCTGGAGGCGTAGCCCCGCTAACACTGTTCTAGACACCTACATGGTTTATAGCATTGATCGTTAAGTAAAGATTCTCCCGAGGAGTAGCGGATACTCACAGTAGGATCGGGATCCAAATATCATTGTGTGATAATCCTGAAGGAATCCTACAAACATTATCACACTCTAAATGGTATGCATCACTAGCCAGTTTCAGTTTCTTTAGAAACTCCCGATGTGGATTTTTGCCCCATGCTGTTATGACCTTGACGAAGGTCAACAAATCATAAGTCACATGTCAATTTCTATCCATCATTGTCTAGGTTAATTTGAACCCACCCGTATATACCTTTGACGAAGGTCAACAATGTAATACGACTGTCCCAAACCAATGCATCAATTTATGCTACATATGAACACCCAGCAGCTACCAATCACTATGCCTTGACGAAGGTCAACAAACATAGCTTGAATACTATTGAATATTCATATGAAATAACGGAGGGCTACGGATGGTTTTGGCGAAACTGTGAATGTAGTGAACTTGACATAATCGAAGGAACCTGATAGCTTTTAAAAGAAGTGGTTTAAGCTCCTCATTTAAAAGTCTCCTGTTTTGAAATAACCGAGTGGTTTTAAAATTTGTTCTAACGATTCGGCTTTGGTTTATTTGCTTTGCATTAATCTAATGCAGTCCCATCAATTAACCTACCATTACAGAAAACAACGAAAATATAACGTACGCTTATACCATATGCATTCGCCACTAGGCCCCGTCATCACCAGTTAGGTTACTTAACTAACGACAGAGCGGGGGCTGGATTAGCGCGGAAGCAAAACATAAGCAATTTCTATTATATAATACGTAAATAATAATATCCATTCGTCAGACGCAATGATAGGCATTCCAGATCACAGATGAACACATTGGATATATTAGGAATTCCGCGTTTCATTTGAGCCAGTAACGAAAGACGGATCCTATGGTCATGATGAATAGACAAACCCCACCGTAGGCCCCTATGGGTGCGGCAAACTACTGTTGGATATATGTATGCCCTAGAGGCCGTTATATGATAATTTATGTACCGGTATGTGTGTGTGTATATATATTCAGGGGATATTCTTGCTCGACATTATAGTATGCTATCTGGTTGTACTTTATCTTGACATGTTCATTTGATCATGTTTCATATTCATTTGGTACATGTTGATAAAGCCCTTAGGATATTTTCTTGACTACTGAGATTATGATGCGGATCATACTAGTGGGACACGTGTAGTTTATAAGCATATCCTTAAAATGTTCCTAGTCGTGGGTGTATAGAGACAGGGCATCGATATTTCCAGAGTAGACAAGCGTATACGTTACTTGTCCCATATGATGGGCGATGGATGATCCCATATCCATTGGTGTGGTAACACCAAAGACCGTATACTGGTGCTCAGTGAGACTAGGTACACTGAACGGACTCGCCAAGAACTATGTGGAATTATATCTATCGTTGGATAGCAATTCTCAGATGACATTGGTACAGGTTAGTCTGTAGACCCGAGATCGTTATAGAGTCTTATGTGTCCTCCCACTGTATTTTGATCTCCACCCTACCACGACTCTACTGAGTCGTGCAAACAGGTGGATTTTGGGTACAGTCCCGAGGCACATAGAGGAAATGAGCGATAGGAGGGGTTTCGTCTCTCCCGATATTGGGGATTGATGTTGTGCTATGTACGATTGGCTATAACAGGAAGTCCCTGGCCAGGGCTGATGAGATTTACTGATAAGTGTTATCAGTAGTTTCTCGATCTGTTGTGAGCTATATACCGACATAACTTATTGGGTTAATGGGGTCGACGATACCATCCCTAGACATGATATGCAGCACATTTGACGAAGAGACCGGACTGTACGGTAAGTGTTGCCAGTTGGCTCGACGGGAGTTTTGACAGGTTCGCTTGTGTTTCTTCTGATCGCTCAACACCCGGGAGCCGTTATGTACAGCTTGTGCCATTGACGGTTTGTGGGCATGTGATGTGATCATTGCCTACTGCTGGCATATTGACGAGTCTTAGAGTCCCACAAAGGGGTCTCCTAACTCAGGCGAAAAGATGTGGGGTGCATATGGGATATGCACGGGAGCACGATTAAATGCATGTATTAGATACCATATTTTTGTTGGGCGTTTACTATTGGACGGGTCGTATGTGATGTGACCGGGTTATTAAATCAAGTGTTGATTTAATATTAAGTCCATTAGCTCATTTATTAAAACCTATTTCTTTATTATGTATGCATGAGTGTATGTATATGTTGATATGGATGCAAACATGCAAGAATACATGTGTCATGGTTGATGATACATTAGTTGTGGTTGTTGGATATAGTGCCCTTAAAGTCAATTATTGGATCGCAGGCACATGATGGCAATGATTGAGGGACCACATATACCGGTAGGACAGTCTTACTCGAGATGATAGTATACTATCTGATTTGTCTTTATCATCGTGTACATGCTTTAGGTGACATTACAGATCACTATTACACGTTGATAGAGCCTTTAGGATTCTTGTTTGACTACCAACAATATGATGGCGATCATATACGTGACAGTTGGGTAGTCTATAAGCACATCCTTAAAGTGTCCCTAGTCGTGAGAGTGTCGAGACTGGGCATTGACACTCCGAGAGTTGTCACGACCCGAAATAGCACGTGACTGGCCCTCGAATCATATGATGCCTATAGGACCACATCTAATTCAAGTAAGCCAAAAGCCCAGAAATCTAAAACCATTTTTAAGGAGAAAATAAGGAAAACTAGTTTTAAAAAGTGAAGAAAAACACGTTTTTTAAAAACAAGATTTTTAAATAAGTAAGCCGAATATGCATTTTTAAAATCTCTAGTCTTTTCTGAAAATTTCGGCAGAGTTTCCTTTATAAATAATAGCCCCAAACGGGGTACAACAAGAATAATATATATGCAATGATAAAAGGCATCCCCAAGCGGGAGCTAGCTCTTCGTCAATCGACGGTCACAACCACACAAGCAGTAAAAGATACAACGCCGACGGGCGAGGATCAAAACTCAAAAAGGAACTCAAAATCATCATGAAAAACATAATACTACAACGCGCGACTCTAAGGTCGAAATAATGCATAACTGGTTTTCTATGTCTGACACAATATACATGTTTGGTTGATGAAATTACTAGATACAACCGATAAAATAAATACAAGGGTGGTCACGATGCGAGTGAACCCACCTACCAATGCAATCACCTAGAAAGGAAGCAGTGTGCCAGAAAAGCCGCAATGGAACCTGTACGGCAAAACCTGCAAGAACTGTGGCACAACAGGGGTGAGTTGCCAATTCGTGAATAGAAAACATCCCAGAGCAGAAATCATATGTATGACACAATCCTAAGTCAATATGATCAGATATATATATAAACCTCAATGAATAAGTCTGAAGCATGATAAGGTGGCAATGTAACATCTATACATGAGAGTAGTGCCAAGTGCTCGTGCCAGTGCATCAGGTAATAACATATCATAAATATGAGGTATGATTAATGTCGACTATATTGTGAAGTCCATAAGTATGTGGATATCATCATACTATGTATTCAATGTTTGTATGTATGTGGATCTCGTCCAACTAAGTGATCAATGTCATCAATGTCAACTATATGTATGTGGATATCGTCCACATGTCACCCAATGACAATAAACATCATGCATGTAAATATCATAAAGCATATGCATGGAAGTATGATGATATAATCAACATGTGTCCCACGCGACACATTAAAATCATGGAACCGGAGTGTCCAGCATCGACACTCGAAAACATCATGAAAGCTATGCCCAGCATCGGCACGTAAATCCTCATATATCGGGCTCCGTCAGTCCGGATCGGCCCACGGGCTCCGTCAGTCCGGATCGGCCCATATCATCTCTCGACTCCGGTCGGTATCCTCCGGATATCCGCAGAGCCCAAATACTATCACCGGTAGGTAGTGGTCCCTCTGCCAGGCTCACCGTCTATATACACAGCATCCCTTTCTTGCCCCTGGGTACCATATCGGGCCCCACCATATACCCACACACGGCTCACAACTCCTCCTCGCATGGGGTATATATATACATCAGAACCGATAAAACTCATGGTGGTCGCACTGAAATATCATATCAAGGGTAACCGGGTTTTTAAAACAATACATACTCTCTTTTGAAATACCCATGGTTCCCAAATCTAGAAATATCATGGAAACAACATATCTCAATGCGTATAATCATAAAGTATGATGTATGCGACATATAAAAGAAACGTAAGAATATCAGTATATCATGCAACATGGAATAGTAATATTCACATATTGAGGGAAACCGCTCTTTTAAAATGAACACATTTTTAAGATATATCTTGCGGTTCCCAAATCTCTAATCAAGCAAGAATCACCTATGTATGTGCAGATACTTATGTATGCAAGTATGGGTGTACAATATGTATATACACAAGTATGAGCGTACAATATGTATGTACACAAGTATGCCTTGCAAGGGGTCATACACTGAATGCAACAGTCCTACAGTGTAGTGACATAGCAATTATTGATGATGAAGTGTGTGAGCCGGCAAGCAGGTGTACGTAAAACATATGCATCATCGATAATGGTGCTGGTGTCCTGACAGCATGGTTTTAACATAACAATAAACATATTTAAACATGCAATGCGATGCGATCAGTAAGAATATGCGGCAAATGAATAATAAACACAACAGTGCAGAATCTACATCAATGTATCTATGTTATACTGTTTTGCCATTTGAAAGAAGAAGAATCGGGGTTTTTAGGAAAATAAGGGCTACGGTGTTTTTAAGAAAAGTTACGTCTTTTGAAAATATCCGTAGAATCCCTTTACCTGCCTTTAAAAATATTCCCGATTCGTTAGTTTTGAAATAAGTATGACATCGGTCTAGCCTAACATCTACTAAGAAAACTACAGATCTAACTTACAAGCTAATCGGGAGGGGTATGGAAACCACCTAAATTTGAGTCGATATATATATATATATATATAATAGTCGGTGATCCCGCCTCAATAGTATCACGTACGATACAATACATCATATGACATCCTCGAGTCATGGGTGCGGATCTATCATAAATATAAATCTCGTACGGTACATCCATCGTACGGCATCCCAAATCTGGGTACGGGTCAATATCACAATCATCTCATCAACTATCTGGTATCCTTATCGTTATATCTGATGTTCTGGGGTACTGATCTAAGTCTAGTACAAACCGATACCATCTATATAGATATAAGTGTGTGTGTGTGAAACACACGTCCAAAGGCCCGCTAAAATCTCATATCGTATCCCAAATATGAATCACATCATATCACCGATATCATGGCACTATGCCCAATCTCATCGACTCGTCTCCAAATATCATCCACTATCCTCATCATCCAGGTATAAGTATAACAAGCAAGCATGTGTGTGTGTGTGGGTGTAAACCTATTCTAGGGTTCGCAACTGGAAAACTATACTAGTTTACTTCTAAACCCTAATCTAACCATAATACACCTAATCGCATCTAGAATATCCATATCACACTTAACGCTATCATACATATATATATATAGTATATATAGTATACTAAATATCGAACTGCGGGGGTGCTGTACGCCGTCCACCCAACTTCCTCCGCAGATATAATCTACTCACATTGCATCCTGCGTGTCGGTGTCGACGTCGCCTTCATCTTCTTCATCGCATGGAATCCACATGAAGGTACCTACATAGATAACATAATCGGAATGCGTATTAAAATCACATTGGGAATACCAAAACGACACGCTAAGTCCTATAGGTTAGAACCTATAGACTACGCTTTCAAAACCATCAAACAACCCTCGATATCGTCGTACAAACGTCAACTGATCTAGGTAAAACACAAATACGCAAATCCAGAATTCAAAATACGAGAAACGAAACTCCGAATCAAAACAACAACTCAGGGAAAAGGTCCCAGATTCTACCCTAGGCCAAATCAGACAATTTTGTATATACCAAGGGTCTATTTTACTGATGAGGGGACCACAGAACCAACACGAACCAATTCTACCCTGGTCTGGCTGCAATTTGCGACCAGAAAGATTAAATTTGCGGCCATGGTTAGGGGTTAGGGGCCAAGGCTTTGGTGGTAGCTTCCTAGGTGCCTGCATGTATCACTTGTTGGAGATAGTGCCCTCAGATTCAATTATTCGATCACAGGCACGTGATTACAATGATTGATGGAGGACCTATCCCGATAGGACAGTCTTACTCGAGATGATAGTATGCTATCTGGTTTACCTTTATCATCGTGTACTGCTTTAGGTGACCTGACAAGTCGCTATTACACGTTGATAGAGCCCCTAGGATTCTTGCTTGACCACCAGCAGTATGAGGGCGATCATATACGTGGGAGCTAGTAGTCTATAAGCACATCCTTAAATGGTCCCTAGTCGTGTGAGTTTCGAGACAGGGCATCGATACTCCAGAGTAAACTAGTGTATACAGTCGAGACCCCGACGAGGGGCGGTGGCCGGTCTCATAAGCCACTGGTGTCAGTTGGATCACCTAAGATGTATACAGGTGCTCATTGGGTTATGAGTACACCGGACAGGACTCGCCGGGAACATGCTAGTTGGTCATATACCAGACGTCAGATGGCAGTTCCCTGGTGACATGTGTACAGGTTAGTTCATCGACCTGGGGATCGTCATTTGTCTTGTGTGAGTTCCCACTGTACTTTGATTACTACCCTACCACGGCTCAAAGGAGTCGTGCAAACAGGTTTTAGTTGGGTACAGTCCCGAGCCACATGGAGGCAGTGAGCGCATCTTCAGGGGTTCGTCTCTCCCGGTATTGGGGGTGAGGTCGCGCTGTGTCTAGGAGAGCCATTACTCGAAGCCCTCGGCCGAGGCAAGGAGATTTACTGGTAGGTATTCCAGTAGTATCTCAGGGTGTTCTGGGCTACACTCCGACACGACTTGTACCGCTTTTGGGGGTCTGACTTTTACCAACCCCCTAGGCCCGCCATGCGATGCTCATAGACGAACGGACCGGACTGTATTGATATTGTCACTGACGGCTCAGTAGGGTGTCAGGCTGAGTTCGCTCACAGACGTCCCTTTTGGACAATACCTGGTAGCCCGTTACGTATTGTCTTATACCTCTGACGTGCTAGTGGTTAAATCCGCAACCAAGGTGTTGATGAGTCTTTAGAGTCCCCCACATTCAGTTACTCAGCTTTCGGGCGAAAAGTTGTAGAGGCCGTATGGAGATATGGCACGGTCCGATCAGATACGTGCGGTATTGCACGGATCAGGATCGGACAGTTTGTACTACAGGCTGTATGGGTATATGGCAGGGTTCGATCAGATACGTGCGGTATTGCACGGATCAGGATCGAACGGATATTACTAGCCGGTTTTGGTATAAGCCGGATCCTAGTATAGTACAGTGTGAATTTTGTCTCTTTGCATTTGTATTTCGGTCGGAATACAAATGCGGGTGTGTATGCACAGTATCGGGGTTTTCCTGTAATTTATTACGGGACCAGTTTTCTGGAGTTGCCAGTTTGCTTTCCGTTTCGGCCAATTTCCTTTGTATCGTTCATTGGCCGAAGATTGGTGGAGGAGGGCTTATTTGCATTGTTGCAAATAGGCATTTGTGGAGGGGGACTTTTGTATATTGCCATGTCATGATCACTTGACTTTTTGACTTCATCATGGTTGCTCCATACCTTGACCTTTTGACTTGACTTCTTATCATGATGGCATGACTTTTGTGGATATGATTGTTGATGATGAGAGATGGTTGTTAGTTGAGTGTGGGTTTGATTTTGTGATGATTCTTTTTGCATGATAGCCTTCTCTCTCTCTCCATTGTATTATTGGATGGCTCTCTCATTTTCTATCATACTACACTCTCATTCTCTCCTCTCTTTTGAGCATGGCCGGCCACTCCCATAGTGGGCTGTCCCAAATTCTTGGTGTGGGATTTTGCTTCATTTCATGTTGCAAAAATCCCACAAGATCAATCCAAAAAGCTCCAAGTTCAATCCCTCCACCAAAAGGCAATTCCTACAACCCCAAATGAGATTTCTTCACTACACATTCTACAGCGAATCTTGGGCACGTCGACTAGCCAGCTTCGTGCCCGAGTTGCCTCGGCATTGAGGTGGGAGCCCGTAAAAGAAGTAGGCGATGTGGTGCACTTCCGGCGACGAGGTGGAGACCGAAGCTTCCGCAGGAGATCGGGACGACGACGAGAAGGCCGGAGGACCCGGATCAGTCGGTATATCTCTCATCCCTTTCTTGTAGTTAGCTAGGACTAGTTAATGGTTCGATCCGGGTATTAGTGCGCGGCGGTTTGCCAGTTCAAGTAAAAATTTAAAGTTTATCACCGCTTCCGCATTTGGCCGTCGGATTGACGGCCGGGGCGCCGCCGTGCACTTACAGTGGTATCAGAGCCTCGCCATTAACTTAGTCTAGCTTGGTTTAATGTGTTTTGCATTTTCGATCGACCAAAATCCCAAAACCGCATTTTTGCTTGCATCAGTTTTCTGTTGAAAATTTTTGGTGTCGAAATTTTTTTCAGGTTACAGAAAAGTGATCTTGTAGAAAACATAAGAGTTCTGTGAAAATTCGATGCACTAAGTCCACTGTTGGAGCGCGGAACCGCGGCCAAACACCCCTTTGGGCCGCGGTTCTGCCGCACACTGTTGGATTTCCTGCACCAAATTTCTACAGTATCTTTCTGGGGTTAAAATTGGGGTTTTGGAATAATAACATTGGGGCCAGAATTTCTTAATCTGCTACAGTACTGCCTTGGGGCCCACTTGTTAGAATTTGATCGATCGGATATTTTAAACACATTATTTCACAGTATTTACATTATATCTGCGACCGTGAATGTCACTTGATCGGTAAATCCGGTCTAACTGCTATAGCCCGGTTAGATGGATTTGCGAACGTGACTTTCACGTTGATGTTCTGTGTTATGCTGTGATGTTGCAGATCGGTCGTGGGGGATAGCCTGGATGCAATGCTAGTACAGTTTTGTTGTATTTTGTACATTTGATATTGCGGGGCGAGCGTCCGACATGTGGGCTGCCGTCACTGCCTGATTGTATTATTATTTTGGGGCACGACCAGGTTGTGGTCGTAGTACCCGGTGTATGTATATTTTACTTTCTGTACTAGGATTACCCCGCGGAGGGGTGCACGGATAGCCGGGTTCTAGAGGGCAACGGGCCCGCATCTCATGGCATTGAGACGGAGGGGGCTTCACTCTAGGATTGGCGGGCTATTCGACGCACTCGTAGGGGGTACAGGTTGACCCAGAAGGGGTGCCCAAGTTACCGGATTCCGTGAAGTGCTGGGTGGTCCATTCACGTTGCTGAAGGGGGCTGCCTCGCTTCAGGTTTTGGCGGGTAACTTACCGCGCCCGTAGGGGTCTAGGTTTTCATTGCACAGGCTATCCACACGACCAGGGGAACGTCGGGTTTCAGTAGCGGCTCTGTGAAACCCGGGGAACCCAGATATCTGTATTGTTCTGTGATGCTGTACATTTCTGTGATGTTGCATTTTTTATCACGCCTTGAGCGAAATATAATATATTGGTATATATATTAGTAGATGTTGTATATGTTTTGCATCCGCGCTAGTCCAGTCCCCGCTCTGTCGTTAGTTAGCTAACCTAACGGGTAATGACGGGACCCAGTGGCGAATGCGGATGGCATATACGACGTCATATTATTTTCGTTCTTTGTGGTGTGATCAATTGATGGGACTGCATTGATTCGGATCAATGCAAGTTAAAAACAAACCTATTCTGATGTTGTTGGAACACTTTTCAAAAAGCTGTTATTGCAAAGACATTCACTTTTGTTTTGCATCGTGGTATTCATTTGGAATATCCTGCTCCTCAGTCGACGAGGCAAGGGCCGAGATCCCTTCACCGGGAGTGACCCCTTGGATAGAAGTTTGCGTCAGGGCATTAACTTCACTATAGCCGATTACTTTTGCTTTTCATCGTGGTATTCAGTTGGAATATCCTGCACCTCATTCTACGGGGAAAGAGCCGAGATCCCTTCACCGGGAGTGACCTCTTTAGCAACGGTTTTCGTCACTATTTTTTTAAAAGGCCATCCGTTCCTTTGACGATATCAAGTTCTTTACGTTAAAGGTTTTCGCCAGAAACCATTCGTAGCCCTCCGTCGTTTCAGACGGGTAGCACGTAGTATTCATGCTATGTTTGTTGGCCTTCGTCAAGGCATAGTGTAAGGTAGCTGCTTGTTGCCTTTCTGCAGCATAGATAGATGCGTTGGTTTGGGACAGTCGTATAGCCTTGTTGGCCTTCGTCAAGGGCTTGTGCGGGTGGGTTCAAATCAACCTGGAGAATGACGGGTAGAACTTGACATGTGACTTATGATTTGTTGGCCTTCATCAAGGTCATAAGAGCATGGGGAAAAAATCACATCGGGAGTTTCAAAAGAACTGAAACTTGCCAGATATGCGCATACCTTCTGGAGTGTGATGACGTGAGCGGATTCCGTCACGTTATCATGCGATGAGAGTTGGATCCCGATTCCCACTGATGAGTTGGTTTACTCCTCGGGTAATCCCGACTAATTCTTCTTTCAGGTTTGGAGGAGAATTTGACGGTACAGTGGGAGGTTTCCAGATTAGATAAATTGGTAACCATTCTGATCTAGGTTAGAGTGCACGCTGAGTGTTTCTTTTCTCTCTCTCTTTGGCAGCGACCATTGACCCGACCCTAAGACTATGACTCAGTGACCAAGTTGACCGAACCTTCTTAAACACTGGCTTTTGGATTGTCAGAGTTGCAAACCTCATTGCCACTCCCGCTTTTACCCTTTTCTCCAGGACACCCCGTATTACTACGAACGTCCACTTCCATTGGACAAAACCATCGTATGGTTAGATACGAACTCGAAGGAATTTATTCGAGGATGGTTTCCGGTTCTGGAGAAAACGGATAGGACTATTCAGTTGTCTTTTCCTTTTACCTTCTCTCAGGTTGCGAGTACTCCTTGGTTTAGGGGATAGTACATCTATTACGCAAATTGGATAGTCTTCTTCCAAACCATAGGCTGGTGCCGACCGGTAGGGAATGAAGAAAACCAATTAGCCTAACGATGGTGTGCAGAAGTTATTAAGTTTAGACAAAGCAAGGGATTAGTAAGAGGGCAAAGTAAATTGCGACTGATATTCACAACCAAACCAAGTATTTCTTCGCCAATCCCAAAATCACCTTTGTATTTCTTCAGGACACTCCGTATAACTACGAAGATCCACAGTTTATTGGATATTCTTTCGTATGGTTATATACGAACTCGAAAGGAACTTGTTCCAGTTCGGGGATGGATTCTGGTTCAGGAGAAATAGGAATAAGATTTATTCAGGTGTCTTTTATCTTCACCTTCTCTCGCATTGCGAGTGTTCCTAGGATTAGGACAGTACACCCATTATGCTTATTGGATAGTCTTCTTCCAAACCATAGGCTGGTTCCGAACGGTAGGGAAGGAAGAAAACCATTTGGCCTAAGGGGTGTGCAGAAGTTAATGACTAAAGACATATGAAGGGATTTGGAGAGGTGGCAAAGAATTATACGGTTACAGTCGTGAATCTGGAAGAGGCATTACTAGGAATACCAGGATACCCTATCGGAACATTTCAATGTTTCAGTCTCACTGTGTAATGTTAAAAGAAAACTGATTTCCCGATTAGATACTTACTCCAGGGTATGTATTTACCAGGTTTGATTCTCACATCTGTATGGTTTTACAGATGATGAGTGGGAGTAAGTTATTGGGAATTGGGTGATCATCCTTATTATATCAGGATTCGTTGTAATCGGTGATATTTGAGGAAATCACCTGGGCTGTTTGCCAGTCGGCAAATATTTGGTTTTGAATATCCGCTGTTATGCACCAACTTCAAATTGATATATCTGTACGTCTATTTTCATAGAGTGAGATATACCTTTCTGAAATTATGTCTACGACATTTACCTATATCAGTGGATGGTTAGGTAAGGAGCATTAAACAGCGGTGTAATTCTTCTTAACCATAAGTACAGTTTCCAACCTACGACACACAGTGAATGAGTTATCAAACTCAAGGGACTAATACAGAGTATTGTATGTTGTCCAGGGTCCATCAGGACAGAGGGGTTGGTCCTCGTACTATATTCGGTTTACTTATGACTTCTCTAGTTTTTAGACAGGTGTTTCTTGGAAACACAGGGTCCGAATTTTGAGAAGTTATAGGTATTTGAATAAAGTAGAGAACCAAGTATTGCAAGTATCGGGATTCTTCAAAGTGATCGAAGATGTAGATACTTGTGTATGGTATTCAGTTGATAGTAGTGGTTAAGAGAACTTGCTTCTCTTTTCAGGTTACTCATAATTGGTAGCATTCCTAAGTTGAGTAACGCTGATCGGCCTCCTTCCATTTAGTTGACATGCACTGGAGACAGCTGCATGATTTGAATCTGGTTCAATTAAATCAGTGCCTCTGGTTCTATATTGGATATAGAACAGTTCATATCTTAACGATGTTAAGGTACGGGGAGTTGTCCGGTTTATGCTTAAAACCAGACTCTGGATAACTCAAGGCACGTTTCTGTAATGGCTGTTTGTGGGTTGACCCAGGCTATGACGAGGGTTGACTTTCTACCATCTGGATGAACAATAGCAATATTGTTCTAGACTCGCCGCAGTTTTATTAAAAATGGATTTTTTCAGAAAAAACAGTAGTGGGAGTATGGTAGAACTGGAAGTGATTCCAGAACCACAAACGATTACTGAAGATTTGATAAGGAACCTAAAGATTCAATCTGGATTGACATTCCATTGGCCACTCCGCAGATAAGGTGGGTAACTTCAGGCACCCGAGAGGTACTACGGTAGCCTCAAGGACGGTGACAGGAAAGTTCTTGTTTACCCAGGTTTGCCATTGCTGTTGTTCCAGACTGTGAGACCCGGCAGGAGGATGAGTATAGCGTCGTTCTAAACTAGTTTTAGAAGTGTACGTCTATATGACTCTGCCAGAGAGTTGTCGTAGTCAGTGGGAGCAGCGGAAGCATTGGTGGACAGGAAGCTTATGTCTATTTATAGACTAAAGCAGATAAAGCGGAGATAGATCATCTATTTCTGACGTGACAGTCATGGGTTTGACTTCATCAGAATAGGGGATGGATCTGTTGAGAAGGTAGTAGGGTGTGATATCCTGGTATTTGGATGACATACACAGAGTAGGAAGTGATATTCCTACACTACGATCGGTTATACTTTGGTCGTCACACAGTGGTTTCTCCACAAAGGAAATGGATTTTATATCAGACATACTGGTTACTAGATCTATGGTTTTAGATCTAGGATTGGGTGGTTTCCCAATCAGTGTACTTTGACAGCATTCTAAGAGTATTTAGGATGGACGACTCCTGGCACGGTAGTGTACCTGCAGGTGATGGAGTCACCCTCTCTGAAGGTGTCTTACAGACTAAAGGGGAGAGGGATACGCATGATTGGCAGATCACTTGCTTAGGCAATTGAGTCAATCATAAGATGTCAAGTACCACACCAGATGTTGTTCTTTCACTAGATGCAATAAGTTGATATTGTTCCAATCCTGGAGAAACGGTCGGAAGCAGTTTTAGAACATAAGTGGATGTTCTAGAGAAATGATAACGACAGCCTCATTAAGGAGACAGTTATCATTCCAGGCTTCCAAGGTGACATGGACAACTAGGAGGTTGTCAGAGTTATAGTTTTCCTTCTGATGAGGGGCAGTATTTTAGACAGGTTGTCCAAGGCAATACTGAGGGTGGCATGGCGCAGGATACTGATTAAGTTCAGTTGACGATACAGTCTAAGAAGTTTGGATTTAGAGTTCATGAGCTATGTCCCATCAGACATCCAGACACATTCTAAGACAGGTATTGCTCATTTCGGGAGATGGCTTTCTCCGCGAACTTGAGAAATAGAGAGACATAGAAAGAGACATCAAGGCGGATCCACTCACTAAGGCTATTCCTCGAACGCAATAGTTTCGCAAGCGAGCTTTGTGAGACTGACTAGTAGAGGAGTTGGGTGTTCGATATCACACGTGCTGTGAGTATGCGACATCGCAATAATTAGCCTTAAGTGCAAGTGGGAGATTGTTGGAGATAGTGCCTTCAGATTCAATTATTCGATCACAGGAACGTGATTACAATGATTGATGGAGGACCTATCCCGATAGGACAGTCTTACTCGAGATGATAGTATGCTATCTGGTTTACCTTTATCATCGTGTACTGCTTTAGGTGACTTGACAAGTCGCTATTACACGTTGATAGAGCCCCTAGGATTCTTGCTTGACCACCAGCAGTATGAGGGCGATCATATACGTGGGAGCTAGTAGTCTATAAGCACATCCTTAAATGGTCCCTAGTCGTGTGAGTTTCGAGACAGGGCATCGATACTCCAGAGTAGACTAGTGTAAACAGTCGAGACCCCGACGAGGGGCGGTGTCCAGTCTCACAAGCCACTGGTGTCAGTTGGATCAACTAAGATGTATACAGGTGCTCATTGGGTTATGAGTACACCGGACAGGACTCGCCGGGAACATGCTAGTTGGTCATATACCAGACGTCAGATGGCAGTTCCCTGGTGACATGTGTACAGGTTAGTTCATCGACCTGGGGATCGTCATTTGTCTTGTGTGAGTTCCCACTGTACTTTGATTACTACCCTACCACGGCTAAAAGGAGTCGTGCAAACAGGTTTTAGTTGGGTACAGTCCCGAGCCACATGGAGGCAGTGAGCGCATCTTCAGGGGTTCGTCTCTCCCGGTATTGGGGGTGAGGCCGCGCTGTGTCTAGGAGAGCCATTACACGAAGCCCTCGGCCGAGGCAAGGAGATTTACTGGTAGGTATTCCAGTAGTATCTCAGGGTGTTCTGGGCTACACTCCGACACGACTTGTACCGCTTTTGGGGGTCTGACTTTTACCAACCCCCTAGGCCCGCCATGCGATGCTCATAGACGAACGGACCGGACTGTACGGATATTGTCACTGACAGGCTCAGTAGGGTGTCAGGCTGAGTTCGCTCACAGACGTCCCTTTTGGTCAATACCTGGTAGCCCGTTACGTATTGGCTTATACCTCTGACGTGCTAGTGGTTAAATCCGCAACCAAGGTGTTGATGAGTCTTTAGAGTCCCCCACATTCAGTTACTCAGCTTTCGGGCGAAAAGTTGTAAAGGCCGTATGGAGATATGGCACGGTCCAATCAGATACGTGCGGTATTGCACGGATCAGGATCGGACAGTTTGTACTACAGGCTGTATGGGTATATGGCAGGGTTCGATCAGATACGTGCGGTATTGCACGGATCAGGATCGAACGGATATTACTAGCCGGTTTTGGTATAAGACGGATCCTAGTATAGTACAGTGTGAATTTTTTCTCTTTGCATTTGTATTTCGGTCGGAATACAAATGCGGGTGTGTATGCACAGTATCGGGGTTTTCCTGTAATTTATTACGGGACCAGTTTTCTGGAGTTGCCAGTTTGCTTTCCGTTTCGGCCAATTTCCTTTGTATCGTTCATTGGCCGAAGATTGGTGGAGGAGGGCTTATTTGCATTGTTGCAAATAGGCATTTGTGGAGGGGGTCTTTTGCATATTGCCATGTCATGATCACTTGACTTTTTGACTTCATCATGGTTGCTCCATACCTTGACCTTTTGACTTGACTTCTTGTCATGATGGCATGACTTTTGTGGATATGATTGTTGATGATGAGAGATGGTTGTTAGTTGAGTGTGGGTTTGATTTTGTGATGATTCTTTTTGCATGATAGCCTTCTCTCTCTCTCCATTGTATTATTGGATGGCTCTCTCATTTTCTATCATACTACACTCTCATTCTCTCCTCTCTTTTGAGCATGGCCGGCCACTCCCATAGTGGGCTGTCCCAAATTCTTGGTGTGGGATTTTGCTTCATTTCATGTTGCAAAAATCCCACAAGATCAATCCAAAAAGCTCCAAGTTCAATCCCTCCACCAAAAGGCAATTCCTACAACCCCAAATGAGACTTCTTCACTACACATTCTACAGCGAATCTTGGGCACGTCGACTAGCCAGCTTCCTGCCCGAGTTGCCTCGGCATTGAGGTGGGAGCCCGTAAAAGAAGTAGGCGATGTGGTGCACTTCCGGCGACGAGGTGGAGACCGGAGCTTCCGCAGGAGATCGGGACGACGACGAGAAGACCGGAGGACTCGGATCAGTCGGTATATCTCTCATCCCTTTCTTATAGTTAGCTAGGACTAGTTAATGGTTCGATCCGGGTATTAGTGCGCGGCGGTTTGCCAGTTCAAGTAAAAATTTAAAGTTTATCACCGCTTCCGCATTTGGCCGTCGGATTGACGGCCGGGGCGCCGCCGTGCACTTACATCACTGTCCTTGCAAAATAATTTTCAGAGTCTCAGGGTGATAGCAGATTCCATTTTACATCCACAGAATTCAGAATTTTACGATATCGGCTTTTCTAAATCCATATCTCGGGGTTCTAGTCGCTGGTTTAGGTCTTAATTCTAGCACTAGGGGGTTTGTGAGGTCTCTACTGAGCTTAATTGCCCATCACAACTCTCAATTTCCAATACCCTAACTAGAATTCTTCTAAGTCCACAAAACCACTCGATATCGGTTGTAATCTAACATGGGGGTAAAAGTAATGGAAACACTAAGCTTATGGTTCAGAAAATACCTCGTTTGGCAACTCATGAAAATTCTTGAGTTGCCCCAAGTGGCCAAAATCCTTGCTTTTTTGGTCCAATATACTTCCCTTGAGCTTGTGTATCTTTTTAAAGAAAAGGGCAATGGATTTTGAGGTGTTTTTCTTAGAGTTTGAGAGGGTTGAAGAGGAGGAGGGGGCTAGGGCAGTAGCAACAGCAGCAAGGTGAGGTGAAGGGAGAGGAATGAGTGAAGAATGGTCAAGTCAAAACACCCTCACCTCTCTCTCTCTCACACATACCCATTATTCTAATGTTTTCTTTTTCTTTTTCTTTTCTATTTTCCCTCTCTCCTCAATAGTAAACCCAAAGCAAAGAATGAAAATGATGATAAAGCCATGTAGGAAAATGTAACACAAGTGTGAAATGATATGGTGCATGTTTTGCACAAAACACGCTTAAAGCTCGATTAGCGATTTTTAATCGCGATTAGCACTAAATTAGCATATAATCAATCATAAAAACTTAAAATTTGCCTAATTCACATAAACACCATCTTTTTAGTAATTTCCTTAATTTTCAAAAAAAATTCCCAATTTATCTGTATTTAATTATACCGCCTTATTAAAATATTCAATATTTTATTATTAAATTATAAAAATTCCCCAAAAAAATATTTTATTTTTTTGAAATGTTACAATCTTCCCCCTTTAAAGAAATCCAGTCCCCGAATTTAAATTTAAACCCCCGAATTCTAAAACATTTCAGTAAAAGTCTAAGTCGTCGGGGCTCCGAAATCATCAATACATAAAACGCATCATAGCGCAATACATGCGCATGAGTAATGAGCAGATAACTCAAATTCAAAACTCCGTCAAGCATCCCTCAATCATCGGAGTCATGATAAAGACACAAATTTCAAATCCAAAACAAAACCAATATGATATATATCAAAACCATACATGTAGACATCAAATCTATACATGTAAATATCTGAAAGAAATGCATGCCAAACCTTTCATGTTGCTGTGCGATGCGCATAGCACTGCACAGTGGCGGACGTCTATTGTAAGAAACTAACCTTATATCTATATATCTTTTGTTTAATATGTACGTTCCGCCGTTTTGAAAACAATTTAGAAGGGTTTCCTTGTTTTTAGACGTGTCGTGTCATATCTGACACGTAGGTAAATACTGAGACTATAGCTCCCTTTTTGGAAATTCCTTCAATAACCATCAATGCATGCAAAATATATCCATATACTGTCCTCTGACTAGTCCTGCTCAGTACGAAAATAGATAGAAAATATCATAAAAACGTACTGCTCCATAAGAAATCTATCCCAAAATGTGCATATGAATACTACGTGCGTCTGGTGCGCACGAAAATCAGAATCCATATGTGTGCCATAAATATGCACAGAAACAACATCTAGGTGCAACGGGTGTGCACGAAACATCTGTCATAGTGTCACGACCCGAAAGGTACGGAACGTGACTGGCACTTAAATTACGAACGTCTCAAGGCGGACGTAATCTAAGTAAGCCAAATCCTAAAAATCAAATCCCAATAAGCAGTAGAGTGAAGGAAAACCAATTTATTAAAAGCGATTTTAATCAAATAAGTCACAACAAGCTTTTTAAAAGCAACATCCATTTTTCCGAAAATTTAGGCAGAGTCTCCTTTGTAAATACTGGCCCCCAAACGGGTACAAAACAGGAATATATCAATAACATGAAACAAGGCATCCCCAAACGGGAGCTAGTTCTTCGCCCCAAGGCGGTCACAAATCCCACGCAATATAAATCAGCAATGTGCAAAATAAGCAAAAGAAACCACATGTAATAAGAAACATGTAGGCTCAATTGAGCGCGACCCAAAGAAGCAATATACATGCCCACAAATCTCACTGTCTCGCCTCTAAGTAAATAGACAACAATACTGGTAGATGATACAGTAGATGGAGTACACTAGATATAATGAATATACAAGGTGGAAAACAAAATGAACACATAACCCGCCGCAACTGTACTGACGGATCAGACCTTCAAAAAGTCTATGGCACAACGGGGGTGAGTTGCCAACTCATGAGTAATATGTATCATCTATAAAGACTATCGTAAGCATGTACGCAAAGTGTCACAATTCTACAATATTGCTATAGTATGAAGTACTAGCATGTATGCAACATGATTGCAATGTAACACAAGATTTGAATATGCTGATAAGAGGAAATCATTATTTTCATCTTAGGAAAATTTCTGTGAAATATCTGAGGAAATATCATATGAAATCAACAGAAATCCGTGCCCAGTATCGGCACCTCAAATACATATCTTAATGTCCCAAAGTATCTGTATCCAATAGCCCGGCCCCAGCCGTCTGGCTGTTCCATCTCAAAATATCAATATCTCAATATCTCACGGCCACGGTCGGTATCCTCTGGATATCCGCCACGCCAACAATCACCGGCAGGTAGTCCGCCCCTGCCAGGCTCATCGTCTACTACTTGAACTTCTTGCCCCGGGGTACCTTACCGGGCCCACCATGTACCCGAGACGGTTCATCCAACTCCTCGAAACGGGTCTCGAAAACCAACAGAAAACTCATGGTGGACGACACAAATATCATGTCCCGAGAAAACCGCAACTTGCAACATTTAAAATGATATCAGTTTTATTAAATCTTTGCGGTTTCTCCAAAATCTCATAAATCTCAAATACTGAAATCCTCCATAAGAAAGTACCATAATTATGCATGTCAATGATGATGAATTCCTATGGTATCAATAGTGTGAACTGCAATATATGACATAAAGACTATGTATGATCGAATGATGTAATGAGGTACATGAATATGACTAGCAATTCTACATGTTCATCTTGCGGAATTTACTATATTAGCACTGGTTTATGTCTTATATGGTGAAATTATTCTAAATTCTGTTTTAAACAAGTTATCTAGTGTTTTTGGCATAGCAATTACCAAGGCGTGTTTGTTCGCATGAATAGTGCTCGTGCAGCATAAAACCTTGGCAATGGTGCAAGATTCCAATGAAATGAAGTTGCACAATTAAATATAATGAATTAAGCAAGCCAATTATTTAATGTGTCAAATATCTCATTTAATGGTTTCAATGGTTTCTATATGATGAATTTAACACAAATATGGATATACCGGTCATGAAGTGCCGTAAAATAGGAAACTAAGAACTACATGCAACAAGCTGGTATTACTGGAAATTCTAAATTATCGTGCGCCTCGCGCCATCCAAACGATTCTCCCCGTAAATGTATACATCTACTCACCGGAAATCCCCATTTCGCTATGTCCAATCACTGCTTTCCCTTTTCGTGCCGCGTCTGAATTATCCGCGATCGATCCTGGAATTTGCACCATACAAAATATAAGGTTACATATCATGAAACAACGCAAATCACCAAATAAAAATATCAACGTTCACAAGCCAGGCACAACGTGCACAAGGTGTGCGAATGTCACGACTCGAAAGTATGGAACATGACCGGCACTTAGACTACGAACGTCTCAAGGAGTACGTATGCTAAGTAAGCCGAAACCCAGAAATCCAAACCAAGAGAAGTAGTAGAGAATAGGAAGAACCATATCAAATCAACCTGTATGCAACATAATATACAACGCCTAAAGGCGAGGATCACAACAGAAATGGAACTCAACCAGCAAGAAACTCAAGAAATATAGCATGTTACTCTATGGTCGAAAGAATAACATTACTGGTCTCTATATCAAAAAATACAAGTTTGGTTGATGGAACTTCTAGATACAACTGAAATATAATATACAAGGTATAATGATGGGTAAGATACAATAAACCCACCTACTAGCAAGTCACCCGAAAAGAAACCGTGCCCGCAAAGCCGTAATGAAATCCGTACGGCAACACCTGCAAGAAACTGGGGCACAACGGGGGTGAGTTGCCAACTCGTGAGTAGAAAAAGATCTACGAACAGAAAATCGCATGAATAACGCAACCTAGGTCAATGATCATAATATATCCTCAAATATATGAATAACATGCAGCCTATAACAATGGCTAGGGTAATATCTAACCCGAGTGTGATCTCATGTGCCCGTGTCAGTGCCTCAGGTAGCAATATATCATATGAATGAGGTATGAATGCATGAAAACAGAATACATGTAAATGAAGAAACTGTTTTCATAAATTAGTGAGATTTCCTTTGTATTTTTAAAATGAGGTATCATAAATGAAATCAGCATCAACAGTGTCTAGCATCGACACAAAACATAAATCTCAATGTCTCAAAACCTCAGGCTCCGGCCATCCGGACTGGCCTGTATCATCAAATCTCAGTACCTCAATATCTCGAAATCTCAATGTCTCAATCTCAATATCTAGGTCGCCGTCAGTCCAGACCGGCCCCTACCATCCATCTCAAGACCACGACGGTATCCTCCGGATATCCGACGCGTCGGGTAAAATCACCGGTAGGTAGTCTCCCCCTGCCAGGCTCATCGTCATCACTACGAGCTTCTTGCCCCGGGGTACCTTACCGGGTCCACCATGTACCCGAAACGGTTCATCCAACTCCTCGAATCGGGTCTCCAAATCTATCAGCAAACTCATGGTGGACGACTCATACATCATGGGAAAAACCGCGCTTTTTATTTAAAAAGAGAAAGAAGAAGTTTGTATATGTTTTGCGGTTTTCCCCAAATCCAGAAAATCTCATGGAAATCAAAATCCAAAACCTCAATAGCACGTAAAAAGTGAATATATGCATGAGAATCCATGAATGCGGCATAACAATGAATAACAGTATGCATGAGGTAGCAGGTAATAACTATAATGTCTAAACTAACATATAAGGCAAGTACACTAATATCATGTCTAAACTATTAGCTAACAGGCTATGTCAAGCAATAATATTTTCTAAGGTGTACGTGACATGGCAATTACCGATGAAGATATGTGTGAGCCGGCAAGTAAGTGTACGTGGTACATACGCATCATCGGTAATGGTGCTGGTGTCCTAACCACAAGATATCAACAGTAGAATGTGAAGCATAATATAAGCATGTGATGCGGAGCAAACAACAATAATGAGCGGGAGCTGAATACTAGACGCAACGATAATTAATCTGTTTTAACCTAATATAAGTCCTACAATGGTGCCTTTTGAAATAACACGAATCCTGGGGTTTTGAAAATAGGGGCTACGGTGTTTTTAAGAAAAGATACGTTTTTTGAAATATCCGTAGGATCCCTTAGGCTGTCTTTAAAAATACGCACGATTCGTAAGCTTTGAAATAGGTAGGAACCGAATCTAATCTAACAACTAACTAAACTAAAGGGCTACGCTATAAGCTAGAATACAGGTAAGGAAACCGCCTAACATCTGAGTCGATACATATACATACCTGTATATATATTAGTCGGTGATCCCGCCTCAATAATATCATATCCGATACCATATCTATAATCAGACATCCCAAGTCAAGAGTGCGGATCAATCATCAAGATATAGCTCGTACGTAAATCCGTCGTACGGCATCCCCAAATCTGGGTACGGGTCAATATCATATTCCTCACACTATTCCTCTGGTATCCTCTTTATCCAAGATCATAGTCTAGGGTACTGACCTATGTCTAGTACAATACTAATATCCTCAATATACTCATGATCTGACTGCTGATCGACAATCTCGTACAAACCGATATCGTCGGCACATATCATCATCAAGGGGTATACATCGCCCGATACGGCCTAATATCAATATCCTAGCATATTATGCCTCATATCACGATCACATGTCGACCATTTATTTATAACACTATTCACCCGTATCGCCGCCGCAAGATCCGCTATAACACCAGGACTTACCTTAAGTACGAATCCTGCCATATCACCGAGATCACAACCACAAACAAATCTCATCGACTCAGCTCAATCCCAAGTATCCTCCTCAAATCCGTATGTGAACACATAGTCCCATACCCATGTGAACATATAAATATATTCCCATACACGCACATATGAAATAAGGAATGTATGCAAGTATGTATATGTGTGTATGTGTAAGTGTAGTGCACCCACTACCTAAGGTTTCGTAACCATGCACCAATCCAACACCAATATCCATCTAAAATCATCAATAATAAATCCTAACAACATATCATAAATTGTTGGTGTGTATATGCATCCGTATACATCACCACGGACTGCGGGGGTGCTATACGCCATCCACCCGACTTCTCCCCGTAGATATAAATCTACTCACCTGGTCCTCGCTAGCCGGTACCGACGTCGCCACACGCTTGCTTGTCGTCTCGAAGTCCACATGGGGGTACCTACATATCATAACGCACCATATCGCATTAAAACTAAATTCGAAATCGAAACGGCATACGAAAATCAAATCGGCACGCGTATCACGCATAGGTCCAAACCTATCGCCTACGCATGCAAGAATAGTCAAACCAACCCTCGATGTCGATGTACAAACGTCAAACTATCGAGAAAAATCCAATCACACTCATTTGCACATTCACGAACACTAATTTTAATATAAACTAGGTTAAAACTCACAAAAACCTCAATTTTGCTTAAAAAGTCATTTTTCCGAAAATCTAGCAAGCACAATTCGCCGTTTTTGTACAAAACAGGATGTTTAAATGAATGTAGCGGCCAATATATTTATTAAATATCTTAAATAAGTCGTATAAACAATTTCCGGAATTTAATCTCATTAAATTCCAAAAATCCTAATATTCTAGTTTACCAAAAATACCCTTTTTAACAATTTCAAAGCAAAATGCACAAACTACAATCTAGCTTAGAATTGCATGATCCAAAGCATTAAACCACACTTAATAAAGTTAATGAAGCCAAGAAAAACCTAATCACATTTTTAATCCCAAGCATTTAACAAATTTCAAAAACCTAGTAAGCAAATTAGCAAAATAACAAAATTTTTAAAGCTAGCCATTAGCACTAGCTACTAAACTATTAACATGACAACAAAGCCTAATTATAACACAACCATATAACAATTTTATAAACCCTAACTTGCATTCAATTTCACAACTTGAATTCCAAAACTTGCAATTAAACTCACATATCCAAATAACACTTAATTAAATTAGCTTAAGAAATTAGTAACAATTTAAGCAACAAAAAGTTTTAGAATTATACCCAAAAATATATGAAGGTCCACAAGACTCCATGGCCTCCCAAAATGCTCTCTTTTCACAAGGATCCATGCTAAACGGGCTAAGCTAAAATGGGAAGGACTTTGATTTTGATTTTGTGGGATTTTTGGTGGATTTTTGATGCAATTTTTCATGAAGTTTTGAAGGGAAAAGAGAGGGGAAAATAGAGGGGGGGGCTGTGGGGAGAAGGAATTTTCGGCCAGAAAAGTGGGTGGGGGAGAGAGAGGGAGGTGAGGAAAATGGGGGGAACAAGGTCAAGGTCAAACAAAGTCAAAAGTCTAACTACTTCACTCATTTTCTTTTCTTTTCTTTCATTTCTTTTTCCTTGAAAATCAAGTGGGGAAAAATATGGTGGGTGCTGAATTCAGCCATGGGGAGGAGTAAGTGGGGGTGTGTGGGTGTGGGCACGGGTGTGGGGTGATGAAAAATGATAAATACAATACCCCAAACATCCATTTACGCTAAAAAAAAGCATTTTTTCTTCAATAATTTCTAAACCATTTTGGCAAATGATTTCGTTCCAAAAACCACATGATAAATTTTTATTTAATGTTTTATGATGCACAAAATTTGTTTCAACTCATTCCAATTTGTAATTTTCCCCAATTAAATGTATTAGTGACGGCTTAAAATAATAATAAAATAATATTTTTTTCAGAAAATTTGAAATTTCACCAGCGGCTCAATAAACACCAAATAATAGCAATTACATAGCTAGAATATGTATATTTAATTTTTATAATAAGATATTTGTATTTTGACTTTTTACAGAAAACCCCCTCATTTTACCGATTTTCCGAAATTTCACCGAAACGATTTTCAAAACGCTACAGCGAAACACACAAAAAACCACTAAAGCCTTAACTAAAATTGTTGTTTCGGACCAACCGCCAAAACTAAAACCCGATTAAAACAAAATCCGCAATCATACATCCTAAATGTCGTAGTAGATGCTAATAATATCATCAAGATATCACAAATAAATCACCACAATATTCTATAAAAAACCTAGTAAGCACAAAACCTACAAATTTGGTGCAAACATCGTCGCTTTGCGATAAAAGACAACCATCAAGAAAAATAACCCAAGTTAAACCATTAGATAGCCACTACAATTAAATTAACACAATTACCATGCTTCAAAACCCATTTTCCATAGACAAACCCTTTCTTGAATTTATAACGTAGCAATTCCAAGTCAAACCATACATGAAAAATACTGAATTAACACTAATTTAAAGTCCAAATAGCAAGTTAACCTCTTGGATTAGGTTAGCATAACAACTAGATACCAAAATAAATTTAATTAACCTAATAATGGTTTCTAAAATCTTAGCTCAAATCAAACCACTCACTTTAAAAACCTAGACTAGAAATTAGCAACAAAATTAACACTTCAAGTTCTAATTTAGCACACTTAACTACAAATTAACTAAAGATTGAAATTTATACCTCATAAGTTCAAACCCTAGGTTGCTCTAGCCTCTCAAGATGCCATCTTTCTCCTTGTTTTAAACCAATTTGTGTGTGAGAAGAGATGGATTAAGGGTTTGCTTTGGATTTGTGAAGGAAATTTTGGATTTTGATGGCTTTTGAGATGAGTTTTGAAGGAAAAAAAAGAGAAGGGAAATTGGGGACAGCAGTAGCATGGGTCTTGGCCAGGGAGGGAAGTGGGGAGTTGAGAGGGAATGGTGAAAAAATTTCCAAGTCAAAGCTCCACCATATTACCATAATACCCCCATCCAAAATAATACAATAAAAACCTATATTTAAATCATTTAAATCAGTCAAAGAAGCAAAAGAATGGAAGGGAAATGGGCTGCTGTCAAGGTGGGGCCGTCCATGATGGAGTGAGGAATGAGTGTGAGAGATTTCAAAAAAAATCCATGAAAAAAGACCCCCCACAATATCATATTTGCAAGTTTTAGTTCAATTAATTAAAATTTTAGTTTCTTTCGATTATAACTAATAAGAACTTGAAATAAAATACTAAAAATTTATATTACTAACTAGATTTTAGTCGTCATGGTTCTATAGATTAAAATTAGCCCATTCAAATTTGTATTTATCGCTAATTTAATCTATTTTTAACAGCTTAAAATAAAATTAAAAATAGGGAAATAGGGAAAAAATTTAAATGACCAGAAATACATAAGTAACTCATTAGCTACTAAAAACTAGCAATTACCTATCCAAATTAGCTATAATTAGGCCTATACAGCAAAATAACAATAATGACGATTTATGGAAAAATACTAAATATTTAACGATTTTCGGGAAAACACCAAAACGACTTTTCAAGACGTTACAATCTTCCCCCCTTAAAGAAATTCGGTCCCCGAATTTAAAAATCTAGCTACGCATACCTTCAAAGAGATGGGGATGTTTCTTCCTCATCTCGTCCTCGGTCTCCCAGGTGACCTCCTCGCTTCTCGGGCCACGCCAAAGGACCTTGACGGTCGGGACAACGTTCGATCTCAATTTCTTCACCTTCCGATCCAGGATGATCACCGGCTGCTCTGCAAAAGAAAGGTCGCAGTCTAGCAGACTGTCGGGTGCTGAATCGCATGAGAAGGATCGTGAAGGTACTTGCGGAGCATCGAAACATGTAAGACGGGGTGAACATCAGGAAAGCTGGGTAGAAGAGCCAAACGATACGTAACTGCGCCGACACGCTCGAGGATCTCGAAGGGACCCACAAATCTAGGACTAAGCTTTCCTTTTCGCCCAAATCGTATCACGCCCTTCATCGGAGAGACCCTCTGAAAAACATGATCGCCAACTGCGAACTATAGTCTGTGACGACGTCTGTCCGCATACGATTTCTGCCTGCTCTGGGCCGCTCTCATCCGGTCTCGAATCAACTGTATCTTCTCGGTCATCTCCTCAACAATCTGCAGCCCCAAAATACTGCTCTCGTTGAGCCCTGTCCAACAGACGGGCGATCTGCATCTCCTCCCATACAATGCCTCGAAAGGTGCCATCCGAATAGTATCCTGGAAGCTGTTGTTGTAAGATAACTCCACTAAGGGTAATTGATGATCCCAGGTACCTCCGAAGTCTAAACCGCACGCTCAGAACATGTCCTAAAGAGTCTGAATAGTCCGCTCTGACTGGCCGTCGGTCTGCGGATGAAATGCTGTGCTGAAACTCAAACGGGTGCCCAACGCCTCCTGAAGTCTCTGCCATAGTCGGCTGGTAAACTGGGTGCCTCGGTCTGACACAATACACGTCGGGATGCCATGAAATTGTACGATCTCGTCGATGTAAATCTGGGCATACTGAGCAAATCCGAAAGTGGTCTTCACGAGCAGGAAGTGAGCCGCTTTCTTCAAACGATCCACGATCACCCAAATGGAGTCATAGCCTCGACTGGTCCTGGGTAGACCCACAATGAAGTCCATAGAAATCTGCTTCCATTTCCACTCCGGAATGGGCAAAGGCTGCAACTCTCCCACGCGCCTCTGGTGCTCGGCCTTGACTTGCTGACAAGTCAGGCATCTCGACATGAAATCAGTGACGTCCCTCTTCATTCCGTCCCACCAGTAAACATCTCGCAAATCGTGGTACATCTTGGTGGAACCGGGATGAACGCCTCCACAAGAATCTCACGCCGCAGTCCCTCAGAATCTGGTACGCATAATCGAGTCCCAAATCGTAGTATTCCCTGATCATCGATCACGAACTCGGAAACTCTGCCCTACCGAACTTGCTCTATAATCTCTTAAAGACGGTCATCACTAGGCTGTGCCTCTCGAATACGGTCAAGCAACTGCTAACGTGCATGAACATGCGCAAGCTGTCCCTCTGTCGGAGTGAACTCAAACTCCACTCGGCTGTCGTATAGAATCTGCGAATCTGCTAATGACTGCCTCTGTACGGTGCTCAAACAAGATAAACTACCTCCGGGCATCCTATTTAAAGCATCAGCCACTATGTTCGCCTTGCCCGGATGGTAAAGGATCTCGCAATCATAATCTTTCACCAGCTCCATCCAACGGCGTTGTCTCAGATTCAGGTCTTGTTGCTGAAATATGTACTTCAAGCTCTTGTGGTCCATAAATATCTGGCATGACTCGCCGTATAGGTAATGTCTCCAGATCTTGAGTGCAAACACCACTGCAGCCATCTCTAAATCATGCGTAGGATAGTTCCGTTCATGTGTCTTCAGCTGACGAGAAGCATACACAATAACCCTATCATGCTGCATCAACACGCAACCTAATCCCACTCAACAAGCGTCGCAATAAACCACGAATCCGCCCAATCCCGAAGGTAATGACAACACTGGTGCAGTAGTCAGACCAGTCTTCAACTGCTGGAAGCTATGCTCGCACGCCTTGGTCTAATCAAATGGAACTTCCTTCCGGGACAACCCGGTCAATGGTGCAGCAATTCGGGAGAAGTCCTGAACAAATCACCGGTAGTAGCTAGCCAGGCCTAGGAAACTGCGGATCTCCATAACTGATGTCGGTCTGGGCCAATGCTTAACGGCCTCGATCTTCTTTGGGTCCACACATATGCCATCTCTCGTAATCATGTGACCCAAGAAATCAACGCCGTTGAGCCAAAATGCACACTTGGAAAATTTCGCGAACAGCTTGTGCTCCCTCAAAGTCTGCAACGTGATCCTCAGGTGCTGCTCGTTCTCCTCTCGGCTTTGGGAATACACCAAAATGTCGTCAATAAACACGATGATGAACAGATCTAGATACGGCCTGAAAATGCGGTTCATCAAACCCATAAACGCGGCTGGTGCATTGGTGAGTCCGAACGACATCACCAAAAACTCATAGTGCTCGTAATGTGTGCGAAAAGCTGTCCTCGGAATATCCTCCTGCCGCACCCGCAACTGATGGTAACCCGATCACAAGTCAATCCTCGAAAAGTATCCCGCACCCTGAAGCTGGTCAAACAAATCATCGATACATGGTAAGGGATATCTGTTCCGTACGGTAACCCTGTTCAGCTGGCGGTAATCAATGCACAAGCGCAAACTGCCGTCCTTCTTCTTGACGAACAGGACAGGTGCACCCCACGGAGACACACTAGGTCGAATAAGCCCTTTATCTAACAAATCCTGCAACTGATCCTTCAGCTCTCTAAGCTCTGCCGGGGCCATCTGATAAAGCGATATGGAAATAGGCCCCGAGCCGGGAATCAAATCGATGCAGAACTCAACATCGCGCTCAGGCGGTAACCCAGGCAGCTCATTCGGGAAAACATCAAGGAACTCACTAACAATCGGGACCCGATCCAAAGGAACCTCTGCAACTAGAGTATCACAAACGTAAGCTAAGAATCCCTGACATCCCTTCCGCAATAGCTGACCGGCGTGAAGAGAAGAAATCAAGCTGGGAAGGGTGACGCTGCGGTCTCCCTGAATAACAAGGACTGGCTCTCCCGGAAAGCTAAATCTGACTGCCTTCTCACGGCAGTCCATAGAAGCATAACAAGTGGCCAGCCAGTCCATGCCCAGAAGCACATCAAAGTCCAACATATCGAGAAGAATCAAATCAACCGACGAATCCCTCTCCCCGATACGAACAGAACACAATCGAAACACAAAGCGAGCGACAAACGACTCGCCTATCAGAGTGATAACAACAAGTGGCTGATTTAACGACGATGACTCACGACCCAACATCGGTGCAAAGTTTGTAAATACATACGAATGTGTGGAACCTGGGTCGAATAATACTCGCGCGTCGAAAGAACATACTGGAAAGGTACCTGTCACAACGGCATTGGATGCCTGCGCATCCTGCGGAGTCAAAGCGAACACTTGGGCCTGTCCCCCACCAATAGCTGGCTGATCTCGGCCTCGGTCTCTGCCTCCTCGTCCTCTCTGAACAGGACCGCCGTGCCCACGGCCTCTGGGGGCGGCCAACTGACGTGGAGCACCATCGGGGGCATGACGTAGAGATCTCTGAGGAGGTGGTGAAGGTGGTGAGGTCACGTATGGAACTGTCGCCGCTCCCTGTCGTCTTACCGGACAGTCTCTGATACGATGGTGCGGACTCCCGCACCTAAAACATCCTGGCGACGTCTGCTGTCCCTGCGGATAAAAACCAAATAGCTGACCCCGTCCAACTCCTCTACCGACACCATCTCTCGGATAGAATCTGGCACGATGCCTCTGAGCTAGCATATCGGTACTAATCCTCTTCGGCCCAGAAACGGCCGAAGTCTCTGAAATGTGCGCCTCCATCTGTAATGCCGTGTCCATAACAACTGCATAAGTGTCAAAGTGCTGGACGCCGATGGCAAGAAATAACTGTGTGTCGAGTCCCTACACAAACATCTTTACCATCTTCTCTTCAATATCAACCAAGTACGGAGCATACCGGGACAACTGAGTAAACTGGATATCATACTCGGACACTGTCATCCCTGGAGTCTTGATTAAAGCCTCAAAACTATGAGCTCTAGCATTACGGACGCTCTCTGGAAGGAAATGGGCTAGAAATACTGCTGTGAACTCGGCCCAAGTCATAGGAGGTAGACCTGCAGCTCGACCTCTCCCGACTGACTCCCACCATGTCTGCGTAAGGCCCTCCAGACGGAAACTCGTAAGCTCCAACCATCTATCGTCGGAACATCTGAGCGAACGACAAATCCTAGCTAAATTGTCAAGGAATGTCTGCGGATCCTCCGCGTCATCGGTGCCGGTGAAGACTGGGGGTCTCAGTCTCATGAAATCCTGTAGTGATACTAGAATAGACACTTTGGTAGTAGGCGCGACTGTCTGGACAGCAGGTACTATCGTAGTCTGTTCTGTGGTAAGTACGTCCTCCGATCTCGGTGCATCACTGGCCGCTACTAAGGATCCCACCATTTGTCGTAACTCCTGCATACCCCTCATCATCTGTCGCAGCTCCTCTATACCAGACTCTAGCCTATCCATGCGTCCCGGGGAATGCGGATCAGTCTGTTCCTGAGGCATAGGTACGTCACCCTGCTCGGTCCTCGTCTCGGACGAGCCTGCTCGGATCTCATCTCGGGCGACAGCCCTCTGCGCTCTCGTAGCCTTCGGTGGCATAGTGGCTGGCACAGGAAACAGGATAATAAGAACAGTGTAATAGAATCATATGATACATGGAATTGAAGAAGGAATTTCAAGCAAGTATATCCTAAAGTCACCTAGGCGGAGTACCGTATCGCAAGTATGCCGCGGACATACACACTCTATGTTACCCTGCTTAAGTCACTTACGCCATCTACCAAGGGTCATCCTACACTCAGAAAGGTAAAACCAATCGCTCTGATACCAACTTTGTCACGACCCGAAAGGTACGGAACGTGACTGGCACTTAAATTAAGAACGTCTTAAGGCGGACGTAATCTAAGTAAGCCAAAGCCTAGAAATCAAAACCCAATAAGCAGTAGAGTGAAGGAAAACCAATTTATTAAAAGTGATTTTAATCAAATAAGTCACATCAAGCTTTTTAAAAGCAACATCTATTTTTCTGAAAATTTCGGCAGAGTATCCTTTGTAAATACTGGCCCCCAAACGGGTACAAAACAGAAATATATCAATAACATGAAATAAGGCATCCCCAAGTGGGAGCTAGCTCTTCGCCCCAAGGCGGTCACAAATCCCACGCAATATAAATCAGCAATGTGCAAAATAAGCAAAAGAAAGCACAAGTAATAAGCAACATGTCGGCTCAAGTGAGCGCGACCTAAAGAAACAATATACATGCCCACAAATCTCACTGTCTCGCCTCTAAGTCAATAAACAACAATACTGGTAGATGATACAGTAGATGGAGTACACTAGATACAATGAATATACAAGGTGGAAAAAAAATTAACACATAACCCACCTATGAGCTAAAATCCTCAAATCCACGCAAACGGAGGAAGTGCGTCTGCCGCAACAGTACTGACGGATCGGACCTGCAAAAAGTCTATGGCACAACGGAGGTGAGTTACCAACTCATGAGTAATACGTATCATCTATAAAGACTATCGTAAGTATGTGCGCAAAGTGTCACAATTCTACAATATTGCTATAGTATGAAGTACTAGCATGTATGCGACATGAGTGCAATGTAATACAAGATCTGAATATGCTGATATGAGGAAATCATTATTTTCATCTAAGGAAAATTTCTGTGAAATATCTGAGGAAATATCATATGAAATCAACAAAAATCTGTGCCCAACATCGGCACCTCAAATACATATCTCAATGTCCCGAAGTATCTGTATCCAATATCTCGGCCCCAGCCGTCCACCTGGTCTATCTCAAAATATCAATATCTCAACATCTCATGGCCATGGTTGGTATCCTCTGGATATCCGCCGCGCCAACAATCACCGGTAGGTAGTCCGCCCATGCCAGGCTCATTGTCTACTACTTGAATTTCTTGCCCCGGGGTACCTTACCGGGCCCACCATGTACCCGAGACGGTTCATCCAACTCCTCGAAACAGGTCTCAAAAACCAACAGAAAACTCATGGTGGACGACACAAATATCATGTCCCGAGAAAACCGCAACTTGCCATATTTAAAATGATATCAGTTTTATTAAATCTTTGCGGTTTCTCCAAAATCTCATAAATCTCAAATACTGAAATCCTCCAGAAGAAAGTACCATAAGTATGCATGTCAGTGATGATGAATGCCCATGGTATCAATAGTGCGAACTGCAATATATGACATAAAGACTATGTATGATCGAATGATGTAATGAGGTACATGCATATGACTAGCAATTCTACATGTTCCTCTTGCGGAATTTACTATATTAGCACTGGTTTATATGTCTTATATGGCGAAATTATTCTAAATTCCGTTTTAAACAAGTTATCTAGTGTTTGTGGCATAGCAATTACCAAGGCGTGTGTGTTCGCATGAATAGTGCTCGTGCAGCAGAAAACCCTGGTAATGGTGCAAGTGTCCTTTGAAATGAAGTTGCACAATTAAATATAATGAATTAGGCAAGCCAATTATTTACTGTGTCGCATATCTCATTTAATAGTTTCAATGGTTTCTATATGATGAATTTAACACAAATATGGATATACACGTCATGAAGTGCCGTAAAATAGGAAACTAAGAACTACATGCAAGAAGCTGGTATTACTGGAAATTCTAAATTATCGGGCGTCTCGCGCCATCCAAATGATTCTCCCCGTAGATGTATACATCTACTCACCGGAAATCCCCAGCTAGCTATGTCCAATCACCGCTTTCCCTTTTCGTGCCGCGTCCGAATTCTCCGCGACCGATCCTGAAATTTGCACCATACAAAACATAAGGTTTCATATCATGAAACGACGCAAATCACCAAACGAAAATATCAACGTTCACAAGCTAGGCACAACGTGCACAAGTTGCGCGGAACACACACAAAAACCAATAAAGCCTTAACTAAAATTGTCGTTTCGGACCAACCGCCAAAACTAAAACCCGATTAAACCAAAATCCGCAATCACACGTCCTAAATGTCGTTGGAGATGCTAATAATATCTTCAAGATATCACAAATAAATTACCACAATATTCTATAAAAAACTTAGTAAGCACAAAACTTGCAAATTTGGTGCAAACATCGTCGCTTTGCGACAAAAGACAACCATCAAGCAAAATCACCCAAGTTAAACCATTAGAAAGCCACTACAATTAAATTTACCCAATTACCATGCTTCAAAACCCATTTTCCATACACAAACCCTTTCTTGAATTTATAACCAAGCAATTCCAAATGAAACCATACATGAAAAATACTAAATTAACACTAATTTAAAGTCCAAAAAGCAAGTTAACCTCTTGGATTAGGTTAGCATAACAACTAGATAGCAAAATAAATTTAATTAACCTAATAATGGTTTCTAAAACCTTAGCTCAAATCAAACCACTCAATTTAAAAACCTAGACTAGAAATTAACAACAAAATTAACACTTCAAGTTCTAATTTAGCACACTTAACTACAAATCAACCAAAGATTGAAATTTATACCACATAAGCTCAAACCCTAGGTTGCTCTAGCCTCTCAAGATGCCATCTTTATCCTTGTTTTAAACCAATTTGGGTGTGAGAAGAGATGGATTAAGAGTTTGCTTTGGATTTGTGAAGGAAATTTTGGATTTTGAATGGCTTTTGAGATGAGTTTTGAAGGGAAAAAAAAAGATAAGGGAAATTGGGGACAGCAGCAACATGGGTCTCCGCCAGGGATGGAAGTGGGGAGTTGTGAGGGAATGGTGAAAAAATTTCCAAGTCAAAGCTCCCCCATATTACCATAATACCCCCATCCAAAGTAATATAATAAAAACCTATATTTAAATCATTTAAATGAGTCAAAGAAGCAAAAGAATGTAGGGGGAAATGGGCTGCTGTCAAGGTGGGGCCAGCCATGATGGAGTGAGGAATGAGTGTGAGAGATTTCAAAAAAAAATCCATGCAAAAAGACCCCCCACAATATCATATTTGCAAGTTTTACTTCAATTAATTAAAATTTTAATTTCCTTCGATTATAACTAATAAGAACTTAAATTAAAATGATAAAAATTTATATTACTAACTAGATTTTAGTTGTCATGGTTCTATAGATTAAAATTAGCCCATTCAAATTTGTATTTATCGCTAATTTAATATATTTTTAACAGCTTAAAATAATATTAAAAATAGGGAAATAGGGAAATTTTTTTAAATGACCAGAAATATATAAGTAACTCATTAGCTACTAAAAACTAGAAATTACCTATCCAAATTAGGTATAATTAGGCCTATACAGAAAAATAAAATAATGACGATTTACGAAAAAATACCAAATATTTACCGATTTTCGGGAAAACACCAAAACGACTTTTCAAGGCGTTACACATAGGCAACGTGTGTGCCTGACAGCAAAATCAGGTGCATCTGATATGCATGCAGAATCTTAATTTAGTGCATCTGGTGTGTACCAAAATCGTACCTCAAAACATGCGCTCAACACGCGCGAAAATCCAAATCAGGTGTAATAACTGTGCACAAATATGAATACCCAGTAGGTGCAATCATGGTGCACTAAAAAAAATATCATGGAACTCGGTCATCAAGACTAAATCATACGAATAGATTGCCCAAAATACCGAAATCCAAGGTGACGGATACGTGATAATCGAATCACAAAATCACAAATCATAAATACCGTCGTCGATATATCCTCCTTCAAAGTCGGGAAGGTGTCGGTGCATCCAATGTTAGCAGCGCAAGATATCTACTCGCCTCCTGCTCACGGTCTGGCATCATCTGTCTCTGGGCCCTTATCTTCTCTGTGGGTTACTAATCTCGCAATCCATCGGCTCATCGGCCCTGTCAGGTATGCTAACGGGGACGATTCCATCCCGGCACTTCTCTGGTCATCTCTCGGTCAATCCTCACGACCACTCGTAAAGCAGCACGTCATCGGCTTCGGCCTCTGGTCCTCTGACTACACATCACACATTTACTCCTGGGTGCAAACCTTATTGCAGCCGTATCCTGGAAGGAATCCTGCTCAAGGTCTCTTCCGATCTCTCCTATGCCGAACTGTACGGAGGCTGGTACTCTTGCATAATCTCTTCTCGTTCTATGAACATCTGCGTCCTCAGCACTGCATGTCCTCAGAAACTGGTCGCATCCCAACGCCTCTGTAGACATATCCAACCTTTAATCCTAATAAGGAGTGACAACAGCTCGTCAGCATCTCGCACAAACCTCTTGTCCCGCTTGTCTGTATCATCTTCCACTTCGACGTCATGTCTCTATCTGCGCACTGCAAATGTCCTCGGCTACGGTCCATCCGAAGTCTCTCACACGGACTCGAAATCACGAACTCGGTATCTTCATCACTATGTGGAAGATATCTAGCCGAACATGCCCTTAGGAACTCGTCCTTACCTGCGGAGGTATACTCCATACTCGTCCGTTCTTGATCAATTCACAACGCATCTGGGTGAGGTCCTCTATCCGAACCTGGTCAACTATCTCGTCGACGATGCCGAACTCTAACCTGCTGGGTGTTCGCAATATGACCACTCCCGGGTCCAAGTCATCTCGTATAGTATTCCAGAAAGGTCCTGTCGAAGGCTTTCTCAAATCTCGTTTCCGCCGAATTGCCCGGAAGTTACCACCCTTACTATATCTGTTTCTTGTTCCGGAATGGCTGCATAGTCATCGCGACTTCTTCTGGAAGGTATATCAATAATCAACGCCTCTGCATGCGTATCGCATCTCTGATGTCAGTGGAGTGGAACGTCATTTCGTCGAAATCTCGTGCGAACTCTTAACTCCACTCTGTTCTAATGTCGAATGATTCGGACTCGTCTTCTCGTGGCTGCATGGACTGCGCTCCAACGGCTAAACTCGTATCTGGAGTCTCCCAAGCAATGCATCCCATCACATGATATCCGAAAGATGTCGAACCATGCGATCGATTTGTCAAAACCTCATAATCCCCCAAGAGCTCAACATCTTAGGCACAGTTTAATAGTATCGAGTACATACCACAGCATTGGTGGTCCAGCCGTTGTTCATATCATAATTTTTGCATTATTATATTCCCCATTCTTATTCATTTTACAAATAAACAGGTTCGTTTCATCCATGTCTGCTACATAGTTGCAGGTTACAGGTTCTCGGAATAAAAACAGTGAAAATGATGAAAAGAAGATACAAAAGTGAGACTACGACTAACAAATGGAAGAATCTTTATCACGCCTACAGTTTGAAGAATAAACGAAGATCAATGAACAAGTTCACAAAGTACAAAGGCAGTGCAAGGTTCAAGACTTCGATATGAAGCAAACGGTAAAGTCTACGGCATTATTCACTGTGAAAATCTGGAAGAAAACTAGAAGACAAACTGAGAAACCAAGTGAAGAAACAAGAAGAAAAAGGAAACCAGACCAAACCCAGAAAAACCCAGCAAAAACACCCACTATATGGCCGCGGATCCACGGCCAAACATGGCTCTTGGCCGGGGTTCCGCGGCCATGATGGACACGTGTCGGTGCAATTTCGTGTCGGTGCGGCGGTGCATTGACTAGGCTTCTTAAAGACAAATTTGTAAATGCAGATATGTATCGAATGTAACCCTAGGGTTTCTATGATCTATAAATAGAAAAACTAAACCTCTTTTTGAGGTATGCCTGTTCTTGTGTCTCATTGTATTTATCAAAAATTCAGAATTCAATTCCTGTAAATATCGGAAGAGAGCATCAAATAAAAATTAGAGCAAGTTTTCTTTTTATTGCCCTAGTTAATTTTCTTTCTGCCATAGTATAACTTTTATTATCTGCCCTAGTAATTAGTTTATAACATGTTTATCAATTCCCTAAATGAGTGAGTAGTTCTTCACTTGTTAGGGTTAGGAAGAGGAAAGGTTTGAGAGATGAAAATCTCTCACCCCTTTTTTTGCCCATCACATATTTTTATAGGACTCCTTGCATACATGCACACACTGCTCCCTACGACATCCTACCCACGAGGTAGCGGTGATACCGTAGTATAAAAGACCGGTTGTGCATGTTTTCCATGGAGGTTAGGGTAAGAATTAAGAAAGGAAGGACAAGAACCAAAAGGGAGAAACATCGTTTCTCCCCGATGGTACTAATCCACTTTATTAATTATTACCAGTCTTCAGTTAGCTACCCGTACTCAATTAGAACAAATTGAGAATAAACAAAATCCATGTGGACCGACCCGTACTCACCAGTTAGCTACCAAGCGACGTCGTTCTTGATTGCGGTAAAAAAATTTTAATCACAACATCTCACATTAAATCAAATGGCGCCGTTGCCGGGGATGGCGTTGTTATTTTCTTTTTGTAATTTCGGGTTAATATAAAATTGAAAAATCATAAAAACTGAAAAATAAAAAAATATAAAAAATTTATCATCTTGTTATTTTGTGAAGGGTATTTTCGTTTGAATTGTGCAGGATGGAAGAACAAATTCAGATCTGGAAAAATCGAGAGATCAAAACAGAAAACAGCAGATCTGAACAATAGAGGAGAATCAGAACAGAGCAACAGTAGAAGTTTGGAGGCTTGATCCATTGTTTCCACCGCGTTTCCGCCGCGTTGACCTTCCATTGACCGCGGATCCGCCGCGGGTTGCTGACGTCAGCAACCCGAAACCCCTATGTAAGTATCTTTTCTTCTTCTCTGCAACCCCATTATCTCCTTTGTAAAAATTTCCTGCAGGGTTCTTTGCGCAAAAATTTCTCCCCTTCCCCAATAACTTGATCTTGTGCAGGATTTTTTGCACCGCGCTAAAAAAAATTTGTTTGCAAGCGTTTGAATGTGTTTACTGCTTTGTATATTTTAAATTGACTTTAAGTGGCTTTTACACCAATCCAGATTGGGTGAGGATTTCATTACCCTTCACAGGACCCCAAAAATTACATAAACCATATTGCATTGACCATTCAAGTTAATTAAAAAAGATTAGACTCGGCCCTAAGGACTTCGCGCTCAATAGGACAAAGTAATAGTTGTAGGTATCGACCGTTGATCCTAACCTGACTTTGTAGTGCCTAGGCTAGACAGGTAGGGAAAGGTAACTTTAAAAGGCCCGTCTCACGGTGATTCGTGAGCGGATCCCTCCTTTCTCCACTTATGCTTACCTGGCCACAATTGGCGGTGAAGAGGCGGTTTGAGGTCCTCACATCTTGCCCTTTGGAACAGTTAGGAGGTGTCTAGCTGACCTAGGTGACCCTAGATCTACGCTTGATTGTGCATTTGTGATTGATTGAACATGTGTCTAAGCCTTTTATTGAGTATCATTTTGCAAAAAGCTCCATAAAAAAACACAAAAAGAAAAAAAAATTTAAAAAAACTTGCAACTTGTCGCTAAGAAATCCGTGCACCCCATATTCTTTTTCTTCTCCTTCTTACATCATGGGTACCCCACCTCCCAAAACTCTTGTCGAACTTTGGTAACCTCATCCAAACATTGCTTCATACGCGAATTGTTTTGGTCGAATTACGGACGACCCCTCCATGCCCAAAAATTCTTTGAAAGATCGAATATAAGCGTCTAGGAGAAATAGTTCGACTTTGCAATACACTTTGTATCAACCATTTCAACCCTCACCACCTTCTTACGTTGATACTCCTTTTTCGAGTCCTGTTGTAACTCCGAAACCCATGTCTATAGCTGAACATATTGAACAATCTCGTCACCGATCTTTCACTCCTTTCAACACTTCTAGTTCTTGGGATCAACAAGTCCATTCACCTTTTAATCCAAATGTTGATCCTACTCCTGTCCAACCATTCAATTCCTACCAGTCCTACTCGACTTCCACATCTTTCCTAGACATTGCTTCTACACAGCCATTTGGGAGTTTCCAGAATCCAAACAATTTTGAAACTTTTACTGAAACCCCTTCACAGCCCATGTCTAGTCTAGAACAGTCGTTGGAAGCTTATATTGTAGCGACAAACCAACAGATAAGGAATTAGGATGCGTCCATTGCGACCCTTAATTCATCAAGACAGCCTAGTGAACCGGTAGCTAGTTTCCAACTAGCTCCAAATTTTCCAATGTATTATGAGGCAGTTGGACAGAGTGAGAATTTGGGTGCTGAGAATGAGTTCTACACACTTCCAAATCAAACCTACCCATCCTCAATTGAATCCCACAACTTCGGTTTTCAAACTAGTCTCCTAAATGATTCACCAGTTAAAAATAAAACGTGTAATGAGTTGTGAGACTTTGTAGTGTTTGATTTACCTGATTGTGAAGAGACCTTTTCGAGTGAACCCAAACCTAATTCTTCCGACATCTACACCTCCAATCTAGAACCTGAATTGATAAATATCCATGCTTTTGATGAGGTGTCCAAAAAAAATTGATTTTCACTTGATTGAGGATATTGACTCAGGGAATATTTTGGATGATGAACCTGCAGATTTGACTGAATTTTTCTCTCCAATTCATTATCCCGAGTCATTAAATGTTTATCCCGAACTTCATATGCGTCTTGATTTTGATGATAATTGCATGGATGGGATAACTTTTGAGGAGAATTATGAGGATAGTATTGTGGAGAGTATTGAGGATAATATTGAGGATGAACCAGTTTTGTTTGATGAGTCGGATTTTCCAATTCATCCTCCTGAACCTTTAACCGTTATACTTCCTAAATCACCCCCCTCTTTTCCATCGTTCCGACCATGCAAAATATCGCGCAGGAAGACTGTGAGCTTGAAAAATTTCTGTTCGATCACAGCAGTTTGGACGCCACTAGTGCGCTCCTCTTTGATTCTGACACAGTTCTCACAGCCGATAACGATTACGAGTGTTTCACTTTTTCGGACGATTTTGAAGACTCACCACCCGAGTTTGTGTCCTTTGAATTTTTAGATGAGTTAGTTGAACCATCAGACTCGGTTGTTTACAGTCATTTCGAACCATTGATGGAATCCTTCGAGTTCGAGACAGTTTACTTAGGTGAGAATAAGACTATCCCTAAATCACTCCCCTTCGTCCTTTCCATCGTTTCGACCGCGCAAGAATCCGTCGCGCTTCCATTTTCAATGGATGGTTTACCAAGTTCAACGTACCTATGTTTTCTCTCGAATCTTGAGGGATTTGACCCCATTTCTCGATGGGTTGATAGATTAGCACAATCTCTTTTAACAAATCGGTCATCACAATTTACACTAATTTATTCACTCGATTTACACACTCAAGTTCGTACTACACTTCTTTCTCTCTTTCGCCATTCTTCTCCTAATATACCGAGACCATATTCCACCTTTCTTCCCATACGATCTCATGTGTTTCTCATTTCATTCCTCTACACTCCATTCTTCCACCAACCCTACCATTATAACGATAAAATTTTTGAATGGTTGGTGCTAACTTTTGGCCTGTGTAAGGCCTTGTATAGTTGATTTTTCTCCTCCCTAACTCTGAACTTTAACGTTTAAACAGTGGAAACACTGTCTCACTTAAGGTTGGGGGGCTTTTTGCATATATATTTTGTTTTTTTTCACAATAAAAAAAATATAAAAAAATAAACAGGGGAGTGCCGACATTTTGACCCTCTTGGTGTAGCCTGACGGTGAGACCACTGTCAAGTTCATGTTTGGGGGTATGCTCGGTAAGCCTTCTTCCTTCGCATTCATATGTATATTTTTGCATTTGCATACTTATTTTAAAACCCATAAAAATTGAAAAATTTTAAATTATAAAAATTGAAAAATTCAATTTTGGCCATAATTGACTTGAGTTTGACAAAAATGTTAACTAGTTAGGAACAACTAGACCTTAGACTTAGTAAATTAAAAACCCTAAAAATAACCTTTCTTAAAATTTAACGGTAGAAAATATATGTCTTTGTAGTTTACTTAGAAATAGGCAAATTTTGAGTTCTCTTCTTGGGCTAAGTCAAAATAAAGGAAGAGTATTGATATTTTTATTAAAATATACGTCTGAAAAATAATTCTTAAGCTTAAGTCTAAATTCTGAAAATATATACCCTACAATTTGCACAAACAAAAACCTTTAAACTTGGAAAAGTAGAAGAGACCTTGAAATACTCTTGTCTAAAGTCCTTAGTACGAAGAAAAATAAATAACAATACAAGTGTGAATAAAGAGATAAAAAAAATAAACACTGGTTTTTGTAATTACTTAAGGCTGCATTAATAGAAAAAATATTTTGCGAGGGTGCTTTATCACCTAGTGCCTTAGACCAACTGGTTTGGGAGTCACTGCTAAAGCCTTAGGTGTAGGAATTACGCCTTAATGTGCAAACACATTTTGTAATCGGTTGTTAGTACCTCGAGAAGTATTAACGGTCGCATGAAGGATGTGTGAGCAATTTCATCTAAAAATTCACCAACTAAAAATACTTTGGACGATGGACAAAAGTATAAGAGCTTGAATTGAATTTCCAAGTGTAGGGGTGATATACACACACACGTAGGGGTATATGATTGGGGCTTAGATAAGAGATAGGAATGAAAAATAGGACTTATATCTTTAGTAGAGATGATAAAAATTCCTAAATTGAGATGGAACCCTAGAAGGAAAACTTAAAAGATACTAAAAGCTAAGTAAATCTACAAAACATTTATAATGTTAAGTTAAATGATAAGGAAGTGTGAAAAATATGGGTTGATAATTTCTGAGTTGAAGATAATAGAATTCCTTGTTGGAAAACCTAATTGGAGAATAAAAGTCAATAGGCCGAATTGATAGGATTTTGTGGGTAGTATCCGCAGAAAACCCTCAGGAGACAACACTCCTTCTACTAGGGACACCTAGAGGTTTAACGACTTGTTGCACGAGCTTAGTGCAATCGCGTTTCCCTGTGAAAGTGAGGCTAGGTCTTTTTCGAGAATAAAACTAGTTTTGCTCGAGGACAAGCAAAAGATAAGTTTGGGGGTATTTGTTCATATCATAATTTTGCATTATTATATTCCCCATTCTTATTCATTTTACAAATAAACAGGTGCGTTTGATCCATGTCTGCTACATAGTTGCAGGTTACAGGTTCTTGGAATAAAAACAGTGAAAATGATGAAAAGACGATACAAAAGTGAGACTACGACCAACAAATGGAAGAATCTTGATCACGCCTACAGTTTGAAGAATAAACGAAGATCAATGGACAAGTTCACAAAGTACAGAGGCAGCGCAAGGTTCAAGACTTCGACACGAAGCAAACGGTAAAGTCCACGACATTATTCACATTGAAAATCTGGAAGAAAACTAGAAGACAATCTGAGAAACCAAGTGAAGAAACAAGAAGAAAAAGGCAACCAAACCAAACCCAGAAAAACACAGCAAAACCACCCACTATATGGCCGCGAATCCGCGGCCAAACATGGCTCTTGGCCGCGGTTCCACGGCCATGATGGACACGTGTCGGTGCAATTTCGTGTCGGTGCGGCGATGCGTTGACTAGGCTTCTTAGGGGCAAATTTGTAAATGCAGATATGTATCGAATGTAACCCTAGGGTTTCTATGATCTATAAATAGAAACCCTAAACCTCTTTTTGAGGTATGCCTCTTCTTGTGCCGCATTGTATTTATCAAAAATTCAGAATTCAATTCCTGTAAATGTCGGAAGAGAGCATCAAATAAAAATTAGAGTAAGTTTTCTTTTTATTGACCTAGTTAATTTTCTTTCTGCCCTAGTATAACTTTTATAATCTGCCATAGTTAATTAGTTTATAACATGTTTATCAATTCCCTAAATGAGTGAGTAGTTCCTCACTTGTTAGGGTTAGGAATAGGGAAGGTTTGAGAGATGAAAATCTCTCACCCCTTTTTTTGCCCATCACATATTTTTATAGGACTCCATGCATACATGCACATACCGCTCCCTACGGCACCCTACCCACGAGGTAGCGGTGATACCGTAGTATAAAAGACCGGTTGTGCATGTTTTTCATGGAGGTTAGGGTAAGAATTAAGAAAGGAAGGACAAGAACCTAAAGGGAGAAACATCATTTCTCCCCGATGGTACTAATCCACTTTATTAATTATTACCATAGCACCTCATAAATCTTAATTAGGGCATAGAAAGCGGTGAGGAATATTGACTTTCCAAATTTAACCAAAACCTAACCCTAGCAAGGTTTTAATCCTAGTCTAGATCAAACTTAGTTTTTAGCGATAATCAATCCAACACCGTTTGGAATTAACTCGTTAGAACAAATTGAGAATACACAAAATCCCTGTGGACCGACCGGTAATCACCGGCTAGCTACCAAGCGACGCCGTTCTTGATTACGGTAAAAATATTTTGATCACAACATCTCACATTAAATCAGCCGTAGAAGGGCAAACCCAAGCCTCAGTAATGGCACCGCGGAACTTCCACAAACCCTAAGGTTCAAAGGCCTTCACACGGTCATTATGTCGAGTTAGGGTTTCATTCTTCTAGAGGGTCCATAGAATCGCTTACATGTCTTTTCGAATACTTTAAACTTGAAAATAGGTTCCTGACATTCGATCGTCTCTATCGACTCTCAACGAATCTGCGTGAAGTCGTCAGTAGCTGGAATCAATCTATCTGATGACCTCGCATCGGGGTAACCGAACGAACCACATGTCCTAGTCATTCCTCCATGGGTGACTAGCGACCTGTCAAGACCCGAAAGTACGGAATATGACCAGTACTTAGGCTACGAACGTCTCAAGGCGCACGTGCTCTAAGTAAGCCTAGCCCAGAAATCCAAACCAAGAAAAGTAGTGGAGTGAAGGAAAAACCATAGGTAAAACAACCTGTCTGCAATATAATATACAACGCCTAAAGGCGAGGATCACAACAGAAAGGAAACTCAACAGCAAAAATCCCAGAGAAATATAACGTGCGACTCTAAGGTCGAAAGAATAATCAACATAGGTCTCTATCTCAAATAAGTACATGTTTGGTTAATGGAACTTCTAGATACAACTGAATATAATATACAATGTATAATGATGGGTATGATACAAATAAACCCACCTACTAGCAAATCACCCGAAAGAAACAGTGCCGCAAGCCGTAATGAATCCCTGTACAGCAAACACCTGCAAGAACTGGGGCACAACGGGGGTGAGTTGCCAACTCGTGAATAGAAGAACATCTATGAATAGAAAATCGCATGTATGACGCAATCCTAGGACATACGATCAACATAAATAAACCTCAAATGAATAAGTCTGAAGCATGCTAAGGCGGCAATGTAACATCTATACATGTATGTAGTGCCAAGTACTTGCCAATGCCTCAGGTAATAACATGTCATAAATATGAGGTAAGTTTCCATAGAGTAATATGAATCAATGCCAGCTATAACATGAATCTAGTAGTATGTCGATGTCCTCCAACTAGGTAATCAATAGCTGTAAATCGGTGGATCCCGTCCACGTGTCACCCAATGACAACAAGCATCATGCATGTAAATATTGTAAAGTATATGCATGGAAATATGAGGATATAATCAAATCATGGAACCTGAGTGGCTAGCATCGACACTCGAAAACATCATGAACACCTGTGCCTAGCATCGGCACGTAAATCCTCATGTATCTCTGGCGCCGCACACCCTGATCGACCCTCATATCCATTTCATGACTCCAGTCGGTATCCCCCTGATAACCGATGGGTCCCAAATACTATCACCGATAGGTAGTACTCCCCTGCCGGGCTCACCGTCTAGCATATACGAGTCTTCTTGCCCCGGGGTACCTCACCGGGTCCACCATGTACCTGCAATCGGTACCTACCGCTCCTCGAATCGGGTATACTCACACAAGCTCTCTGGAACCGAAAAAATTCATGGTGGACGCACTGAAATATCATATCAAGGGTGACCGGACTTTTAAAACAATTACATATTTTCTTTTGAAATATCCACGGTCCCCAAATCCAGAAATATCATGGAAACAACATATCTCAATGCGTATAATCGAACATGATGTATGCGACATGTAGAGAAAGGTAAGCATATCAGTAAGTCATGCAACGTGGAATAGTAATGTGCGCATGTCGAGGGAAACCGCTCTTTTAAAATGAATCGGTTTTAAAGAATATCTTGCGGTTCCCAAATCTCTAATCAAGCCGGAATCATATATGTATGTGTACAGGTATAAGTGTACAATATGCTATGCAAGGATCATATCATGAATGCAACAGTACTACAGTGTAGTGGCATGGCAATTATCGATGATGAAGTGTGTGAGCCGGCAACAGTGTACGTGGAACATACGCATCATCGATAATGGTGCTGGTGTCCTAACAGCATGATGGTAATATCTCAATAAACACAAGTAATGCGAAGCAAATAATATGAATATGCGGAATCAAATAATCAACGCAATAGTGAAGAGTCTACATCAATATGTAAGTGTCATGCAGTTTTGCCTTTTTGAAATAAGACGAATCGGTGTTTTTGTAAAATAAGGGCTACGGTGTTTTTAAGAAAAGATGCCCCTTTTGAAATTATCCGTAGAGTCCCTTTTTGCTTGTTTTTAAAATATTCCCGATTCGTTAGTTTTAAAATAGGTATGACTCGGGTCAAGTCTAACATCTACTATACTAACTACTAATCTAACTATCAAGTCAAACGGGAGGGGTAAGAAAACCACCTAAGTCTGAGTCGATATATATAAATAAAGATAGTAGTCAGTGATCCCGCATCAATAGTATCGCATACGATACCGTAATCATCTGACACCCTCAAATCATGAGTGCGGATCAATCTTCAATATAAAGCTCGTACGGTAAATCGTCGTACGGCATCCCAATAACTGGGTGCGGGTCAATATCATAGTCACCACATCAATTATCTGGTATCCTTATCATTAAATCACATAATCTGGGGTACTGATCTAAGTCTAGTACGAACCGATACCATCTACATAAGTAGGAATACGTGTGCGAAAGACATGCGCAAAGGCCCGCTAGAAACCATATATCGTATCCCAAATACAACTCACATCACATCACCGATACCATGGCACTATGCCCAAACTCATCGACTCAAATCTAAAGTCCTCCAATATCCTCGTTTTCACAGTATGAACATAGCAAATAAGCACGTGTGTGCGTATGGGTGCAACTATTCTAGGGTTCGCGACTAGGAACTACACTAGTTACTTTTAACCCTAATCAATGCTTAGTACACCTACCACATCCTAAACAATCAAGTCACACATAAGCTATCATATATAAGTACAGTATATATGGTATACTAGACATCGGACCGCGGGGGTGCTATACGCCATCCACCCGACTTCTCCCCGTAGATATAAATCTACTCACCTTTTCTTATGTGTGCCGGTGCCGATATCGCCATTTGCATCTCCAACGCTTCGACGCCACGTGGGGGTACCTACAAGGATATCATACGCTAAAACACATAAAAACCATGTCGGAAGCCAAAATGGTGCATGCTACGCCCTTAGGTAAAAACCTGTGGCCTCACGTGCAAACACAGTCCATAACTCTCTGCCGTTGGCGTTCAAACGCCGCCCAACAGAAATGAATCATCGAATACCAAAATCTACACGAAAACAAGTCGTAAATCATGCACCAAGTCAAGAAAATCAACCCAGATTCTACCCTGGTTAGAACCAGTCAAAACTAGACATTCCAGGGGTCAAGTTTATAGGTAAAGGAGTCGTGCACGCAAAACGAGGCAGTTCCCTACTGCTCTGGCCGCAATTTGCTGCCAGAAGGGGTGAATCTGCGGCCATGAAGTTGGTCCAGGGGTTGGGGCTTTGGGTGTTGGCTTCTATCTACCTGCACGTCTCACTGCCAAGTCAATTTTATTTTAGGAGGTCCCGGGTTGTAGTAGATATCATAAAAATGTACTGCTCCATAAAGAAATCAATCCCGTAAAGTGCACATGAAAACCACGTGCATCTGGTGCGCACGGAAATCAAAATCCATACATGTGCCAAGCAGGTGCACAAAACGACATCAAGGTGCAACGAGTGTGAACACAACATCGGTCACAGGCAACGTGCGTGCCTGACAGCAAAATCAGGTGCATCTGATATGCACAAAAAATCCCGATTTAGTGCTTCTGGTGTGCACCAAATCTCATCTCATAATCTGCGCCCAACATGCGCTAAAAATCCAAATCCGGTGCATCCATCATGCACGAAATCACGAAATCCAATATCAAGCGCCGAACACGCGCAAATCCAATCAGGTGCGTAAGGTGCACAAGATAAATATCGAGTATCACCATCGAAATCGAAGTCCAGTGCATCCAAGTGAACAAAATACAAGTCACTGCACTACAAGCATATGTAAACTATACAGAGTGCAAAACCAAATCGGGTGCGTGCATACGCACAAAATTATCTCAAATGTCTAAAACCCATAAAATCACCAACATGTGAAACCAAGGCACAAAAACGATATCAAGTGCAACAACTGTGCAAAATCGTAAATACTCAATAGGTGCAACCAAGGTGCATGAAAACAAATGTCATGAAACTCAATCATCAAGACTAAATCATGCAAACCGAACGTCCAAAATACCGAAATCCAAGATGACGGATGCGTGATAATCGAATCACTAAATCACAAATCATAAATACCGTCGTCGGTAGTCCCTCCTTCGAAATCGAGAAGGTGCCGGTGCATCCAATGCTAGCAGTGCAAGATATTCACTTGCCTCTTGCTCATGGTCTGGCGTCCTCTGTCTCTGTGCCCTTATCTTCTCTGTGGATTTACCAATCTCTTCATCCATCGGCTCATCGGCCCAGTCAGGTGTGCTAACGGAAACGATTCCGTTCTGGCACTCCTCTGGTCATCTCTCGGTCAACGACTACTCGTAAAGCACCATCTCACTGGCATCTGCCTCTGGCTCTCTGAATGCACATCAAACATCTGTTCTTGGTGCAGCTATCACTGCAGCTGTGTCCTGAAAGGAATCCTGCTCAGGGTCTCTTCCGATCTTGCCTATGCCGTACTGTATGGAGGCTGGTACTCTTACATACTCTTTTCTCGTTTCCTGGACATCTGCGTGTTCCGCACACATGTCCTTAGAAACTGGCCATATCCCAACGCCTCTGTAAGCATATAGGGCTCTATTCTCGACGGAAGGTAATGACAGCTCGTCAGCTTCTCGCACGAACCACATGTCCCGCTTGTCTCTATCGTCGCCCACTATGACGTCACGCCATGCTATCTACGCACTGCACTGTTCTCGGCCACGGTCACTCCGAAGTCTCTCGCACGGACTTGAAATCGCGTACTCTATAGCTTCATCATTCTGTAGAAGAAGTCTGGCCGAATAGGTTCTCGGGAATGCGTCCCAACCATCGGAGGAATACTCAATACTCGTCCGTCCTCGATCAACTCACTACACATCTGGGTGAGGTCCTATATCCGAACCTGGTCAACTATCTCGTCGACAATGCAGAACCCTGGCCTGCTGGACTGCGCTCCAATGGCTATGCTCGTATCTGGAGTCTCCCAAGCAATGTGTCCCAACACATGATATCCGAAAGATGTCGAATCATCCGATCGACTTGTCAGAACCACATAATCCCCCAAGAGCTCAACATCTTGGGTACAGTTTAACAGTATTAAGTACATACCACAGTATCGGTGGTCCAGCAGTAGAAGGGCAAACCCAAGCCTCACTAATGGCGCCGCAGAACTGCCGTAAACCCTAAGGTTCAAAGGCTTTCACACGGTCATTAAGTCGAGTTAGGGTTTCATTCTTCTAGAGGGTCCATAGAATTGCCTGCACGTCCTTCCGAATACTTTAAACTTGGAATAGTAGGTTCCTGACATTCGATCGTCTTTGTCGACTCTCGACGTCTCCGCGTGAAGTCGTCTCAGCTGGAATCAATCTATTTGATGACCTCGCATCGGGGTAGCGAACGATCCACGTGTCCTAGTCATTCATCCTCGGTGACTAGCGGCCTTCTAATATCTCTTAGTACAACCCGTACTGCAATGACTCCAACATCTGGGGCCATATCTCGTCGTTCGCAGTGACAACTGGCTCCTTCGTCTGTACGTTGATCAACGCCTCAATCCTCCAGGAAAGGTAATACATTGGCGGTCATTTCTAAATCAGACTGCTCTAGATCTGAGTAAGACTCCCCACATCTGAAATCTTCAGCTTACTGGGCCTGCTCCGGTGCCAAAAATCGGACGAACCACCTTCGTCCCTCAATCGGGTAGACTAGCTATCATCTGTCTCGTATCTGCCTGGAAGCTCTGGCGATCTCAGCTCGTAAGCTCCGGAAGCGACATCCTATCAATCTCAGCAATAGCTGGCTCATCTTCCTGCACGGTAGGCGGCATCATAATTTCTGAGGTAAGCTGTACATCGACAGTCCTCTCTCAACTGGCAGCTCTAACAATGGCCCGATCATCCGGTGTAAACCAAGAGCTCTCCTCCACAAGAGGGCACAATCAACAATACTAACTCGAGACGTTCCCATGACACCAGGAAACACAATCAAAAAGACACATCTCTACCATCGTGTTTCGCCGGAATATGCCCCGGTCAGTCCTCGTTCGCAACGAGCTCATGCTGACCGCAACTCTAGCCGTAGCTCTCTCTGCCCGTAATCGTGGCAGTAAACCATAACGGGTACCGATGAGGCTAGATCAGGAATGAATATGATACTGAACAAGGAAATATACATCCTAAGGCTTCTTAAGTGGAGTGGCGTGTCGTAAATATGCCGCGGACATACCCACGGTACGTCACTCTACTTTAGTCACCTATTCCATCAACCAAGGGTCATCCTACGCTCCGAAGGTAAAACCTAACGCTCTGATACCAACATTGCCACGACCCGAAAGTACGGAACATGACCGACACTTAGGCTACGAACGTCTCAAGGCGCACGTGCTCTAAGTAAGCCGAGCCCAGAAATCCAAACCAAGAAAAGTAGTGGAGTGAAGGAAAAACCATAGGTAAAACAACCAGTCTGCAATATAATATACAACGCCTAAAGGCGAGGATCACAACAGAAAGGAAACTCAACAGTAAGAATCCCAGAGAAATATAACGTGCGACTCTGAGGTCGAAAGAATAATCAACACTGGTCTCTATCTCAAATAAGTACATGTTTGGTTGATGGAACTTCTAGATACAACAGAATATAATATACAATGTATAATGATGGGTATGATACAAATAAACCCACCTACTAGCAAATCACCCGAAAGAAACAGTGCCGCAAGCCGTAATGAATCCCTGTACGGCAAACACCTGCAAGAACTGGGGCACAACGGGGGTGAGTTGCCAACTCGTGAATAGAAGAACATCTATGAATAGAAAATCGCATGTATGACGCAATCCTAGGTCATACGATCAACATAAATAAACCTCAAATGAATAAGTCTGAAGCATGCTAAGGTGGCAATGAAACATCTATACATGTATGTAGTGCCAAGTACTTGCCAATGCCTCAGGTAATAACATGTCATAAATATGAGGTAAGTCTGCATAGAGTAATATGAATCAATGCCAGCTATAACATGAATCTAGTAGTATGTGGATGTCCTCCAACTAGGTAATCAATAGCTGTAAATCGGTGGATCCCGTCCACGTGTCACCCAATGACAACAAGCATCATGCATGTAAATATCGTAAAGCATATGCATGGAAATATGAGGATATAATCAAATCATGGAACCTGAGTTCCTAGCATCGACACCCGAAAACAACAAGAACACCTGTGCCTAGCATCGACACGTAAATCCTCATGTATCTCCGGCGCCGCACACCTTGGTCGGCCCTCATATCCATCTCATGACTCCAGTCGGTATCCCCCTGATAACCGATGGGTCCCAAATACTATCACCGGTAGGTAGTACTCCCCTGCCGGGCTCACCGTCTAGCATATACGAGTCTTCTTTCCCCGGGGTACCTCACCGGGTCCACCATGTACCCGCAATCGGTGCCTACCGCTCCTCGAATCGGGTATACTCACACAAGCTCTCTGGAACCGTGAAAACTCATGGTGGACGCACTAAAATATCATATCAAGGGTGACCGGACTTTTAAAACAATTACATATTTTCTTTTGAAATATCCACGGTCCCCAAATCCAGAAATATCATGGAAACAACATATCTCAATGCGTATAATAGAACATGATGTATGCGACATGTAGAGAAAGGTAAGCATATCAGTAAGTCATGCAATGTGGAATAGTAATGTGCGCATGTCGAGGGAAACCGCTCTTTTAAAATGAATCGGTTTTAAAGAATATATTGCGGTTCCTAAATCTTTAATCAAGCCAGAATCATATATGTATGTGTACAGGTATAAGTGTACAATATGCCATGCAAGGATCATATCATGAATGCAACAGTACTACAGTGTAGTGGCATGGCAATTATCGATGATGAAGTGTGTGAGCCGGCAACAGTGTACGTGGAATATACGCATCATCGATAATGGTGCTGGTGTCCTAACAGCATGATGGTAATATCTCAATAAACACAAGTAATGCGAAGCAAATAATATGAATATGCGGAATCAAGTAATCAACGCAATAGTGAAGAGTCTACATCAATATGTAAGTGTCATGCAGTTTTGCCTTTTTAAAATAAGACGAATCGGGGTATTTATAAAATAAGGGCTACGGTGTTTTTAAGAAAAGATGCTCCTTTTGAAATTATCCGTAGAGTCCCTTTTTGCCTGTCTTTAAAATACTCCCGATTCGTTAGTTTTAAAATAGGTATGACTCGGGTCAAGTCTAACATCTACTATACTAACTACTAATCTAACTATCAAGTCAAACGGGAAGGGTAAGAAAACCACCTAAGTCTGAGTCGATATATATAAATAAAGATAGTAGTCGGTGATCCCGCATCAATAGTATGGCATACGATACCGTAATCATCTGACACCCTCAAGTCATGAGTGCGGATCAATATTCAATATAAAGCTCGTACGGTAAATCGTCGTACGGCATCCCAATAACTGGGTGTGGGTCAATATCACAGTCACCACATCAATTATCTGGTATCTTTATCATCAAATCACATAATCTTGGGTACTGATCTAAGTCTAGTACGAATCGATACCATCTACATAAGTAGGAATGCGTGTGCGAAAGACACGCGCAAAGGCCCGCTAGAAATCATATATCGTATCCCAAATACGAATCACATCACATCACCGATACTATGGCACCATGCCCAAACTCATCGACTCACATCCAAAGTCCTCCAATATCCTCATCTTCACAGTATGAACATAGCAAATAAGCACGTGTGTGCGTGTGGGTGCAACTATTCTAGGGTTCGCGACTAGGAACTACACTAGTTACTTTTAACCCTAATCAATGCTTAGTACACCTACCACATCCTAAACAATCAAGTCACACATAAGCTATCATATATAAGTACAGTATATATGGTATACTAGACATCGGACTGCGGGGGTGCTATACGCCATCCACCCGACTTCTCCCCGTAGATATAAATCTACTTACCTTTTCTTATGTGTGCCGATGCCGATGTCGCCATTTGCATCTCCAACACTTCGACGCCACGTGGGGTACCTACAAGGATATCATACGCTATGTAACATTTCAAAAAGATAAAATATTAATTTTGGGAATTTTTATAATTTAATATTATTTTATTGAATATTTTAATATTTTGGAATTATTAAATACAAATAAATGAGGAAAAATTATGGAAAATTATGGAAAATTCTAAAATAGGGTAAATTAGAGAATTATGACATTTTAAAGTTTTTGTGATTAGTTTGACACTAATTTAGTGCTAATCGCGATTAAAAATCGCTAATCGGTTTTTTAGCATTTTTGTGCGAAACATGCACATATCATTCTCTTTCACACTTGTGTTACATTTTTATTGCCATGAGTTGTTTTGGGGTTACTATTTATGTGAGAAAGGAATTTTGAGGAAAGAAAAGAAAAGAAAAGGAAAAGAAATGGAAAAAAGGTTTTATATTAAAGAATGAGGTTTGGTGAGAGAGAGGTATGGGCACCATTGACTAAAGACTTAGCCATTTTTCTTCCCTTCATTTCCCTCCCTCTTCTCCTCTCTCCTGCTGCTGCTCCTCCCTCACTTCCCTCCCTCTTCAACTTCTCAAATCACCATGAAAACAAACTCAAAACCCTACCCCCATTTCACTAAAAAGATGCACAAGCTCAAGACCTACATGATGGACCAAGAAAGCATGGATTTTGGCCACTAGGGGCAACTCAAGAATTTTCTTGAGTTTCCAAATGAGGTATTTACTGAACCATTAGCTTAGTTTTAGCATTACTTTTAACCTTATGTTAAGATTGAATCGATATCGGGTAATTTTGTGAACATGGGAAAAACCAAGTTAGGGTTTGAGGGAACTTTATGTTGTACTGTGAAATTGAGCTCAGTAGAGGTTTTATAAACACCCTAGTGCTGGAATGGAGACCCTAACCCGTAGCTTAAACCCATAATACGGATTTTATAAACCGATATCGGAGAATTTGTGAAATCTGTGCAGGGTATATTGAATCTGCTATCACCCGAGACATCCTAAATTAAAATTGATTGGACAGTGACATGTGCAGGCACCCAGGAAGCTACCACCAAGACCCCAGCCCCTACTTCCATTTCCAGGCCGCAAATTCCTCCATTCTGGCCGCAAATTGCGGCCAGAACATGATGGAATTGGCTCGTTTTGGTTTTGGTGTTCCCTTATCTGTATATTAGGCCCCTGGTATACATAGAATTGTCTAATTGGACCTAGGGTGAAATCTGGAACATATTTCCTAAGTTGCAGTTTTGGATTCGTGTTTCCGTATTCCGTATTTTTAAGTCTGAATTTGTGTCTTGTGTTTTACCTCGACTATTTGGCGGTTATACGACGATATAGAGGATTTATTGATGGTTTTGAAGGCGTGCCATAGGTTCTAACCTATAGGCCTCTTATCGTATCGTTTTGGGTTTTGTGTGCCGTGTTAGCTTTGATTTGGTTTTAATGCGCATATACGATACTTTGATGTGTAGGTACCCCATGAAGACTTCGGGACGACAAGCAAGCGTGTGGCGACGTCCACAAATGAAGACGCAAGGTGAGTAGATTATATCTACTGGGGGAAGTCGGGTGGATGGCATATAGCACCCCCGCAGTCCGTAGTGGTTATATTATATATGATAGTTAGGTGTATTATGGTTAGTGTAGGGTTAGAAGTGACTAGTGTAGTTCATAGTCGCGAACCCTAGAATAGAATTACACCTATACGCACACCCTTGCATATTACCTACTTACACGGTGTTAATGATGATATTGGATGACTTTGGAGATGAGTCGATGATATTGGGCTTTGTGCCGCGAGATCGGTGATGTGATATGATTCGTATTTGGGATACGAAATGTGATTCTTACGGGTTTAGGATGTGTGTTTACCCCCGCATTCATACTTTGTAGATGGCATCAGTTGTACTAGACTTAGATCAGTACCCCAGCTTATGTGATACGATGATAGTGATACCTGAGATGTGATGAGATAGTGTGATATTGACCCGTACCCAGCTATTGGGATGCCGTACGACGATTTACCGTACGAGCCTATATTGATGATAGATCCGCGCTCATGACTTGAGGATGTCATATGATATACTGTATCGTACGTGATATTATTGAGGCGGGATCACCGACTATTATCTATATATATATCGACTCAGATGTTAGGCGGTTTCCTTACCTGTAGCTCAGCTTGTTAGTTCAGCCGTATAGTTTAGTGTAGTTGTTAGATTAGATTAGACTCCTACCTATTTCAAAACTAGCGGGTCGTGGGTATTTTAAAAGACAGGTCAAGGGATCCACGGATATTTCAAAAGGCGTATCTCTTCATAAAAAACACCGTAGCCCCTATTTTCAAAACCCCATGATTCGTGTTATTTCAAAAGGCACCATTTGTAGGACTTATATTAGATTAATGCAGATTAGTTATAGTTGCGTCTAGTTTCAGCTCCCACTCATTTTTTGTGGTTCGCTTTGTATCACATTCTTATATTATGTTTCATACTCCATTATTGATATCATGCTGATAGGACACCAGCACCGTTACCGATGATGCATATGTACCACGTACACTTACTTGCCGGCTCACACACATCTTCATCGGTAATTGCCATGTCACGTACACCTTAGAAAATATTATTGCTTGACATAGCCTATTAGCTAATAGTTTAGACATGATAGTAGTGTACCTTCCTTATATGTTAGTTTAGACATTGTAGTTATTACCTGCTACTTCATGCATACTGTTATTCATTGTTATGCCACATTCATGGATTCTCATGCATATATTCACTATTTTACGTGTTATTGAGGTTTTGGATTTGGATTTCCGTGAGATTTTCTGGATTTGGAGGAAAACCGCAAAAACACAAATAAACATTTTCTCTCTTTTAAAATAAAAAGTGCGGTTTTCCCATGATGTATGAGTCGTCCACCATGAGTTTGCTGATGGATTTGGAAACCCGATTCGAGGAGACGGATGAACCGTTTCGGGTACATGGTGGACCCGGTAAGGTACCCCGGGGAAAGAAGCGCGTGATGATGACGATGTGAGCCTGGCAGAGGAGCACTACCTACCGGTGATTTTACCCGACGCGTCGGATATCCGGAGGATACCGTCGTGGTCTTGAGATGGATGGCAGGGGCCGGTCTGGACTGACGGCGCCCTAGATATTGAGGTACAGAGACTGTGATACAGAGATATCGAGATATTGGGATTACGTTTTGTGCCGATGCTAGGTATGGTTTTATGCTGATTTCATTATGTTACCTCATTTTAAAAATACAAGGGAAATCTCACTAAATTATGAAAACAGTTTCTTCATGTACATGTATTCTGTTTTCATGCATTCATATCTCATTCTTATGTTATATTGCTACCTGAGGCACTGACACAGGCACATGAGATTACACTCGGGTTAGATATTTACCCTAGCCTTGTTATAGGCTGCATGTTATATATTGAGGATTTTGTACTGATCGTTTTGACCTAGGATTATGTCTTGCGTTCGGTTTCTGCTTGTAGATATTTTCTATTCACGAGTTGGCAACTCACCCCCGTTGTGCCACAGTTCTTGCAGGTTTTGCCGTACAGGTTTCATTGCGGCATTTCTGGCACATTGCTTCCTTGCGGGTGAATTGCATTTGGTAGGTGGTTTCTTTTGCATCAAGAACCACCATTGTACTCATATTATTCATTGTATCTAGAATTTCCATCAACCAAACCTGTATATTGTTTCAGACTCAGGCTTTAGTGATGTATTATTTGGCCTTAGAGTCGCGCTCAGTAGTATTGCGGTTTTCATGCTTACTGTGTTTCTTTTGGATTTGATCCTCGCCTTTCGGAGTTGTATATTATATTGCATGTGTGGTTGTGACCGTCAATTGACGAAGAGCTAGCTCCCGCTTGGGGATGCCTTTTATCATTGTATATATGTTGTTCTTGTTGTACCCCGTTCGGGCCAGTATTTACAAAAGAAACTCTGCCGAAATTTTTAGAAAAGACTTTACCTTTTAAAAATGCACATTCAGCTTAGTTATTTAAAAACCTTGACTTCAAACATGTTTTCCTTCACTTCTCTAAAAAACCAGTTTTCTTTACTTACTCTTAAAATGGTTTTAGATTTCTGGGCTTTGGCTTGCTGGGATCAGATGGAGTCCTATAGACTTCATATGGTTCAAGGGCCAGTCACGTGCTCTTTCGGGTCGTGACACGCTAAAACACATAAAAACCATGTCGGAAGCCAAAATGGTGCATGCTACGCCCTTAGGTAAAAACCTGTGGCCTCGCGTGCAAACACAGTCCATAACTCTCTAGCGTTGGCGTTCAAACGCCGCTCGACAGAAACGAATCATCGAATATCAAAATCCACACAAAAGCAAGTCGTAAATCATGTGCCAAGTCAAGAAAATCAACCCAGATTCTACCCTGGTTGGAACCAGTCAAAACTAGACATTCAAGGGGTCATGTTTACAGGTAAAAGAGTCATGCACGCAAAACGATGCAGTTCCCTACTGCTCTGGCCGCAATTTGCGGCCAGAAGGGGTAAATCTGCGGCCATGAAGTTGTTCCAGGGGTTAGGGCTTTGGGTGTTGGCTTCTATCTACCTGCACGTCTCACTGCCAAGTCAATTTTATTTTAGGAGGTCCCGGGTTGTAGCAGATTCCAGAAAGGCTTGAAAGTCGACAAAATCGCTAAATTACGCCAAGTCTAACAAATCTGGTATTTTGCTGGAATCTGGAGAAATTCTGGGTTAAACTAGTCTCAAATACACCTAATAGGGTTATACCAACCATCAAAACCAACACTTGGTCAAGTCTCACTCAAATTTACCTAAACTAGAACTAAACCACACAATAACACTAAATTTCAGCCAAACAACTATAACTTTGCAAGATAGGGTTTGGGTTGTGAGATTATACCTCAAGAGAAGTCCTAGGATGTAGGAGAAGAGAGGATGAAGGAAGGAGGAAGGGCTGTTGCTGCTGTTGTGCTCCTGGAGCAGCTGCTGATGTAGCTGTTGCTGCTTGCAATTTTCTTCTTTCCTTTTATTTTTGCTGAGCAGCAGCTACTGCATGTTTTTGTTTTTGTTGTTGGGGTTGTGGTTGAATGGTATGATGGTGTGGAGTTGTTGTTTCTGATGTTGATAGGGAGTTGGGGCTGAAGTGTTGATAATGGGGCTGATGCATCAGCTGCTGTTGCAGCAGGGATAATGTTGCTGATGCTATTTGTACAGCAGTGCTGATGCTACATCTGCTGCTTGCAAATCCATTTTCTTGTGGCTGATGTGTTGGGCTGATGTAGGGGGCTGTTCTGGTGGCTGAAGTAAGCTATTGGGGGGGCTGAAAAGTGATGATGGGAGTGTGCAGGTCAGCCAGGGGCTGGTGTAGGGCTGCTGAATACTGTTGCTGATGTGGCTGATGTGTGGTGAATGAGAACTAGAAATGTGAGAGAGATAAGTATAAATATTTGGAATGAAGTGAGGTTAACTCCTATCATTTTCACTCAATCAATAAATGCAAGTCATGGCACATCCATCATGCCTCCTCTCTCCCTCTCTAGCCACAAGTCAACCCCAACCTAATCACCACTAATTAAGCTCAATTAATCCTAATCAAATGTTTAGAACACCATGGTCATCTAAGCATGGTTCAACCCTAGGCTCAACCCTAGTTACCATGCACATATGTGTGCAGCCCAGATAAAACATCCGATAAAATATTCATAAAATCAGATAAATCATCAGAAACCTATTTTGGTAAACTTTTTACCAAAACCCTGCATTAAACACATTTTAGAATTTCCATAATTTTTCTTCAGAATTTTCCCCATTTATCGATATTTAATTATACCGAAATATTACAATATTTAATAAAATAATATTAAATTATAAAAATTCCCAAAAATAATATTATATTTTTCTGAAATGTTACACGACCTTCCATCATATCTCTAAGTATATACTCATGCTGCTGTAGCACCAACATCTGGGCAATATCTCGTCATTTGCAGCAGCAACTGGTTCATTCGTCTGTACGCTGAACAACGCCTCAATCATCTTGAATAAGCGATAAATAAATGGTCATCAAATCCTGGCTGGCCTCTAGCAGTATCCTGATCTTCTGGTGCCGATCAGCACATCCGAGAAATCTCGTAAAAGCGATCTGTCAAACGCTCATGGCGCGAAAAAGCAATAAAACGAAGCCTCTATGCAATCGTACGTCTCTGGAATCATGCCCGAGTCAGTCCTCGTCCGTGACGAGCTCGTGCTGACGCAACTCTAGCCGTAGCTCTCTCTTCCCGCGTAATCGTGGCAGCAAAATCATAACCAGTATCGATGAGGATAGATCATAGGAATGAATATAATACTGTGCAAGGAAATGTACATCCTAAGGTTTCTTAAGCGGAGTAGCGTATCGTAAGCATGTTGCAGAACAAACGTACGGTACGTCACTCTACTCAAGCTACCTACTCCATCAACCAAGGGTCATCCTACGCGACGAAAGTTCGGGTATAATACCCTCTCGATTAAGTCTAAGTTCCGTATATATATAAACGATCTAGGCTCCGCATAGTCAAACTTAGACTCGAACCAAGGTTAACCTAGCGCTCTGATACCAACTTTGTCACGACCCGAAATAGCACGTGACTGGCCCTCTAATCAAATGAAGCTTATAGGACCCCATCTAATTCAAGTAAGCCAAAAGCCCAGAAATCTAAAACCATTTTTAAGGAGAAAATAAGGAAAACTAGTTTTAAGAAGTGAAGAAAAACACGTTTTTTAAAAACAATATTTTTAAATAAGTAAGCCGAATATGCATTTTTAAAATCTCTAGTCTTTTCTGAAAATTTCGGCAGAGTTTCCTTTGTAAATACTGGCCCCAAACGGGGTAAAACAATAATAATATATATGCAATGATAAAAGGCATCCCCAAGCGGGAGCTAGCTCTTCGTCAATTGACGGTCACAACCACGCAAGCATTAAAATATACAACGCCGAAGGGCCAGGATCAAAACTCAAAAAGGAACTCAAAATCAGCATAAAAACCATAATACTACAACGCGCGACTCTAAGGTCGAAATTATACATAACTGGTTTTCTAAGTCTGACACAATATACATGTTTGGTTGATGGAATTAATAGATACAATTGATAAAAATAAATACAAGGGTAATCACGCTGCAAGTGAACCCACCTACCATTGCAATCATCAAGAAAGGAAGCAGTGTGCCAGAAAAGCCGCAATGGAACCTGTACGGCAAAACCTGCAAGAACTGTGGCACAACGGGGGTGAGTTGCCAACTCATGAATAGAAAACATCACAGGGCAGAAATCGTATGTATGACACAATCCTAGGTCAATATGATCAGATATACATATAAACCTCAATGAATAAGTCTGAAGTATGATAAGGTGGCAATGTAACATCTATACATGAGAGTAGTGCCAAGTGCTCGTGCCAGTGCCTCAGGTAATAACATATCAAAAATATGAGGTATGATCAATGTCGACTATATCATGAAGTCCATAAGTATGTGGATATCATCCAAATATATAATCAATGTCTGTATGTATGTGGATCTCGTCCAACTATGTGATCAATGTTATCAATGACAACTATATGTATGTGGATATCGTCCACATGTCAACCAATAACAATAAACATCATGCATGTAAATATCATAAAGCATATGCATGGAAGTATGAGGATATAATCAACATGTGTCCCTCGCGACACATCAAAATCATAGAACCGGAGTGTCCAGTATTGACACTCGAAAACATCATGAAAGCTGTGCCCAGTATCGGCACGTAAATCCTCATATATCGGGCTCGTCAGTTCGGATCGGCCCACGGGCTCCGTCAGTCCAGATCGGCCCATATCATCTCTCGACTCTGGTCGGTATCCTTCGGATATCCGCCGAGCCCAAATACTATCACCGGCAGGTAGTGGTCCCTTTTCCAGTCTCACCGTCTGTATACACAGCATCCCTTTCTTGCCCCGGGATACCATACCGGGCCCCACCATGTACCCACACACGGCTCACGACTCCTCCTCGCATGGGGTATATATATACATCAGAACCGATAAAACTCATGGTGGGCGCACTGAAATATCATATCAAGGGTAACCGGGTTTTTAAAACAATACATACTCTCTTTAGAAATACCCACGGTTCCCAGATCCAGAAATATGATGGAAACAACATATCTCAATGCGTATAATCATAAAGCATGATGTATACGATATATAAAAGAAACGTATGCATATCAGTATATCATGCAACATGGAATAGTAATATTCACATATTGAGGGAAACCACTCTTTTAAAATGAACACAATTTTAAGATATATATTGTGGTTCCCAAATCTCTAATCAAGCCAGAATCACCTACGTATGTGCAGATACTTATGTATGCAAGTATGGGTGTACAATATGTATGTACATAAGTATGAGTGTACAATATGAATGTACACAAGTATGCCCTGCAAGGGGTCATACCCTGAATGCAACAGTCCTACAGTGTAGTGACATGGCAATTATCGATGATGAAGTGTGTAAGCCGGCAAGCTGGTGTACGTGAAAGATATGCATCATCGATAATGGTGCTGGTGTCCTAACAGCATGGTTTTAACATAACAATAAACATATTTAAACATGCAATGCGATGCGAACAGCAAGAAAATGCGACAAATGAATAATAAACACAACAGTGCAGAATCTACATCAATGTATCTATGTCATACTGTTTTACCATTTGAAAGAAGACAAATCGGGGATTTAGGAAAATAAGGGTTACGGTGTTTTTAAGAAAAGATACGTCTTTTGAAAATATTCGTAGAATCCCTTTGCCTGCCTTTAAAAATATTCCCGATTCGTTAGCTTTGAAATAGGTATGTCATCGGTCTAGCCTAACATCTACTAAGAAAACTACAGATCTAACTAACAAGCCAATCGGGAGGGGTATGCAAACCACCTAAATCTGCGTCGATATATATATATATATATATATATATATATATATATATATATATATATATATATATATATATATATATATATATATAATAGTCGGTGATCCCGCCTCAATAATATCACGTACGATACAATACATCATTTGACATCCTCGAGTCATGAGTGCGGATCTATCATCAATATAAAGCTCGTACGGTACATCCATCGTACGGCTTCCCAAATCTGCGTACGTGTCAATATCACAATCATCTCATCAACTATCTGGTATCCTTATCGTCATATCTCATGTTCTGGGGTACTGATCTAAGTCTAGTACAAACCGATACAATCTATATAGATATAAGGGCGTGTGTGATACACACGTCCAAAGGCCCGCTAAAATCTCACTTCGTATCCACAGAAACATCTTGGGGATATTGTGGTTAGTCAACCTCCTCCTTTAGAAGTTGAACCACAGACACCAACCTCCTTTAAAAGTTGATCCACAGAAAATATTTTTGATCTTAAAAACTTACACTAATCAAATACTCAATTACTATTATTAGTAATCATGGTTTTGGATTATGAGAGCTTGGATGGCAAAAGAGTTACTCATTCTCTCATTTCATTTCTCTCTCTTGCTTGAGCTCTCCTTCTTGCTCTCTCTCTAGCTCAAGGCAACACCCTCTCATGAGTTGAGAAACATTTCCTTAGAGATAAAAGAAAACCCAAATTACTTCTCTACTCATCCTAGTTCACAAGGTTTAGCAAACCAAGTGTTCTAGTTTCTTCAAGTTCGAAGAAGAAGCCAAAGGTAGAAGCTTTCAGGTGGATCCATCTTCGGCGCAAGGAGACGACGAGGTGAGGCCGATCCATACACCGGAAAGAGTTGAAGACGAAGGAGTTCAAGAAAGGTATAGCCCCCTAACCGAGTAGGTAAAACTCTAGTTAGGTTGTTAGTTAGTTGTTTAACAAAGATCCGTATTTTGAGTCCATGTTACCACCTCTTGAAAAATCGTTTTTCATCATTTCCGCAAGCCCGTAAGTACCGGGAGAGGTAACGTGGACTTACAGTGGTATCAGAGCCTAGTTAAACACTATCTAACATGTTAGCAAAGTAAGTAGAAGTTCGATCGGAGAAAAAGTCGCGAAACACGCCCGTAAAATCAAGTTTCTGCCGATTCTGTTTTCTGTGCAAAAATTAATAAATCTGACTTAAAAAATCGGCTCAGGCTTTTCTAAACCCACACAAGAAATTTGGTCCATCGACTCGGTCAAAGCGCCATGGAAACGCGGCGGGAGCATGCTCCCGCCGCGGTTCCGCGGCCGAGTGACTCGGTCGTGGAAAAGGTTTCCTGCAGTGTTTTTCTGGGGCTGTTTTGGGATTTTTGGGATATGTTTTTTCTGCCCAGATTTTATAGAAAGAAAAATTTATTTATGGGTCTGAAAATCCGTATTTTGATCGAACTTCTAAAGACTTAAGCTGACGGGTATATATCTGTGATGTGTTATATGTATCGAACGTCCGCTAACCGCTATACGTCGATTAGTGAGGGTTATACATATCTGTGATCTGTAATGTTGATGGTATGTGTATATGAATTCATTGGATTGTCACGGATGAATAGACGGGGGTTGTTAGATGAGAGTTTTTCCTTTTATCTTTCAATTCATGTAATATGTAAATTGATGTAATATTATTTTTGACCGCACAACTGGGTCAGGGTTGTAGCCGTCATTGTATAATTTCTTTTTACTGTTTTTGCTCCTAGGATAGACCCAAGGTGGGGTGCACAAACTACCGGGTATCTCGAAGTGCCGAGTGGCCTACTCACGTCGTTGAGGGAGGTTTCTCCGCTTCGGATATTTGGCGGGTAGTTTGCAGCACCCGTAGGGGTCTAGGGTGGGGTATTGGCTGTTCATCGCGACCGTGTAATCCGCTTTTTGTTACAGGCTCGTACGAATCGAGGATTCCTAGTATATCAAATGTGTTCATCTGTGATCTGAAATGGCTATCATTGCAATATATCTATGTATGATATTATTTAGGCGTTGCTTATATTTTGCATCCGCGCTAGTCCAGCCCCCGCTCTGTCGTTAGTTAAGTAACCTAACGGGTAATGACGGGGCCCCGTGGCGAATGCGGATGGCATAAGCATACGTCATATTTTGGTTGTTTTCTGCAATGGTAGGATTAAATGATGGGACACATTGGAATTAATGCAAGAAAAATAAACCAAGTAAAAGTCGTTGGAACACTTTCAAAAACCTCTCGGTTTCTTTTCAAAAATAACTTTTAAATGCGGAGCTTAAGCCACTCCTTTTAAAAGCTATCTCGTTCCTTCGATTATATCAAGTTCACTACGTTCACGGTTTCGCCAAAACCATTCGTAGCCCTCCGTCGTTTCATATGAATGGTCAATAAGTATTCAAGCTATGTTTGTTGGCCAAAATCAAGGCATAGTGATTGGTAACTATTGGGTATTCATGTGCAGCATAGATAGATGTGTTGGTTCGGAGCAGTCGTTCTACCTTGTTGGCCAAAGTCAAGGGTATGTGCGGTTGGGCTCAAATTAACCTGGAGAATGACGGGTAGAACTTGACATGTGACTTATGATTTGTTGGCCAAAGTCAAGGTCATAAGTGCATGGGGCAAAAATCCACATCGGGAGTTCCAAAAAAACTGAAACTTGCTAGCGCTGCATACCATTTGGAGTGTGATGATTCTGGTAGGATTCCTTTAGTTTTGTAACACAATGATATTTGAATCCTGATCCTACCGTGAGTATATGCTACTCCTCGGAAAATTTCTCACTTAACGATCAATGCTATAAACCAAGTAGGTGTCTAGAAAGGTGTTAGCGGGGCTACGCCCCCAGGGAAAAGAGGTTATTTAATTAAGGAACTTCGCGAAAGCGTTGGAAAACCTCCCTCAAAATACTGACACCAGCCTGGCCGAACGGTTAAGCAAGTATTGTATGGTGAGATTGATCCTGACTAATTCTTCCTTTTTGGTTTGAGGAGAGATTCGAGAGACAGTGGGAGCCATCCTGTTTAGACAAATTAAAAACCACTCTAAACTTGCAAGAGCATCATGGTAAAGTGTTTCTTCTTTCTCTCCTAATTGCAGCGACCAAATATCATGACCGGACTTAAGTTACTACTAGATAAAAACATACTGACAGGGCCAAACTACAAAGATTGGCTCAGGAATGTCAAAATGGCAATCACTTATGACAAGTTGGGGTATCTCCTTACCACCAAAGCTCCCCCTGTCCCAGGTCCCAAAACCAGCGTCGCAGATAGGGAATCCATAAGACATGGGAAATCGATTGCGCGAAGGCCAAGTGCCTCGTGCTTGCCTCTATGGACAATGAACATCAGAGGAGGCACGAGAATATGGACCTCGAATTCATATTTCTCCATACAAAAGAACTGTATGGAGAGCAATCTCGTATCGCAAGATACGAAGTGTCGAAAAAGCAGTTTTCGGCAAGGTTGGCCGTCGGATCATCGGTAGCGGAACACGTGCTTAAGATGATTGGCTTCATTGAGGAGCTCGCGGACCTTGGGACCACGTTAGAGAACGAGCTCTATACGGACTTGATTCTCCAGTCCCTTCCTTCTACTTACGCCCAGTTTATCCTGAACTTCAACTTGCAAGAAAAAGAAGTTGAACTTTCAGAACTCCTCAACATGCTGAGGAGTGCAGAGGGCACCCTACAGAAAGGTAGGGAAACATCCACTTTGTTTGTAGGAGGATCTTCCTCTTCTAGGTCCAAGACAAAAGCCAAGGGAAAGAAGAAGAAAGCCCCCGCCAAACCAAGGGGCGGTGTTAGTAAAGTGGATACGAAGGAAAGGAAAAAGCAACAAAGATAGCGGGGAAGCTTATAGGGAAGGAAGAGTGCTTTTTTTGTCATAAGAGTGGGCACTGGAAGAAAGATTGCAGGGCTTGGAAAGCCAGAACACAGGATCTGAAGCAAGTTGCGGCTTCAGCTTCAGGTGTGTATGTTATTGAAAACTATCTATCAATAAACTCTACTTCCTGGGTATTGGATACCGGATCAGGATCTCATATCTGTAATTCTTTGCAGGCATTGAGAAACCGTAGGTTTTTGAAGGCAGGTGACATTGTTAGTTATATGTATGCCCTAGAGGCCATTACTGTACATAGGATGTATATTGTAGTGGATGCTGGGACATATATAGGGAGGACTTTCTTGCTCGACATGATAGTATGCTATCTGGTTACTCTTTACCTTAACGTGTACACTGATTGTCTCTCTGTTACATGTTGGTAAATCCCTTAGGATGTGTACTTGACTACCTGGACTATGATGCAGATCATACTAGTGGGGACATGTTAGTCTATAAGTACATCCTTCAAGGTCCCTAGACGTGGGTGTATCGAGACGGGGCATCGATATACCAGAGTAGACTAGTGTATACCTTTTTGACCCATACAGATGGGCGATGGATGATCCCATATCCATTGGTGTTTGATATCAGAGATGATGTACGGGTGCTCAGTGGAGACTGGGTACACTGGACGGACTCGCCGAGAACTCCCAGATGGTATTATACCTTACGACAGATGGCAGTTCTCTGGTGACACTGGTACAGGTTAGTCTGTAGACCCGAGATCGTCATAGAGTCTTGTGTGATTCCCACTGTGCTTTGATTTCCACCTTACCACGTCCAAGAGGGTGTGCAAAATGGTGGTTTTTGGGTACAGTCCCGAATCACATGGAGGAAATGAGCGATAGGAGGGGATTCGTCTCTCCCGGTATAGGGAGTTGATGTTGCGCTGTGTTCGATTGGCTATAACCGGAAATCCCTGGCCAGGATTGCTGAGATTTACTGGTAAGTGTTATCAGAAGTATCTCGAACTTTTATAGACCTCATATCGACACGACTTATCGAGCTACTGGGGTCTGACGTTTACCACCCCTAGGCGAGATATGCGACATATCAGACGATCAGACCGGACTGTACAGTAAGTGTTACTGGTTGGATTCACAGGAGTGTGAGCAGGCTTGCTCGTTGATCTTCTGATCGCTCAATACCTTGGTGGCCGTTACGTTTAGCAGACCGCTTCCGGCTTGTGGGTGTTTGATATGATCATCACCTACTGCCGGAGTATTGACGAGTCTTTAGAGTCCTATACAGAGGTTTCCTGGCTCAAGCGAAACGAAATAGGAGCGCATATGAGATATGTGCGGGACCGAGAATAATGCGTGTATGTGATACCATATTCTATTCTCGCGATGAATGTATCGATTGGTTGTATGCGATATAACCTAATTATCGAATCGAGGATTGATTCGATAAGTCGATACATTGGATATTAGTCGGTCATATGCGATATGAACGGATCGTTAAATCAAGTGTTGATTTAATGATTTAATGTATAATTATATATTTGATATATTACTTTACATTAACTAGTATTGGTTCACTTAAGATTGATTATCTCACATGAATGTGCACATTGTATATATGATATATTTTATTGTGCACTTGATTGTATCATATTTAATGATACATGCAAACTTGGGTGTATGCTTGCTTTAAACCATCTTTAGGTTAATGGTTAGGTTTTAATTTGATTTATTTATTTTCTTTATTCATTTTAGTTAAAATGAGACTTGCTTTGTATTTTTGTTGAAGCTTCATGAAGCTTTGATAAAGTAACCATTTTGTTTTATCTTTTAAACCTAACCATTACCTAAACTAGGGTTTACTCTCTACAAGAGTTAGCCTCACCCATGGTTGCATTATGATAACCATCACTTCATTTTTCTTTTTGGAATTAATTCATTATTCTTTTTCTTCTTCTTTATCTTCTTCTTCAAGTGAAGAAAAGAAAAGCTTTCTAGAAAAATGTCAAGTGATGAAATCAAGTGAGAAATCCAAATCCAAAGTGAACCCACTTTCTATTTCTTCATCCTCTACCACTTTCCATGTAGTATAGGGTGTTTTCTTCACAAGTTTCAAGACATGGTGAAGATGGAGCTCGAGTTAGAGTTGCCTCAACGTAGATCATCTTCGGCATCGAAGTCAACGACCTAGCCCGATCTTTTCTCCGATGAAACCACCGCGAGAGTCCAGGATTACGATGGTTGCAGCGGAGGGACGTCATCATGGAGCCAAGGAAGTGGAGGACTGGATCTACAAAGGTTGTATTTCCATTCACTTAGCAATAAAGTTGTTTACTTGCATGTTTCGCCTTTGCCTCTAGTTAACGATCTAGCATTAGGGTTTCTCGGCACAAGAAAAATTTGATTTTGGCATGGTTGATGCCTTGTGGAACCTCAGTTGAGTGCCTAGGAACCCTACAGTGGTATCAGAGCCTAGCTAGTGCCTTAAGCGATGTATAGACGATGTTAGAAGTCCGATCGAACCCGAAACCCTAATAGAAAATCACTCTCTGGAAATTTTCTGAAATTTTGGATTTTTGTGAATTAAAAATTGCCAAAAAATTCAGTAGGGAATTGTAGGAGTTACTGTGAAGCACGTGACGCTAACTCGACCAATGCGCTGCGAAACCGCGGCCCCACCCTGGCTTGCGCGGCGGTTCCGCGACCATATTGGTGAGTTAGGCCACGTGGTTTGCACAGTAATTCTTTTCTTAAAGTGCTGTGTCTTCTGGGAATTTTTAAATTTTATTCAACAGTTGAATTTTCTGGGTTGTTTTGGGGATTCGATTATTCGATCGGTTTATTTAATTTCGTCTATGTGTTTTTCCGGGTAAATTTAGAATAAGTTAAAAATTTCGACCGGATATAAATACCCATTTTTTTCCCCTGCCGGGAAATTTCCAATTGTTGGATTTTTCCGTAGTTTAATGACGTTCTAAGTAGTGCAAGTAACGCGATGGTCTCTCTAGAAGATAACAAACCTTAACTCGATTATGTGACCGTCTTGAACTGCCCTTTGAACCTTAGGGTTTGGGGCAGTACGGCGTGCCACATGTGAGGCGTTGGCTTGACCCTTCTACGGCTGGACCGTTGGTACTGAGGCATGAAGTGAATGTTTTAAAACTTATTTCATGTGTTGAGCTGTTTCGGGAAAACTTGGGTGTTTGACTGTTCGATCGGAAAGTTTGACATTTTCTATTTATCTGGAATGTGATACAATATTTGGAATCCACAAGTAGTTATGAGATAACCGATTTGAATGTTATAAACATAGCACTTTAGTCTCACTTAATCGGTTGCCACGGAATTTTAATGTGATCAAAAGTCCGTCGCAATCACGCAACGTACGCGGATACTCGCCGGTAAACTTAATAGGCAGCCACACCCCATAGCCCCGACCAAGTGACTGTAGGAGAACCCCGTCGCCAAAAGCATCCGTTCGGGTGCTCGCGGCAGCGGTGTTCCGCCTTAGTGCACTTCGTCGACGGTATCAGGGGTGCTGCCGTCTAGTAAAGTTTGCGACGAGCATTCGTTCAGGATGTCGGGAATCTTGTTGAATTGCCCGACTTGATATTGAAAAGAGTTTCGATAATGAGACTAAAATGCGGGGTTTATAATTGTTAGGCATGCGATGTCTAAGGAATTCATTTGATTAGGCATGCGATGTCTAAGGAGATTACGGATTCCAACTATTGTAGTTTTATACTTTCTTTTCTGCGACCGTAAGTGTAATATGTGATATCGACGGTTTCGTTGCTATATGTCAACGACAATTGGGATACGCATGTTTACTTACGTTGATGACATGTGATGTTATGTGTTGTTGGATATGTTATATTGGATAGTCGTGTTTGAATAGCCGGGTTTTTTTTTATGTGAGATGAGTGTTTTTCATTTTCATTCATGTAAAAACTTGTATGTAATATTCTTTTATTGGGGCACTTCCAGGTTGCGGAAGATGTCACCATTGTATATTATTTACTTTTCCGCACTAGGATAGACCCAAGGAGGAGGGCACAAGTAACCGGGTTCTGGAGTCCAGTGGGAGACCAACTCGAGGAGTCGAGTTCGGGTCTCCTAACTCTAGAATTGGTAGGGTTGCTTGCCGCTCTCGTAGGGGTCTTGGGGTGTGGGTTTGACTATTCATCGCGACCGTGGAATCCGTGTTTTATACTGGCTCGTATTGAAAACACGGACGACCTAGTATATCCAATGTTTCATATGTTTCTTCTGCTGCGATATCTGTGATGTGATCATTTGATATGCTGTGATGGATACTGTATATAGTATATATGATATATTATATAGACGTTACTTATTTTTTACACCCGCGCTAGCCCTGCCCCGCTCTGTCGTTAGTTACCTAACCTAACGGTACACGAGGGGACATCGAGGCAAATGCGGATGGTATAAGTGTACGTCGTATTTATCTGTGATGTTTAGGTGATTTAAATGATGGGACTTCATTAATGTGATTAATGAAAGAAAAAAAACCTAAGATGTTGTGGAATCGAATTTTCAAAAACAGGTAGCTACAGTTCTTGCTTTGCATCGCGGTGTTCCTTGTAGAACATCCTGCACCTTATTCGATAAGGAAAGGGCCGAGATCCTTTCACCGGGAGTGACCCCTTTAGCAATAACTGGCAGATGCTACAACCCTTGGTTTTTCTTTTGATTGCTTCTATAGTTTCTGCTTTGCACAGCGGTATATATGATATATCCTGCACCTTATTCCATGAGGAAAGGGCCGACGATCCCTTCACCGGGAGTGACCCCTTTAGCAAAACTAGAAAAGCCTAAAAAACACTCCATTTCAAAATTCATTCGATCCTACAACGATATCAGGTTCATTACGCAATAGCTTTTCTAAAAAACCTGTCGTAGCCCTCCGTCATTTCAGATAAGTCCTACTTAGTATTCGTGCTACGTTTGTTGACCTCCGTCAAGGCGTAGTGTGCGGTAGCTAACTAGTATTTATCTGCTTATGCATATGATGCAGATTGGATTAGGGTAGTCATACGGCCTTGTTGACCTCCGTCAAGGGTCGTGCGGGTGGGTTTGATTCAATCAAGAAATGACGGGTTGAACTTGACTAGTAGCCTATGGTTTGTTGACCTCCGTCAAGGTCATAGGGTGCTAGGGGCAAAATTATCAGGAATTTCAAATGTTGAAATTTGCAATGAGATTGCATACCTTCTATGAGATAGTTGGATCCCGATACCCGCTGCAAGTAATTGTTACTCCTGGGAGAGTTTTACACATTACAATTAGCCGATCAAGTAGGTGTCTAGAAAGGTGTCAACGGGGTTACACCTCTGGGAAAACGAGGTTTACTGTAATTAGGTCCGTGCGAAAGCACGGGGAACCTCCCTCAAAGTACCGACACTGGCCTGGCTGAAAGATTGGCGAACTTGTAGCGTGTAATTAATCCCGGCTAGTTTTTCCTTTTAGGGTTTGAAGGAAGATTTGATAAAAACAGTGGGAGCCATCCTGATTAGATAAAATAATAACCAATCTAATCTTGCAAGAGCGCACGCAGAGTGTTTTCTTCTCTCTCTCTCTAGGTAGCGACCATATCACGCCTTAATCAAGATAATAAAACGGATATATTGACCGAACCCGCTTGTTATACTGAGCTGGGGAACGTTGGTCCTGCTCCAACTTATAATTGTTATAAGACAGAGCAGGAAATAGAGGAATACCAGAATTCCTATGCTGCCCAAACGAAGAAAGTGCATATGATGCATCTCCTTCGGGTGTGTTCATTACAAAGAACTGTTTCTCTGTATCCTCTACGTCCTGAGTATTTGATACCGGATCAGGATCCCAGATATGTAATCTGTTACATAGGGCTACAAAAGGTAGAGAACTGAGAACAGGTGATAAGTTTCATGAGGCAGAAAACGGTGCAAGTGTTGCAGCCAAGTCTGTTGGTCACTGTCACCCTGTATATCCAAATACATTGATTCTGAACAAATGCTATTAGATACCGAACCTGATATACAAAATCATATCAGTCTTTTTATTTATTAAAGAAGGATATAATTTTGTATTGATGGATAATGTTTTGAACATTTCCTATATCAAAAGTTGATCGGTTCAGGCACGTTATCTAAAAGCATTGACGTTCTAAATTGAACTACAGTTCCTAGTATACAGAACACACACACGAGGAAGAGTTCAGAAATGAACGAATCCTTCTTGAGGCATTGTAGACTAGGTCATATCAATGCGACCCGACTGGCTGAAGTTACATTTAGATATATATTTAAATTCGTTTGAATTTACATTTTGTGAAACTTGCCAGTCATATCACAAAGATTAGATGACCATAGCTCTATTTACTGGAAACAGAGAAAGAGTTAGTAAACTCTTGGGATTGATACATGTTGATGTATGTAAGGTCCCCTGTCTACACATGCCAATACTGGTTCTTAGTACTTCATTACATTCTCTGATGATCTCTCAAGATTTAGACATATGTTCCTGTTGAAACACAAGTCCGAAGTTTTTGAGATATTCACAGAATATAAGTTAGAAGTAGAGAACCAAAAATACGGGTATAAGTATTATGTCCTTTGATGTGATCGAGAAGGAGAATACTTGAGCACGGAAATCTTGGACTATTCTAAAGGAGAATGAGATTCTCTCTCAGCATTACTCCTCCGTATACACCATAGCACGATGGTATATCGGGTCGGAGCAATAGCACCCTATGTGATATGGTGTGCTCTATGATGAGTACTGCCGAGTTTCCTATTTCCTTTTGGGAATTATGCGCTTGAGAAGTTGCATACCTATTGAATAGGGTTCAAATCAAAACAGTTGCCTACCGCTTCATATGTGATATGGAAAGGGAAGAGCCCATATCTTAAGTTTGTTGAGATTTGGGGTTGTCCGGCCTATGTCTAAAAAGCAAAATCCGGACAAGCTCGAGGCAAGGTCTGTTATGTAGAACTGGAAATGTTCCAGCTATACAAACTGCAACTGATGATTTGGTAAGAACCAAAGAATTCAATTGTTTCCATCGAACCGCAGCCTCTCCGCCGATCTAGTAGGGTTCCTCACCCACCTGAGAGATACTTCTGTTTCTCTATGACAGTGGGAGCGAGGAATGCATCATGAGATGATGACTCAACTAGTTTCGAACTGGCCATCAGGAGTGGGACTCTATAAGAATGGCTGGATGCTTAGCGATCTGAGTACACCAACAAAGTATGGACTTTAGTTGCTTTATCTGAAGGGTTAAATCCCCATCAGGAGCAAGTATATCTTGAGAAGATTACTTGGTGTACATGGAAAAGTTGAGATTTCAAAGCTAGACTTGTTAAAAGTTTGCATCATTGACCAGGTATGGATTATGATGAAACCTTTTCAAGTAGCTAAGCTTAAGTCCATCCAGATCCTACTTGCCACGGCTACATACCATGACTACGATATCTGGCGGTTGGGTGCCATGACTGCTTTTCTAAGTGATGTTTTAGAAAAGTGCGTCTATAAGAACACAGCCAGAGGGCCTCGTAGACAGTGGGAGCAGCGGAAACACGAGCAAGATGTTTTATGAGATAAAACAGGCATCGCGGAGTTGGAACGTCTATTTTTATGTGTTAGTCAAAGAGTTTGACATCTTCAAAATGTTAGATGAACCTTGTATAAACAAAAGGGTAGTAGGGAGTATGGTGATGATCCTCGCAGAGTACGTGGATGACATACTCTTGATAAGAAAGGAGTTTCCTATGCTACGATCGGTCAATCTCCGCTTATCACAATGATTCTCCACATGGGATCAAAGTGATACCTACTAAATCCTGGATTTTGGATCTATGAGATAGATCTAATTGGATGTTAGGATACTCACTAGATGTAGTGAGATGGTATCAATTGATCCTAGGGAGAATCACTGGAAAGGTTCCAGTGTGATAAGGACGACTGAATGTCAGTCACAGGCATTGTCTTTACCCTCAGTAAAGGGACGGTATGTTGGAAGAGTTCCAAGCTAGATACCGTGGCATACTAGACGATAAAGGATGGATGCATCGCTACTTAAGATGCTACCAAAGAGGCAGTCTGGATGTATATTTGTTCATGAGATGAACTTAGTTCCTCCCATTGTATGTCAATGGAGTTATGGCTTATGCCAAGGAACATCCGTCCCATCAGTGATCCAGACATATTCTAAGGCAGTATCACCTGATCATGGAGATGGTTGATCTCCAAAGAGATCGAGGTTAGGAGAGTAGACTCAGAGGACAACATGGCCGATTCACTCACAAAGGCCTTTTCCTAAAGAGGGACTTTTATGGGATGGTTGAGTATGAGATGGTGCAACTGTTCATAACATAATATTGCATTTTGTATTCCCCATTCTTATGCATTTTACAATAAAAACAGGTGCTTTTGACCCATGTCTGCTACATGTTACAGGTTACAGGTTGTTGGAGCAAAAACAGTGAAAAACACAAAAGACGACACAAAAGAAGGACTTTTGACCAACAATTAGGAGGATCTTAGTAAAGCCCAGCAGAAGAACGGTTCACCATCAACAAGACAACAAAAGATCCAAATTTGCAAAAAAGACGGTTAAAAGATCCATTGCAAAGTGTTCGCTGAAGATCTGGTATCACTGTAGAAGCCCAAATGATAATATGAATAAAGAACCAGGAAGCCCAAAGAAATACGAAGAAACCCAGAAAATTCCATCAAGTGACCACACTATTGGGCCGCGGATCCACGGCCCAAAGCCCACCAAGGCCGCGGATCCGCGGCCGTTTGAAGCCCGTGCGCGAAGAAATTTTTACCAAATTTTAGTGGCGGCTATGGAAAGATTTTCTGGGGGTATATTTGTAATTTTAGACATGCGGTGCAATTGTAAACCTAGGGTTTCTATGTCCTATAAATAGAACCCAAGACCTTGTATTTTCTCATGCCTCTACTCATGAATAAAATTCTATTTTCTTGAAGTTAGAGTGCATCAACAGTAAGTAGGTTATTTTCTTTGCAATAGTTGTAGTTTTTTATCTGTTCTTATTTTCTCGCCTTAGTTTAAATTAGTTTAGTTTTTATTAACTTGCAATCGATGTTTTCTTTCTTTAATAAATTCTTGTTTTCTTTCATCCCCTCAATGAGCGAGTAGTTTCCTCGCTTGTTAGGGTTAGGAATAGGGAAGGATTTGAGAGATGAAGATCTCTCATCTCTTTTCATTGCTAAACTTTTATGAACATTAGAACTCCATGCATACCTTTTGATTCCGCTCCCTACGGCACTTTTACCCTCAAGGTAACGGTGAACTCCGTAGTCTAAAGGCCCGAATCTTAAGGTTTTCCATGGAGGTTAGGGTGAAGATTAAGAAAGGAAGGACAAGGATCTAGAGGAAGAATCAATCTTCCCAATCATCCTAATCCCCTTTGTTAATATTTACCATAACTCTAATATGATTGATTTAATTGATGGCAATGGAAAGAGATGTAAATCCTTATTTACCAAATTTTCCCTAAACCTAATCCTAGCAAGTTTCTAATTCTACCTTCATACAACTTCGATTTTTAGATTTAATTATACTTCCAAACACCATTTGGAATTAACTCGTAAGAACATAAAGAAGATTTACACATCCCTGTGGACCGACCCGTATTCACCGGCTAGCTTCATGCGACGCCGTTCTTGATTGCGGTAATTATTTTTGATCGACAAAACCTCTCTTAATCAAATGGCGCCGTTGCCGGGGATGGCGTAAAATTTTCTTTTTGTAATTTCGGGTTAATATAAAATATAAAAAATCATAAAAATCTGAAAAAATAAAAAATATATAAAAAAATATATCATCTTTTATTGTTTGAAGGGTTTTCTTTGTGAATCTTTGCAGGTTTGACGGATCTGAAACAACACTGAAAGGGAAACAGAGAACGATACATCAGAACAGGAGGATATTGGAAGTCCAGAGCAGCTGAAGAAATCCAGAGACCTGAAGCCTCTAATCCACCGCGCTTCCGCCGCATAAACCTACCTTGCGCCGCGCTTCCGCCGCATCCTGGAGCCCTCTCTGAAAAACAATTGCACTGTTTGTTTCCTTATTCTCCCCTCTACAAATCTCCATATATCTTCTGTCAAATCTTCTGCAGGATTCTTTGCGCTAAAAATCTTCTTCCCCCTTCCAATAATTGATTTTCTGCAGGATTCTTTGCGCCGCGCTAAAAAGCAAATTGATTGCAAGTGATTTACTGCTTTGCATACTTTAATCTGACTTTAAGGGGCTATTGACCAATTCAGATTGGGTGGGGATTTCATTACCCTTCCCAGGACCCCAGAAATCACTTAAAGCATCTGCATTGACCACTTTTAATCTAAAAAATATTAGACTCAGCCCTAAGGACGTCGAGCTCAATAGGACAGAGGACTAGTATAGGCATCGGCCGTTTATCCTAACCGACATTGCGGTGACTAGGCTAGTGGTTTTTAATTAGGCCCACTGTAGTGGTGGTTCCTTCCCACTTACCTGGCCGTACTTGTCCGTGAAGAGGCGGTTTGAGGTCCTATCTCTAGCCCTTTGGAACAGTTAGGGCTGTCTAGCTGACCTAGGTGACCATAGACTTAGTCCTGATTGTGCATGTGTGGTTAATTGCAGTTGTGTCACTAGTCTCTTTTCAAAATCTCTTTGCAAAAGCACACTTAAAAAGAAAAAGGAAAATCTTTTCAAAACTTGCAACTTGTCGCTAAAGAATCTTTGCACTCACTTACACCACTTCTTCTCATTGACGTTTTCTTACCTTCACTTTCTGTCTTTCATCTTTCGACTACACTAACCCTTTTAGTGTATGTCCGGTTGGACTAGGGACCCTAGCCCCCGATTATTCCGTGTTTCGTTGGTACCGACCGACGAACCTTTCGACTCCGAAGTCGAAATCTTGTCCACTTCTTCACTTTCACCATCACATTCTTTCGAAGGTATGTCGGGATACAATCCTAAGAACACCTTACAGACGGGAAGGATTCCACCTCCGCCAGGTGCGAATAACCCGAATCTTCCACCTGTCGAAGCGCCCGCACGAGTCGCGCTCCAGGATCTTTTCTACCCCATCCGCACCGCCCTTCCTACTTGTCTTTCCCTTCCACCGGCTAATGGGGACAACTTTGAGATCAAACCCCACTTCATCAACATGCTGCCTAAGATTCATGGTTTGGAATCCGAAGATGCATATATCTTTATCAACAAATTCCAAAACGTTTGCGCCATGATGAAAACTACCCAATTAAGTGATGATGCGATAAGGCTAAGGGTCATTCCTTTCACCTTATGTGACCTAGCTGAGAAGTGGCTATACAGCACCGCATCACACTCAATTAGAAATTGGGACGAGTTTGTGAAAGCTTTTCTTAAAAAGTTCTATCCTCATCACAAAATTGCAAAAATCCGCAATGAAATCATTCAATTTTCACAGCTTCCTGCCGAGCCATTTTGGAAATGTTTTGAAAGATTCAAAGACCTTCTCGTTCAATGCCCTCACCATGGAATCGAAAGATGGCAACTTTGCCAAACATTATACGAGGGATTGAACCCGGCAACGAAGCAGTTGCTAGAAACCATTAGTCAAGGTCACTTTCTGTCCAAATCTAGTGATGAAGCGTGGCAGTTTCTTGAGGATCTTAGTGAGCAAACGATTCAGTGGGAGAGCACCAAGACCACATCATCATCTTCTTCTATTGGTCAACCTAGGGCAGGCATACATCAAGTAGAGATGTCAATTGCTATGAAGGCCGAGATGGCCGCTCTTACGAAAAAGCTAGAAGCGCTTGAGACCAAAATCTCAGCACCTTCTCCTGCCCCTATTGTGCCTCCACGAACTGTTTGTGCTTGTTGTTCGGATCCATCACATCTCACTGAAGTGTGTCCTTACACTGCATCCACCCAAGGACAAGATCAAGTCAATGCTGCCTTTCAGCAACGACAAAGAAATGATCCATACTCTTCAACATACAATCCGGGTTGGAAGAGCCACCCTAATTTCGCTTGGAACCAAAATCAACAAGTCCAAGGAAACAACAATTTTCAAAGAGCTCCTCCTCCACAACAACAACAAGCACCTCCACAAGCTCAATTTCAGCAGCCTCCCCAACAGCAACCTTACCCTAATCAGATGAACAATTTTGTGCCCAACAATTTTGTTCCCCCTCAAAATGCTGTTAGCTCGCTCGAAAGAAGTCTAGAAGCATTCCTAAAGCAATCTGTACAGTCCACAGCTAGGATAGAGACTTCTGTTCAATCTTTGGTGCAAAACAGTGCCTCACATGATCAAAGCATCAAAGCTATTGAGGCACAAATTGCACAACTCAACGCAGCATTGAAAGAGCGAGAGAAAGGAAAGCTTCCGTCTCAACCACTCCCAAATCCCGGTCACGCACATGTTGCATATGAACAGCAGAATCATAACGTGAATGCTGTGACCACGTTGAGATCCGGAAAAGTGCTGCAAAACAATGTGGGTATGCACCGTGACACCTCTGCCGGTGGTTCTTCTTCATCTTCCTCTTCGTCTTCGTTAGAGCCTATTCTCCATCCTTCACTTGGCTCTACCTCTTCTAGCTCGAACGGACCCTCTTCTCACAACACGAATACGTCTACACGGGGTTCCGTTCCAACTCAACAATCTGATCCGCAAAAAGTGGACTCAACAACTTTTCAAAATGTTCCTTTTCCAAATCGGTTGAGACCCAATAAACCAACTCCACAGATGGAGAAGATTGTAGAGTTATTCAAACAGGTTAGCATAAATATCCCTCTTTTGGATGCAATCCAACAAGTTCCTTCATATGCAAAAATCTTAAAGGACTTATGCACCAAAAAGAGGAAGTCACAAGTACCAAAGAAAGTTTTCGTGGCTAGTGCTGTTAGTGATGCTCTTGTCAATTCTTTACCCCCAAAGCACAAGGACCCCGGTTGTCCTACTATTTCGATCACAATTGGGAACAAGACCATCAATAGAGCATTATTAGATCTTGGTGCTAGTGTCAATTTGCTACCCTATTCGGTGTACGAACAATTAGGCGTTGGAGAGCTCAAGCCTACTCATTGCACTCTCCAAATGGCTGACCGATCAATCACCCACCCTAGGGGAGAGTTGGAGGATGTGTTAATTAGAGTAGGGGATTTCATTTTCCCCGTAGACTTTATTGTTATGGATACACAGTCTGTCGCTAACCCCCGTAATCAAATTCCGGTGATACTTGGTCGACCATTCCTCGCGACTTCTAACGCAGTAATCAACTGTCGTAATGGTTCAATGAATCTATCTTTTGGCAAGATGACAGTTGAACTTAACATTTTCAAGTTAGGAAGTCAGCCTTGCGAGCCTAATTCTAGCGTACTTGATGTGTGCTCGATCGATGAGATCGCGGAGGAGGACTGTGAGTTCGAGAATTTCATGTTTGATCACAGTAATATTGACGCCACTAGTGCGTTCCTCCTAGAATCCGACACAGCTTTCACGACGGACAAAGATTATGAGTGTTTCACCTTTGTCGATGATCTTGAAGATTCTCCACTCGAGTTTGAGTCTTTTGCTTTTTCGGATGAGTTAGTTGAACCATCCGACTCAGTAGCGTACACTCAATTTGAACCTTTGATGGAATCCTTCGAGTTTGAAACAGTTACTCCATTGTTACCATCTATTGTTTCACCACCTAAACTCGAACTAAAGCTTTTACCGTCGCACCTAAAATATGCTTATCTAGGTGAAGATGAGACCTTGCCCGTTATCATCTCGGCCTCTCTAGCTCTTGAGCAAGAGAAGGCTCTTTTAACGATCTTATACAATAATCGGCAAGCTTTCGGCTGGTCTATGGCGGACATCAAGGGGATTAGTCCCCTCATAGTCGAACATCATATACACTTGATGGATGATGCCAAGTCGGCAAGGGATCCACAAAGACGCCTCAACCCCGTTATGAAAGAGGCGGTCAAGAAGGAGATTGTTAAGTGTCTTGATAGCGGTATCATTTACCCTATCTCGGATAGCCAATGGGTTAGCCCCATTCATGTCGTGCCAAAGAAATCGGGCATCACGGTCATCACCAATGAGGCAAATGAGTTAATTCCCACTCGCACCCAAACTGGGTGGCGAGTTTGCATCGACTACCGAAAACTCAATGCCGCGACAAGGAAGGACCACTTTCCTTTACCATTCATTGACCAAATGCTAGAACGATTGGCGGGGCACGAATTCTACTGCTTTTTAGATGGCTATTCCGGTTATAATCAAGTCCCCATAGCCAAAGAGGATCAAGACAAGACTACATTTACTTGTCCCTTTGGCACTTTTGCTTATCGTCGCATGCCCTTTGGGTTATGCAATGCACCCGCTACATTTCAGCGGTGTATGATGGGGATCTTTTCGGACATGGTGGAGAAGTTTTTGGAAATCTTTATGGATGATTTCTTCATTTTTGGTGACTCCTTCGATGAGTGTTTACGACATCTTGACGCAGTTCTCACCCGCTGTGGGGAAAAGAACCTAACTTTGAATTGGGAGAAGTGCCACTTCATGGTACGAGAAGGCATTGTCTTAGGACATGTCATCTCGCAAAACGGCATCGAGGTTGATAGAGCTAAAATCGAAGTCATTTCTAATCTTCCTCCTCCTAAATGCGTCAAAGATATCCGAGCTTTCCTTGGCCATGCCGGTTTTTATAGACGGTTCATCAAGGACTTTAGCAAGATTGCTAGACCCTTGACTCTCTTGTTGGCCAAGGACACTACTTTTGTTTTCGACTCAACTTGCATGAAAGCGTTCGAGTCTTTGAAACACTCACTCATTTCTGTGCCCATTCTTTCATCTCCAGACTGGACGCACCCTTTTGAAATTATGTATGACGCATCAGATTTTGCCATTGGTGCTGTTCTTGGACAGCATATTAACAAGATGCCGCATGTAATTTACTATGCTAACCGAACATTAAATGAGGCCCAATTAAACTACACAACAACAGAAAAAGAGTTTTTAGCGGTTGTGTTTGCACTTGAAAAATTTCGGCCTTATTTAATCGGCTCTCCAGTTATAGTGTACACGGATCACTCAGCTCTTCGCCACCTTTTTGTGAAGAAGGATGCTAAGTCTAGGCTAATACGTTGGATCCTTTTGCTGCAAGAATTTGACCTTGTTATAAGGGACAAAAAGGGATGTGAAAACGTAGTGGTCGATCACCTTTCACGACTTCCTTCTTCACCTACACTTGAACGGCCTATCACTGATGCTTTCCCCGATGAGCAACTCTTGACCGTTTCTTGCGAACCATGGTTCGCCGATATTGTAAACTACTTAGCCACCGGCTTGATACCTAACGATTGGTCGAAACAAGACAAACTAAGATTTTTGTCCCAAGTAAAGCACTTTTACTGGGATGAACCTTATCTTTTCAAATATTGTTCCGACCAAATCATTCGCCGGTGTGTACCGGAAAATGAGGTCAAGAGTGTGCTGTCTTTTTGCCACGATCAAGCATGTGGCGGGCACTTTGGCCCAAAGAAGACAGCCGAGAAAGTTTTGCAGTGTGGTTTCTATTGGCCACGACTCTTCAAAGATGCATTCGAATACTGCAAAACTTGCTCCCGGTGCCAACACTTGGGCCGGATATCGCGGAGAAATGAAATGCCGCTCCAACCCATTTTGGATGTAGACATTTTTGATGTTTGGGGTATAGACTTCATGGGACCATTTCCCAACTCTTTTGGAAATGTGTATATTCTTTTGGCTGTGGACTATGTTTCAAAATGGGTCGAGGCTGTGCCTAGTCGAACGAATGACAATAAGGTTGTCATTCGATTTCTAAAAGAACACATCTTTTCTCGATTTGGGCACCCTCGCGCAATAATAAGTGATAATGGTTCTCACTTTTGCAATAGGTCTTTTGAGTCCCTAATGCGCAAATACTCTATCACCCATAAGCTGTCAACGCCATACCATCCCCAAACATGTGGGCAAGCCATGATCTCGAATAGACAAATTAAGCAAATCTTAGAGAAAACGGTTTCTAAAAACCGTAAAGATTGGTCACTAAAATTGATCGATGCACTATGAGCTTTCCGTACTGCATACAAGACCGATCTCGGCATGTCTCCATACCGGCTTGTTTACGGGAAGGCTTGCCACCTTCCAGTAGAAATTGAGCATAAGGCATTTTGGGCCATTAAAGAGCTGAATTTATCTTTAGGAGATGCGGGCAGCAATCGAAAGCTGCAATTGAATGAATTGGAGGAGCTGCGGGATGAGGCATATGATAATGCCGTGATTGCTAAGAATCGAGTTAAGGTATTTCATGATAAAAACCTTTTGCGAAAGACATTTAAACCAGGTCAACAGGTTTATTATATGATACTCGGTTACACTTTCATCCCGGCAAGCTCCGTTCTAGATGGAGAGGACCTTTTGTAGTCCGCACCGTTTATCCGCACGGTGCGGTTGATCTTGAGAATCCAGAAGACGGTACTTTATTCAAAGTAAATGGACATCGTTTGAAACCGTTCTTCTCAGCGGACCCTTCGGAGGAGCTCCTGTTCTTGCAGGAGCCGATTTACACCGATTGATTTTCCTCCACCTTCACCCTCGAATTTCCTTTTTTCCAAAACTTTATTTCAAATAAGTTTGGGGGTGTGTATACTATGTAAATATAATAATAAGCAGGAACTCGCCGATATTATCAAACCACTTGGTGCAGCATGACAGTGAGGACACTGTCCATTATAAGTTTAGGGGTATGTTCGGTAAGTTTTCCTTGTGCATTCATATGTATATTTCTGCATTGCATATTTATATAAAAATCATAAAAATTTGAAAATTTTGAAAAAATAAAAAAAAATTAGAAAACAGAAAAACCCATAAAAATTGAAAAATTTCAAAAATTATAAAAATTAATGTATTCAATTCTGGTTAATTGACTTGAGTTTGATAAATAGGTTAACTGGCTAGGAAAAACTAAATCCTAGACTTAGCAAATTAAAAACCCTAAAAATAACCTTCCTTAGAGTTTAACTGTGGAAAGCATATGTCTTTGTAGGTTATTTAGAAATAGGCAAATTTTGGGTTCAGTTCTTGGGCTAAGTGGAAACGAAGGAAAAGTATTAAAACTTTTATTAGAGTATAAGTTTGAAAAATAGTTCCAAGCTTAAGTCTAGATTCTGAAAACATGTACCCTACAAAAATGCACAAACACGCATCTTGAAACTTGGATTAGTAGAAGAGACCTTGAAATACTCTTGTCTAACGTCCTTAGCACAATGAAAAAGAAAAAAAAAAGAGTGGATAAAGAAAAAAATGGACACTGGTTTTTGTGATTACTTAAGGCTAAAAAAAGAAAAAAATAGAAAAATATTTAGCGAAGGTGCTACTGCTAAAAGCCTTGGGTGTTGCAAAACTAGGAAGTACGCCTTAAAGTGCTAACGCATCTGGTAATCGGTTGTTGGTACCTCAAGAAGTATTAACAGTCGCATGAAAGATGTGAAAGCGAAGTCTCACAAGTGCTTTGGACAATGGGCGGGAGTACGATTGCTTGATTTGAATTTCCAAGTGTAGGGGTGATATTTACACACACGTGGGGATATGTGATTAGAGTTTAGATAAGAGAAAGGAATGAAGAATAGAACTTGTGTCTTTAATAGAGTTGATAGAAATTCCTAAGTGGAGATGGAACTCTAGAAGGAAAACTTAAGAAATGCCGAAAGCTAGGTAATTCTACAGGATATATGTAATCTTAAGTTAAATAATGAGGAAGCGTGAAGAATATGGGTGGATAATTTGCGGGTCGACGATAATAGAATTCCTTGTTAGAAAAACCTAAATGGAGTACAAAAGTCGAGAAACCAAGTTGATAGGATTTTGTGGGTAGTATCCGCTGAAAACCCTCAGGAGACAACACTCCTCCTACTAGGGACACCTAGAGGTTTAACGGCTTGTTGCACGAGCTCAGTGCAATCGCGTTTCCCTGCGAAAGTGCGGTTAGGTTTTTTGTAGAGAATAAAACAATAAGTTTGCTCGAGGACGAGCAAAAGATAAGTTTGGGGGTATTTGTTCATAACATAATATTGCATTTTGTATTCCCTATTCTTATGCATTTTACAATAAAAACAGGTGCTTTTGACCCATGTCTGCTACATGTTACAGGTTACAGGTTGTTGGAGCAAAAACAGAGAAAAACACAAAAGAATACACAAAAGAAGGACTTTTGACCAACAATTAGGAGGATCTTAGTAAAGCCCAGCAGAAGAACGGTTCACCATCAACAAGACAACAAAAGATCCAAATTTGCAAGAAAGACGGTTAAAAGATCCATTGCAAAGTGTTCGCTGAAGATCTGGTATCACTGTAGAAGCCCAAATGATAATATGAATAAAGAACCAGGAAGCACAAAGAAATACGAAGAAACCCAGAAAATTCCATCAAGTGACCACACTTTTGGGCCGCGGATCCGCGGCCCAAAGCCCACCAAGGCCGCGGATCCGCGGCCGTTTGAAGCCCGTGCGCGAAGAAATTTTTACCAAATTTTAGTGGCGGCTATGGAAAGATTTTCTGGGGGTATATTTGTAATTTTAGATATGCGGTGCAATTGTAAACCTAGGGTTTCTATGTCCTATAAATAGAACCCAAGACCTTGTATTTTCTCATGCCTCTACTCATGAATAAAATTCTATTTTCTTGAAGTTAGAGTGCATCAACAGTAAGTAGGTTATTTTCTTTGCAATAGTTGTAGTTTTTTATCTGTTCTTATTTTCTCGCCTTAGTTTAAATTAGTTTAGTTTTTATTAACTTGCAATCGATGTTTTCTTTCTTTAATAAATTCTTGTTTTCTTTCATCCCCTCAATGAGCGAGTAGTTTCCTCGCTTGTTAGGGTTAGGAATAGGGAAGGATTTGAGAGATGAAGATCTCTCATCTCTTTTCATTGCTAAACTTTTATGAACATTAGAACTCCATGCATACCTTTTGATTCCGCTCCCTACGGCACTTTTACCCTCAAGGTAACGGTGAACTCCGTAGTCTAAAGGCCCGGATCTTAAGGTTTTCCATGGAGGTTAGGGTGAAGATTAAGAAAGGAAGGACAAGGATCTAGAGGAAGAATCAATCTTCCCAATCATCCTAATCCCCTTTGTTAATATTTACCATAACTCTAATATGATTGATTTAATTGATGGCAATGGAAAGAGATGTAAATCCTTATTTACCAAATTTTCCCTAAACCTAATCCTAGCAAGTTTCTAATTCTACCTTCATACAACTTCGATTTTTAGATTTAATTATACTTCCAAACACCATTTGGAATTAACTCGTAAGAACTTAAAGAAGATTTACACATCCCTGTTGACCGACCCGTATTCACCGGCTAGCTTCATGCGACGCCGTTATTGATTGCGGTAATTATTTTTGATCGACAAAACCTCTCTTAATCAGCAACCACTACTACAGATGGCCCTACTGTAAGTGGGAGATTGTTAGTTATATGTATGCCCTAGAGGCCATTACTGTACATAGGATGTATATTGTAGTGGATGCTGGGATATATATAGGGAGGACTTTCTTGCTCGACATGATAGTATGCTATCTGGTTACTCTTTACCTTAACGTGTACACTGATTGTCTCTCTGTTACATGTTGGTAAAGCCCTTAGGATGTGTACTTGGCTACCTGGACTATGATGCAGATCATACTAGTGGGGACATGGTAGTCTATAAGTACATCCTTCAAGGTCCCTAGTCGTGGGTGTATCGAGACGGGGCATCGATATACCACAGTAGACTAGCGTATACCTTCTCGACCCATACAGATGGGCGATGGATGATCCCATATCCATTGGTGTTTGACATCAGAGATGATATATGGGTGCTCAGTGGAGACTGGGTACACTGGACGGACTCGTCGAGAACTCCCAGATGGTATTATACCTTACGTCAGATGGCAGTTCTCTGGTGACACTGGTACAGGTTAGTCTGTAGACCCGAGATCGTCATAGAGTCTTGTGTGATTCCCACTGTGCTTTGATTTCCACCTTACCACGTCTAAGAGGGCGTGCAAAACGATGGTTTTTGGGTACAGTCCCGAATCACATGGAGGCAATGAGCGATAGGAGGGGATTCGTCTCTCCCGGTATAGGGAGTTGATGTTGCCCTGTGTTCAATTGGCTATAACCGGAAATCCCTGGCCAGGGTTGCTGAGATTTACTGGTAAGTGTTATCAGTAGTATCTCGAACTGTTATAGAACTCATATCGACACGACTTATCGAGCTACTGGGGTATGACGTTTACCACCCCTAGGCGAGATATGCGACATATCAGACGATCAGACCGGACTGTACGGTAAGTGTTACTGGTTGGATTCACAGGAGTGTGAGCGGGCATGCTCGTTGATCTTCTGATCGCTCAATATCCGGATAGCCGTTACGTTTAGCGGACCGCTTGCGGCTTGTGGGTGTTTGATATGATCATCACCTACTGCCGGAGTATTGACGAGTCTTTAGAGTCCTACACAGAGGTTTCGTGGCTCAAGCGAAACGAAATAGGAGCGCATATGAGATATGTGCGGGACCGAGAATAACGCGTGTATGTGATACCGTATTCTATTCTCGCGATGAATGTATCGATTGGTTGTATGCGATATAACCTAATTATTGGATCGAGGATTGATTCGATAAGTCGATACATTGGATATTAGTCGGTCATATGCGATATGACCGGATCGTTAAATCAAGTGTTGATTTAATGATTTAATGTATGATTATATATTTGATATATTACCTTACATTAACTAGTATTGGTTCACTTAAGATTGATTATCTCACTTGAATGTGCACATTGTATATATGATATATTTTATTGTGCACTTGATTGTATCATATTTGATGATACATGCAAACTTGGGTGTATGCTTGCTTTAAACCATCTTTAGGTTAATGGTTAGGTTTTAATTTGATTTATTTATTTTCTTTATTCATTTTAGTTAAAATGAAATGGTGGCTTGCTTTGTATTTTTGTTGAAGCTTCATGAAGCTTTGATAAAGTAACCATTTTGTTTTATCTTTTAAACCTAACCATTACCTAAACTAGGGTTTGCTCTCTACAATAGTTAGCCTCACCCATGGTTGCATTATGATAACCATCACTTTATTTTTCTTTTTGGAATTAATTCATTATTCTTTTTTCTTCTTCTTCATCTTCTTTTTCAAGTGAAGAAAAGAAGAGCTTTCTAGAAAAATGTCAAGTGACGAAATCAAGTGAGAAATCCAAATCCAAAGTGAACCCACTTCCTATTTCTTCATCCTCTACCACTTGCCATGTAGTATAGGGTGTTTTCTTCACAAGTTTCATGACTTGGTGAAGATGGAGCTCGAGTTAGAGTTGCATCGACGTAGATCATCTTCGGCATCGAAGTCAACGACCTAGCCCGATCTTTTCTCCGATGAAACCACCACGAGAGTCCAGGATTCCGATGGTTGCAGTGGAGGGACGTCATCACGGAGCCAAGGAAGTGGAGGACCGGATCTACAAAGGTTGTATTTCCATTCACTTAGCAATAAAGTTGTTTACTTGCATGTTTCGCCTTTGCCTCTAGTTAACGATCAAGCATTAAGGTTTCTCGGCACAAGAAAAATTTGATTTTGGCATGGTTGATGCCTTGTGGAACCTCAGTTGAGTGCCTAGGAACCCTACAGACATGACCCTCAAAGTTGCAAACGGAGCTAGCATGGATGCTAAGGCCGTGGGGGACTATCACCTGGGAATGTCAGATGGACATGTTTTGGTTTTACGTAATTGCTTTTTTGTATCTAACGCAACTTGTAATATCATTTCTGTATCTTTGATTTCTAACGAAGGTTATGAATTTGCGTTTGTAAGTAATGTTGTAAACATTCACCTTAATCAAGTCCTGATTGAGTCAGGTACATTAAGCAATGGTATATACGTACGAAACCAACCACAGATTTTCAATGTCCTGAATACACACAAAAGAAAGTCTCCGGAAATAAATCAGACTTTCTTATGGCATTGTAGACTGGGTCACATCAATGAGAGAAGGTTGAAGAAGTTATATACAGAAGGATATTTGGATCCGTTCGAATATCAATCGTATGCCACTTGTCAATCCTGTCTCAAAGGAAAGATGACAAAGACTCCGTTCACTGGACACGGAGTAAGAGCGAGCGAGCTCTTGGGACTCATACACAGCGACGTGTGCGGTCCAGTGTCTACACATGCGCGAAGCGGTTATTCTTACTTCATTACTTTTACGGATGACTTTTCAAGGTATGGTTATGTCTTCTTAATGAAACATAAATCCGAAGCCTTTGGAAAATTCCAGGAATATAAGAATGAAGTAGAAAAACAAACCGGCAAAAGTATCAAGACACTGAGATCGGATCGAGGTGGTGAATACTTGAGTGCCGAGTTCCTGGATTACTTAAAAGAGAATTGAATTATCTCTCAGCTTACTCCTCCATACACTTCGCAACATAACGGTGTATCGTAGAGACGGAACCGAACCCTATTAGATATGGTACGGTCCATGATGAGTAACGCTGAGTTACCGTGATCATTCTGGGGATATGCACTAGAATCAGCTGGATACCTTTTGAACCGAGTTCCAACTAAAACTGTGCCTACCACACCATATCAGATGTGGTGTGGGAAGAGACCCTATCATAATCACATTAAGACATGGGGATGTCCAGCTTTTGTCAAAAAGCAGCATGCGGATAAACTCGAGGCACGCTCAGTATAGTGCAAGTTTGTGGGATATCCAAAGAACTCCAAGGGATATTTCTTCTATTGTGAAGAGGAACAAAAGATTTATGTTTCTCGTCATGCCCACTTCTTGGAAACTGAGTTTTTGGAAAATCAGATAAGTGGGAGCGCAATAGAACTGGAAGAAATTCCAGAGCCACGAGCTATTACTGAAAGCTTAGTAGAACCAGAGGGTTCGAAAGATCATGGCATTCCTGCGCCGCTCCGCAGGAGTAGTAAGCAGTCTCATCCGTCCGAGAGATACTACGGTTTTCTCATAGACGGGGATAGAGAGGATTGCATCATTGATTATGATGAGCCGACTAGCTTCCAGCAGGCCATTCAGAGCGTTGACTCGGTAAAATGGCTGGATGCAATGCGGACCGAAATGGAGTCCATGGACACCAACAAAGTATGGACGTTAGACGTAGCTCCAGATGGGGTAAAACCCGTAGGATGCAAGTGGATCTTCAAAAGGAAGATTGGTGTAGATGGACAGGTTGAGACCTATAAAGCTAGACTGGTTGCAAAGGGTTTTCGTCAAAGACCTGGTTTGGACTATGACGAGACCTTTTCTCCAGTAGCTATGCTGAAATCCATTCGGATCCTTCTGGCCATTGCTGCCTTCCACGATTATGAGATTTGGCAGATGGACTTAAAGACTGCTTTTCTAAATGGAAATTTAGAGGAGTATGTTTATATGGACTAGCCAGAGGGTTTCATTCAGAGTGGGAGCAGCGGAAAGGTGTGCAAGTTGCTTAAGTCCATCTACGGACTAAAGCAGGCATCGCGGAGTTGGAACATCTGTTTTGATGAGACGGTCAAAGAATTTAGCTTTATCAAAAATCCAGATGAACCATGCATCTATAGAAGATTTGTAGCGAGAACTGTAGTATTCCTCGTTTTATACATGGATGACATTCTCTTAATAGGAAATGACATTCCTATGCTATAATCTGTCAGAGGGTTCTTGTCACACAGGTTCTCCATGAAAGACCTGGGTGATGCCTCATACATTCTAGGGATCCGGATCTATCGTGACAGATCCAAGAGGATACTGGGACTCTCACAGTCCAGGTACATCGACACCATACTGAAAAGATTCAGTATGGAAGATTCCAAGCGCGGTAATCTACCGGCTTGTCATGGGATCACCCTTTCTAAAGAGATGTCTCCCAAGACTGATTTGGAAAGGGATCGCATGTCTATTATACCCTATGCTTCTGCGGTAGGCTCTATAATGTATGCGATGTTGTGCACCAGACCAGATATAGCTTATGCACTGAGTGTGGTAAGCCTGTATCAGTCAAACCCTGGGGAGAAACACTGGATAGCAGTAAAGAACATTCTCAAGTACCTGAGAAGGACTAAGGAGATGTTCTTGGTGTATGGCGGAAAAGAAATCTAGATCGAGGCCTTTGCTGACTCCAGCTTCCAGAGTTACAAGGATGATTCCAAGTCCATGTCGGGTTATGTCTTTACCCTCAATGGAGGGGCGGTGTGTTGGAAGAGTTCCAAACAGGAAACCGTTGCTGACTCGACGATGGAAGCGGAATATATCGCTGCTGCAGATGCCGCAAAAGAAGCTGTCTGGATAAGGAAGTTCTTAACGGAACTTCAGGTGGTTCCGTCCATTTTTGATCCAATACCTCTGTATTGCGACAACAACGGGGCTATAGCTTTAGCAAAGGAACCCAGGTCCCATCAGAAGTCCAGACACATCTTGAGGCGGTATCACCTGATCAGGGAGATCGTGGGTCGCTAGGAGATCGAGGTTCGGAGAGTTTCTACGGAAGATAACACTGCTGATCCACTCACAAAGGCCTTACCCCAGACTCAGTTTGAGCGGCTGATCGAGATGATAGGTCTTCGATACGCCAGTACATGGCCGTAGCGCAAGTGGGAGATTGTTAGTGTATATGCCCTAGAGGCCATTACTGTATCATACTAGTTTGTATATTACTTAATGGAAGCTTGGGATATTCACCTTGTATAGACAATCTTGCTCAATATAGTAGTATGCTACTTGGTTTGTTTCTACTTCAATGTGTACTGTTAGTGTATATGCCCTAGAGGCCATTAGTGTATCATACTAGTTTGTATATTACTTGATAGAAGCTTGGGATATTCACAGTTGTATATACAATCTTGCTCGAAATGGTAGTATGCTACTTGGTTTTTCTCTGCTTTAATATGTGCATGTGTTTCTTTTAGCATATTGCTGTTATACATATTAGTAGAGCCCTTAGGATCTTTGCTTGATTACCAGCGTTGTGATGGCGCTCACACTCGTGGGAGCTGGGTGATCTATAAGTACATCCTTATACAGGTCCCTAGTCGTTGGGCTATCGAGACTGGGCATCGATACTCCGGAGTAGACTAGCGTATGCGCTTCTCATCCCAGTGTGGGAGACGGTCTGTCCCACAGCCGTCAGTACGTCGTACTTGAGATCGTATGCAGGTGCTCGTTGGGTTACGAGTACACTGGACAAGACTCGTCGGGAACTGTTGGTTGGTATTATACATATCGTCAGTTATCAGTTCCCAGGTGACATGCGTACAGCTTAGTCCGCTGACTTGACACTGTCACTTCGCCTCAAGTGTGTTCCCACTGCACTTTGATTACTACTCTACCATGGCTCAAAGGAGTCGTGCAAACAGGTAGTTTTTGGGTGCAGTCCCGAAGCACTTGGAGGCAGTGACGGTTAGACAGGATTCGTCTCTCCCGGTATTGGGGGTTGACATCGCGTTGTGTCCAGGAGAGCCATTACACGAGTAGTCCCTGGCCAGGGCAAGCGAGATATACTGGTAGGTTTCCAGTGTTATCTCAGGGTGTTCTGGGCTTCACTCCGACACGACTTGTACCGCTATTAGGGGACTGACGTTCACCGCCCCCCTAGGCCCGCCATGCGATGTATCAGACGAACATACCGGACTGTACGGAGATTGTCACATACAAGCTCAGTAGGAGTTCAGATGGGGTTCACCTCATCAGTCTTCTTATCGACATCTACCTGGGGACCGTTACGTACAGCTAGTGCCGCTTGCGGTCTATGGTTAAACCCACTGCCAGCGTAGTGTTGAGTCTTTAGAGTCCCACACAGAGAGCTATTCGCCTTTAGGAAAAATGAGTAGAGGTCGCATGGTTTTGCGACAGGGTTCGTTCATATCCGCGCACTTGTGCAGGTTTACTGTCCGGACAGTTTATACTAGCGGGCTTTGGTTTAAGCCGGATCCTAGTATATGTTTTGGGATTGGTTTTTCTCATTGTATTCGTGTTCCTCGGATCACGAATGCGGGTGCGTATGCACAGTTTCTTGAGACAGAGGGAGAGGACCTTGATTAGGGTTAATGGCTATTGTCATTTTATTAACCCTAATATTTATGTGTGTATTATTGTTAATTGGTATTAGTTTAATAATTGAGCATGGTTATGGTTGTTGACCATTTGAGCTTATTGACTTGTTGACCTTGGTTGACACTTTGACCATCATCATTTCATTTGGAAGATGCTCTTTGATCCTTGCAATTTGCATTTGAAATGAAATGATAATGTTCATGTCTTGATTAAGCCATGACAATTATCTTACTAATTATCTAATTAAATTAATACACATATATTAGTGAGAATGGTCTATTCCATTATCATTCTATCATTTTATTTCTCTCTCTTGTTCTTCCTCTCCCTCAAGCTCTCCCCTCTCATGTGTTGAGAAACACTTGAGCTTGAGAAAAAACCTCTCTTGATCATCTCTACTCTCACCTAGGGTTCAAGGACTAGCACTTCTTGCACCCTAGTTACTTCTAGCTTGAAGTTGAAGCCAAAGGTTGAGGCTTTCGGGTGGAACTTTCTTCGACGTGAGAAGACGACCAAGGTGACCTCCTTCCACCACTCCAAGGAGCAAGGAGAGAAGGACTTAAAGCCCAAGGTATAACCTTTCTAGCACTTAGCTAGTTACTAGTTAGCTTTAGCAAGTTTTTGTTTAGCAAAGATCCTTAAAGCATAGTCCATGTTGCCTATAGTTGATAAAAATCCGATTTTTATTCCGTTTTCCGCCTCCCCGCAAGCACCGGGGTGGGCAACGTGGACTTACATGTACATATGTTTATTTTAGTATATCACCTATACACATTAGTGGAGCCCTTAGGATCTTTGCTTGATTACCAGCGTTGTGATGGCAGTCACACTAGTGGGGGCTTGGTAATCTATAAGCACTTCCTTATGCAGGTCCCTAGTCGTAGGACTATCGAGACAGGGAATCGATACTCCGGAATAGACTAGCATTTGCGCTTCTCATCCCAGTGTGGGAGACGGTCTGTCCCACAGCCGTCAGTACGTCGTACTTGAGATGGTATGCGGGTGCTCGTTAGGTTACGAGTACACTGGATAGGACTCGTCGGGAACTGTTGGTTGGTACTATACCTATCGTCACTTATCAGTTCCCAGGTGACATGAGTACAACTTAGTCCGCTGACTTGACACTGTCACTTCGCCTCGAGTGTGTTCCCACTATACTTAGATTACTATCCTACCATGGCTCAAAGGAGTCGTGCAAACAGGTAGTAGTTGGGTGCAGTCCCGAAGCAATTGGAGGCAGTGACGGTTAGACAGGATTCGTCTCTCCCGGTATTGGGGGTTGACATCACGCTGTGTCTAGGAGAGCCATTACACGAGTAGTCCCTGGCCATGGCAAGCGAGATATACTGGTAGGTTTCCAGTGCTATCTGAGGGTGTTCTGGGCTACACTCCGACACGACTTGTACCGCTATTAGGGGACTGACGTTTACCGCCCCCTAGGCCCGCCATGCGATATATCAGATAAACAGACCGGACTGTACGGAGATTGTCACATTCAGACTCAGTAGGAGTTCAGATAGGTTTCACCTCGTCAGTGTTCTTGTCGGCATCTACCTAGGGACCGTTACGCACAGCTAGTGCCGCTTGCGGTCTATGGTTAAACCCACTGCCAGCGTAGTGTCGAGTTTTTAGAGTCCCACACAGAAAGCTATTCGCCTTTAGGCAAAAGAGTAGAGGTCGCATGGTTTTGCGACAGGTCGTATGGTTTTGCGACAGGGTTCGGTCACATCCGTGCACTTGTGCACGTTTGGTATCCGGACAGTTAACACTAGAGGGCTTTGGTTTAAGCCAGATCCTAGTGTACATTTTGGGATTGGTTTTATCTCGTTTGTATTCGTGTTCCTCGGAACGCGGATGCGGGTGTGTATGCATAGTTGACAGAGAGACAGAGGCAGAGGATTCTCATTGGGGTTATTGACCGTTGACTGTTCACTATTGACCATTGACTTTTGCTAAACCCTAATGAGAATAAGAAATATGATTGATGATAATATTAATTAAGTATTATTGTGTCATGGTTGAGATGAGGTGTTGACTTTGTTGACCGGTTGTCTAGGTTGGACTAGTTGACCATCATAATTGCAATGGCTATCATTTCATGGAAAAGACTTTTGCTTGCTTGTTTGTTTTTGCAAAATGAGTGCATGAAATGATATGGACATTTTTACTTGAACCAACACATAATACTCAATTACTATTATGAGTAATCATGGTTTTGGATTATGAGAGCTTGGATGGCAAAAGAGTTACTCATTCTCTCATTTCATTTCTCTCTCTTGCTTGAGCTCTCCCTCTTGCTCTTCCTCTTGCTTGAGCTCTAGCTCAAGGCAACACCCTCTCATGAATTGAGAAACATTGCCTTAGAGATAAAAGAAAACCCAAATCACTTCTCTACTCATCCTAGTTCACAAGGTTTAGCAAACCAAGTGGTCTAGTTTCTTCAAGTTCGAAGAAGAAGCCAAAGGTAGAAGCTTTCAGGTGGATCCATCATCGGCGCAAGGAGACGACGAGGTGAGGCCGATCCGTACACCGGAAAGAGTTGAAAACGAAGGAGTTCAAGAAAGGTATAGCCCCCTAACCGAGTAGATAAAACTCTAGTTAGGTTGTTAGTTAGTTGTTTAACAAAGATCCGTATTTTGAGTCCATGTTACCACCTCTTGAAAATTCGTTTTTCATCATTTCCGCAAGCCCGTAAGTACCGGGAGAGGTAACGTAGACTTACAGAAGGTAGAAAACCATTTAGCCTAACGATGGTGTACAGAAGGTAATGACTAAAGACAAATAAAGGGATTTGGAGAGATAGCAAAGGAAATATACAGTTATAGTCATGAATCTGGATAATTGAAGAGTCATTAGTAGGAATACCCGGATACCCTTTCGAAACAAATTCATATTTCAGTTTCACTGTGCATTGTTAATAGAAAACTGATTTCCCAATTAGACCTTTCTCCAGGGTATGTATTTACCAGGTTAGATTCTCACATCTGTATGGTTTTACAGACGATGAGTGGGAGTAAGTTATTGAGAATTAGGTGATCATCCTCATTATATCGGAATTCGTTGTAATTGGTGACATTTGAGGAAATCGCCTGGGATTTTGCCGGACGACAAATATTTGGTTTTGAATATCCGTTGTTATGCACCAATTTCAAACCGATATATCTGTACGTTTATTTTATAAAGTGAGATATAACTTTTTGAAATTATGTCCATGACATTTACCTATATCAGTTGACGGTTAGGTAAGGAGCATTAAACAGCGGTGTAATTCTTCTTAACCATAGTACAGTTTTAAACCTACGACACACAAGGTTTGAGTTATTAAACTCATGGGACTTATACAAAGTATTGTATGTTGTGCGGTATCCATTAGGATAGAGGGGTTGGTCCTCGTACTATATTCTGTTTACTTTTGACTTCTCATGTTTTAGACACGTGTTTTGAAGAAATACATGGTCCATGTTTTGAGAAGTTATAGGTATAAGAGTAAAGTAGAGAACCACGTGTCACAAGTATCGGGATTTTTGAAGGTGATCAAAATTGTAGATACTTGTGTGAGGTATTCAGTTGATAGTAATGGTTTTGAGAACTAGCTTCTCTTTCAGGTTACTCATAATTGGATGAACTCCTAAGTTGAATAATGCTGATTGACCTCTCTCCATTTAGTTGACATGCACTGGAGACAGCTGCATGATTTGAATCTGGTTCCAATTAAATTAGTGCCTCTGTTTCTATATTGTATATAGAATGGATCATATCTTAACGGTGTTAAGTTATTGGAGTTGTCCGGCATATGCTTGAAACCAGACACTGGATAACTCAAGGCACGTTTCTGTAATGGCAGTTTGTGGGTTAATTTTCTACCATCTGGAAGATCAATAGTGATATTGTTCATGATGTTAGTTCCACGTTACCTCTCCCGGTACTTTCGGGGTTGCGGAAATGGTAAAACAAAATTTTTTCTGGACTTGGTAACATGGACCGTAAAAGCCGGATCTTTGCTAAACAATACACTAGCATCCTAACTAGAGATTTATCTACTCGGTTAGGGGTTATACCTCAACTTGAACTCCTTCTCTTCTTGTTGTTCTTCTCCTTGCTTGCTCCAAGAGTTGATCCGGACTTTGGTCACTCAACTTGAACTCCTTCTCTTCTTGTTGTTCTTCTCCTTGCTTGCTCCGAGGATTGATCCGGACTTTGGTCACCTCCGCGGCCTCCTTGAGTCTAAGACGATCCATCCGAGAGATGTGCACCGAGCTCCACCTCGAGCCGAGATAACTAGGGCAAAGAGATTGCTAATCTAGAAGCCCTAGGTTGTGTAGAAATGATCAATGGATGGTTTTGTCTTTGTGGGATCTTTATCTCTCAACACATGAGATCAAAAGATGAATCAAGAGGAGGAAGAAGAAGGAGGAGCAACAACCATGGTTCATTTCTTTTCTTCTCACTTGAATAATCAAGAGAGAGAATGAGAAAGAAAAAATTATGATACAAAGAAAAGTAACCATGGTTGCAATAATGAAAAAACAACATCATTACTAATCCCATCAAGATAAAGTTTGATGGCTACATTGAAATGACCATTATCATAATCCAAAAGAAAAAGAAAATGAAAAGAAGAGTGTTGATCCCTCTTGAAAGTCAATGGTCAACACGGTCAACCGGTCAACAAAGTCAAGAGAGGTCAACGGGGTCAAATGGTCAATGCAATTAGCCATCATAAAATTATGACTAAAAGGATTAGTAAATGATATCCGCGGCTCATAATGGTTTTGACCAAACGAACTGTCAAAACCCTAATGAGTCTGCCTTAAAATGGTTTTGACCGAATCAACTGTCAAAACCCTAATGAGCCTGCCACAAAACGGTTTTGGCCGAACCAACTGCCAAAACCCTAATGAGGCACCTCCTCCTTCACCGCTCCGGAAAACTGTGCATACACACCTGCATCCGTATTCCGTAGAATGCAGATGCACAGAAGACAAAACAAATCCATCCATGCAATACTAGGATCCGGCTTAAACCAAAGCCCACTAGTACTGCCTGCCCGAACACCATACGCACACAAGTGTACGTAAGTGATCGCAGCCCTGCCGAAAAACCATACAGCCTCTACACGTTTCGCTCAGTGCAGGGAAACTCTCTGTGTGGGACTCTAAAGACTCGACACTACGCTGGTAGTTGGTTTAACCACAGACCGCAAGTGGCAATAGCTGTACGTAACTGTCCCCAGGTAGATGTCGATAAGAAGGCCGATGAGGTAAACCCATCCGAACTCCTACTGAGTCTGTATGTGACAATCTCCGTACAGTCCGGTCTGTTCGTCTGATACATCGCATGGCGGGCCTAGGGGGGCGGTAAACGTCAGTCCCCTAATAGCGGTACAAGTCGTGTCGGAGTGAAGCCCAATACACCCTGAGATAACACTGGAAACCTACCAGTATATCTCGCTTGCCCTGGCCAGGGACCACTCGTGTAATGGCTCTCCTAGACACAGCGCGATGTCAACCCCCAATACCGGGAGAGACGAATCCTGTCTAACCGTCACTGCCTCCAAGTGCTTCGGGACTGCTCCCAACTACTACCTGTTTGCACGACTCAGTAGAGCCGTGGTAGGGTAGTAATCAAAGAACAGTGGGAACACACTCGAGGCGAAGTGACAGTGTCAAGTCAGCGGACTAAGCTGTACTCATGTCACCTGGGAACTGATAACTGACGATAGGTATAATACCAACCATCAGTTCCCGACGAGTCCTGTCCAGTGTACTCGTAACCTAACGAGCACCCGCATACTATCTCAAGTACGACGTACCGACGGCTGTGGGACAGACCGTCTCCCCAGCTGGGATGAGAAGTGCATACGCTAGTCTACTCTGGAGTATCGATGCCCTATCTCGATACTCCCACGTTTAGGGACGTGTATAAGGATGTGCTTGTAGATTACCCAGCCCCCACGAGTGTGATCGCCATCACAACGCCGGTAATCATGCAAAGATCCTAAGGGCTCTACTAATGCGTATAGGTGATATATATAATATATAAACACACATGTACACATTAAAGCAGAGACAAACCAAGTAGCATACTACTATATTGAGCAAGATTGTCTGTACAACTGTGAATATCCCAAGCTTCCATCAAGTAATATACATACTAGTATGATACAGTAATGGCCTCTAGGGCATATACACTAACAATCTCCCACTTGCACTAAGGCCATTTACTGGCGTATCGAAGACCTATCATCTCGATCAGCCGCTCGAACTGAGTCTGAGGTAAAGCCTTCGTGAATGGGTCCGCAGTGTTGTCCTTTGTGTCCACTCTCCGCACCTCGATCTCCTGGCGATCAATGGTCTCCCTGATCAGGTGATACCGCCTTAAGATGTGCCTGGATTTCTGATGGGACCTTGGTTCCTTCGCTAAACCTATAGCCCCATTGTTATCGCAATACAAAGGTATTGGGTCAACAATGGACGGAACCACCTGAAGTTCACTAATGAACTTCTTTATCCAGACCGCCTCTTTTGCGGCATCGCTTGCAGCAATGTATTCAGCCTCCATCGTCGAGTCTGCGACGGTATCCTGCTTGGAACTCCTCCAACATACCGCCCCTCCGTTGAGGGTAAACACAAAACCCGAGATAGACTTGCTGTCATCTTTGTCACTCTGGAAGCTTGAATCGGTAAAGGACTCGACCCTGAGGTCTCCATTACCGTAAACCAGGAACATCTCCTTAGTCCTTCTCAGGTACTTGAGAATGTTCTTCACTGCTGTCCAATGGTCCTCACCTGGGTCTGACTGATACCGGCTTACTGCGCTCAGCGCATAAGCTACATCTGGTCTTGTACATAGCATCGCATACATTATAGATCCTACCGCCGAAGCATAGGGTATAGTGCTCATGCGAACCCTCTCCTCGTCAGTCTTAGGAGACATCTTCTTGGAGAGGGTAATTCCGTGCAATGCGGGTATGTTACCGCGCTTGGAACCCTCCATACTAAATCTCTTTAGTACGGTCTATATGTACCTGGACTGCGAAAGTCCCAGTATTCTCTTGGATCTATCTCTATAGATCTTGATCCCCAGAATGTACGAGGCATTACTCAGGTCCTTCATGGAGAACCTTTGTGACAAAAATAGCTTGACCGATTGTAGCATAGGAATGTCATTTCCTATCAAAAGAATGTCGTCCACGTACAAGACTAGGAATACGACAGTTCGTCCTACAATCTTCTTATAGCCACAGGGTTCATCTTCGTGCTTGATGAAATCAAATTCCTTGATTACCCCATCAAAACAGATGTTCCAGCTCCGCGATGCCTGCTTTAATCCATAAATGGATTTAAGCAACTTGCACACCTTCCCGCTGCTCCCACTGTCTACGAAACCTTCTGGTTGATCCATATAAACGCACTCTTCAAAACAACCATTTAGGAACGCCGTTTTAACATCCATCTGCCAGATTTCATAGTCATGGAAGGCAGCAATGGCAAGTAGGATCCGAATGGATTTGAGCATAGCCACTGGAGAAAAAGTTTCGTCATAGTCCAAACCAGGTCTTTGACGAAAACCTTTTGCAACGAGTCTAGCTTTATAGGTTTCCACCTGCCCATCTACACCAAGTTTCCTTTTGTAGATCCATTTGCATCCAACGGGTTTTACCCCAGGTGGAGCAATATCCAAGGTCCACACTTTATTGGCGTACATGGACTCCATTTCGGATTGCATTGCTTCCTGCCACTTATCAGAGTCCCTACTGATAATGGCCTGCCTGAAACTGGTAGGGTCATCTTCTTCCAAGATGCAATCCTCTCGATCCCCGTCTATGAGAAAACCGTAGTATCTCTCGGGCGGATGAGAAATCCTACCAGATCTGCGGAGTGGCTGAGGTTCGTTTGGGGTTATTGAATTTTCTGGTTCTGCTAAATCCTCAGTTTGAGTTTGTGGATCAGATATTTCATCCAGTTCTACCGTGCTCCCACTTATTTCTTTTGCAAGAAATTGCCGCTCTAAAAAAGTGGCGCGGCGAGCAACGAACACCTTCTGTTCCTCAGTGTCGTAGAATAGATATCCCAGAGAATTTCTAGGATATCCCACAAACTTGCATAAAACTGACCGTGCCTCAAGCTTGTCCGGTTTTTGTACTTTTACATATGCCGGACAACCCCATATCTTAATTCGTCCGAGATATAGTTTCTTACCACTCCATATTTCATATGGAGTCTTAGGCACAGATTTAGACGGAACCTGATTCAGTAAGTATGCCGCTGTATCTAGCGCAAGTCCCTAGAATGAAAGAGGTAACTCAGCATTACTCATCATGGATCGAACCATATCCAATAGGGTACGATTCCTTCTCTCCGATACACCGTTGTGCTGTGGTGTATAAGGAGGAGTAAGCTGAGAGAGAATACCATTCTCTTTTAAGTAATCTTGGAATTCCGTGCTTAAGTACTCCCCTTCTCTATCAGACCGGAGGATCTTGATACTTTTGCCAATCTGGTTCTCTACATCCTTTCTGAATTCCTTGAATTTCTCAAAAGCTTCAGATTTGTGTTTTATCAGATACACATATCCGAACCTAGAGAGATCTTCAGTGAATGTGATGAAGTACGAGAACCCACCCCTTGCATGTATAGACATCGGACCACACACATCACTGTGTATGAGTCCCAAGAGCTCTGCTGCTCTTTCTCCATGTCCGGTGAATGGAGATTTGGTCATCTTCCCTTTGAGACAAGACTGACAAGTTTCATAAGATGAAAACTCGAACGCATTCAAGAGTCCATCTTTATGCAACTTACTCAGTCTTTTCTCTCCGATATGACCAAGTCTACAATGCCACAAGTAGGATTCATTCGTATCTGAATTCTTCCTCTTGCGTGTGTTTTGTATATTGAGAACTGTATTCTAATTTAGAACGTAGATACCATTACACAGTGTACCCTCTGCAACCAGTACCTTATGAAGGTAAATGTTCATGATATTCTTTTCAAGAACAAAGTTATATCCATCTTTATCGAGTAAAGAAACTGATATGATGTTGCAAACCATGGAGGGTACATAGTAGCAATCGTTCAAAATCATAGTCTTGCCATTTGGCAATACTAGGTGATATTCACCGACGGCTGCCGCATTAACTTGTGCTCCGTTCGCTACTCGGAGCGACATATCACCCGGTGCAACTTTCCTACTTTTTCTCAGTCCCTGCAATAAATTACAGATATGAGATCCTGATCCGGTATCAAGTACCCAGGAGGTAGGGCTGACCGTAAAACAGTTCTCAATTACAAGAACACCTGAAGTAGATGCAAAACCATACTTCTTCTTCAACTGGGTATCCTGGAAATCCATACAATCCCCTTTCCCATTCTCATACTCATGACTGTTGTCACAAGTTAGAGCTGAAGCAACGTTCCCCAGCCCCGAATAAGAATTCGGATCGGTCAAGCGATACATTTTATTATCTTGATTAGGGCGTGATAAGGTTGCTGCCTGGAGAGAGAGAAAAGAAACACTTAGCGTATGCTCTTGCAAGATTAGATTGGTTTATTAATTTATCTAACCAGGATGTCTCCCACTGTTTACTCAAATTCTTCTTAAAACCTTTTTAAAAGAAGAACTAGCCGGGATTTAATTCACGTCACAATACTTGCTTAACCTTTCAGCCAGGCTAGTGTCGGTACTTCGAGGGAGGTTTTCCAACGCTTTCGCGAAGTTCCTTAATTCAAGAACCTCTTTTTCCCTGGGGGCGTAGCCCCGCTAACACCTTTCTAGACACCTACTAGGTTTATAGCATTGATCGTTAAGTGAAAATAATCTCCCGAGAGTAATCCAACTCATCAGTGGGATCGGAATCCAATTGTCATTGTGTGATAACCTAGATGGAATCCACTCTAGTCACCACACTCCAGAAGGTATGCTAAATCTGCAAGTTTCAGTACTTTTGAAACTCCCGATGTGGTTTTTGCCCTAACGATTCATGACCTTGACAATGCCAACATATCATGAACCGTTAGTCAAGTTCGGCCCGTCATTATCTTGATTAACTTAGACCCACCCGCATAACTCTTGACAATGCCAACATAGCTATGCGACTGTCCTAAATAATCCGAAAAAATAAGGCTGCAAACAAGCAATACTTAGCTACCAATCACTACGCCTTGACAATGCCAAAATACGTAGCTCGAATACTAAGTAGTACTTGTAGGAAATGACGGAGGGCTACGACTGGGTTTTTGGCGAAAAACCCGTTAACGTAATGAACTTGATATCGTTGAAGGAACCTGGTAATCTTTTTGAAAATATAGTGGCGAAAACTTTTGCTAAAGAGGTCACTCCCTGTGAAGGGATCTCGGCTCTTTCCTAGTCGAATGAGGTGCAGGATATTCCAAACTGAATACCTCGATGCAAAGCAAGAATAATCGACTATAGTGAAGTTATTACCGTGACGCAAACTTTTTTCCAAGGGGTCACTCCCGATGAAGGGATCTCGGCCCTTGCCTCGTCGACTGAGGTGCTGGGCATTCATAACCGAATACCTCGATGCAAAACAAAAATTGAACGTCCTTGCAATAACAGCTTTTTGGAAAACTTGTTCCAACAACGTCTTTTAGGTTTATTTTCTTGCATTAGTTCTTTTAATGTGTCCCATCATTTAAATCCTACCATTGCAGAAAACAACCAAAATATGACGTACGCTTATGCCATTCGCATTCGCCACGGGGCCCCGTCATCACCTGTTAGGTTACTTAAGTAACGATAGAGCAGGGGCTGGGCTAGCGCGGCTGTAAAACATAAGCAACGCCTAAATAGTTATTATATATAGATATACAGCAATGATAGCCAATCCAAATCATATATGAACACTTTGGATATACTAGGAACCCGCGATTCGTTCGAGCCTGCAACGAAAAGCGGATTACACGGTCGCGATGAATAGCCAATACCCCACCCAAGACCCCTACGGGTGCGGCAAACTACCCGCCAAGTACCCGAAGCGAAGCAACCTCCCTCAACGCCATGAGTAGGCCACTCGGCACTTCGAGATACCCGGTAGTTTGTGCACCCCCTCCATGGGTCTATCCTAGAAGCAAAAACAGTAAAAAGAATTATACAATGACGGCTACAACCCCGACCCGGTTGTGCGGCCATACAAATAATATTACATCAATTTACAAATTTATTACATGAATGAAAGAAAAAGAAACTCTCATCTCACATCCATCCCGGTTATTCATCCGCGACAATCCAACGAGTTCATATACACATACCATCAACAACACAGATCATAGATGTGTATAACCACCACTAATCGGCGTATAGCGATTAGTAGACGTTCAATACACATATAACATTACAGATATAACCATTAGCCAAAGTCTACAGAACATCGACCAAAAATACGGATTTTTGAGCCCTAAAAACAAATTTTGCTTTCTGGAAAATCTGGGCAGAAAAGTCATATACCAAAAATCCCAAAATACCCCTCTAAGAAAACTGCAAGAAAAATATTCCCCAACGGAGCCAACGCCGCCGCGGTTCCGCGGCATAAGCAAGCTTATGCCGCGGAAACGCGGCGGTTTGGACGAGTTGGGGGATGAAATTTCTCCAGTTTTCTAACAAAAGCCTGAGCCGATTTTTAGTGTATAAATTTATTATTTTGGAACAGTTCTAAAATTCGGCAGAAACTGAATTTTCTGGGGTAATTTTGCGGGTTTTCGTCTGGTCGATATTCTTAATACTTTGCTAACATGCTAGGGTGTGTTTAGTTAGGCTCTGATACCACTGTTAGGTCCACGTTACTTCTCCCGGTACTTTCGGGGTTGCGGAAACGGTAAAACAAAATTTTTTCTGGACTTGGTAACATGGACCGTAAAAGCCGGATCTTTGCTAAACAATACACTAGCATCCTAACTAGAGATTTATCTACTCGGTTAGGGGTTATACCTCAACTTGAACTCCTTCTCTTCTTGTTGTTCTTCTCCTTGCTTGCTCCAAGAGTTGATCCGGACTTTGGTCACTCAACTTGAACTCCTTCTCTTCTTGTTGTTCTTCTCCTTGCTTGCTCCGAGGATTGATCTGGACTTTGGTCACCTCCGCGGACTCCTTGAGTCGAAGACGATCCACCCGAGAGATGTGCACCGAGCTCCACCTCGAGCCGAGATAACTAGGGTAAAGAGATTGCTAATCTAGAAGCCCTAGGTTGTGTAGAAATGATCAATGGATGGTTTTGTCTTTATGGGATCTTTATCTCTCAACACATGAGATCAAAAGATGAATCAAGAGGAGGAAGAAGAAGGAGGAGCAACAACCGTGGTTCATTTCTTTTTTCTCACTTGAATAATCAAGAGAGAGAATGAGAAAGAAAAAATTATGATACAAAGAAAAGTAACCATGGTTGCAATAATGAAAAAACAACATCATTACTAATCCCATCAAGATAGAGTTTGATGGCTACATTGAAATGACCATTATCATAATCCAAAAGAAAATGAAAATGAAAAGAAGAGTGTAGATCCCTTTTGAAAGTCAATGGTCAACACGGTCAACCGGTCAACAAAGTCAAGAGAGGTCAACGGGGTCAAATGGTCAATGCAATTAGCCATCATAAAATTATCACTAAAAGGATTAGTAAATGATATCCGCGGCTCATAATGGTTTTGACCAAACGAACTGTCAAAACCCTAATGAGTCCGCCTCAAAATGGTTTTGACCGAATCAACTGTCAAAACCCTATTGAGCCTGCCACATAACGGTTTTGGCCGAACCAACTGCCAAAACCCTAATGAGGCACCTCCTCCTTCACCGCTCCGGAAAACTGTGCATACACACCTGCATCCGTATTCCGTAGAATGCGGATGCATAGAAGACAAAACAAATCCATCCGTGCAATACTAGGATCCGGCTTAAACCAAAGCCCACTAGTACTGCCTCCCCGAACACCATACGCACACAAGTGTACGTAAGTGATCGCAGCCCTGCCGAAAAACCATACGGCCTATACACGTTTCGCTTAGTGCAGGGAAACTCTCTGTGTGGGACTCTAAAGACTCGACACTACGCTGGCTGTGGGTTTAACCACAGACCGCAAGCGGCACTAGCTGTACGTAACGGTCCCCAGGTAGATGTCGATAAGAAGGCCGATGAGGTAAACCCATCCGAATTCCTACTGAGTCTGTATGTGACAATCTCCGTACAGTCCGGTCTGTTCGTCTGATACATCGCATGGCGGGCCTAGGGGGCGGTAAACGTCAGTCCCCTAATAGCGGTACAAGTCGTGTCGGAGTGAAGCCCAATACACCCTGAGATAACACTGGAAACCTACCAGTATATCTCGCTTGCCCTGGCCAGGGACCACTCGTGTAATGGCTCTCCTAGACACAGCGCGATGTCAACCCCCAATACCGGGAGAGACGAATCTTGTCTAACCGTCACTGCCTCCTAGTGCTTCGGGACTGCTCCCAACTACTACCTGTTTGCACGACTCAGTAGAGCCGTGGTAGGGTAGTAATCAAAGAACAGTGGGAACACACTCGAGGCGAAGTGACAGTGTCAAGTCAGCGGACTAAGCTGTACTCATGTCACCTGGGAACTGATAACTGACGATAGGTATAATACCAACCATCAGTTCCCGACGAGTCCTGTCCAGTGTACTCGTAACCTAACGAGCACCCGCGTACTATCTCAAGTACGACGTACCGACGGCTGTGGGACAGACCGTCTCCCCAGCTGGGATGAGAAGCGCATACGCTAGTCTACTCCGGAGTATCGATGCCCTATCTCGATACTCCCACGACTAGGGACGTGTATAAGGATGTGCTTGTAGATTACCCAGCCCCCACGAGTGTGATCGCCATCACAACGCCGGTAATCAAGCAAAGATCCTAAGGGCTCTACTAATGCGTATAGGTGATATATATAATAAATAAACACACATGTACA